>OZ012611.1:13300885-14050197 GCA_963942555.1 Aleiodes leptofemur | reverse complement strand
AATCGATATTTTAGGACTTATAAGCTCTAGAATTCATATTTTAGAGCTCGTAAGCTCTAGAATTCGTATTTTAGATCATATAAGCTCTAAAATTGAAATTTTAGAGCTTATAAGCTGGAGAATTCTTTATTTGTAGCTTATAGGCTCTAGAATTGACATTTCAGGGCTTATAAGCTTCAGAATTGATATTCGAGAGCTTATAAGCTCTAGAATTGATATTTTATAGTTTATAAGTCCTAGAATTGATTTTTCAGAGTTTATAATCTATTGAATTCATATTTTAGAGCTTATAAGCTCTAGAATTGACATTTCAGAGCCTATGAGTTAGAGAATTCTTCATTTGTAGCTTATAAGCTCTAGAATTGACATTTCAGGGCTTACAAGCTCTAGAATTAATATTTTGGAGCTTATAAGCTCTAGAATTGATATTTTAGAGCTGATAAGCTCCAGAATTAACATTTTAGAGCTTATAAGCTCTAGAATTAACATTTTAGGGCTTATAAGCTCTAGAATTGCGATTTTAGAGCTTATAAGCTCTAGAATTGATATTTTAGAGCTCATAAGCTCGAGAATTGATATTTTAGAGCTCATGAGCTCTAGAATTTATATATCAGAGCTTATAAGCTCTGAAGTTGATATTTCAGAGCTTAGAAGCTCTAGAATTAACATGTTAGAGCTGATAAGCTCTAGGATTGATATTTTAGAGCTTATTAGCTCTAGACTTGATATTTCAGAACTTATAAACTCTAGAATCGATATTTTAGAGCTTATAAGCTCTAGAATTCATATTTTAGAGCTTATAAGCTCGAGAATTGACATTTCAGGGCTTATAAGCTCTAGAATTGATAGTCTAGAGCTTATAAGCTCTAGAATTGATATTTTTGAGCTCATAAGCTTTAGAATTGATATTTAAGAGCTAATAAGCTCTAGAATTGACATTTCAGGGCTTATAAGATCTAGAATTGATATTTTGTAGCTTATAAGCTCTAGAATTGACATTTCAGAGCTTATAAGCTCTAGAATTGATATTCTAGAGCTCATAAGCTCTAGAATTAACATTTTAGGGCTTATAAGCTCTAGAATTGCGATTTTGGAGCTGATAAGCTCAGAATTAACATTTTGGAGCTTATATGCTCTAGGATTGATATTTTAGAGCTTATTAGCTCTAGATTTGATATTTTGGAGTTTATAAGCTCTAGAATTGACATTTCAGGGCTTACAATCTCTAGAATTAATATTTTGGAGCTTATAAGCTCTAGAATTGATATTTTAGAGCTGATAAGCTCCAGAATTAACATTTTAGAGCTTATAAACTCTAGAATTAACATTTTAGAGCTTATGAGCTCTAGGATTGATATTTTAGAGCTTATTAGCTCTAGACTTGATATTTCAGATCTTATCAACTCTAGAATTGATATTTCAGAGCTTATAAGCTCTAGAATTCATATTTTAGAGCTCATAAGCTCTAGAATTGATATTTTAGAGCTCATGAGCTCTAGAATTGATATATCAGAGCTTATAAGCTCTAGAGTTGATATTTCAGAGCTTAAAAGCTCTAGAATTAACATTTTAGAGCTTATAAAGCTCTAGGATTGATATTTTAGAGCTTATTAGCTCTAGACTTGATATTTCAGAGCTTATAAACTCTAGAATTGATATTTCAGAGCTTATAAGCTCTAGAATTCATATTTTAGAGCTAATAAGCTCTAGAATTGACATTTCAGGGCTTATAAGCTGTAGAATTGATAGTTTAGAGCTTATAAGCTCTAGAATTGATATTTTAGAGCTCATAAGCCCTAGAATTGATACTTAGAGCTTATAAGCTCTAGAATTGAAATTTTAGAGCTTATAAGCTCTAGAATTGGGACTTTGAAGCTTATAAGCTCGAGAATTGACATTTTAGAGCTTATAAGCTCTAGAATCGATATTTCAGAGCTTATAAGCTCCAAAATTGATACTTTAGAGCTAATTAGAGCTAGAAATGATATTTCGAAGCTTATAAGCCTCTAGAATTGATATTTTAGAGCTTATAAGCTCTAGAATTGAGATTTTAGAGCTGATAAGCTTCAGAATTAACATTTTGGAGCTTATAAGCTCTAGGATCGATATTTTAGAGCTTATTAGCTCTAGACTTGATATTTTGGAGCTTATAAGCTCTAGAATTGATATTTTAGAGCTTATAAGCTCTAGAATTTATATTTCAGAGCTCATAAGCTCTAGAATTTTTATTTTAGAACTTATAAGCTCTAAAATTGACATCTTAGAGCTTATGAGCTGGAAAATGCTTTATTTGTAGCTTATAGGCTCTAGAATTGACATTTCAGGACTTATAAGCTCTAGAATTGAGATTTTGGAGCTGATAAGCTCGAGAATTGAAATTTTAGAGCCTTTAAGCTCTAGAATTGATATTTCGGAGCTTATAAGCTCTAGAATTGATATTTTAGAGCTTATAAGCTCTAGAATTGATATTTTAGAGCTGATAAGCTCCAGAATTAACATTTGAGAGCTTATAAGCTCTAGAATTGATATTTAGAGCTCATAAGCTCTAGAATTGATATTTCAAAGCTTATAAGCTCTACAATTGATATTTAAGAGCTTGTAAGCCCTAGAATTGATATTTCAGAGCTTATAAGCTCTAGAATTAACATTTTAGAGCTTATAAGCTCTAGGATTGATATGTTAGAGCTTATTAGCTCTAGACTTCATATTTCAGAGCTTATAAACTCTAGAATTGTTATTTTAGAGCTTATGAGCTCTAGAATTGATATTTTAGAGCTTATAGGCCTTAGAATTGACATTTAAGAGCTTATAAGCTCTAGAATTGATATTTTAGAGCTTATTAGCTCTAGTTTGATATTTTAGAGCTTATAAACTCTAGGATTGATATTTCAGGGCTCATAATATGAGCTCTAGAATTGATAGTTTAGAGCTTATAAGCTCTAGAATTGATGTTCCAGAGCTTATAAGGTCTAGAATTGATATTTTAGAGCTTATAGCTCTAGAATCGATATTTTAAGACTTATAAGCTCTAGAATTTATATTTTAGAGCTCGTAAGCTCTAGAATTCGTATTTTAGAACATATAAGCTCTAAAATTGAAATTTTAGAGCTTATAAGCTGGAGAATTCTTTATTTGTAGCTTATAGGCTCTAGAATTGACATTTCAGGGCTTATAAGCTTCAGAATTGATATTCGAGAGCTTATAAGCTCTAGAATTGATATTTTATAGTTTATAAGCTCTAGAATTGATTTTTCAGAGTTTATAATCTATTGTATTCATATTTTAGAGCTTATAAGCTCTAGAATTCACATTTCAGAGCTTATGAGTTAGAGAATTCTTCATTTGTAGCTTATAAGCTCTAGAATTGACATTTCAGGGCTTACAAGCTCTAGAATTAATATTTTGGAGCTTTTAAGCTCTAGAATTGATATTTTAGAGCTGATAAGCTCCAGAATTAACATTTTAGAGCTTATAAGCTCTAGAATTAACATTTTAGGGCTTATAAGCTCTAGAATTGCGATTTTAGAGCTTATAAGCTCTAGAATTGATATTTTAGGGCTCATAAGCTCGAGAATTGATATTTTAGAGCTCATGAGCTCTAGAATTGATATATCAGAGCTTATAAGCTCTGAAGTTGATATTTCAGAGCTTAGAAGCTCTAGAATTAACATGTTTAGAGCTGATAAGCTTTAGGATTGATATTTTAGAGCTTATTAGCTCTAAACTTGATATTTCAGATTTTATAAACTCTAGAATCGATATTTAGAGCTTATAAGCTCTAGAATTCATATTTTAGAGCTTAGAAGCTCTAGAATTGAGATTTTAGAGCTTATAAGCTCTAGAATTGACATTTTAGAGCTCATAAGCTCTAGAATTGATATTTTAGAGCTCATAAGCTCTAGAATTGATATATCAGAGCTTATAAGCTCTGGAGTTGATATTTCAGAGCTCATAAGCTCTAGAATTAACATTTTAGAGCTTATAAGCTCTAGGATTGATATTTTTAGAGCTTATTAGCTCTAGAATTGATATTTTAGAGCTGATAAGCTCTACAATCGATATTTCAGAGCTCATACGCTCTAGAATTGATAAATTAGAGCTTATAAGTTATAGAGTTGATATTTCAGAGCTTATAAGCTCTAGAATTAACATTTTAGAGCTTATAAGCTCTAGGATTGATATTTTTGGAGCTTATGAGCTCTAGACTTGATATTTTAGAGCTTATGAACTCTAGAATTTATACTTTAGAGCTCATAAGCTCTAGAATTTATATTTTAGAACTTATAAGGTTTAAAATTGACATCTTAGAGCTTATGAGCTGGAGAATTCTTTATTTGTAGCTTATAGGCTCTAGAATTGACATTTCAGGGCTTATAAGCTCTAGAATTGAGATTTTAGAGCTTATAAGCTCCAGAATTAATATTTTAGAGCTTATAAGCTCCAGAATTAATATTTTAGAGCTCATAAGCTCTAGAATTGATATTTTAGAGCTTATGAGCTCTACAATTGATATTCCAGAGCTTATGAGCTCTAGAATTGACATTTTAGGGCTTATAAGCTCTAGAATTGATATTTTGGAGCTGATAAGCTCTAGAATTGATATTTGAGAGCTTGTGAGCTCTAGAATTGATATTTCAGTGCTTCTAAGCTCTAGAATTGATATTTTAGAGGTTATAAGCTCTAGAATTGATATTTCAGAGCTTATAAGCTCTACAATTGATATTTTAGAGCTTATAAGATCTAGAATTTATATTCTAGAGCTCATAAGCTCTAGAATTGATATTTTAGAACTTATAAGCTCTGAAATTGACATCTCAGAGCTTATGAGCTGGAGATTCTTTATTTGTAGCTTATAGGCTCTAGAATTGACATTTCAGGGCTTATAAGCTCTAGAATTGATATTTTTCAGCTCATAAGCTCTAGAATTTATATTCAGTGCTCATAAGCTCTAGAATTTATATTTTAGAACTTATAAGGTCTAAAATTGACATCTTAGAGCTTATGAGCTGGAGAATTCTCTATTTGTAGCTTATAGGCTCTAGAATTGACATTTCAGGGCTTATAAGTTCTAGAATTGAGATTTAGAATTTATAAGCTCTAGAATTTGGATTTGGAGCTCAGAAGCTCGAGAATTGACCTTTCAGAGCCTATAAGCTCTAGAATTGATATTTCAGAGCTTATAAGCTCCGAAATTGATACTTTAGAGCTAATAAGAGCTAGAATCGATATTTCGAAGCTTATAAGCTCTAGAATTAATATTTTAGAGCTTATAAGCTCTAGAAATTATATTTTGGAGGTTATGCGCTCTAGAATTGATATTTCAGAGCTTATACGCTCTACAATTGATATTTTAGAGCTGGTGAGCCCTAGAATTGATATTTTAGAGCTTAGAAGCTCTAGAATTGAAATTTTAGAGCTTATAAGCTCGAAAATTGACATTTTAGAGTCTATAAGCTCTAGAATTGATATTTCAGAGCTAATAATAGCTAAAATTGATATTTTGAAGCTTATGAGCTCTAGAATTGATATTTTAGAGCTTATAAGCTCTAGAATCGATATTTTAGAGCTGATAAGCTCCAGAATTGACATTTTAGAGCTTATAAATTCTAGGATTGATATTTTAGAGCTATACGCTCTAGAATTGATATTTTAGAGCTCATAATCTCTCAAATTTATATTTTAGAACTTATAAGCTCTAAAATTGACATCTGAGAGCTTATGAGCTGGAGAATTCTTTATTTGTAGCTTATAGGCTCTAGAATTGAACTTTCAGGGCTTATAAGCTCTAGAATTGATATTTTAGAGCTTATAAGCTCTAGAATTGGGATTTCGGAGCTTATAAGCTCGAGAATTGACATTTTAGAGCCTATAAGCTCTAGAATCGATATTTCAGAGCTTAGAAGCTCCAACATTGATACTTTAGAGCTAATAAGAGCTAGAATTGATATTTCGAAGCTTATAGGCTCTAGAATTGATATTTTAGAGCTTATAAGCTCTGGAATTGATATTTTAGAGCTGATAAAGCTCCAGAATTAACTTTTGAGAGCTTATAAGCTCTAGGATCGATATTTTAGAGCTTATTAGCTCTGGACTTGATATTTTGGAGCTTATAAGCTCTAGAATTGATATTTTAGAGCTGATAAGCTCTAGAATTGATATTTCGGAGGTTATCAGCTCTAGAATTGATATTTCAGAGCTTATACGCTCTACAATTGATATTTTAGAGCTTGTCAAGCCCTAGAATTGATATTTCAGAGCTTATAAGCTCTAGAATTGAAATTTTAGAGCTCATAAGCTCTAGAATTGGGATTTTGGAGCTTATAAGCTCGAAAATTGACATTTTAGAGCCTATAAGCTCAAGAATTGATATTTCAGAGCTTATAAGCTCTAGAATGATACTTCAGAGCTTATAAGCTCTAGAATTCATATTTTAGAGCTCATAAGCTCTAGAATTGATATATTAGAGCTTATAAGCTCTAGAGATGATATTTTGGAGCTCGTAAGCTCTAGAATTAACATTTTAGAGCTTATAAGCTCCAGGATTGATATTTTGGAGCTTATTAGCTCTAGACTTGATATTTTAGAGCTTATAAACTCTAGAATTGATATTTTAGAGCTTAAAAGCTCTAGAATCGATATTTTGGAGCTTATAAGCTCTAGAATTTATATTTTAGAGCTCATAAGCTCTAGAATTTATATTTTAGAATTTATAAGGTCTAAAATTGACATCTGAGAGCTTATGAGCTGGAGAATTCTTTATTCGTAGCTTATAGGCTCTAGAATTAACATTTCAGGGCTTATAAGCTCTTGAATTGAGATTTGAGAGCTTATAAGCTCTAGAATTAATATCTTAGAGCTCATAAGCTCTAGAATTGATATTTTAGAGCTTGTAAGCTCTAGAATTGATATTTTAGAGCTTCTAAGCTCTAGAATTGATATTTTATAGCTTATAAGCTCTAGAATTGACATTTCAGGGCTTACAAGCTCTAGAATTGAAATTTTAGAGTTTGTAAGCCCTAGAATTGATATTTTAGAGCTTATAAGCTCTAGAATTGAAATTTTAGAGCTTATAAGCTCTAGAATTGGGATTTTGGAGTTAATAAGCTCGAGAATTGACATTTTAGAGCCTATAAGCTCTAGAATTGATATTTCAGAGCTTATAAGCTCCAAAATTGATATTTCGAAGCTTATGAGCTCTAGAATTGATATTTGAGAGCTGATAAGCTCCAGAATTGATACTTTAGAGCTTATAAGGTCTATAATTGATATTTCAAAACTTTTAAGCTCTAGAATTGATATTTTAGAGCTCATAAGCTCCAGAATTGACATTTTAGGGCTTATGAGCTCTAGAATTGACATTCCAGAGCTTATAAGCTCTAGAATTGATACTTCAGAGCTTATAAGCTCTAGAATTCATATTCTAGGGCTCATAAGCTCTAGGATTGATATGTCAGAGCTTATAAGCTCTAGAGTTGATATTTCAGAGCTTATAAGCTCTAGAATTAACATTTTAGAGCTATAAGCTCTAGGATTGATATTTTAGAGCTTATTAGCTCTAGACTTGATATTTCAGAGCTTATAAACTCTAGAATTGATATTTCAGAGCTTATAAGCTCTAGAATTCATATTTTAGAGCTAATAAGCTCTAGAATTGACATTTCAGGGCTTATAAGCTGTAGAATTGATAGTTTAGAGCTTATAAGCTCTAGAATTGATATTTCAGAGCTCATAAGCCCTAGAATTGATACTTTAGAGCTTATAAGCTCTAGAATTGAAATTTTAGAGCTTATAAGCTCTAGAATTGGGACTTTGGAGCTTATAAGCTCGAGAATTGACATTTTAGAGCTTATAAGCTCTAGAATCGATATTTCAGAGCTTATAAGCTCCAAAATTGATACTTTAGAGCTAATTAGAGCTAGAAATGATATTTCGAAGCTTATAAGCTCTAGAATTGATATTTTAGAGCTTATAAGCTCTAGAATTGAGATTTTAGAGCTGATAAGCTTCAGAATTAACATTTTGGAGCTTATAAGCTCTAGGATCGATATTTTAGAGCTTATTAGCTCTAGACTTGATATTTTGGAGCTTATAAGCTCTAGAATTGATATTTTAGAGCTTATAAGCTCTAGAATTTATATTTCAGAGCTCATAAGCTCTAGAATTTTTATTTTAGAACTTATAAGCTCTAAAATTGACATCTTAGAGCTTATGAGCTGGAAAATGCTTTATTTGTAGCTTATAGGCTCTAGAATTGACATTTCAGGACTTATAAGCTCTAGAATTGAGATTTTGGAGCTGATAAGCTCGAGAATTGAAATTTTAGAGCCTTTAAGCTCTAGAATTGATATTTCGGAGCTTATAAGCTCTAGAATTGATATTTTAGAGCTTATAAGCTCTAGAATTGATATTTTAGAGCTGATAAGCTCCAGAATTAACATTTGAGAGCTTTTAAGCTCTAGAATTGATATTTTAGAGCTCATAAGCTCTAGAATTGATATTTCAAAGCTTATAAGCTCTACAATTGATATTTAAGAGCTTGTAAGCCCTAGAATTGATATTTCAGAGCTTATAAGCTCTAGAATTAACATTTTAGAGCTTATAAGCTCTAGGATTGATATGTTAGAGCTTATTAGCTCTAGACTTAATATTTCAGAGCTTATAAACTCTAGAATTGTTATTTTAGAGCTTATGAGCTCTAGAATTGATATTTTAGAGCTTATAGGCCTTAGAATTGACATTTAAGAGCTTATAAGCTCTAGAATTGATATTTTAGAGCTTATTCGCTCTAGTTTTGATATTTTAGAGCTTATAAACTCTAGAATTGATATTTCAGGGCTCATAATATGAGCTCTAGAATTGATAGTTTAGAGCTTATAAGCTCTAGAATTGATGTTTCAGAGCTTATAAGCTCTAGAATTGATATTTTAGAGCTTATAAGCTCTAGAATCGATATTTTAAGACTTATAAGCTCTAGAATTTATATTTTAGAGCTCGTAAGCTCTAGAATTCGTATTTTAGAACATATAAGCTCTAAAATTGAAATTTTAGAGCTTATAAGCTGGAGAATTCTTTATTTGTAGCTTATAGGCTCTAGAATTGACATTTCAGGGCTTATAAGCTTCAGAATTGATATTCGAGAGCTTATAAGCTCTAGAATTGATATTTATAGTTTATAAGCTCTAGAATTGATTTTTCAGAGTTTATAATCTATTGAATTCATATTTTAGAGCTTATAAGCTCTAGAATTCACATTTCAGAGCTTATGGGTTAGAGAATTCTTCATTTGTAGCTTATAAGCTCTAGAATTGACATTTCAGGGCTTACGAGCTCTAGAATTAATATTTTGGAGCTTTTAAGCTCTAGAATTGATATTTTAGAGCTGATAAGCTCCAGAATTAACATTTTAGAGCTTATAAGCTCTAGAATTAACATTTTAGGGCTTATAAGCTCTAGAATTGCGATTTTAGAGCTTATAAGCTCTAGAATTGATATTTTAGGGCTCATAAGCTCGAGAATTGATATTTTAGAGCTCATGAGCTCTAGAATTGATATATCAGAGCTTATAAGCTCTGAAGTTGATATTTCAGAGCTTAGAAGCTCTAGAATTAACATGTTAGAGCTGATAAGCTTTAGGATTGATATTTTAGAGCTTATTAGCTCTAAACTTGATATTTCAGATTTTATAAACTCTAGAATCGATATTTTAGAGCTTATAAGCTCTAGAATTCATATTTTAGAGCTTAGAAGCTCTAGAATTGAGATTTTAGAGCTTATAAGCTCTAGAATTGATATTTTAGAGCTCATAAGCTCTAGAATTGATATTTCAGAGCTCATAAGCTCTAGAATTGATATATCAGAGCTTATAAGCTCTGGAGTTGATATTTCAGAGCTCATAAGCTCTAGAATTAACATTTTAGAGCTTATAAGCTCTAGGATTGATATTTTAGAGCTTATTAGCTCTAGAATTGATATTTTAGAGCTGATAAGCTCTACAATCGATATTTCAGAGCTCATACGCTCTAGAATTGATAAATTAGAGCTTATAAGTTATAGAGTTGATATTTCAGAGCTTATAAGCTCTAGAATTAACATTTTAGAGCTTATAAGCTCTAGGATTGATATTTTGGAGCTTATGAGCTCTAGACTTGATATTTTAGAGCTTATGAACTCTAGAATTTATACTTTAGAGCTCATAAGCTCTAGAATTTATATTTTAGAACTTATAAGGTTTAAAATTGACATCTCAGAGCTTATGAGCTGGAGAATTCTTTATTTGTAGCTTATAGGCTCTAGAATTGACATTTCAGGGCTTATAAGCTCTAGAATTGAGATTTTAGAGCTTATAAGCTCCAGAATTAATATTTTAGAGCTTATAAGCTCCAGAATCAATATTTTAGAGCTCATAAGCTCTAGAATTGATATTTTAGAGCTTATGAGCTCTACAATTGATATTCTAGAGCTTATGAGCTCTAGAATTGACATTTTAGGGCTTATAAGCTCTAGAATTGATATTTTGGAGCTGATAAGCTCTAGAATTGATATTTTAGAGCTTGTAAGCTCTAGAATTGATATTTCAGTGCTTCTAAGCTCTAGAATTGATATTTTAGAGGTTATAAGCTCTAGAATTGATATTCCAGAGCTTATAAGCTCTACAATTGATATTTTAGAGCTTATAAGCTCTAGAATTTATATTCTAGAGCTCATAAGCTCTAGAATTGATATTTTAGAACTTATAAGCTCTGAAATTGACATCTCAGAGCTTATGAGCTGGAGAATTCTTTATTTGTAGCTTATGGGCTCTAGAATTGACATTTCAGGGCTTATAAGCTCTAGAATTGATATTTTTCAGTTCATAAGCTCTAGAATTTATATTTCAGTGCTCATAAGCTCTAGAATTTATATTTTAGAACTTATAAGGTCTAAAATTGACATCTTAGAGCTTATGAGCTGGAGAATTCTCTATTTGTAGCTTATAGGCTCTAGAATTGACATTTCAGGGCTTATAAGTTCTAGAATTGAGATTTTAGAATTTATAAGCTCTAGAATTTGGATTTTGGAGCTCAGAAGCTCGAGAATTGACCTTTCAGAGCCTATAAGCTCTAGAATTGATATTTCAGAGCTTATAAGCTCCGAAATTGATACTTTAGAGCTAATAAGAGCTAGAATCGATATTTCGAAGCTTATAAGCTCTAGAATTAATATTTTAGAGCTTATAAGCTCTATAAATTATATTTTGGAGGTTATGCGCTCTAGAATTGATATTTCAGAGCTTATACGCTCTACAATTGATATTTTAGAGCTGGTGAGCCCTAGAATTGATATTTTAGAGCTTAGAAGCTCTAGAATTGAAATTTTAGAGCTTATAAGCTCGAAAATTGACATTTTAGAGTCTATAAGCTCTAGAATTGATATTTCAGAGCTCACAAGCTCCAAAATTGATACTATAGAGCTAATAATAGCTAAAATTGATATTTTGAAGCTTATAAGCTCTAGAATTGATATTTTAGAGCTTATAAGCTCTAGAATCGATATTTTAGAGCTGATAAGCTCCAGAATTGACATTTTAGAGCTTATAATCTCTAGGATTGATATTTTAGAGCTATACGCTCTAGAATTGATATTCTAGAGCTCATAATCTCTCAAATTTATATTTTAGAACTTATAAGCTCTAAAATTGACATCTGAGAGCTTATGAGCTGGAGAATTCTTTATTTGTAGCTTATAGGCTCTAGAATTGAACTTTCAGGGCTTATAAGCTCTAGAATTGATATTTTAGAGCTTATAAGCTCTAGAATTGGGATTTCGGAGCTTATAAGCTCGAGAATTGACATTTTAGAGCCTATAAGCTCTAGAATCGATATTTCAGAGCTTAGAAGCTCCAACATTGATACTTTAGAGCTAATAAGAGCTAGAATTGATATTTCGAAGGTTATAGGCTCTAGAATTGATATTTTAGAGCTTATAAGCTCTGGAATTGATATTTTAGAGCTGATAAGCTCCAGAATTAACTTTTGAGAGCTTATAAGCTCTAGGATCGATATTTTAGAGCTTATTAGCTCTGGACTTGATATTTTGGAGCTTATAAGCTCTAGAATTGATATTTTAGAGCTGATAAGCTCTAGAATTGATATTTCGGAGGTTATCAGCTCTAGAATTGATATTTCAGAGCTTATACGCTCTACAATTGATATTTTAGAGCTTGTCAGCCCTAGAATTGATATTTCAGAGCTTATAAGCTCTAGAATTGAAATTTGAGAGCTCATAAGCTCTAGAATTGGGATTTTGGAGCTTATAAGCTCGAAAATTGACATTTTAGAGCCTATAAGCTCAAGAATTGATATTTCAGAGCTTATAAGCTCCAAAATTGATATTTCGAAGCTTATGAGCTCTAGAATTGATATTTGAGAGCTGATAAGCTCCAGAATTGATACTTTAGAGCTTATAAGCTCTAGAATTGAAATTTTAGAGCTTATAAGCTCTAGAATTGGGATTTTGGAGTTAATAAGCTCGAGAATTGACATTTTAGAGCCTATAAGCTCTAGAATCGATATTTCAGAGCTTAGAAGCTCCAACATTGATACTTTAGAGCTAATAAGAGCTAGAATTGATATTTCGAAGCTTATAGGCTCTAGAATTGATATTTTAGAGCTTATAAGCTCTGGAATTGATATTTTAGAGCTGATAAGCTCCAGAATTAACTTTTGAGAGCTTATAAGCTCTAGGATCGATATTTTAGAGCTTATTAGCTCTGGACTTGATATTTTGGAGCTTATAAGCTCTAGAATTGATATTTTAGAGCTGATAAGCTCTAGAATTGATATTTCGGAGGTTATCAGCTCTAGAATTGATATTTCAGAGCTTATACGCTCTACAATTGATATTTTAGAGCTTGTCAGCCCTAGAATTGATATTTCAGAGCTTATAAGCTCTAGAATTGAAATTTGAGAGCTCATAAGCTCTAGAATTGGGATTTTGGAGCTTATAAGCTCGAAAATTGACATTTTAGAGCCTATAAGCTCAAGAATTGATATTTCAGAGCTTATAAGCTCTAGAATTGATACTTCAGAGCTTATAAGCTCTAGAATTCATATTTTAGAGCTCATAAGCTCTAGAATTGATATATTAGAGCTTATAAGCTCTAGAGATGATATTTTGGAGCTCATAAGCTCTAGAATTAACATTTTAGAGCTTATAAGCTCCAGGATTGATATTTTGGAGCTTATTAGCTCTAGACTTGATATTTTAGAGCTTATAAACTCTAGAATTGATATTTTAGAGCTTAAAAGCTCTAGAATCGATATTTTGGAGCTTATAAGCTCTAGAATTTATATTTTAGAGCTCATAAGCTCTAGAATTTATATTTTAGAATTTATAAGGTCTAAAATTGACATCTGAGAGCTTATGAGCTGGAGAATTCTTTATTCGTAGCTTATAGGCTCTAGAATTAACATTTCAGGGCTTATAAGCTCTAGAATTGAGATTACAGAGCTTATAAGCTCTAGAATTAATATCTTAGAGCTCATAAGCTCTAGAATTGACATTTTAGGGCTTATTAGCTCTAGAATTGATATTTCAGAGCTCATAAGCTCTGGAATTGATATTTTAGAGCTTATAAGCTCTAGAATTGATATTTTAGAGCTTGTAAGCTCTAGAATTGATATTTTAGAGCTTCTAAGCTCTAGAATTGATATATTATAGCTTATAAGCTCTAGAATTGACATTTCAGGGCTTACAAGCTCTAGAATTGAAATTTTAGAGTTTGTAAGCCCTAGAATTGATATTTTAGAGCTTATAAGCTCTAGAATTGAAATTTTAGATTTTATAAGCTCTAGAATTGGGATTTTGGAGTTAATAAGCTCGAGAATTGACATTTTAGAGCCTATAAGCTCTAGAATTGATATTTCAGAGCTTATAAGCTCCAAAATTGATATTTCGAAGCTTATGAGCTCTAGAATTGATATTTGAGAGCTGATAAGCTCCAGAATTGATACTTTAGAGCTTATAAGGTCTATAATTGATATTTCAAAACTTATAAGCTCTAGAATTGATATTTTAGAGCTCATAAGCTCCAGAATTGACATTTTAGGGCTTATAAGCTCTAGAATTGACATTCCAGAGCTTATAAGCTCTAGAATTGATACTTCAGAGCTTATAAGCTCTAGAATTCATATTTTAGGGCTCATAAGCTCTAGGATTGATATGTCAGAGCTTATAAGCTCTAGAGTTGATATTTCAGAGCTTATAAGCTCTAGAATTAACATTTTAGAGCTTATAAGCTCTAGGATTGATATTTTAGAGCTTATTAGCTCTAGACTTGATATTTCAGAGCTTATAAACTCTAGAATTGATATTTTAGAGCTTATAAGCTCTAGAATTCATATTTTAGAGCTTATAAGCTCTAGAATTGAAATTTCAGAGCTCATAAGCTCTAGAATTGATATTTTGTAGCTTATAAGCTCTAGAATTGACATTTCAGTGCTTATAAGCTCTAGAATTGATATTTCAGAGCTTATAAGCTCTAGAATTGATATTTTAGAGGTTATAAGCTCTAGAATTGATATTTAAGAGCTTAGAAGCTCTACAATCGATATTTTAGAGCTTGTCAGTCCTAGAATCGATGTTTTAGAGCTTATAAGCTCTAGAATTGATATTTTAGAGTTGATAAGCTCACGAATTAACATTTTAGAGCTTATAAGCTCTAGGATTGATATTTTAGAGCTTATTAGCTCTAGAATTGATATTTTAGAGCTGATAAGCTCTAGAATTGATATTTTAGAGCTCATAAGCTCTAGAATTGATATTTTAGAGCTGATAAGCTCCAGAATTAACATTTTAGAGCTTATAAGCTCTAGGATTGATATTTTAGAGCTTATTAGCTCTAGACTTGATATTTTGGAACTTATAAGCTCTAGAATTGATATTTAAGAGCTTATCAGCTCTACAATTGATATTTTCGAGCTCATAAGCTCTAGAATTGATATATTAGAGCTTATAAGCTCTAGAGGTGATATTTCAGAGCTTATAAGCTCTAGAATTAACATTTTAGAGCTTATAAGCTCTAGGATTGATATTTTTGAGCTCATTAGTTCTAGACTTGATATTTTAGAGCTTTTAAACTCTAGAATTCATATTTTAGAGCTGATAAGCTCCAGAATTGATACTTTATAGCTTATAAGCTCTAGAATTGATATTTTAGAGCTTATAAGCTCTAAAATGGACATCTCAGAGCTTATAAGCTCTAGAATTGGGATTTTAGAGCTTATCAGCTCTAAAATTGATATTTCAGAGCTGATAAGCTCTACAATTGATATTTTAGAGCTTGTAAGCTCTAGAATTAATAGTTTAATGCTTATAAGCTCAGAAATTTATATTTTAGAGCTTAGAAGCTCTAGAGTTGTTATTTCAGGGCTTATAAGCTCTAGCATTGACATTTAGGATTTTATAAGCTCTACCATTGATATTTAAGTGCTTGTAAGCTCTAGAATAGATACGTTGAAGCTTATAAGCTCTAGAATTTATACTTTGCAGCTTATGAGCTCTAGAATTGACATTTTTCAGAGCTTATAAGCTCTAGAATTGATATTTTAGAGCTTATGAGCTCTAGAATTGATATTTTAGGAGTTATAAGCTCTAGAATTTATATTTTAGAGCTCGTGAGCTCTAGAATTTATATTTTAGAACTTATAAGCTCTAAAATTGACATCTTAGAGCTTATAAGCTGGAGAATTCTTTATTTGTAGCTTATAGGCTCTAGAATTGACATTTCAGGGCTTATAAGCTTCAGAATTGATATTTGAGAGCTTATAAGCTCTAGAATTGATATTTTATAGCTTATAAGCTCTAGAATTGATTTTTCAGAGTTCATAATCTATTGAATCTATATTTTAGAGCTTATAAGCTTTAGAATTGACATTTCAGAGTTTATGAGCTAGAGAATTCTTTATTTGTAGCTTATAAGCTCTAGAATTGACATTTCAGGGCTTATAAGCTCTAGAATTGATATTTCGGAGCTTATAAGCTCTAGAATTGATATTTTAGAGCTTCTAAGCTCTAGAATTGATATTTTAGAGCATATAAGCTCTAGAATTGATATTTTAGAGCTTATAAGCTCTGCAATTGATATTTCAGAGCTTATAAGCTCTGGAATTGATATTTTAGAGCTTATAAGCTCTAGAATTGACACTTTCGGGCTTACAAGCTCTAGAATTGATATTTTAGAGCTTATGAGCTCTACAATTGATATTCTAGAGCTTATAAGCTCTAGAATTGATATTTCGGAGCTGATAAAGCTCTAGAATTGACATTTTAGAGCTTATAAGCTCTGAGATTGACATTTCAGAGCTTATGAGCTGGAGAATTATTCACTTGTAGCTTTAAGCACTAGAATTGACATTTGAGGGCTCATAAGCTCTAGAATTGATATTTTAGAGCTTATTAGCTCTAGACTTGATATTTTAGAGCTTATAAGCTCTAGAATTGATATTCTAGAGCTTATAAGCTCTAGAATTGATACTTTAGAGCTTATAAGCTCTAGAATTGATATTTTAGAGCTTATAAGCTCTAGAATTGATATTTCAGAGCTGCTAAGCTCCAGAATTAACATTTTATAGCTTATAAGCTCTAGGATTGATATTTGAGAGCTTATTAGCTCTAGACTTGATATTTCAGAGCTTCTAAGCTCTAGAATTGACATTTTAGAGCTTATGAGCTCTAAAATTGACATATTAGAACTTATCAGCTCTAGAATTGACACTGTAGGGCTTACAAGCTCTAGAATTGATATTTCAGAGCTTCTGAGCTCTACAATTGATATTCTAGAGCTTATAAGCTCTAGAATTGTCATTTTAGGGCTTATAAGCTCTAGAATTGATATTTTAGAGCTTATCAGCTCTAGAATTAATATTCTAGAGCTTATAAGCTCTAGAATTGATATTTTAGAGCTTATAAGCTCGAAATTGATATTTTAGAGCTCATAAGCTCCAGAATTGATCCTCTAGAAATTATAAGGTCTAGAATTGATATTTCAGAGCTTATAAGCTCTCGAATATCAAATCTAGAGCTTATAAGCTCTAATGTATAAATTCTACAGCTTATAAGCTCCAAAACTTCAGTTCTCGAGCTTATAACCTTTAAAATGTGAATTCTAGAGCTTATAAGCTCTAAAATGTCATTTCTTGAGCTTATCAGCTCTGAAATGTCAATTCTAGAGCTTAAAAGCTCTAAAATATCAATTCTGGAGATTATAAGCTCTAAAATATCAATGCTAGAGCTTATAAGCTCTGAAATATCAATGCTTTCGCTTATAAGATCTAAAATGTCAATTTTAGAGCTTAGAAGCTCTGAAATCTCAATTCTAGAACTTATAAGCTCTAAAACGTCAATTCAAGAGTTTATTAGCTCTGAAATATCAATTCTCGACCTTATGAGCTCTAAAATGTCAGTTCTAGAGCTGATAAGCTCTAAAATCACAATTCTAGAGCTTAGAAGCTCTACAATGTCAATTCTAGAGCTTATAAGCTTTCAAACTTCAATTCTGGAGCTTATAAGCTCTGAAATGCCAATTCTAGAGCTTATAAGCTCTAAAACGACCATTCTTGAGCTTATAAGCTCTAAAATGTCAATTCTAGAGCTTATAAGCTTTAAAATGTCAATTCTAGAATTTATAAGCTCTAAAATGTCATTTCTAGAGCTTATAAGCTCTAAAACGTCAATTCGAGAGCGTATAAGCTCTAAAATGTCAGTTCTAGAGCTTATAAGCTCTAAAATGTAAATTCTAGAGCTTATAAGCTCTAAAATATCGATGCTAGAGCTCATAAGCTTCAAAATGTCAGTTTTAGAGCTCATGAGCTCTGAAATGTCAACTCTAGAGCTTATAAGCTCTAAAACGTCTATTCGAGAGCTTATAAGCTCTAAAATGTCAATTCTAGAGCTTATGAGCTCTGAAATGTCAACTCTAGAGCTTATAAGCTCTAAAACGTCAATTCGAGAGCTTATAAGCTCTAAAATGTCAATTCTAGAGCTTATGAGCTCTGAAATGTCAATTCTAGCGCTTACGAGCTCTAAACAAATAAACAAATAAATGCCATCGAACAAATAAATTTATCAATAAATTAATTTTCATCAAATAAATTTTCAAAAGAATCAAATTTCGGAAGAAATATGTAATGCGCAGGCGAGATTTGAACTCACGACCCTTCGATTACATGTCACGTGCTCTACCGCTGAGCTACTGCGAGTTACTATATTTACCTTCGAATTCTGATTCTCACATTTTTTCTCCTCTTGCCATCCACGAGGCAATGTCGCCATTAAACAAATAAATTTATTAATAAATTAATTTTCATTAAATAAATTTTTAAGAGGATTAAATTTTAGAAAATGTCAATTCTAGAGCTTATAAGCTCTACACTGTCAATTCTAGAGCTTATGAGCTCCAAAATATCAAATCTAAAGCTTCTAAGCTCTAAAATATCAATTCTAGAGCTGATAAGCCCTAAAATGTCAATTCTAGAGCTTATGAGCTACAAATAAAGAATTCTCTAGCTCATGTGCTCTAAAATATCAATGCTAGAGCTCATAAGCTCTAAAATATCAATGCTATTGCTCATAAGCTCTAAAATTTCAATTCTAGAGCTTATCAGCTCTAAAATGTCAATTCTAGACCTCATAAGCTCTAAAATGTCAATTCTAGAGCTTATGAGCTCTGAAAAGTCAATTCTAGAGCTTATAAGCTCTAAAATATCAATGCTAGTGCTTATAAGATCTACAATGTCAATTTTAGAGCTTATAAGCCCTAAAATTTCAATTCTAGAGCTTATAAGCTCTGAAATGTCAATTCTACAGTTTATGAGCTTCATTTTCCGAGCTTATAAGCCCGGTAATTAATTCAATATTCGAATACAGGGAGCAGTCTGAATTGTCACTTCTGATTTTCAGAGCCAAAGTCCTATGATTCTCCTCCCTTAGACCCTATTCCACAGATCCCCTTGAGAAAATAGACATTTACCATTGAATTTCACATAGAAATGGCTTGGGAAGTGCAAAACAAATGGGGCCCCTCCGGTTTTCCCGGTAATCAATTCAATATTCAAGTACAGGGAGCAGTCTGAGTTGTCACTTCTAATTTTTAGAGCCGAAGTCCCATGATTCACCTCCCTTGGACCCTATTCTACAGATCCCTCACAAAAAAATAGACATTTGACATCGATTCTGATATAGAAATGGCTTGGGAAGTGCAAAACATATGGGGCATCCCTAGTTTTCCCGGTAATCAATTCAATATTCGAATACAGGGAGCAGTCTGGATTGTCACTTCTGATTTTCATTGCCAAAGTCCTATGATTCACCTTCCTTAGACCCCATTCTACAGATCCCCTCGAGAAAATAGACATTCACCATTGAATTTCACATAGAAATGGCTTGGGAAGTGCAAAACAAGTGGGGCACCCCCGGTTTTCCCGGTAATCAATTCAATATTCAAGTACAGGGAGCAGTCTGAGTCGTCACTTTCAATTTTTAGAGCCAAAGTCCTATGATTCACCTCCTTTGGACCCTATTCTACAGATCTCATAGGAAAAATAGATATTTCATATCGATTTTGATATAGAAATGGCTTGGGAAGTGCAAAATATATGGGGCACCCCCAGTTTTTTCTGTAATTAATTCAATATTCAAATACAGGGAGCAGTTTGAGTTGTGACTTTAGATTTTCAGAGCCACAGTCCTATAATTCACCTTGCTTAGACCCTATTCTACAGATCCCATTGAGAAAATAGACATTTACCATTTAATTTCATATAGAAATGGTTTGGGAAGTGCAAAACAAATGGGGCACCCCTGGTTTTCCCGGTTATTAATTCAGTATCCAAGTACAGGGAGCAGTCTGAGTTGTCACTTTCGATTTTCAGAGTCAAAATCCTATGTTTCACCTCCCTTGGACCCTATTCTACAGATCCCTCACAAAAAATAGACATTTCACATCCATTCTGATATGGAAATGGCTTGGGAAGTGCACAGTATATGGAGCCTCCCCAGTTTCCCCGGTAATTAATTCAATATTCGGATACAGGGAGCAGGTCTGAATTGTCACTTCTGATTTAGAGCCAAAGTCCTATGATTCACCGTCTTTGGACCCTATTCTACAGATCCCCTCGAGAAAATAGACATTTCATATTGATTTCAATATAGACATGGCTTGGGAAGTGCAAAACATATGGGGCACTCCTAGTTTTCCCGTTAATCAATTCAATATTCCAGTTCAGGGAGCAGTCCGAGTTGTCACTTTCGATTTTTAGAGCCAGAGTCCTACGATTCATCTTCCTTGGACCTTATTCTACAGATCCCCTTGAGAAAATAGACATTTCACGTAGAAAAATTCTGATTGCAGCCACCATGACAAATTTTGCCGCACTCCATGGAGTTCTTTGCCATGGCAAATTTTCCATGGTGATTCTATCCATGGTGTTCTTTTTGCGGGCATTTCTTCCCATGGTAATTCCTTCCACGGCGATTTTTTCCGTGGCGTCTCTTTCCATTGCATTTTCTCCATGACGGAATTTGTCAATGCGAAATTTGCTCTGGAGAAATTACCTATAACCATAAATTCATGAAAGTCATGACAAAATTATGGAAAAGTCATGGAAAAATCGCCACGCAAAAAAATGCCATGGAAAGAATCACCACGAGAAAATTGCCATAGGAAAGAACTCCATGGAAAACGGCAAATTCGTGATGGCGGCCGTCATGACCAGCGCCATGGTGGCTGCCACAGAATATTTCTACGTGGATGTATAGGAGAATGTATGAAAACCGGACAACAACAAAAAAAACAAATAAAACCGAAGAAAAAAAACAAAATTCGGTCAATCTCGAAAGTACTCGTCTTGATGTAATATTACAACACTAGAGATGTAGTGGAAGTCCAATCATTCATCTCGAACCGTTTTGGGAAATGGAGATGTATAGGAGAATGTATGGAAACCGAAATAAACCTGAAAAAACCAAATAAAATCAAAGAAAACAACCGAAATTCGGTAAATCTCGAAACTACTTGCTAAGATGTAATATCACAACACTAGAGGAGTAGTTGAAGTCCAATTATTCATCTCGAACCGTTTCAGGAAATGGAGATGTATAGTTTTAATAACAGTTTTAATATCAGTAAAATGTTATAAAATCAAAATAATGAGATTATTTATGATAATTCAGAAATAAAAAATTTCAAAATAAAAAACAAAAGTAGATCATTTAGACCTGCCACTAGACTCACCTTAAAATAAATTTTTTCCAAATTTTTGAAAATTTCACTTTTTTCGCCATGCTTCGAAGGGTTTACCCATTTAAAAATATAAAAAATTCAATTGTTCGGGGGAATCCCTGCTTCTTTTTTAATCACCGTGACCTGGAATTCATCTCAAATGAAAGGTGAGCTCATTTCTCTTCGATTCATATGATTCAAATTTTTGTTATCGTCAATTTTTCCGATGTTTATTGGCCATTTTCCGGAAATCAGTTTTGGCTCTATAAGTACTTGAAAAATCGTCATTTTCTCTTCTCACGCACATAAATCGATGGGGAATGAGCTCACCTTTCATTCAAGATCAGCCCCAGGTCGATCAGACCAATAAAAACCAAAGAAATTTCCAAAGAACTGACATTTCTCAAACATAGAACAGTTCTACTTTCAAATCTTGAGAAAAGAAAGGTGTTAAAAAACTAGGTGATTTTCGAGAGGAGAATATTGCGACGATGATGCCCAGGTCCATGAGTGGTGCAGAGAAAACCTTTTGAGAAGCCTGAAAATTGGCGAGGTGTTGAATGATGCCGAAATGCTCGTTTATTTAGCCGATTTGGCTACCGTTCCTTTCATTTTATTAAACCTTAACTATTTACACTAAGTATTTGGTTTATTAGCGGTGAATTTACTGATGAGTTTCAACAATTAATATTTGATGATTTCCGGTATTTTATCTCGTAAAAAACACGTTAACTTGCCGGAAAGAATTTGAATGAAAAAAACCGTTCAGTGATTCGCGCACGTTACTCGTGAGGTAGCCGAAAGCCAAGTGAGAACGACGCTTCGGCCGTTCGCTACTTCCCGAGGCCTCTCGGGAAACTTCGTGATACCAACGGAGATGTTGCCAACGTGGCAATATGGATGCCTTGGCGGGAATCTTCAAGTTCCTGACCTCGAGCATCCAAAACTTGGGCCAAGTCTCAACAAAAGGAATTTTTGAAAAGTTCAAAAGAAGAACTTCTGACATATGATTTTCACGGGAAACTTCCTCAGCTCTCCAATGAAATCATCAGAAAAAATCAATCTCCAATATTTCATCAATTTCGAGTAATTTTCATAGCGTGAGAAAAAAAACAAAAAAGGGCGAATGGATGAACCAAGATAAATTTACATGAGTGAAAAAAAAATAATTAATTCAGGAATGGAGAGGTAAAGAGAAATCAGTGTTTCTGTTATCATTTTTTGGGATTATCTTGGAAACAAAGTGAGATAGGGCAAATGACGAAGGACAATTTTCTCTTTGAGAATATCGGAAATTAGTGGAGATACGTCTCTTCTCCCGTGTTTTTCCTTATCTTCTTTCTTTGCACGTTAATTTTGAAAATTATCACTATCTACAATGTGTATTTCAAACCAATTCCTAAGTGGTTCTATATCAATTTTCAAAAACATTTCAACTTCCTTAATTAATCTATTGAATATATCGTTGCCTTAATTACAAAGTGCTGTAAGTGCTATGCTTATACATAGACTCACGCTACTGTGTTTTAAAGGCTGGATTAATTATCCAATGACTCAAGGCTTCATGGAGAATGAATCTCATAATTGACGATCGATTAAATTCGTCTTCCTCGCTTATGGTCTTCATCATCTCAAATACACGCATGATGCTGTCCTCTAGCGTATTTCCAGTGAACAGCAGAGTGGTGTCGGTAAGAGTCCTTCATTATTGATCAGGGTGGATAATTAAGGGACCGATACTATCCACATTTTTCGTGCGAATATAGTTTCGTTCGAACAATATTCACCTCAAAGCGTGATTCAACTATCACTATCTTTAACAGAATGATAATTACACGTTTATCAGCTTCATTTCAAAATTCTAGCTCAAACACTTCTACCGCGTCATGAATGTTAAAACAATATTGAATAAATTCATCATTACAATCATAAAACTGTAAATTTCAAACTTTAAGTAAAACAATGAAGATGTTTTCCCGTAGAATTACTTGTTGAGCGTCCATGCCGGAGGGTATTTTTCTTTTTTAACATCTTCATAATTGCTGCAAATTCGATATAATTCTACTAGGGCCCGACCCGATTCTTCTCATTAAAAGTAAGAACAGTATTAAATCTCAATGTATTTCAGCGATTTCTTGGAAGAACTTTTTAGTGACATTCAACGTTTGGAGCTCAATCCACTCTAGTAGCTCAATCAAGAGATAAAATTTCACTTTCAAAAACTATCTAGTTCAACCAATTCTTATTTCCGCAAGAAGAGACTCATGTTAGATAATTCTTCTCATACTCCATTTCAAATATTATTTCTCAAATGTTGATAATCCTAGAGGTGCAGTATCGGATAGTGGCCTTCATTCAATTTTTCTACATATCACCGTTAATATCGTAATCCATGCCTTGAACATTTTTTGTCACATGACGATGTATCAGAAATTATAACTTTGTATAAGGGTATGGATATTCACAATGGGTACTGAGTGATATAATTAATGGTTTCAACGAGAATACAAAAGATCTACATATCTGTATCATGCTAAATTCTAATAGCCCAGGACTCAGGGGTTTCTTTGCTAAAAAAATTCCTAGAGAAGGTTTTATTGTTTCTATCGTTAGTTTTATGTGTAATGAAGCAAATTTTGGAAATGTACAAAAAAATTCGGTCGGGAACATTTGTTTAAATGAATAAAACGGAAAATTTTCGTGTTTTTCTAGTTTTTTTCTCCAAATATCTCTGAAAATATGGACTTAATCGGGAAAATTCATGAAATTCTCCATAAAAAAGGTCCAATCATTTATTTCGAATCACATGATAGTTTTGAAGATGCGGCCGTGCAAAGCTGGCCCATGGCTTTAGAGCTCGTACGTGACGTCAAGAATGTAGAATAACATTTCAACCAGTTGGAGTAGAAAGGTTTGAAATAATTTCTCAACGATATTTATTGAAGAAACTCCAGCTATTAGTCTATTTTATCTTTGGTAGACTTTTTCAAAAATATTTCAGAAACTAAGAGAGATAGCGTTAGTTCACCCGAATCCCTTTTTGTAGAAAATTTCGAGAGTTAAAAAAGAGAATTAGGTGAATGAGTATATCTCTATTAAATACCGATAGATTCTCCGGGAAAACCATTGCAACGGAGACCCTATCTATGAGTCTATGCTTTGTCATAGTGTTTTGATGAATATCTCAGAAACTGAGCGAAATGAGGCAATTGTTGTAGAAAACCTTTTCTCAGTTTGTTCACAAAAAGGTCTTCAGAAAAATTTTGTTATCTCGTTCATATTCAGAAATATTCTTAAAGAAAAGAAAGCCGGAAAAATATATATGATGAAGTTTTCAGACGGATCAACTTCATATTACTAGCAATTCTCTTTGAATATTTCGAAATTTAAGCAGAACTGGGCGATTTCGCACTAATCATTTTTCGGAGAGGATTTTGAGAGCTACATGAGATATTCATAAACACAATGACTTAAAACAATCTATGGGTCTGCATACTGCTCGTGAAAAAAGCTATAATTCGTTAACGAACAGAGAATTTTATCCGTTGTTCAATAGAAGAATACTAATAATTTATCTTCGTCTATACCTCATAGGCAAGAAGTTTCACTTTTGCCGTGCGAGGATCCCACGCACCCTCTTTTTCTTGATGTCTCGGAATCTGAACGAGATAGGGTGATTGTAGTTGATTTTTTTCAAAGCCCTTGGAATTCTCAAAAAACAATACGGTGTGGCTATTTGTACACTGGGTGTCACGCGATAGACACGGGAAATCCACGCAAAATCCACGAATTACCTAAATGAAAATCTCAGAAACTTCGCTTTTTCAAAATGTTTGATGTGCGGATTTGAGACTATTCCACAGTGAATATAACGTGAATGTTGGACTCTCAATTCTTGCGTGACTTGGAGCCCTATTACTACAAGTGATGAGATTCCCGATTTTTGATGATTTTTGCGGGAATTCAACGTGACTTTCACGTAGCCTTTGCGTGACCCTCACAATACGTTTGCATGACTTTGTAATCAGGGCCGAATAATGGAGTGGCCCCGGTTACGCGGGGCTAGATGAAGAGAAAAGCCCCGAGCACTCGGATCTGAATAACAAAATAACCCCAAGCACTCGAAGCTGAATGAGGAAGTAGCCGGGAGCACTCGGGGGGGAAATAATTAAGTGGCCCCTAGCTTTCTAGGCTAGGTAATGAAGGAGCCCCGAACACTCGGCACTAAGACATAGAAAAAGCCCTGATCACTCGGAACTGAATAGAATAGCCCCGAGCACTCGGAACTGAATAGAATAGCCCCGAGCACTCGAGGCTGAATAATGGGAAAGCCTCGAGCACTCGGGGCTGAATAATAGAAAAAACCCGAGCATTCGGGGCTGAATAATGGGAAAACCCCGAACACTCGGGCTTAAATAATATAAGTGCCCCAAGCACTCGGGGCTAAATGATAGAAAAGCTCCGAGCACTCGGGGCTGAATAATAGAATAGCCCCGAACACTCGGGACTGGATAACAAGAAAATCCCGAGCACTCGGGGCTAAATAATAGAAAAACCCCGAGAACTCAGGGCTAAAGAATAAAGTAGCCCCGAGCACCCGAAGATAAATAATACGGAAGCTCCGAGCACTCGGGGCTGAATGATAAGAAAGTCCCGCGCACTCGGGGCTGAATAATGAAGTAGTCCCGAGCACTCGGGACTAAATGATAGAGTAGTCCCGAACACTCGGGGCTGAACAATAGAAAAACCCCGAGCATTCGGGGCTGAATAATGGGAAAACCCCGAACATAAATTTCCCCGATAGGAAAGCCACGAGTACTCGGGGCTGAACTATAAGAAAGCCCCGAGCACTCGGAGCTAAATAATAAGAAAGCTCCGAGCACTCGGGGCTGAATAATAGAATAGCCCCGGGCACTCGGGGCAGAATAATGGAGTAGCCCCAAGCACTCGGGGCTGAACTATGAGGGAGCCCCGAACATTCGGAGCTGAATAATAAGAAAGCTCCGAGCACTCGGGGCTGAATAAGAGAATAGCCCCGAGACCTCAGGGCTGAATAATAAAACAGCCCCATGAACTCGGGGCTAAATAATAGAATAACCCCGAACACGTGGGGCTGAATAATAACACAGCCCTAAGCACTTGGGGCTAAATGATGGAATAGCCCCAAGCAATCGGAGCTAAATAATAGAATAGCCTCGAGCATTCGGGGCTAAATAATAGAATAACCCGAGCACTCGGGGCTGAATGATAGAAAAGCCCCGAGAACTCAGGGCTAAAAAATAAAGTAGCCCGGAGCACCCGAAGCTAAATAATACGGAAGCTCCAAGCATTCGTGGCTGAATAATAAAATAGTTCCGAGCTTTCGGGCTTAAATAGTGGAATAGCCCCGAGCACTCGGGGCTAAATGATAAAAAGCCCCGAGCTTTCGGGGCTGAATAGTAAAATAGCCCCGAGCGCTCGGGGCTGAATGATAAAAAGTCCCGAGCACTCGTGGCTAAATAATAATATAGCCCCAAGCTTTCAGGCTTAAATAGTGAAATAGCCCCGACACTTGGTGCTAAATGATAAAAAGCCCCGAGCTTTCGGGGTTATATAAGAGAATAGCCCTGACCTCCCAGGGCTAAACACTAAAGGCTACCCTCTACAAAGGCTAAAACTTCAAATCTATTCTCTTGGAAGGCTAAAACTCCGAATCTATCCTCTATAGAAGCTAAAACTCAAGATCTCGCCTCTATAATGGCTAAAACTCAAATTCTAGCCTTTGTAAAAGCTCGAACTGAAAACCAACGTTATGCAGAAAATGGAAATATGGCCCAACGTTGGACCAAAAATCGAAATATGGCCCGAGGCTGGGCCAAGAATCAAAATATGGCCCACAGCTTTGTAGAGAATTTCTAGAGTTCCAAAAAGAGATTCAAGCAAAATCACTCTGTCTCCCTTAGTTATCCGAGATTTTCCCACGAAATTGCTGACCGAGAAAAACTACTTATAATAAGCCTATTTTCTGAATGAATCAATTTTTTTTCGTGAATTCGACTCTATTTCACTTAGTTTTCAAGATATTCTCAAGGGATGAATCATAATAAAATCGACTAATCCTATTTCACTGAGCTATTGATTCCCATTCTTGTCATAATTATAAACGAATTTCCTATACAGGTAGGAAAAAAGAAATATGTGTGTGCTTTCCCAACCTTGGTACACAATACACTATTATGTTTTTATTACCTAGTCTCGATGTTGTTAGGATTGTAGAAAACGAATTCTGCACGGAAACCGTGAAGAACAGTAACAAAAGTTGTATCTTGAACATTTCAATTGGCTATTCACAATAGTTGTTCATGTCTGATCTATTAAAATACTGAAGTCCCTTGAAGACTATCGATCGCTCCATAATATGAACACACTCCTTTCATGTGAACAGTCCAGGTGCGGCGTAAATCCCGTTTGCTGTAAAGCTTATCTATTTCTTCATGTACTTGACTGATAGAAAAAAAAGGTTTTTAAGAGCGTGTGATTATTGAAAACTTCGAATTATTCACTGCTAATTGAATTCAAATAGTTCAATTCGAGAACCAATTGAATAGTCAAGCTGTTCAAATCAATCAAATTATTCGGATATTTTGAATAGTTTAAATACTTAAATGATCCAAATGATTCTAATGATTTCGGTGACCATGTCTAAAAATGACTACTGATGTGTGAATAATTATATTCAATTAGAAAAATGGATTATATAATAGAAATATAAATATTCTGGATGACAATGAATAATTTAGATAGTATACTCCATTGAATCAATTGTATTTTCAAAATGATGGTTCCGATGGCCAGAATCCCTGGATTTTTCGCATTTGTGGTCATGACATAGCAAAATTGAGTTTTGAAGCTGTTCATAGCTACTTATGGCGATGAATATATCCAAGCGTTGAGTGACTGAAATGATTTTCTTTGTGGCAAGATAAGAAAAAGTCATGACAATTTTCATCGCATAGGATCACAATTTTTTGTTTAGCGGAGGTGAAACTTACTTCATCATTCGTGAGGCACGTGTAGAAAAACGCCCTGATTATCTTATGTAGTTAGTTCCTGCCACTTTTGCATGTGAATTCTATTCTTTTATATAAACCTGGCAAAATAAATTCTCTTATGGTCGGTTCCTCGGGAACCTATTAAATTATGACCACGACGCCGAATAATTGCTAAATTTCATCAGAATATATGTAATTCTTAATTGAAATTGATGATATCACAGATTTCTTCTCCCGCATTTCCCCTAAGAACAATAGAAAAAAAATATTGACAATTTTCATCAATTTATTAAATAAAATTCCATCATACATTGCACAACCTCATCCTTTTTCTTCAATAATTCAATGTAATAAACTAACTTTTTCATCAAAACTCCATTCTCTACTATTAATTACATATATATATATATAGATCTTAACGTTAATCAGTATCATATTACCTCATAATTTCAAGCACAACGTAGTGTGTGAGTGTTACGTTAATAATTATGGAAGCTTCAGCAGTAAATGATAATTTACTTAATTATTATTATCAATTAATATAAACTCTCATTATTTATAAAATAATATTAATCAGATCTGTACAGCAGATTCATATAGTTTTCTTCCAAGCATTACATTCATATACAATATCAATATTTATAATTATCTTACAAAAATCATAAGATATCAAGTAATTAAAATTCACGAAAATTTTGAGAATTCGTGAGAAATTATAATAATTTTTCAAATTTACAATTAATTAGGGAAATATTTTTTATAAAACAAAAATAGTTTCCTTCCGATGAAAAAATCACACCATTTCTAATTAAAAGGAGACCTGAAATTCCAAGTCGAAAAAGTGTATTAAAGATGCTTGGCAACCAATGTATTTAAGTTTTTTGGAATGGAATTGTTCATCACAAACGTTGAAAATAACTTTTGGCGTTTACATGATACACTGTTCTATTCTTCAATATTGATATACTTTGATTGCGCTCAGTAACTTAAAAAGACTTTTCTGGAGTGGAACTTCAGGGTCCTACCAATTAACCAACGATCTCTCGAAATAAAAATTATTTACACTTTTTTATTTATTATTAATCATGAAGAAAAATGGCATTGAATTTTTGGATTTTCATCATGTGATTACGTTGAATGTTAATTAAAATAAATGCAAAATAATTATGCATTGAATTTACATACATATACATATACATATATAATTCTTGAAAATACAAATATTCGGTTTTCTAATAATAATCAATGTATTATCCATGCTTTGAATATCATTTGATAATTTATCACCTAACTCATTCAGACGACGCACCATTACAAACAATTCATTCTTATTTTTCATTTTTTTTTTATTCACATTAGGAACATTCGAGTTTAATGCAATTTTACAATTAATTTTCTCGATTTAATAATAAATTCGCAGTTATCGTTAATACTGTTTAATTTATTTATTTTTCACTTGTGCAGATCATTAATCATATTATGCACGCTATCGTTTTCATTATCATCAGTGACTTTTTTTCGGTTCTGGAACAATTTGGACGATGCAAGATCGAAAGGAACGGAATGGAAATTTTCTGTTTATTTTTTGCTTTTGTGGAATATTGCGGCAAATAAGAGAGATAGACAAATTTTTGTCCGGACCTTCCTTCAAATAGTATAATTTGATCTTGAAGTATGGCAAATCTCAGAATCTAAGAAAGATATGAAGATGGGAAGAACGATAGGCAAAAACTTTTATAGATGATTTGTATAGCTCTGTTCTTTGTCTGCAGAACTCGTGAGAGTAATTCCACCATGTCCAATAGATTCTAAGGTATTTTATGAAAACTGACCATTGAAATAGAATTCAATTCAGTAACGAAGATTTGAAACAGAAAAAAAACGATTTTGTTTCCAATCATTTTTTGAGAAGTCTCAGAAACTAAGCGAGACAAGGCGATCCTGCCTTTATTTTTTTTTTGTAGAGAATTCCAAGAGCTATTAGAGAAGATTGGGGCAAAGTTGCACTCTTGCGTTTAGCCTCTGACATATTCTCAGGAAATTATTGCAGAAAAAAAATTCATCAATCTGATTTTAGTTCTTTTTTTTTCTCCCCTTTTTTCTTGAAAATATCTCAAAAACTCAGCAAGATAGAGCGATTTCTGTTTAATCTTTCTTTGTAGCTCTTTTCATTTCGACAATAAACAGTTTGGGCGAAAAGGGCGTATCTCCATTAGTTTCGGAGAGATTCACAAGGAAAAAATAAGGTAAAAATCGATTTCTTCTGTTCTACCTCATCACTATTGAATTATTTCGTTCCATTATTCTTCTCCAGACTCATCCTCATGAGTATCTCAAAAACTATTGGAGATACAGAGAAATTTGTAGCGACCTTTTTCCTTAACTTGAATTTTCCATCTAAAAAAGATCTTTTCAAAAAATTTCCTATCTCCCTTGGATTCTGATATATTCAACAAATTTTAAAAGTGAAGAATTTTACAAAGAAAAAATTGAAAAAATTTAAGAAAACGTCTCCTTAGTTCTACGTAATTGGGTAATTTTTTCGAATTTTTTCATAACAGCTTTCACTCTGTGAAGAGAACTCTTTCATTTTCTCCCACCGCGCGTTATCAATTCAAGTAAATTTGATGTAAAGATTAATTTTCATAAAATATCTTGTAGTCTATAAGAGATAAGGAAAAATCTATAAGAATATTTTTGACAACACTCTATCCAACCCCTCGAAACGGCTGCCCACAAGAATTTTATTATCTCGATTAGTCACCGAGATAGGAGAGACCAGGGTAAAATTGACAGAATTTTTTTTCGAATTGTCGGGCTTTGTGAGAAAATTTGAAAAAATTCCCAACAATGCTGAAATATATCGCCAATTTTCTTTTAACGGTCTGCACTTTGCCCCGCATGTCCTTTTTACATTGGTCTTCCCTATTCCATAAAAGCTATGGATAACATAATACCAACTAATCTTGATCTCATGAATATTTTTCTCCATGGAAAAAAAATGAATGGAAAATTATTGTCACTGTGATAAACTAATTACTACGTTAATTAAACGCATCATAATTTTAATTCGTCAATATTCCGACTAATGAGATTCTTCCGAATTTCAGGATTAAGATTGGAGTCATTCTCACAGGATTCATCGAGACACATGGTAAATTGTGCGACATATAGATATCGAAAATAAACGTACTACCATAAATGACAGATCTCTTATATACAAACATACAGCCTCATCATGGAATGGTACGTACAATGATTTTTTTTTGTTGAAAAAGTTAACATTTCACTGAACAATAAATTGAATGTCCAAGTTACTCTCTAAAAATTTGAGCTAACACAGAGAGGTCCCCAGTTGAAAAATTCTATCTCGTTTACTTTTCGAAATATTTCATAAAAACTGATCTTAATTTCGAATCAATTCCTCTAACTTTATTCATTCCATTTCATCCAGGGACCTTTCTTGTAGCGCATGGAATTCCCTAGACCCCTCTCTTTCATCAAGAACTCCATTAAAATTTTGAAGGAGAAAAATTTTTAATCCCTTCAAAAACCCACTAACTCGGACACTAAAAAACCATCAAGGATATAGTAATTTTTTTCCTTTCTCACTCATAACTGATCATTCATCCAGATAAATGATTTTCCTGTAAAGTATCATTTCGATTCACTCATCCATAGTGATTATTATTAAATAGAATAAAGATGTACTAAGTGTGTATATGTCCGAAATAATTTGAGAGAAAATTCTAGCATATTCATTACCGTTGTTTATCGAAACTCCAGTTGGTTTTTTGCCTATCCTATTGAACATTTTGCAGCCCCTGTGTGTTTTTCAGATGTGATTATTGAATAGAGAAGGAAAAATAAAAAGATTTTGATTTTTCTATACAATTTGATGTTTTGAGATTTTTTTCCATGAAAATTTTTCGGCGCAAATTTTCAATGTTTTTTGATGAGAAGTGGATAAAAAATACAGTGGAAGAGGTTTAAAATTGCAAATATATGCCGAAAAATTAGAAACTATTAGTTTTGCATCTGAAAACTACATAGAATTCCCAATAAAATTTTCGAGCGAATAGACTAGTATTTTTCAACGCATTGATGCGATTAACGACAGGTTTAAAATGACTATATATCCTCAAATCTTCAAAACGTTCTAAAGGAATTCCCAAAAATTAATTAACAGCATGACTGTTCCTCCGTCTGAGGAAAACTCTGCTATTCACCGGATATACCCTCGTCAACAGAATAAGCGAGCTAGCAAGTGCGAGTTTGACCGGTGCCTGTCTTCCCCCCGGCAATCGTATGAAAACTGTTGCAACCGCGGCAACTCCATCATCAGTTGGTTCAACGGCAACTGGCCTAACATCGCTATGAAAGTTAACAACTTTATTCCGCCGTCCTTTTCTCTGCGGCGAACTCGGACTGAGTTCGTTTCCATCCCGATCATAAATAATCGTGGCAGATGCAAACGGTCGCTTTGCCATATGCAGCATCTCAACGACGTGTCTCCTTCTCGCGCGTCTGACATCTGCGGCTTGCTTTGTTTTCCACGCGACAACACAAGCAGCGAGGAAGAGGAAAAAACACGAGAAGAAAACGGAGAAAAAAACGAACAGATCGATGTGCAATTGATCTTGGCGGAAAAAAATCATTCCGTAAGCAGCGCGGCCGTTCAATTCCGGATACGAATTGTCAATAGCTCTTAGCGCGATGTGAAACTTCGTTGACCCAAGTTCATGCCTGTCCTGCGGTAAGGTAAGGACCAATCGATTAGTTAGATTTCGAACAACTAGGAAGGTGTTCCTCTGTTCAATAGTGATGAATGTAGCTAAACCATCGGCATAACGCTCCATAACAATGTACTGTGGTCCACTCTTCCAATGGTACTCACTGAAGCTGTCATTTAGGTTTGTATTCGGCTGGAACTCGTAGACTCTAATGCGATGCAGCATACTGTCATCATACCAATTGTCATAGTGATCTTTCCTCCACTTAAATCTACCGTCTAACTCGACTTCTTGGTAACCGGTAGACGCATTAATGTTAACAACGAAGGAGTCATCACGTGGGGATAGGTAGAGGTCCAATGCACCTTGGGTAACGTCGATCATAACGCGAATGTCAACGTTCATGAAGCGCGGTTGGACCATGTAGAAAACAGTCTGTCCCGGATTGAGCGGTTTTGGTTTCATTTTGCATTCGTCAATGAGTTTGGAATCGAAACACATTTTATTGTCAACTGTTACCGTTTTGTAGCATTGGTGACCATCGATTGGATTACCGGCGTAATTTTCACGGCATTTACTGCACTGCAACTTCCAGCATGGAGTTCCACCAATGTTCGTGCCTTTCGTCGGTCCGCTGATACAAGAGGGTTCACTCTCTGTGTTGTTACCACAGTTGCACTTGTCTCCGGTTACGGGGTCGCAGGTAAAGCCGTGACCATGACACTCGCATTGGCGACAGATGTCACGGAGGTCCTCGGTACCGCGGAAATAACCAGAGACGCACTCACCGCACTTATCACCGCGAGTGTTGTTGCCGCAATTGACGCACTTTGCTTTCGATACCGGTCCCTCGATCAACTGTTTCGTCAACAGCTCGATCGACATGCGGTCGACTGAGTTCGGATCGGAGACCGTCATGCTCTCATTGATGCAGATTCGAGTGTGTCCATTGCAGTATTCTAAACACGGCACACATTGGCCATTGTCTGCTGGATTACCAACGTAGAGCGGTTCGCACTTGTCGCACTGTGGACCCATCGTGTTGTTATGGCATTTGAGACACTCGTCGAGTTTGTCCGGTCCAGCGCAGTTGCTGTGACCATTACACTGACACTGGATTGAGCAATTGGCACCTACGTAGCCAAAGTCACAACGGCAAATGTTGGGCTCTATGCACGTACCACGCACACAGCCCTGAGTACACATTGGTACACATGACTTTCGACCGAATTCGTTGAATGTCGCAGCGGTCTCGTTCTTGTAGCCATCGCCGCACATGCACTCAAAGCCTTCGTCCAGATCAAAGCACTTTTCGCTCTTCGGTGAACATGTGTGGTGACCATTGATGCATTCATTTTCAGGTGGACATCTTACGTAGTGCCAGGAGAAGACCGTCTCTTTGATTGAATCAAATGGAATGATAGATGTTCTATTTTCAGAAGCTGATAAATTCGATGACAATGTCGTTGTAATTGGCGGTCGTATAGTTGGGTTCAGCTGATTATAGAGCATCAGACAAGTTCCACCGGCTGGATGATCAGTTGGTGCTTCCAACGATCCCTCAGTACAGATTCCCTGTCCAGTGATGTTAGTTGAGTCTAGTGAGCACCAGCCACAATGCGAGAGCTTCAGACAAGTGCTGCATTGTTTGAAAACTGAACAAGGCTCTGGACAATGTTCAACATCACTGTTCTTCAAGACCAAGCCGCACACGCCACCAGCACAATACAACGGCTGATAGGATGGTGATAGACACTCGTTCATCTGTGTCGACCATCTGCACTCGTGCCAGCCCCCTTCAGCTCCAGTTGCTTTCAAACAGCTCCTGCAATCCTTCTGTTCACTACAACGTCTTTCGCACTCGTTGCTTATCATCATCTTGATACTCGAACGATTGAAGATGTCCTTCGAAACGCAGTTCCAATCGTAAACTAATTCGGCTGACTGTTTCCATCCTGATTCAGACGTTTTCAAGATCTGTCTCGTCCAAACGCAGTCTTCACCCAGGGCAGCGCACTTGTCGCAATCTGAAGCGGGACATTGACTCTCCCCACATTGATTAACATCAATCAACGATATCTGCTGATTATTGCATTTGTTCTGTTCGTTACAATCCTTGTTCGCTGGAATACATTTACCTTGCTGGCAGTTCGTGCACCACTTGCAAACCGGTGATTCTTCATCGTCTTTATAATACGGCCACTGTGCTAAACACTCAGTGCAGCTCCTTAAATTCTGACACTTTCTGCTGGCCATCCACTCGGAATTACACAGGATTCCATTCGATCGCTGCGACTGTGTTACGTTGATGTCACACTTATCATCACGATTGGCGTAAAGCTGATTGGAGAAGCAGTACGATGCATTCTTACCATCAGTCGTTGTCACAGCGCAGAAAGAACAGCCGAAGTATTTCCTACAGGTTCCTTTGTCTGTCCACAGAGAGCACAGGTCTTCTGGAATACTTATCTGTGTTACATGGCTCTTGATTCCACCGTCAAAACCACCAACAACGTAGATCAGGTTCAGCTCTGGATCTGCGTGTGTCATAGCGTGGGCATAAGCCGGTGGTGGTGGGGTTCCAATGATTTCCGTGTCTTTTGTTATCAAGCGAATCCAGAGATTGCAGGAGTACTTATAAGCTATCAATGAATCACTCGTATTGTGAGGGTTCTGACGACCTCCGAATATCACCATATATTCGTCTGTCGTAACTGCGGAATGCAGGAATCTCGCTTGTGGCAAGCTGTTTCTATCTCCGTCATCGTCGAACGGCGGTAGGACGGACCAGGTTCTAAATTTGTAGCTCAGTGAGTACAGTTTATTAGAGATAAATGTTCTGTTGACTGCGTAGGTATAACCGCCAAAAACGTAGAAGCTATCGGATTTGCCGTGATAGACTGTCGTATGTCCGTAAACACCGATTGGTCCATTTCCATTTGTCTTGACTCGTTCCCAGATTTCGGTCTCAAGATTAAACTCCCAAACATTTTCCAAGTACCCGTATTTTGGACTAAAACCCCCAATCAGAATCAAACTCTCTGATTCACCGTTCCGACGGAGCGTTAATGTATGTCCTGCAAGTGGAGGCGGTTCATCACGGAGGATACTGTCAGGTTTCACCAAGCTCCATCGCTGATTTTGCAGACTAAACTTCCAAAAATCACTCAGTGTGTTATTTGATAAACCCTGGATTCCTTCCTCCTTCATCGTTAATCCACCGTAAATGTAAATTTGCTGGCGACTATGAACAATCTCTGCAGCATGAAAGTATCTACCTTGGGGCATCGATGCTTCTGATGTTGATTCTACCGTCACTGGCATCCACGTATTGTTTTTGGTATCGAATAAACGAATGTCATTTAACGGCCCATGACTGAGAGAATAACCACCGAACATCCACAAGCTCCCTCGCCGATCGGCCACCAAGCTGTGTCCGAAACGCGGTAGAGTTTTTCGCAAATGATCAAGGTTATCAGCCAAGTATTCAGAGTTGAATAGTTCGGTAAAGACCAATTGATGCTCTTTGATTTTGATAGAGCAATCGCGACCTCCGAAGCCATTTGTGCAGACACAGTGTCCGTAACTCTTGTCACAAACTCCTTGCTTCTTCGAGGATGTACAGTTGTTAGGACAAAGTTCGATATCACAGTTGATTCCAACATAGTCAATTTTACACAGACAATTACCACCGCGGCACTCACGATTCTGTGGACAACCTTTGCCGCACGTAATCGCAATGTAGCTCGCATTGAAACCTTCGACCTCATCAAGCTGCTTGTAGTGGACCGTTAGAGTTCCCGACTTGGCTTCTACAGTTACAGGATAATCTGTGCTCTCAGTGCAGTACACTCCGAGTAGTTGACTCTGATGACTGCTCGTCGAGGAAACGAAATCAGGAAGACCATCATAGACGTAGACGCTATTTTCCTGGCAGCTGACGTTAATGTCATCGTGAATGGTGAATTGTATAATACTCTGTGACGTCAGAGGTGCTGACGGTGTCGATGAGAATTGGCTCCGTGAGCTGACAATCCAGAGACACTCTCTCGTTGGAGTCCCCCCAAGATGAGACTCCCACAACGACAGCTGCGAGTGTCTACTGCCGAGACCTTGTTTGCCACTTCCCTCATCATTCAACATTCCTCGAGACATGCATCCGTAATAACACATTCCTCCATTCCGCGGATCACCATAATATCCTTTCTTACATCTCTCACAGTTTTCTCCAATTGTATTGTCCTTGCAGAAACACTTGCCACTTTGTCGGTCGCAGTAATCCAGATTCTTATCCCCGTGCTCGTTGCAGTTACATTTCCTACATCCGAGTGCAGTCGTCGCATTACCATAACTTCCAGCTTTACACTCATCACAATACTTTCCTGTCGTCCAATCCTGACATTCATCACAAACGCCGACAGAATTGACGCAAGTCGAGTGATTGTAACATCCGCAATTGGTTCGACAATCAGGGCCAGTCCATCCCAAATTACATTCACACTTATATTCCGGCGCTTCACTGCAGTAACCATTCACGCACTTTTCGTAACATGTTTTCGTGCAATTCTCCTTGCCATCCCCGTGAAATCCCCGTTTGCACTGGCAGCTGTAGCTGCCATGTGTATTGGTGCACTGTGCGTCTTTGTGACAATCGTGCAGACCAAGGTCGCACTCATCGACATCCGGACATTGTGCATAAGCCCATCCCGCCTGATCTTCACCCAATGTCTCATTGATGGGATCGACCTGATTAATCGCCCACGAACAGTTGACGTGTGCTCTGTTGAAGTCTCCCTGGACGCAAACACCGGTTATCGGATTTTCTAAACTGTAACACCAGCCGCAGCTCAACGAGTGCAGGCAGCTCGTGCAATTCGTGTGTCTGTTGCAGCTCTTGCACTGATCGTTACCCGTCAACGAACCTGATCGCGATGTTACACCCATCAAACCAGCTTGATCCATCCACTCACGACATAGGCCAAATTGATACTCCGATGTGTAAACAGAGAATGAGAAGCACTCGTTCGTCGCTTCGCACCAAACGCATCGCCCACGTTCGTCCAAACACTGCGTGCAGTTGTTGCGTTGTCGACATGGCACAGGACACTCTGACAGAGTCATAACACTGTTTGGTAGTCTACCAATTCGCGAGCATCGCGCTTCTTCCGTCCACCACTCACATAGATTTGTGGAGACGCAGGACTCGCAGGATATGTAATTGGAACAATTCGCACAGGATGAGGGTGTGATGGTCAGGTAATGCCACTCATTGATTGGATTATTATTCTCATCGTAATCAACAGTCACTGAACAGCTCTCTGTTTCATTCGTCGAACGCGATAGGCACATATTGTTCACATCGCACCAGCCGCAGGAGGAATCAATCAGACAGTGTAAACAGTTCTTGTACTGCGAACACGAACCGTTCTGATATGGCTCGAGATACTCAAAGGTAAAGACTTTCTGATTCTCTCCTTTCCGATTGTGAGTTATCTCCATTTTAGACGGATACGCGTAGTTTGCGGTCACCATTCTCTTCGACTCAAAGTCTAGTAAATAACGAGCGGATTCCAAATTCATCACGCTACCATTTGACCACTTCGTTGGAATACATTGTGACGTTTCGGCAGTCAAATTAGCAACCAGATCTAATTCATTAGTGTTATTATGATGAGACACTCGGAGAGTAGCGCTGTTGTAGCTGACACAGATTTTCAGGTTCTCAGCTGCTGAATCCCAGTAATATTGTGGCGGTCGCAAGAAACCAATCAATCTTGCTATCATTTCACCACCCAAAGCCGATTCCGTCTTGGCTCCTTGCATTGATGGTACGTTGAAGTCAATCGTCGTGGCGTTAACGATCGTCACTGAATCCGGTTGTGTAAAATTGACTGGTGGTTTGTACTTAAGAAACGTTAACCCTGGTCTCTTGTCCATTTCACGACACTCCTCAACTTTGGTTATCTCCGTGCCCTTACTACCCCACCAACCGGGTATTTGCGACAGAGTATCATCCCTAAGTCCGCAAACCCCATAGTTATCGTTTTTATGGTGACACCGCGCATTCTGCACGCACCACGTGCAGGTGCCCAAGTTTAGCTTATTCGATATCGAAAGCTTACCGATCGAATTCGTCCCCCAACCGCCACCAGGTTGCCCGTGTATCAAGCATGAATGACAGTCTCCAAGTACCGGACATACCCCAGGACAGCGAGATGTCTGCAGATTGGTTGTGCAGTTACTTCCTATCGTTCTACCATAACAAATTTCATCAGCTGAGCACCAGCCGCATTCAGGATTTGCGGAGCACTCGGTAAAGCTCTTGTGCTTTGGACAAAGCTGTTCTGGCTCAACGTAATCAATATCCCCAGGTGCTAACATCGGTGGCAGGGTATAAGCAAGAAGATCCGCATTGACATTGCCATGATAACCCCCAACTAAAAGCATCGTATTACCGTTCCTAACGTCTGCCGCGTGAGCAAAGACTCCCTGTTGCTTTGGATAACTCGATTCCTTGTCGCTCGCACCAAGAACCTCGTGACTCACCCAAACGTGACAGCCGAGGTTGTACAGATACATTTGATTATCGTAACAGATCTCCTCTTTGTTGTGGCGATGTGAATACCCGCCGAATACGACTAGGTAGTTACCGATTATATTACACGTGTGGAACGCGCGTTCCCGCGGAACGTAGATATCAGGCAGATGTTCTCGGGGATAGTGAATCTCCGACCACACCTTGCGGTCCAATTGAAAGACAAACATTCTGTCTGACAGTTTACTAAATCGCGCTACACTGGCAACAACTCCACCGTAGACTAATAAGGAATTCGTTGCTCTGTGGTAGACCGTAGAATGCGCGACTACACGGACATCTAATTCCTTACCACCGCGTGGACGAACACGCCTCCATCGCTCTGACGATGCTGATGGATCAGACAAATTTAGCTTTATTGTGTAGAGATTCGAGGAGAATTCGCCGTCAACTGTGCTACCCCCGAACAGATAAATCGCGTCGTCGCCTAATGTCAGCGTGTGTCGTGTCAATTTTGGGGGGTAAAAATCAGAGTTTTGAGCGCGGAGCGTCCACAGTTTTGTATCTACGTTGTAGTGCCAGAGTTCGTTTGACAAGGTGCCATCAGACAGTTTGCCGCCGTAAATAACAAAACCACGGGAATACTTACATGCTGCATGACCATAACGTGGACTCGGCCGCAGTTTTGTGTCATTTATTGTTGTGTTTATTGATTCAGTTGAGAAAATATTTTCCGTGGTTGTGTTTGCGTCGAACATCTGAACGAATTCGGATTCTGGTGATTCGACGAATATCGGGAGATCGTCAGAGCTTCGGGGATCTCTGCGAATCGAACGAATCGGACGATTTTTCCGGCGATCTTCGAGCTCTCGGGCCTCTTGCGCTTTCACTCGTTCACGGTGCTCCGGTGTATTGCGCAATTCGCGCCAACCATGCTGCGTGTTGTCCATCGTTGCTCTGTCACGCAGGCTCAAAGTGCCGTTACCTTTTATGTTGTAAAGAAGCTTCCAAACGAAGGATGAGGAGGAGAGACCATACTTTTCCTCTGGATCAGCACCAGTTCGCTCTAGTTCACTCACTATCAGCATCGGATCTAAATATTCAGCAGCAGAGGCACCTTCTGAAAATTTTTAATAATCTTGAGCAATTTTTCAGGAATATCTACAAAAATATTACAGATGAAGAAATTTTCATGGAAAACGTATGAATAAATTGGGAATAGTCCTCATGAATTCGATAGCGAAGAGGTCAAATGGGAAAAGGCAATTTTTTCATCCAACAATTTTTCAAGAATATCTCGGAAACGAGGCGATTTAGTGGCTCTAGAAATTTTCTGCAAAAAATATGCGAGTAAGAAGTGCGTATCTCTAAGATATTCTCAGAAAATAATTGATTTTAAAAAATCGTCTTATCCCGTTCACTCTCCGTTTTTGCATATTTCTCTATCTATCTTGGATTTCAAGATATTTGAAGAAAAAAACTGCTTTGTATATAAAATGAAGATTTCAGTTTCAATATTGTTTTTTTTAAATTAAATCTTAAACTATTTGTCAAAAAACTTACATGAATTTTCCCTCATGTCAGCATGATTAAATTAACGAAATCATTGAGATAATCTTTAGATTACAATTTGAAATAAATTAAAATACTAATTTCTAAATCAGCGATAAATTTACCTAATACGTTTCCATACTCGTCCTCCCATTGGCTTGTGTTGAATCTATAAACTTCTAGATCACCGAGAACGTAATTCAAATCGTATCCACCAAAAACGTACAGTGAATCAGTTTGATTGTCATAAACAGCTGTATGAGCTGCTCTTGGTGTCATACCACCTTCTGAATGTGATAACCAGTGCCATCTGCATGGATAAAGATAATTGAATTAATTAAGCACAGTGAGAGAGAGAAAGAATGAGAAAAATATGAAATTTAATTGGAAAAATATAGAAAAAAAAAAAATTTTGTAGTTAATTACAGAGATATTTCAAAAACTATTGGGCTTATCGAAATTTATGAAGAGACTTCTTTTTCAGAAAATCTTGTGATTTACAAAAAAAAAGTATTCTGATATATTCTCGTAAATCTTGTGGTTTCCGAGATTTTTTCATAATAATCTAATACTGAAATAATGAAATGTGCAGATATTTTTTGAATGAATGGGTTTTTCAAAATTTCTGCATGAGACACCTTTTTATATAACTATTGTGATCTATCAGAAAGGTCCCATGGTGAATTCAGTAGTGAAGAAGTAAAAGAAGACAAATCGACCTATTTTTGTGATCATTTTCAATGAAATATCTTGGAAATCACTGAAGATACATCCTCTTTGCGTCAATCTTTTCGTGGAAAAAATTTCAAGAGTTACGAAAAAGGATCCGGGCAAAATTGCCCTATCTCCCTCAAATTTTGAGATATTCTCAAAAAAAAAATGGAAACAAAAATAGTTATTTTCATTCATCTCTTCGCAACTGCATTATGGTAATCCTAATAAATCGCAAGATATTCACGAAATACATTACGTCCATTCAGTAGCGAAGAGGATAAGTCAATTATTTCTTCTATTGTTTTTTTTTAGAGAATACACATGTCAGAAACGAAACGAGCTAGGACCATTTTGCCCTGAACATTTTTTGTAGAAAATTTCAAGAGTTACAAAGGATGATGAGGGCACAGAATCAGCTATCTCGCTTAATTTCCCAGATAGGAGAAAAAAATTTTTGTGAAAGCAAACGATGATTCTGTTTTGCCTTTTTGACGAAATGAAACAGGATACGTCGATTTTTAAAATCATTTTTTGAGGTGATTTCACCCTAATCCTTTTTGGTAGTTCTCTAAAAAAAACCAGAGTGAAAACGGCGTATTTCCTTCAATTTCCGAAATATTCTATTGAGAATGATTACAAAGATAAGTAAATTTGTCCTATTTTATCTCTTTACTACTGTATTGTCTGTCAGGAAAGCTCTCTCGCTGAATTGATCGAATCCTACTTACTTCAAAAATATCCTAAAAATAATGAATTTCCAGAGATTAAATTATTCATCAACTCACTTGTTACCATCAGGATGAGTCGGATGAAGTGAGCAAGATTGTCCAGAGAAGCCTTTTCTACATTGGCACCTCTTGATACCACATGTACCAATTCCACAATTGTTCGGACAAAGTGCCCTTGAGCAATCTTTACCGCCCCAATCATTTTCACAAAAACATGTATTGTTTATACATTTACCATGTTTTGTACAATTATTTGGACAATCAGTCACTGAAAATTCAGCATGAAATCCATCCAAAACGTAATTTGTATCGCTGTACAATAGAATTAGCATCTGAAAGGTGTAAGAATATTTTTCTTCATTATTTTCCATATTTAAAAAAAAAATTTAACTGCAAAAAGTTGAAGATACGAATCAATAAATTGGCAAATTGCCTGCAGCAAATTGAAAAAAATTATAATTCACATCATTTGCATAACCGGAATTATTAATTACAATGTTATTCAGTTTTTTGCTTCTCTGTGCAAAGGTATTTGACATTGAAATACATTGTGTAATTGTGTATTATTAAATTAAAAAGAGGAAAAAATAGAATAACTCACGTAACCAGACGACGAGGTAACTTGTTGTGGCTCTGTTTTACCACTGAAACTACCCAATAATGGTGAACGAAAAGAATCACCATCGTAAACAAATACGTAATCGTAACTACATTCAGTGCCCATTGTTCTGAAGCTCAGGGTTATGAATTGACGACTGTTATTGGCTGAAAATTTACAATTTCAATTAGTTTTTCTAAGGTTTTATCAGTGCATCTCGAATCTCTTTTTTGTAGCGCTTTTTTTCTTCAAAAAAAAAAAAGCTCTTGCCTTTTCTCGATCTTGCATTGGGACCGAGATAATCCGCAAAAGACGAAAACTACGAAAAATCATTTCATTCCATAACTTCACTTTAAAATCATTTTTCTAAAGTATTTTGGAAAGTAAGAAAAATGGAAAAGCTTTTGTGAAAACTTTTTTCGTAGATATTTCCCTCTACAAAAGAGATCCTTATGAAAAATATATCCTGGCAATATCAGGATATTCAATGAAAAATTATTTTTTTTCGTTGAAAATATCTTAAAAAGTAAGAAATAAGGTGATTTGGGTCAAATCTTTTTTTGTAACTTTTGAAATTTTCTACAGAAAAAGATGAAAGCAAAATCGACCTACGCACTTAGTTTCTAAGATATTTTCCAAAAAAAATTAGAGGAAAAAATCGCCTCATCCTTTTCTTTACTTCTTCACTACTGAATTGAGTGATAGGATGAAACAATTTAAAATTTTTCAATTCATGATTTAACTATTTCATGAAAGAAGAGACAGGGGAACGTTTGTGAAGACCTTTTTTGTTTAGGAAGAGCAGAACTTCAAAAAAAGTAATTACAATCATTATTATATCTCTCGTAGTCTTGAGCTATCACATTAATAATTCATTTTTTCTATATGAGACGCCTATTTTTCATTAAATTTCTATAGAATCTTTGAATTGATGAAAGATAGAGTAATTTTGGTAATGATCATTTTTTCCTATTGGATTTTTTACTATGAATGAGAATAGCAGCTACAAAAAAGTAAACATTCGCAAAAACTGTGAAACTGAAAAATATGAGAAATAATTTTCACAATCCATTGAAACAGAATTCAGTATTTATCTACACGACAACTCAATTTATCTCTGCGATTATTTCCAATGTAGTTATTCATGAATTAAGCAAGATAGGATAATTTCGCCTTGATCTTTTTTTATAGGAAATTTCAAGAGCTGCAAAAAAAATTAATCCAAAAATCGCCCTGTTACCCTTAATTTTCGAGTTATTCTCAACAACAAAAAAAGGATGAGAAAAAATAGTTATTCTGTATTATCTCTTCGCTTTCGAATTGTTTTATTAGAATGAGTTGAGTGCCGGTGAGGAATTTTTAACTAAGTCCACTTCAAACTATACAAAACCGGTATTATCCTAGTATAATTAATACTTTTTTCCTTATTCATAACATATGAATCCGGTTCTGTTGCTACAACTAACAGTATTATTTCAAAATTTCAAAAATCTCCTCAACTTTATTGGAAAAATTTGTGATTGTAAAAACTTTTTTCTATTCAACTCATTATATCAGAGATGAAGTCTATGAAGTTTCCAGACGAATCGATTGTATTTTGTCACCGGTGTTTAAGAAATATCTCAGAATCTGAGCGAAATGGAGTAATTTGCATAATTACTTCTTTTGTAGATCTGACTTTTCTCTACAAAAAGGGTCATCATACAAGCTGCTCCATCACGTTTAAATTCCGAGTTATTCTCGAGAAATTGATGATAAGAGAAAATAGATTCGTCTGAAAACTTTACAGTCAAAAAAGACGAGAAAAAATCAAATTCTGTAGCAATTACATAAAACATGACAAGTCAATTTTTTTCCAAATAATTCTTTGAGAATATCTTTGAAACTGAAAGGGATAAAGCTTAAAAAAGAGCGTATCTCCATTAGCTTTCCAGATATTCTCAAAAAATTGTCTGGAAAAAGTTGAAAAAGTTGATTTGTTCAAGTATTTTTTTTTTTATTCATTTTTTGAGAATATCTCAGAAACCAAGCGACAACTTGAGAATTTGGAATTCTCTATAAAAGAAATTCAAAAAATCAGCTAAGAAAAATCTAGTTATCCCCTGTTTTACATCTTCACTACTGAATTGTTTTACACCATTTTCCACCGCAAATATGCCTATTAAATGAAAAAAAAATTCCAAAAACCTCAAAATTGTAGTGTTTTCTCCATAAAAATGATAAACTACCTTTTATCAACCATTCACAGTGTGAATCCTGTGTGTAGTTTGATCCCATTGGACCATCACTGATCATACCCCATGATTCCGTAAAAACTTTTCTCGTTTTATCACATGGTACTTGTTTTGGATTAATCTGCGGTGCCAATTGCAATCCTCGCATAAGGCATGTCCACATAACAAACCATATAGACGTTATTTCTATCCACCCCATCGCATAATATCAGCCTTCAGTGCCTTTGAAAATAGCAAAAATTATGGCCTCATAATTCATTGAAAATTTTGCCTAAAAATAAGAAGAAAAAATCCTTTTCATCGTATTTTTTTTCCATTTTATTTCTTTTAATTCTTCTTGTCCACACCTTTCAGCAGCTTTCAGTGACAAGGCCAACTTGTAAACATTGACGTATTGATCAATGATTACCTTTCAAAGCACAAAAAAAAATCAGATCTCGAGAGAATAAATAATAATTTATTAAAAACACATTTTTCATACACTCTGTCACATCAACTAATTATTATTCTTTTACTTTTTTATTTCTTTTTCACTTCAATCGTTCAATTTAATACTGTTGTGTGAATTGAAATTGTGTACTTGCTCCCGTCTGTTGAAAGAGAGGTATTTTTAACCCCTCTTTCGCATGAGTTTTCATGTGTTTAACCAACAATACTGGGATATTCACAACAATAGCTGTGTGTACATGTACAGGGGGCTTTGATTGTGAGTACGTGACTAAAGGTGAATGACGACCGTATACTTGACAGATGAAATAATTATTTTTAATTTCAACTGTAGTTATTCTTTTGTGAATCATTTGGTAATATTTAGGAATGAGTTTATAGAATTTGGGAAATAGCTAATCAATTCGTAATTATCAAAAATCAGTAGACTGTATAGTTTAGCAGAATGGTAATTGAAAAAAGAAAATTAGTCTGCTCCGAATTATTTAGGAATATTCGAGAAAAGCTTTGTAAAATTTCGGAGAGCCTAATCAAATTGTTATTAGTTGAAATGAATCCAGCGTAAGAGCTCAATTAACTTGAATTACACGAATAATTGATACGGTCTTCAAAGAAATGACAATTATCTATCTTATCGATAATCCTATCAGTGACTGTTTTATCGACTGAACGATACATGAGACAGTGTTGTCCTAGGTCATGTTATGTGATAAGTAGGATGGGCGATTTTTAATCCATCTTGTAGGATTGAGATTCTTTTTCCCTGAAAATTCAATTTTTTTCTGAGCTATTTCAAGAAATTTGATTAAACGATGTTTCGACTTTTTCAGAAAAATCGTATCATTTTTTTTTCTGAAGCAAAAAAGAAAAGTAGAGTTTATTTTGCCCTGGTGGATCATGCGACAGGGTAGTCGATTTTTTTACGGAATTGACCGTGATTCGGTCCCGATGTGATCGGATCGCAGCTGCATTGCAGTCACATAGCAGTCGCATCGTCGTCGCACACACTCGCACGCAGTCGCATCGTGGTCACATGACAGTCGAGTTTGTGAAAAAATCGACTGTCTGATCGATATGCACTCGCCCGATCCATCAGGGTGTCCTTTTAACTGAAACTAATGAAACGGAACTATCGAATGATATGCGATATCTCTTTTTATTCAAGTTCTTTTTTGTAACTCGCGAAATTTTCTATTCGATAGATTCAAGTAAAGACATGGTAAATATGTAGATTAGGGGCCCTTTTTATAAAATTTGAAAATCTCAGAATCAAATTTCGGAAAAAATAGGGAATACGCAAGCGAGGTTTGAACTCACAACCATCAGATTACATGTCTGGTGCTCTACCAATTGAGCTATTGCGAGTTCCACTATTTACCTTCGAATTTTTGATTCCGATGTATTGTCTTATTTTCTCCACTTCCCTTCTTGAGGAAATTTTAAATTAATTTTATTTTGAAAGGCCGCTAATCTCCATATTTACCAAAGACATACCTACACTAGCTTCTAAAACATTCTTGAAATTATCGGTGAAAAGTAGCGCCTATCCTGTTTCCCTTCTTCACAACAGAGATCAGTAGCTGCCTTGACCGGCAGCTTGTGACCGTTGTTTTCCATTCAAACGTTCGTCACGCGTCATGAGGACGTCACCAGACGATCAGTTTTCTGTCAGTATCTGTCAGTATCTCAAAAATCTATAACAAGAGGAAAAATCAGTCTTAAGACAAATATAGAAAAAAATAATACAACAAATAATGCAAATAACATGACAAATGTAAACAACTACTCCACTCTGAAGCTCATCGAATATGTACTGTGATGGCCCCAGTTTCTGACACTTTAGAGCTAGTTTCTGACAGCATAAATCGAAGGCAACTACTATTTGCGTATTGAAAGTAATTCAATTATTTCAATACATATTTGTTGCTCTATACAAGTTCAGCAATTGAATATTAAACAATATACTGTGCATCCAAAGATAAGTGAGAAATTTGCAAAAAATTTCAGTTACTGTGGCACTGTCAGAAACCGAGGCTACCACGGTATGTGCATTATAAAAATTTAAATTTAAGAAAAACATTGTTTTTCCTATGTACTACTGCCGGCTTTAATAATCATGTTTGAAAAGAGAAAACAAAAGACATCACCAGCCAGTCATTTTTGGTCATATGACTTCAATTGAAAAATATCTGTCAGAATATTACTAGAGAACGTTGGTGACATACATTGATAGTGATGGCTGATTCTAAAAAAAAAAATCAATTCCTAAAGAATGGATCTCGAACAAAAACGATGAATCGATTTTTTTTAAATTAAACAAAAAAATTCTCTTTCGGACATTCATGAAAATTGCTTGGATAAACTGCGATTTTTTTGGAAGCATATAAGAAAAAAACATGTAGAAATTGGTATTTCCAGAGCATTTACTCAAAATTTTCGCATAATTATCCTACCTACCCACATACCCTACCCTACCACTATCATCCTTTGAATACTTTTTTTTTCAAAATTGTTTTTGATTTTTTCTTCCATAATTCAATTCGATTCCCTCAACAAAAAAAATCGGGGAATCGATTATCGTACATTTTGAGAATCGACAAAAAAAAGATCTACTATCGAAGAAAAAAATCGATCTCCAAAGAATCGATTCAGAATCAACCATCACTATACGTTGGCAGCACTGATTCACCAGTGACGCTCTTTTTTTTTTTTTTTTTTTTTTTTTTTCCTTCATGGCTAGACTCCCGGTTGGGAGTATAGTCGTACTAACGAGAGCGTGAACATGGGAAACGTTAGGAGCCCGGTTCCCCCACCACAACGCTTCCCCCACTTCTCTCGGAGTAGCAGCGCCACCGCGCTGCATGGGAGTGTATCATGGCTGATCAGACCGCGATGCATATTCTCTCCGCTACGGGACTATTTTTTCCGTTTAAAAATGCGCGCGCTTGCTCATTCAACAGGTTTATTCTTTTAATTAAATGAAACATAACTTATAATTTATTAAAAAGAACCAGGATGAAATCACCCTACCTCCCTTAGTTTCCTAAATGGAAGTGAAACGAAAAAAAAAAATGACAATTCTCTTTTCAGCATTAGCTTGGCAGAATTGAACAAATTCGTATTTGTTTCTTGTGATATTTTTTTTTTAACCCTTCAAATTTGATACAAAAAAGGCTTTTCTCGTTCAATTTCTGAGTGACTATTCATTTTTTTAAAAATCATAAAATTAATTTTGTTGAGAAAAAGCGGAAATTTTTTGTTTTATCTCTTCATTGACTCCAAGCTGTTAATTCCTTGAGAATTCTTGGGAAAATAAGCGAGATAGAGCGTTTTTGCCCCAATGCTTTGTTGCAACCCCTTAAATTCTCTACAAAAGGAGCTGAGCGAAATTTCTCTATCTCGCTAAGTTTTCGAGTGCTCATTAGATAAAGAAATGCCGAAAATTGCCATTTTTGCATTTCTTCTCTGTAGCACTGTTGAATTTTTAATTTTTTGGGAATATCTCGGAAACTGAGCGGGATGGAGCGATTTCTCATTAGCACTTTTTTGTAGTCCTTTAAATTTTCTGCAAAAAAGATCAAGGCTACAGTTACTCTGTCTCGCTTAGTTTTCTAATGCCCATTCAATTTCGAAGACATTATATGTCATCATATTTCTCCTGCAGCACCACCCACGTTTTATTTTTTTGAAGATATCTGGGAAACTTGGCGAAGTGAAGCGATTGAACTCCAGCACTTTTTGTAGCCCTCTCGATTCTCTACAAAAAACGTTGACATCGCAATTTCCTCATCTCGCTTAGTTTCCAAGTGCCCATTCAATGAAATAACGCCGAAAATAAATATTCCTTTCCTGCAAAACTGCCGGGTTTCTCTGTTTTTGGAAATATTTCGCAAACTGCGCTAGATATGGCGATTTCATTGCACTGTTTTTTTGGAGCTTTTAAAATTCTCTTGAAAATATATCGTTGACTTAGAGTGAAAGGGGCGTAAGTGCCATTTTTCCCAATTTTTTTTTCAAAATAACGAAAAGGCGTATCTCCACTACTATTGCTCCAATAGGCTTTCCAAAGCTTTTTAAGAAATATTATTAAAAAAATAATAACAAATAGCCGTAAGTACCACTGACTAATAACAAAGGGGCGTGAGTGCTGGAGATACGCCTCTTTGTTTTTAGTGTTTTCATTGAATTTTCCCCAATCATCAGAAAGGAACTAATAACAAAGGGGCGTAAGTGCCGGAGATACGCCTCTTTATTTTTAGTGTTTTCATTTTTCCCTAATCATCAGAAAAAAAACTAATAACAAAGAGGCGTAAGTGCCATAATTTAGATGAAAGTCGCAAATGAAAGGCGTACGTGTCAAAATTTAAATAAAAAATCCTAAGAATAAAAGGGCGTAACTCGAAATATTCTCATGAGATAAAAAAAGTTATAAAAACAAAGAGGCGTAAATGTGGAGATACGTCCCTTTTATTTTGAAATTAGTAGTTACGCCACTTTGTTATTTTAATTTTCAATTATCCAAATAATGTTTCAGAGGCCATAAAGAACATTTTGGAGCAATAAGTGGACATACACCCCTTTCACACCAGAATTTCGTGTTTTTGGCACTTACGCCCCTTTTAATCTAAGGCGACGATATAAAAGGTGAAATTATCCTATTTTGCTTAGTTTCCGAATGCCCATTTGATAAAGAAAAAATCAAATTGCAATACCTACGTTTCTCTTCTGCAGCGCCACCGAGTTTCAAGTTTTTTAGAAATATCGCGGAAACTGAGCGAGTGACAGCGAGTCCACCTCAGTACGATCTTGTAGCACCTTAAATTTTCTATAAAAACGGTTCAATGTGGAATTCGCCTATGTCACTCAGTTTCCGAGTGGCAATTCAATAAAAACCAATTTCTACCGTTTTGTTTGCAGTGCCATTGGATTTCTCGGTTTTGGCAATATTTCGGAAACGAAGCGAGATGGAGCGATTTCATCCCTGTACTTTTTTGTGGTCCTACGCTGGAGGGAGGTAATCGAAAAATGGCAATTTTCAGCATTTTTTATTGAATGAGCACTCGCGAATTGAGCGGACGACGGCAATTACACTCTGGACCTTCTTTGAAGAGAATTTCCAGGGCTTCAGAAAAAATTGGGATGAAATCGCTGTGTCACGCTTACTTTTCGAGATATTCCGAAGGAAATGGAAACCGCTGTCACGTTGAAGAAGGAAACTAGAAAATGAGAATTTTTACAGTTTTTTATTTAATGGACGCTCAAAAACTAAGTGAAATAGGGCAATTCATGAACGTCCACCCTGAATCTCCATTGTAGAAAATTCAACGGGCTGAAGAAATAGATTGAGCTCAAATTACTTCATTTCGCTTAGTTTCTGACATAATCTTTAAAAAAATGAAATCTCGGCCACACTGTGCAGCGAAGAGAACAAGAAATGCGAATTTTTTGTGTTCTGTGATTGAATAGGCACTCGGAAACAGAGCGAGATAGGGTTCTTTTATTCACGCCCTTTTTTGTAGAGAATTTAAATAGCTACAAAAAAAGACAGGGGTGAAATCGCTCTATCTCGTTTATTTCCTTAGTTATTTTTTTAAAACTAGAACTGCAGGAAAATTGAATAGAAATTCACATTTTCGTTTTATTTTGATCGGATGGGCACTCAAAAACTGAGCGAAATGGGACAGTTTTACCCCTGTACTTTTTGATTGCGGATTCAGAGGAGTACAAAAAGGGTATCGGCAAAATCACTCTATCTCGCTCAGTTCCCAGACTCTGCCAGTACGAAACTAAGACATTTTTTTTAACCCATCAATGGATTGGGTGTTTCTTTATAATTTCAGTAATACAAGAAGGACTAGTTCAATTATTTTTTTTAAATATTATTGTATTTCATTGTAAGCCCCATTTCGAACTGATGCACAGTATATTCTGCAGACTGACTTGGAGAAGAAAGTGCCAACTTTCACGTTAGTGTCAACTTTTCAAAAATACCTATCAATCTCTTCCTGAGTCATTATAAATGATACTGAATGCCCGTATCTCAAAAAGTATTCATCGGACCCAAATATGAACTAGCGCACCTGATTTCCTGAAAATTGGCTATCGATATAGATAAAGAATTCACATTTATGGACTTTCTTCCTCGCTTTCACATGCTTTCGCCCAAATTTGGCTCAGATGAATACTTTCTGAGATACAGGTACAAGGCCCAATTTGAACTGACCCAAATAAATCTTGAGGCATGATTGGGAAGGAAATTGTCTCACCATTCTGAATATGCTCATTAAATCTTTTCCCAGTGACTATAAATCGTACTTAACGCCTCTATGTCAAAAAGTATTTATCTGGATCGAATTGGATCAGCGCACGTGGAAGTGCGAAAAATTTCCAATTGATTTAAGTAGGAAAAACTTTGATTTCCAACAATTTCTTTTTTCGTTTTAAAATCATAGAAGGTGTTAGCCTTCTATATTTTCGGCCTAAATGAAAATTTTTCCGATGTCTGTCGATAGGAAATTTCCCGTGCTTTCGCATGCGCTGATCCGAATTTAGCCCACATGAATACTTCTTGAGATACGGGCATTCAGTATCATTTTGAGTCACTCAGGGGAAAATTGATAAGTATTTCCGGAAGGCTGCGACAATTTCCTCTCCAATTATGTAGGGAAAGGTGGGGCAAAATGGACATCAGGGGTAAAATAGACACATCTAAATTTTGAGGCAAATATTATGGAAAACTCTTGAAATTAATAGAAATATCTGCGGTAGAGTGTTTTTGATGATTTCATTGGAAAGCTGAGGAAATTTTAGGCGGGAAACAAATGCTGGAATTCATTTTTTTCGAATTTTTGGCGATTTTGACTTTTTTGAGGATTTTAGAGGGGTGAAATCCGTTTTTTTTTTAATTTTCAGTTTTTTGAGAATATCTTCAGTTCTATTTGTCGTAGCGTAAAAATCCCGACTGGAGGTAAAAGGTGAGATCATTTCCCATCGATTCATAAGGTTTTCGAATTAAAACTATCGATTTTTAAGCTATTTATGGGCATTTCTATGAAACAGTTTTGTGAAACAGTTTTTGACCTATAACTATTCTAAAAAATGATATTTTTGAATTCAAAACCCCATAAATCGATGGGAAATGAGCTCACCTTTCATTTGAGACCAGCCCCAAATTTCTACGACCAATAGAGCCAGAGATATTTGCAAAAAACTGAAAATTTTAAAAAAAGTAAAGGCCTTTTACCCCTCAAAAATGCCAAAAAATATCGAATTTTCAAAAAAATCGAAAAAATACATCTGACACTGGTTTTCCGGTCAAAATTTCCTCAGCTTTTCAATAGAATCATCCAAAAAATCCATCTCTAACCATTTCATTACAGTGTCCATTTTGCCCCACTTTCCCCTATAGATAATATATACTTCAGGCCAATTTGAGACGGGCCTTATAATGAAATATAATAATATAATATAATAATATAATGATATTTAGATAACTTGAACTATGTCTTTTCCAATCACTGTTTACATTATTTTAGTTTTCACTATTTACAGAGTCTGGAACACATTATCACAAGATAAACTCATTGTTATGTGGGGAAAGAGAGACCACTGAAGAGAAATAGAGGAACTTTTCCTTCTAATTTTTCATCGTGTAAACACTCAGAAACAAGGTGAAATAGGGCAACTTCACTGTAGTACTTTTTTGTAGGACTTCCAATTCTTTACAAAAAAGTACAAGGTCGAGACTACCTCACCTCGCTTACTCTTCAAGAGTCCATTCAATTCGAGGAAAAAACAATATATTTTTACATTTTCCATTTGCAGCGCTGCCGATTTCTAATTTTTTGATAATATCTTGGAAGCTAAGCAAGATAGAGCAATTTCACTTCAGCACTCCTTTGTAGCCCTTTGAAATCTCTACCAAAAAAGTCGGCTACGAAATTACCCTATCTCGTTTTGTTTCCTAGTGCATTAAATCAAAAAGATTAGAAAATTTCGATTTTTTTAGTTTTCATCTGTAGCGCCGCGAGTTCGTATTTTTTGGGAATTTCTCAGAAGCTAAATGAGATAGAGCGATGTCACTTCAGTTTTCTTTTTCCCTTTAAATTCTTTGCGAAAAAGATTAGGGGTAAACAATAAGCTTGGAATAGTGTGTGATAAACTTTGTAAATAGAAAATTCAGGGATTGTGTTACTGATTTTGGGGATTGGATGTTTCTCTGTTTTGCCAGTGATAGGAGAAGGATTAATTCAAGCTTTCTACATATCATATTATTAGATTCCATCGTAAGGCCCATTTTAAACTGACCCGGAATATATTTTCTAGACATATTCGGAGAAGAAATTGTCTCCGCTTCCCATAAATACTTATCAATTTGCCCCTGAGTCACTCTGAATGATACTGAATGCCCGTATCTCAAGAATTATTCATCTGGGCTAGATCTGGATCAGCGCATGCGAAAGTACGGGAAATTTCCAATCGAAAGATATCGGAAAAATTTTCTTTTGCAGACATTTTTTTATTTAGGCCAAAAATATAGGAGGCTAACACCTTCTATGATTCTAAGACGGAAAAAAAAATGGCTAGAAATAAATGTTTATTCGATTTATATCAATAGGAAATTTTCTGCACTCCCACGTGCGCTGATCCAAATTTGACCTAGTTAAATACTTTTTGAGATAGGGGCATTAAGTATGATTTGTAATCGCTAGGAAAAAATTTATTGAGCATATTCACAATGCTGAGCCAATTTTTTCTCCAATTATGCCTCAAAGATTTATTGCGGACAGTTCAGATTGGGCCTTGCACCTGTATCTCAGGGTAAAATTGCACTGGACCTTTTTATAGCAAGAAAATAATGGAGAAACATATTCCCATTCCATGACTGGCAAAAAATAAAAATTTTTGCAAGGTTTTTTTTTTAGAATTCATTTATTTCATTAATATTGCATATTCAATTCAATTCAAGCGATTTTATTAACATATAATATGAAACTGGATAACAAATATTATTTACAGTTACAGCTAGACAAGTATTTACATAGTTTCAGCCCTTAAGCTTTTACTTATATTTAAGCGATTTTCGGGGTTTTCGTGAAGCTGGTGTGGGGTTTCAAAAAGCAGGAAATTTGGAATAGAGAAAAATTTACAAAAAGAAAAAATCCTATGATTGCATATTCAAATTTTAGGTACCCACTCTACTGTCTTGACTTTTCTTCTTCCTCTCTGTTTCTACGTCCATGGATATTTTTTCACAGTACCACATTTGTCGAGGACCAAGGGAAACCATGGAAAACCTTGATCAGTACAGGTAATAGAGGAAGTAATTTTTTCTTGCATAAAATCAATTAATGAACAATTACAGACGGAACAATAATACATGTACATGAATTGATGAAGCTTAAGGAGATTTATCATCGAACCTTTTTCTTTCAGCTTATACAATAAAATTATATAAACTGATGGTAAGGTTTCTTGATAAAGTTCCTCAAACTTATAATTATATTATACAATAAAAATTCATTAAGCTGAAGGTGTTGTCTGCTGCTGGACGTCTGATAGGCCATGATCCCATTGCTGTTCCATTCGACGAGCGGTTTCTTCTCTGTGAAGGATGAAGGTCGTGGAAACTGGAACTCATTGTTGAATCGTTTCTCTAAAACAAAGGCGAATTTATATCAACAAAAATTGCTACAAAAAAGGAAATGAAAATGAATGATAATAAAAACGTCAACTTCCCTCATTTGCTCGAGGAATAGCACTGCAGGTAGTTCATACAGAGGCCGAAGACGGAAAGCGGCCGAAATACTATAAACAAAGCCCAAACAGTCCGACAGGCTGGAGTAAAGTCGAAACAAAAAAACCGAAAGGCCAAATAAGACTGGAAAAAGTTTGGAAAAATGGTGAATGAAGAAGGCCATAATGGCTAGAAGACCAGAAAAATGCCGGGGGAGGCTGAAAGATCGGAAAAAAGGCTTCAGAATGGACCAAAAGGCGGGAAGGCTGAAGCACGGGTCGGATGTCCGAAAAAGAACTAAAAGGCCGAGAAAGTACAGAAAGAAAGGCGAATGAGAAGAAAATGAACGACCGAAAAAGTCTAGAGGACCGGGAAGATGAAAGGCTTGACAAATGATGAAATGTCGAAAAAGAAGACCAGAGAAGGCCGAAAGGCTGAAAGCCTGGAGAAAAGTTGGGAGAATAGCCAATGAGAAAAGTCGAAATGACTGAATAAAACTGGTGGACCGGAGGAGGCCGAAAGGAGGCTTCAAAAATGACGAACTGTCGTAAAAAAGCCAAAAGGCTGAAAAGTTGGAGAAGGGCTGTGAGGATAGCAAAGAAAAAGGCTGGAAGACTAGAAAATAGCTGGGGAAGTTTGAAAGGTCGTATAAAGGCTTAGAAATGATGAAATGGGGAAAAAAAGAACAAGAATAGTCGGAGGATTGAAGAAAAGCCGAAAAAGAACCAGGCGGCTGGAAAAAGCTGGAAGACTGGCAAAATGGGGAATAGAATAAACCAAAACGGCTGAAAAACATTGGGAAATAAAAAAAGGGCCAAAAAAATGCTGCCAATGCGAAAAATGCTGATGAACTCCTGCTAAGATCCTCAATCCTCACGCTGATGGAGCAGCATGTGTCAAGATTGTCTTATAAGACTGCTGAAGAGCTGACGTAAGCTGGACGACTTTACAATCCTTCAAGATCCTCAATCCTCCTGCTGTCGAGACAGCATGTACCAGGTCCTCTCGTTGGAATGAAAAGCTTTTTAAGCCTAGTGAAACGATTTTGTGTTCAATTGTCAACAGATTCTAGGTCCTCTGAATTTCCGCATCGGAAGAAGCTCAACTCTAGGAAACAACAAGAATGGAGAATATAAGATTTCAGAGTTTTTGTTTATATGAAAAACACATAGAACTTTTCTCACCTTCTTCACAGTCACGTGATACAATTGCCAATAGCCATGCTTTGGAAGATCCACTAGAAGCAACTGAGCCAATGCTTTGGCATTGAAACATCGAAACAATCGTGCTGCTCCTTGATGCTCGGTTTTAGGGTAGTGATTATCCCGATCAACGCAATGAGAATTAAACATGAAGAAGCTAGGTTTGTTGCGATCCTTTGGCGATGGAAGAATAACAAACCCAACGGTCTTCGAGCAGGCAATGAACAGGTAACCACCTGAGCATTGTTTCCATTCATCACCTGTATTCAGTGACTCGATCTGTTCCGTCAGATTGCCTTGACGATTTGAAGAAGCCAGTTCACCATCATGAGAGTGGGCGATGGAGAGGACAGAAGGAATCCCCAAGACATTCAACGACAGTGAAAGATCCTCTGTACTCAGATGAATGTGCTCCGTTGACTTACGCTGCTTGCACTGTGCATAATACTGATCACCTTGGATGATGATCTCGTCCAACAGCTTCCGCGTGAATACTTCGACGGGCCTGGTTGAGACGGTTGCGATGAAGTAAGTCGCGATGGCAGTGCATTGAGCATTACGTCTGGCCTTGGGAAAGCGCTTGTTATTTTGATGGATGGTGGCTGACGAATGTAGTCGGATGTCACTGTTCTTCGTTCTTGTTTCCACTACTGGTGGCACTCTTGGAGCCTTCATTTGTTTCTCTGCTGCATTACCTGGATCTTCTGTAGTCTGCGCATTACAGTAAAATCCAGGCTGAGAGTGTGACCAAACAATATGTTCCATTAATCGAACTCTGATTCGTCCCATATCTTCACTAGAAAATGTTAATGCAGCATTTCTAGCAAGGTGATCTGCATACGCACAAACGAAAACTCCACAGTCCCACAAATTGTTTTGTGCAGGAATGTTCTGCAAACAATAATAATTGATTATTATTAACAAAAATGATTAAATGATGAACATAAATGTCATTGACTTAAAGTGATGATAATGTCTTACTTTGGCGTGCTCTTTGGTCCATGAAGCAGAAGGGAAGGGTTGTCGTCTTCTGGTTTCAGATTCTGTCTCTAAATACTGCAGAATTGACTGTAACAGAAATTCAACTGCGTTACTCGAGGATTGAACTGCATTTTAACATATATTCGAAGTTATCACACTCACATCTAGATAAGAATTGTATGTTCCTCCCATGCTGTCATAGATCGAAATGGTCTTAGCATCTCTGAACACGACGCACAAGAACCAGTGAGAAATAGTAGCATCGTGCAAAGGAATGAGCAACAACTTCTTTGAGAAAATATCAACACCCTTTGTCCACCTCTGAACCTTTTCGTAGCCGATCAGCCATTTTGAGTAAAAGTTAGTCTTGAACGCATACACATCTTGAGGATTCCTTCTCACTATGAGGTCCAAATAGAAATTAATCACCGCATCGTTGAGGCAAACTTTTGGCATGAGTCCCTTCAAATCTATCACCCGGACTATCTCCCCTGACTTGGTGATTAGTGTGTCGTCCTCTTTGTCTAGCCATTCCTGAACCGTGGGAGGGAAGGAGGTTGGGGAACAGTTGTCAGAAGATGAACAGCTCGACGTGGATTGATTACGCGAGGAGGGGCAGGCTGAAGAACTGTTTCCCAATGATGAGGGGCACTGCGTAGGCTGACTACCGGGTGGAGAGCACTGCATAGGCTGACTGCCAGATGGAGAAAAGTCTGAACGAGTAGTTGAAGAGGACAGCTTTGACTGATTTCGAGATGGAATGAAGGCTGCAGAACAGTTTGGAGAAGAATGCTGAGCGATTCCCGAACTGTCATTGAACTCGTCGTCTGCCTTGTAGAACTGTAATCACGAATCATTGAATAAATATTGCAGGATAGTGATCAATAATCATAGGTCTTGAGTGTAACTTATATAAATCTCCTTACTCCTGGAATATTTCCGACGGCAGTCGCGAGTTCGTCACTGGAGATGTCCATCGGTGTGGGATGATCATCAGCCTGTGGTTTCGTTCCCGAAGAGAGATCCGACTGGTCTAAATCCTGAAAATTATGCGATGAAAGTTAATAAGGTTCTGTCACTAGGCAATCGACTAGTAATCCACTTATGCACTGAGAGAAAAATTTACTCCTGCCAAATGAATGTATTTGGCAAAAATCAATTTCTCTGATTTATATAGAAGAAATCAGAGAAATTGATTTTCGCCAAATAAATTCATTTGGCAGAAGTAAATTTTTCTCTCAGTGTGTAATTTATCATTATACCAGGTCAGAAAACAGTCGACGGACAAAAGATGGTTGTGTCGTCACGTTTTCATCAGGTCCCTCTTCATCATCGTCTGCAACGTCTCTCTTATAATGCTCAAGTATTATCTTCTGCGTCCTATCGATACATTTTCGCCATATTTCGGCGTCAACGGATTGCAGAGATTCCGCCCAGACTCTCTCTGCTGTTGGCTTCGAAAAGTCATACTCTGGACCAATGTTAGCATCGTATTTTTGCTTTACGATGCCCCATACCAACTCTATTGGGTTGTAAATACAGTGGTAGGGAGGCAGACGGACAATCTCATGACCAGCGGCCTTTGCAAGTTCATCCAGCACGTATCGAACTGATTGTGGACAAAGTTTACACATGGCAAAGAGCTCTTTCTTACTCATGGAATCATCCCAAACAACCTCATGCTCAGTTAACCACTCTCGAAGCTGTGCCTTGTTCCAGGAAGTAACTGGTCGTTGCTCAGCCTGAGAAAAGAATATTATCGATCATGAGCAGTAGATTATAAGCACTTCAGAACTGGAAAGAATTAAACTTGGAATGCTCCTGTACTTACGCGTACAGAGTGATACGATGCATTGTCCATCACAATAATCGATTTCTCAGGTATATTGGGAAGTAGTTGATCGGTAAACCATCCTTGAAACCTAGGTCCATTCATTTCATCGTGGTAATCATCAGTGGGTTTGGGATTCGACTTGGAACATACGAAAAGTGATGCTCCGGGGATAAAACCATCCTTTCCACCAGCATGGCAGACGATGTATCGTTCGCCCGTTGCTGTCGTTTTTCTTAAGCAACTCTCTTTAGCATTATTCTGCCATGCTTTTTTCTTTCCTGTTCCTCGACGATAGGTCCACGTCTCATCTAGATAGACAATGAATCTTCCCTCGTCAATGTGTTTCTTCATTGCCTTCAGAAACTTGATTCTCTTAAAGACAATGTCTGGTTGCTCCAACACATAACGCAGAGGATCTTGGCGATCGTACGAAAATCCAATGTCGTGGAGAACTTTCGTCAATGTCGCTGGTCCTCCAGCGAAACGAATGCCTCTCTCTCTGAAACAATTAAGAAACATTCGATTCCCTATCAAAGCGAAAATACTGTCAAATAGGACTAATAGGCAAGAAAACTCACCGGATAGTTTGGAGAAGTTCATGAACAGTTACAGATTTTCCTGATAATAAAAAAAAATGTGTAAGGCAATGAAATCTGAGAATGTATGAATCTGCATAATAGTTTACGTTTTGCTGCGAAGTCGTAGATGAGCTGACAGATTTCGGATTTCACTTCTTCGGAAACATTTCTCTTTATCCTCTCCCTTGGTCGATTTTTACCAGGAGTTTCCACCTTGCCAGATCTGACTCGTCGAAGATATTTGGAAACGGATGTTCTCGAAATCACCAAGGCTTTAGAAGTTCTGACACTGTATTAAAATACAATATTCACAATTATACCTATTGCTAATTGTTGAAAAATGCATGCAGCATACATGATGATATTATTCAATGGAGTATTTTTATAGTGGAAACAATGTGCAAGCATCCATATTATAATGAATTATGAAACGTCAGTGCAGAAAAAAGGTATAACAATAAACGCATTAAACCATGACATTGTGATGAAAATTCAAAATCAAGAGAATAGCTTTGGCTGCGGAAAAAGAGATTCCATCATTCGTTCGATCATTCTTCATTAAGGCAATGGAATCGTAACAGCTGTACCAGAAAGCAGAAATTAAATATATTTGAACAGGGCATATGCACCAAACCTATGGGAAATGATAAATTATTGATTAATGATAATTTTTATGCAAAAATAAAAAAATTCACAGCAGAAAAACAATATTTGAGATAGGCAAGTGATTAAATCGGAAAATGAAAGAAAAAAAATGTCAAGCAATAAATTAGGAAGTGCAATAATTCTGGAAGGATTAGAACCAATCAACCAGACACAATTAAAGTGTTGTACTGACTATGCCTTTCGATGATAATATTGAGGTCGTCCTTCTAGTGCCACAGATGAACCCTGAAATAATTCTGAAAAGAAAATGAAAATTTATCTGGATCTGGAAACTCCACGACTCCCTGGCTTCTTGGTGTTGAAAAATTGCTGATGTGTAATAGTTGAGGCAAAATTTGATGATAGACCTGGGGCGGCTGATCGGATCAATGGGACCATTGTTCTCCTTTTCTCGATACATGTAATCGTAGAGATTATTAATCGCCATTTGGAACGGCGTCGTAAACGATCGACCTCGCTTATCCAACAACCCGCGATGCCAAGGCTTACGCTGTGGTGGTCTCTTAGGCGGAGTTTTGATTTTCTTCTCTTTCATCGTTCCCCTGAAATTAAAAAAAGAATCGGTAGCGAAAATCCCGACGACAATTCTCTCTTTATGTTATCTAATTATGCTTCTTTTCTATGTAACGAGTGGAGAGTACACGTCGCAAATTCCACCCATTCAACATTTGATTAGAAATTAGAGAAATGTGAAAACAATTTTTTCAGGTGAAAAGGATTAGAAGCGCCCATATTTCGTGAGAAAAAAACAGAATGAAGCGTCAGAATGCTTATCCCGAATTTTAGAGCTCTGATGTGGCTGAAACACTGAAGTTTCGTTCCTTCGGGGAATACTCTGGACCAATGAACACCTTCGAGTGTTCATTGGAAAAGACCGCGAATTGACTTCAGGGCGGGCACATCGCGAATAATTTAGCTCCACGTACGGACCCTAACTAGCCCTTGTATCATTATTTCATTATAGGGGAACATTACATCGTTATCGAACTAGTATCACTTGTTATCATTTTTTCTGAAAGTGATTAAGCAAACGGAAAGTAACCAAGATGGAGCATTTTCGCCTCCAACCTTTCTGTAAAAAATTGCGAGAAACGTCCCCAAAAAAAACTTCTTTTTGCTTCCGAATGGAAGCTTTGGAATCGTAATTTTTTTCGAGTTTGAGATTTCATCATAATATGACTGCAAATGACCCAGAACGTCAAGAACCGCCGTTTTTAAAAAGTGTCTGTGTGTATGTATCTATGTATGTATGTATGTATGTGTGTGTGTGTGTGTGTGTGTGTGTGTGTGTGTGTGTGTGTGATGACGCATTTTCCACTTTGTTCTGGAATGGGGCTAGCTAGCGATCTTAAAATTTTACCATGAGTGCCATGCATGCCCCAAGCTCTCACAAAAATTTCATCTAAATCGGCCGGATAATTCTTGAGAAAAATGAAAATGTCGGAATATCGTTTTTTCGACTTCTCTCGATGAAAAATGGGATCACAGCGTCCACTCTCGGCGAGGAGATGCGCGTCCAAGAGCTGCATCTTTGACCCCCTGGGTGGTGGGAGCTCATATTTTTAGTTTATCCAGTATGAACCTTTTGAGAAATTTTTCGCAAAAATCTTGATTCCACGATAACTTAATAAATAATGAAGCTAGAGACCTCAAATTTCGTGGGGATATACATCTGATGAGCACAAAGTTTGGTATAGAAACTGAGCAGAATCGGTCCAGTAGTTTCTTAGATATTAGCATAGAAACATCCGAAAAAGCAAGCTATATTTTGAAAACTATTCAATTCATTATATTCGGGACGAACTTAACCCTATGAGGCCTATTCTGGTTTACCCACTCCACACACAGATCGATGATGGTAGATCGGAAATTAAAAAATCCATTCGGAAGCTTTCCGCCAATTGCATTGGCAGAATATTAAATGTACGATGTTCAAATTGGGCCAAGTAGTAGGGCTCCTGTTTGTTTTGTAAAGAATTCAATAGACTAAACAAAAAGTACCGGAGTGGAATCGCTCTATCTCGCTTATTTTCCGAGATATTCCTTGAAAACCACAAATTTGACAGCGCTGCCAAAAATCGCCAGAAAACATACAACCGGGAACTAAGTGAGATAGAGCACTTTCACCCCTCGTGCAGAGAATTGACAGAGCCGTCGATAAAAAAGTACATGAGTGAAGTCACTTTATCCCTCTTAGTTTCCGAGGTATATCCAGAAAACCACTCATCCGGCAGCGCAGCCAAAGATCTCCAGAAAATATTTCTTTTTCCCACAACGAATTGGCAATCGAAAACTAAGCGAGATGGAGCATTTTGATCGTGTACTTTTTTTGTAGAGAGAATTGAAAGAGGCATCTACAAAAAAGGAAATGAGTGAAGTCGCTCTACCTCGCTTAGTTTCCGAGATGATATTAGAAAACCACAAATTCGCCAGCGCAGTTGAAAAATGCTAGAAATGATTCCTGTATTTTCTAACAAAGGCAATCGGTGAACAGAAACTAAACGAGATAGAGCATTTTCACCCTGCACCTTGAAGTACGAGTGGGAAATCGCTCTATCTCGCTTAGTTTCCGAGATATTTCTTGGAAACCACGAATTTGACGGTGCAGCTAAAACTCGCCAGAAAGAATAAATTTTTGCTCTTCCCCAAAGTGAATAGGCAAGCGGAATCTGAGCGAGATAGAGCATTTTTACCCTGTACCTTTTTCGCAGAGAATGGAAAGAGACATCTACAAAAAAGTAAATGTGTGAAGTCGCTTTATCTCGCTTAGTTTCCGAAATGGTTTTAGAAAACCACAAATTCGCCGGTGCTGTCAAAAATTCTCGGAATTTTTTTTTTTTTACACAGTGAATCGCCGAGTGGAAACTAAGCGAGATAGAGCTTTTTCACCTTCAACCTTCTTTGCAGAGAATTGTAAGAGACATCTGCGAAAAAGTAAATTAATGAAGGCGCTCTATCTCGCTTAGCTGCCGAAAGAGTCTTGGAAAGCCATAAATTCGGCAGCATTTTTAAAAATTCTCTGAAAAGATGATTTTTTTTTGTCAGAAAGTGAATCGGCGAGCGGAAGCTAAGCGAGATAGAGCATTTTCACCTTGTACCTTTTTCGTAGAAAGTTGGAAGAGACATTCTACAAAAAAGCACATGAGTAAAGTCGCTCTATCTCGCTTAGTTTCCGAGATTGTTTCAGAAAGTCACAAACTCGCCGGCGCTATTGAAAAATACCAGAAAATATTTTTTATTTTGTTAAAAAAGTGAACCGGCAAGCGGAAACTAAGCGAGATAGAGCATTTCTCACCCTCCACATTTTTTGTAGAGAATTGTAAGAGACATCTACAAAAAAATAAATGAGTGAAATCGCTCAATCTCGCTTAGCTTCCGTGATAGTTTCAAGGAACCACGAATTCGTCAGCGCGGTGAAAAATTATAGAGAAATTTCATTTTTTTCTCCAGAAAGTGAATCGGCGAGTGGAAACTAAGCGAGATAGAGCATTTTTAGCCGGTACCTCTTTTATAGAGAATTGAAAGAGACATCTACAGAAAAAATATGAGTAAAGGCGTTCTATCTCACTTAGTTTCCAAGATTGTTTCAGAAAGCCACAAATTCGCCGGCGCTATTAAAAATGCCCCGAAAAGATCAAGTTTTTTTTCTAACAAAGTGAATCGGCGAGCGGAAACTGCCAGATAGAGCAATTTTACCCAGTACCTTTTTTTTATAGAGAATTGAAAGAGACATCTACCAAAAAATATTAGTAAAGGCGCATTATCTCGCTTAGTTTCCGAGATTGTTTCAGAAAGCCACAAATTCGCCGGCGCTATTGAAAATACCCCGAACAGATCTAAGCTAGGAAACTAAGCAAGATAGAGCATTTTCACCCTCCACATTTTTTGCAGAGAATTGTAAGAGACATCTCCAAAGAAGTGGATGAGTTAAATTGCTCCATCTCGCTTAGTTTCCGTGGTAGTTTGAAGAAACCACAAATTCGTCAGCGTGGGAAAAATTAGAGAGAAAATTCCTTTTTTTCTTCAGAAAGTGAATCGGCGAGCGGAAACTAAGCGAGATAGAGCATTGGTACCCGGTACCTTTTTTATAGAGAATTGAAAGAGACATCTACACAAAAAATTTGAGTAGAGTCGCTCTATCTCGCTTAGTTTCCGAGGTTGTTTCTGAAAGCCACAAATTCGCCGGCGCTAGTGAAAATTATCAGAAAATATTTTTTTTTTTACAAAGTGAATCGGCGAGCGAAAACTAAGCGAGACAGAGCATTTTCATTCTCAACCTTCTTTGCAGAGAATTGTAAGAGACCTCTGCAATAAAGTAAATTAATAAAGGCTCTCTATCTCGCTTAGTTGCCGAAAGAGTCTTGGAAAGCCATAAATTCGCCGGCGTTTTCAAAAATTCTCTGAAAATATGGAATTTTTTTCTTCAGAAAGTGAATCGGCGAGCGGAAAGTAAGTGAGATAGAGCATTTTTACCCGGTACCTTTTTTTATAGAAAATTAAAAGAGACATCTACAAAAATATTATGAGTAAAGGCGCTCTGTCTCGCTTAGTTTCCGAGATTGTTTCAGAAAGCCACAAATTCGCCGGCGCTATTGAAAATTATCAGAAAATATTATTTTTTTCACAAAATGAATCGGCGAGCGAAAACTAAGCGAGATAGAGCATTTTCACCTCTCACCTTTTTTGTGAAGAATTGAAAGAGAGATCTAAAAGCACATGAGTGAAGTCGTTCTATCTCGCTCAGTTTGCGAGATTTTTCCAGAAAAGCACTCACTCGGCAAGGCAACCGAAGATCGCCAAATTTTTTTTTCACCTAAAGCCAATCGACGAACCGAAACTAAGCGAAATGGAACATTTTCACCCTGTACCTTTTTTTTAGGAAATTCAATGAGTTAAAAAAAAATGCAATAGTAAAATCGCTCCATCTCATTTAGTTTCCGAGATATTCCTTGCAAGCCACGAATTCGACGGTGCTGTCAGAGGCTGCGAGAAAAGATACTTTTTTTTTCGTTCTTTCCACAAAGCGAATTGGCGAGTGGATATCAAGTGAGATAGAGCATTCTCACCCAATACCTTTCTTGTAGAGAATTTAATGGGCTACAGAAAAGTGCAGGAGTGAAATCACTCTATCTCGCTTAGTTTCCGAGATAGTTTTAGAAAAAGAAGAAAAACAATGGCAAATATATATATATACACATATGGGACAATAACCTCCACTTACCTCTCAAATAGTTGTACACTGTAACACCAAAAAAAAAATCCTGGAAGCACCAAAAAAAATAAAAAAATAATGAAATTAATGAATATGCACTTTCGTGAAAAAAAAACTTCTTTTCTTTGAAAATTCACTTGTGAAGCACTTCGAGCTAAAACTTCGTATTCGGGCGCGTTTTCTTCGAAAAGTAGTGCCCTTGGCGTAATAATATCGCTCTTCAGTTTCACGCTAGTGGCGCTGCTACTCCGAGAGAAGTGGGGGAAGCGTCGTGGTGGGGGAACCGGGCTCCTAACGTTTCCCATGTTCACGCTCTCGTTAGTACGACTATATGTGCCGTTCAGTGACGCTCTTTACACCCTCATTGTTTACGTCTCCAGTACAAAATCACAGTAAAGAACATCGTGATAGAAGTCAAGTAAAGGAGCAAACTTCATGAATTTTGAAGTGATAGGAAATATTCTGCGGATACTTTGTGTACGTTTATGTTATAATCTAATATATAGTTTCCATCAAAAGTTCTCTCAGATAAACACATAACCTCGCCTCTTCACTTGCCGCCATGTCTTCGGTGTTCCGATGGAAGGGTAGAATAGTTTCACAAAAACAATATAATCAAAAGCTTTCACAACAGAGGAATGGTCTGAATAATAGAAAAAGGAAGTTTCCAGACACACCTGATAGAATTCCTGTAAATACATGCAAACAGATGAAACCCTCATACGTGAATGAGTGTGTTGAAGAAACTGTGAAAGAAGAGCTAATAGAAGAACCGCTTGAAGATTCAACAGCAGAAGCAGTAGGAGATGGACATGTAAAGGATAATGGAACTGATGATGGAGATAGTCCAGAGAAGATATTGGCAGATGTTATGGGAGGCCGACGTATCGTTGACCTCGCTTTCTTAGGGGACCAAATGTGGTGTTTTCATTGCAAAGAAGCATTATCTCTGCAATATATTTCTAAGGAGGTGCACAAAGGGCTAGCCTCAATCCTCACAATACGGTGTCACAAATGTTTGTTGCTAAATGAGGTAAAAACAAGTAAAAGCCGCTGCGGGAATGATCGACGTTGTGAACGTTTTGATGTTAATTCCAAGAGCATTCTAGGTAAAACCTTGTTCTCCATCATTTCTCGCTGAGATTACGCATGCAATGGATATTCATTATAATATTCATTGCTATGTTATTATTTTCTTTAATTTCTCAGTCAAACTTGTTGCATTTTTCAGGAGCTTTTAACGCTGGATTGGACTGGTTGCAAGTGGATAAATTTCTTTCTCCGCTTAACGTCCCTTGCTATGGTTACCATACATTCCGAAGGTATGAGAAGGAAGTAAGAGCCACAGCAAAAGACATGGCTAAAGAGAATTGCAAAAATGCGACTAAATGATAGAGATAAATGACGTTAAAATGATTGCTGCTATTGAGAATTCTGTGTAAATGTCAATTGATCACTGTTTACCCATTTTCACATAATCCAAATGAAATTGAGGCCATTGGAGGGATGACCATCCCATGTAATATCATGCTACAGCAGTCGCAATCTATGAGTATATTCATAGAAATTGGTTTTAGTTTTTCATTGAAAATAACTTTTATTTCAAGCTGGTTGAGTAAAATTATCAAAATCAAAACCATACTATCAGTGTATACAATTGCATAATTAGTGAGTGTGAAACAATTATATTCCATACCTATTATCACTCGATGTCATCAAAATAAATGTCGACGTGGAATGGGAGTAAAATTACATTGACTCTAAATTTTGGGTCTTCAATATTTTCGGCAAATCGTTTGAGTAATTGAAAAAAAAATGTTACGTCATGGATAAACAGATAAGCAGTTCGACGCAAAAAATTGAGACTAACGAATATATGTGACGAAGATTTAGAGAAGATATTGGATTTAATCAGAATAGCGTTGACGATTCACATCAATTATGACCACTGCTTCAATTCAACTTTTTATTCTGTTTCTTGCCGTCTTCATTTCTGGTAAATTATAAAATACGTTCAACAAAATGAATCGTTGTCCCATTGTATTACTTCATACTGATTAAATTATTTCATTCCAGTTACTCATGGAAAACCTCCAAGGAAAATTTTAGATGGCGAAGATGTTTGGAATATTCCGTATCAGGTGGCAATACATGATATTTTTTTTTCACCCCACTGGGGAGGTGCCATCATCGATGCTGGTCATATTTTAACAAGTGCACATTGTGTTGTTGATAGAAGTAGAAACGCACTACTCTCTAATTTGAGTAAAATCATTGTTGGAACCAATGACTTGTGGAATTTTACCTGGGACAACCTGTATAACATCGCGAACGTAACAGTTCATGAGGGCTATAATGCTACTGATTCTCTTCATAACGACATTGCTATTTTGAAGGTAAGTGCTGAAATTAAAGGGTCCTACACTAAGAAGTTACTATTCCAATATTTAGAGATTTTCTTCTGGACACAAGAATGGATAATTCTTTTGTTTCCAATCATGTTTCAAATTCTTTCATGTAATTAATTGGCATTAACATTATCTGATGAAGTAAATGAAGCAATTTGATCAATTTCTAATTTCTCAAACTTATTCTTGTGCCAAGAAGAGAAATTATAGGTATGTGAATAGTTTTTTCTCGGTGTCCAGTCTGAAAATACATTTTTTATCAAATAATCGACTTTCTGATGATACTTCCTAGTTAGATAGAGACATTCAATTCCCGAGAGATCAAAGCCCAATACGACTACCAGTCAATGACACAACTGAGGGAACATTGGTGACAGCTACCGGCTGGGGAACACTTCACTATAATGCATCGACAAATAGAGCTGGTACATACCCACGATTTCTACAGAAATCATTGCAGAAAGTTGTCAGCCAAGAACGATGCCAGGAGATGATAAATGATGAATTTATACATCCTGATCAAATTTGTGCCTGGTCTGGAGGAAAGTCAATCGTTTGCCACGTAAGAATTTTGGATATTTTTTCAATGAAAAAACTTGGGAGAGATTGGATTTGAAAATTTTTTTTTGTCAAAAACGAATGGAAACTGATGATATGCATCAATATTCCATGGAGAGCACACAAAAATTATTATTAAAAAATCTATTATGATGTGTCTCTTATATACGATATTCTTAAGAAATGCCTTCAATCATTTTTTATCTAATTATACATAATTTTTTCGATTTTATTTCAGGGTGACAGTGGCAGTCCTCTCGTTGATTCAAATTCTATCATTGGTATAGCTTCATTCAATCAGTATTGCAATCCATCATATCCAACAGTCTACACACGTGTCTATAAATATGTTCAATGGATTAAAAACATAACGAGGTCCTCGTAACGAATTTTATTTGTTTGGATTAATTAATTGTTCGTTCAAAAATAAATGGATTGTTGATTCGAAAATATATTAATTCTTCTCTGCATTATCTTTCAATTTTTCGAAAATTTCGGCATAACATCCTGGAATAGTTTTTCTCGAATATCTTTGAAACTAAAGGAGATATGCCCTTTTCGTCTTCATTTTTCATTGCATACCTGGAAATTCTCTACAAGTTAGGATTATGGCAGAGAAAAGGCGTAATCTTCATTAGTTTCCTAGATATTTTTAAAAAAAGATCGTTGACAAAAATCGACTCATTTTGTTTTACCTTTTCACTACTGAATTAATAATCACATTCTAAATTCCGAAAGAACCCTCCACATGTGTCCAATCAATTTTCCAATTTATTTGCATAAACTGAGTTTTTTCAAAAATGGTACTCGGACTGGGATTGACTCCGAGTGATTGTCCTCAGATTAGTTCACATGCGCACCACCGAATGGATAAACGAGCCCACCTTAAACCCTGAGACTCTACTATCTCCTTTCCTCTTTATTTCCGTGGTTACAAGCGACAAGAGAAAAAAGTGAGAATGAAAAAAAAACAAGCAATATATTCAGCGGTGTCTCTTTTACAATGGTTGACGAAATTGTAATATGGCCGTAATCGGCATATCAATCTTAAAACCGGTAAATGATAATAAATTATTATCAATATCGTACGGTAAATGTAAAATCGTCATTATTGACGATACAACATATAACCGTCGATTAATAATTGATAATTGTGACATTATTAAGTCGCAATTAATTAAATTAATATTAATCGTAATGTCTTCATCGTTAAATACTGGTAGCAATAATCAAAATGATGATTGTGATATAAGTGATAATGATGATAATTATATTGATACGGATCCAGTTAAATATGAATTGAGAAATATACAAAATGTTATACACGTGACAAGGCAAAATATTGATGCATTAAATAATCGTTTTGCTGCATTTCAACATCCACCAACAATATATTTAACTGAATATCAAGAATTAACGAGTAAATTACATGAATTGGAGTCAAAGGAACAAAAATTAAATGAATTAATTAATTCAGCAACTATTGGTAGCAGCGGTGATGATGATTTGCAATTGTCAGAACGTTACAAGTCTCCACGTACACCATTGAAATCATTGTTGAGGGCACATTTGCCAAATCAACAGAGAACAAGTGTCCAGGTGAAAGTTTAATTAATTACTTTTTTTTTCTTTGCTGGTAAATTTGAGATTTTTTGGGTTTATCAGAATTTTAATGCGATAATGAAATTTGCATCATAACCTTTTTTTTTTTTGTAACTTTGACAATTTTCCTACGTAAAAAGAGGCCACCGACAATTCTTCTATCATTGAGATATCATCAAGAAAATTAAATAAGAAAAAAATTATCTGTTTCAACTGTTTTTTCTTTAAACATTTTTTTCTATGGGTTCTCTACAAAGGAGTCAATTCTTGCTTCCAATGATTTTTTTAGAAAGGCTCCGAAAGTAAGAGAGATAGAGCGATTTCACCCCCAGTCTTTTTTTTTAGTTCTTAAAATTCTCTACAAAAAAAGATTAGGACAAAACTTTTTTATTTTATTCAGTTCTCGAGATATTTCTCAAAAAACTGAAACTGCAATAAATACTTGATTTGTTAAATTTAGTTTTGTCATCACTCTTTCCAAAATATCTTGGAATTAATGAGAGCTACGAAATTTTTTATCATAACATTTGTTTGTAGCTTTCGTACTCCTCTATGAATAAGGTCATAACAACGTTTTTCCTATTTTTCTTGGATTTAGAGAGATAAAAAAAGAACAGAGAAACGAAGTATCTATTCTGATTTCCTCCATCTCAATCATTGCTATCACAAATTAACCAAAAAATAAAGAAGATGGAGAAAATTTTGTGCAGACCGTCTTTGTGGGACTTTGCAACGAAAAATTTCCAATCGTCCATAATTAAACAAAAATTTCAAATAAAACTAGAGTTGTAACGGAAACCTCATTTATTACATTCATTTGTGCCCTCAGTTTTACAATAATATCTCGAAATCTGAGGTACTCAGAGAAATATCAGTAGTGAAGAGGTAAAACAGGATAAGTCTTTTATTCTCATTTTTTTTCTCAAACATCTCGTAAACTTTGGGCCCTTCTTGCCATAGTTTTTTTTCATAGATTTTGAGATTCTCTTACAAAAACATTGAGGTGAAATTGCCCTATCTCAGATTCAGTCTCCGAGATATTCCATTGAGAATGATCAAAAACATGTGCTAATTCGTCCTCTATTACCTCTTCACATCTAACAGCCCCTCTCTTCTCTGAAAAAGCTTTCAATTTAATCATTTGCTAAAAGAGAATTGAATTTACAGGTACGAGAAGGCATGACACTCCGCGATGCTCTATCAAAAGCGATGAAGCTCCGCAATCTCAGCACCGAGGTATGCGTCGTCTACATAGTGGATGACACAAACTCAAAGCATCCAATACCCTGGGAAACCGACATATCATCACTAGAGTGTGATGAAATATCCGTCGAGATATCTGATAAATTCCCGATAACAACCTCAATATCCCACAATTTTGTACGAAAGACGTTCTTTTCCTTGGCATTCTGCGAGTGCTGCAGAAAGCTGTTATTCCAAGGATTCTATTGTCGCACGTGTAACTACAGATTCCACCAGCGTTGTGCAGGCGGCGTGCCAGCCTTATGCCATCAGGTGCGAATGCAGGATGTTTACTATCAGGCACTTCTCGCGCACAAAGACACGAGCGCGGATATTCTCCAGCTGCCGTCAGCTTACGACTTATCACGCAGCCTGTCACCATCGCTGGTTCATACACGTGATCAAAAGCGCCCACGCACCTTGGCGGAACACGACCGCTCGAGTTCCGCACCTAATGTGTGCTTCAACATGGTGAAACCCGGCGAACAAATAAATATCGACGACTACACACGTTCGGCGAGTTTGTCACGTCCAATTGACACAAATCAGTCGCCATTGTCACCAGGTAGCAGTCCAACAAAGCACAGTCAGTCGACACAAGCGTCACCAACGAGCACACTGAGACCAAAACGGCCGCGAGCGAGATCAGCGGACGAATCCTCGAAGAATCTCCTGGCCCCACGAGAATCCATCGAGGATTGGGAAATTCCAGCTAACGAGATTCTCGTTGGTCCGAGAATTGGCTCGGGATCATTTGGAACTGTCTACAAGGCACACTGGCACGGTCCCGTTACCGTTAAAACACTCAATGTCAAAATCCCAACGACCGCCCAACTGCAAGCCTTCAAAAACGAAGTTGCTGTTCTGAGAAAAACGCGGCATGTTAATATTCTCCTCTTCATGGGCTGCGTGAGCGAACCCCAGCTTGCAATTGTCACTCAATGGTGCGAGGGATCCTCTCTCTACAAACATCTGCATGTTTTTGAATCCAAGTTTGAGCTACTCACGTTGATAGAGATTGGCAGGCAAACTGCACAGGGAATGGACTATCTGCATGCAAAAAATATCATTCATCGGGATCTCAAGAGTAATAATATATTTCTACATGACGATTTGACTGTGAAAATTGGAGACTTTGGACTGGCTACGGCGAAAACTCGATGGTCTGGGTCACAGCAATTCCATCAGCCCACTGGATCGATACTTTGGATGGCCCCAGAGGTCATCAGAATGCAGGAGGAAAATCCGTACAGTTTTCAGTCTGATGTCTATGCGTTCGGTGTTGTTTTATTTGAATTATTAGCAGGCCAACTGCCTTATTCTAATATCAACAATAAAGATCAAATTCTCTTTATGGTTGGGCGTGGGTATCTGCGACCTGATCTCAATAAATTGAGATCAGACACGCCAAAAGCACTCAAGAGACTCACCGAGGACTGCATTAAATTCTCGAGGGATGACAGACCCATTTTTAGACAAATTCTGGCGAGTTTGGAGGGACTGATTAGGGGATTACCGAAAATCACGAGGTCAGCGTCAGAGCCAAACTTGAATAGGACTCAGCTACAGTCGGATGACTTTCTTTATGCGTGCGCGTCGCCTAAGACTCCAGTTAACTTCCAGTTTGGAGCATTTCCATTTTATCCTACAGGAGGAAATATTTAAGGACTTTTTTGCTGTATTTTTTGGTGATTCAGTAGTGATGTACTGGGGGTTTTTGAGGGATAGAGCGGAAATTATGCAGGGGAGGAAAATTTTCGTGTGGACCTTTTCTGTAGAGGGAGCCCAGTGTGAAACAGTATAGACCAATTTTTGTCACCTTTTGTTCAGAATATCTCAGGAATTAATGGACATACGCACTTTCTGCCTTAATTTTATTTTGTAGTTTTTGACATTCTCTATGAAAAAACAAGGATTAGTGTGAAAAGGGTCTATCTCCATTAGTTTCAGAGATATTCTATTGGGAATGACTAAGAAGATGAGTCAATTTGTTCTGTTTTACTTCTTGAATACTAAATTAAATTTTGAAGAAGTAAAACTAAAGAAATCTATTTTTTATTATTCGTTTTTGAAGAATATCTCATAGCTAAACAAAATAACGATTTTTCTGTCGAGACCTTTTTTGTAGCTTTTATTTTTCTCTACAAAAAGAGACATTGCGTTGTCTCGTTTAGTTTCCGAGATATTCTTCAAAAATTAATAACAAAATAATCCATTCATCCTGGTTCACTTCGTAACTATTTAATTGATATAATTTGGTTTGAAAATCAGCTACATAATTTATTGAATATCTTGGAAAATAATGGAGATAGAGAAATTTTTGTAGGAATCTATTTTGTAGGTCTGATGTTTCGAAACAAATTCCATTTAATGTCACTTGTATTTTCAATATTTCGGAAAGTGGAGAAGAGAGAGAAATCCTTGTTTTTGTAGAAATCTTCTTTGACGTTTTGATTCTCTCTTACAAACGAGGTCATCACCAAAATTTCTCTATCTTCCTTACAGTTTGGGATATTTCACAAGAATAGAAAAAAATCAAATTATTTCTTTTTATCACTGAAAACTCATTTTTTCCAAAATATTGCAGTAAATGATTTATACAGGAAAAACTGAAATTCTCTTTTTTGTTAAGGAAAACGCGTCCAAGAAGAAGAGGCCTGTACGAAAATTGTTCCATCTCCCATAGATTTTTAGATATTCGTTTTCTTCAATTACTTCGCTACTGAATTATTACAGTGCATGAAACATTTTCACATTGAAATAACTTTCATCATTCAGTGAGATAAAAAAATAACGGAATTGTGCAAATTTTGAAAACGTCATTCTCAGTTCTTGAAGGCAGAAACTTTGTGTATATAAAGAAAATATTGAATTGACAATTAATTATTTTCCTTCAATTATGAAAGTGATTCTCTTTGGGGGTTTGTGTGTGCAGGATAATGAAAAATAATGGAATAATCCTTCAAAAGGATGTAAAACATACACATACTCACTTTTTAGTAGTTAAAAAAACAGCATTTAATTAAGGTGCACAAGAATTGTCGTTTATGGGATTTTTTTATGAATGTCGAGATAATATCTTTTTCTTTCTTAATTGAGTTTTTAACCCTCAAGTTTTTGGAAATATCTCCGATTTGATCTTAGTTTTGCGAATCAAAATTGGTGAAATTTCCCCTCTATTTAATTTTTAAGATATTCCAAAAAAGTGGAAGTCTGAAACATTTCGAAAATTCACGAGAAAAACAGAATTTTTCCTTCATTCCATCGAACATTTTCCTGCGTTTTCAAAGGAAACGGGTGAAAATAATTGAGGAGAATTCATTACTGAACTGGAGTAGCATGATAAATTATTTTGAATTAATCAAGTTTTTCCTAAATGTCTTAGAATTTGAACGAGATAAAGTAATTCAGTGGTGAACAGGTAAAACGGGATAATTCATTTCTTTCCTCCGTTTTTTTGCGAATATCTCAAAACTAAAGAAAATAGACCATTTCTGCCATGATCTTCTTTGTAGAGAATTTCAAAAGCATCAAAGAACGATTGGGATGAAATCGCCCTATCTCGCATACTTTCCAAAATATTCGCAAAAAGAGTTCGGGGAAAAAAATCGACTTATCCTGTTTTACCTTTTCTCTACTTTTTTTTTTTGTTGAGAATATCGCAGAAACTAGGCGAGATGAAGCATTTTTTTTCTCATCTTTGTTTGTAGTCTTCGAAATTCTCTATAAAAAACGATCAGAGCAAAAAAGGCGTATCTCTTTTAATTTTTGAAATATTTGCAAAAAAGGGAAATAATCGACTTTTCCTGTCTTAACTACTGAATTTTTTCTTCTCGACACTTTGACGAAAACATCTGTTTTTTTCACATTCTACATTTTTATCTAATCAGTTTTGTGGAAATTTCATGTGAAATACAATTGACTATACATGTAAACGTTTTATGCTAGGAAAACGACAGTTTTTGTGATTAGTTATTGCAGTTGTACATACTGCCCTGAAAATGAGGATGGAAGCTTATAAAAAGAAAACAATTGGACTGTACTAATTAATTATTATCCAGTAGTAAAGTGGTATGAGATAAGTTAATATCTCGTCAATCATTAATCGTTTTTGTGAAATTTCTCGGTAAATAATGGAGAATTTTATTGGAATTATTTTCTTGTGTTTCATTCTCCTCTACTGAAAAATCCCAACAAAAATTTTCCTATAAACTATTTATCGAGATATTTCACTCTAACCGACAAAACCAAAATTAACTCATCAAATTTTATCACTCAATTACTGCATTAATTAGATATTCAACAAAAAAAAATATGACAGGAGTATATGTATATATATAATATCATAAGAATATAACGAGTATATATATATAAATCGATAGTTAGATGGACAACAACATTTTTTGCCAATTCTAGAAAAAATAAAACTTAAGAAAAAAATCAAATTGATCTTCAAAAACAAAAGGAAATAGAGATTTTTTTTTTGAAGATTTTGAATTTATGCAGAATGATATTTCCAAAAATCTTTCATTTTTTACATTTCTATTTCTTTTTTTTTTTTGCTTTTTCCAAATCAATCAATGGAATTCATTCTGTCTAAAATAAATAGCCACCAACATGAAAAAAAAAATCATAAAAATACGTAAAGTACTCATTTCTATAATTGGAAAAAAATTATAATTAATTTAGTGATAAGGAAGTAGAACGGAATAAATTGATTTGAATTCAGTAGTGGAAAGATAAAACAGGATAAGTTGTTTTTTTCTGTCAACATTTTTTGAAGAATATCTCAAAAACTAAACGAAATAGAACGCTTTGCTCTTGACTTTTTTTTTAGCTCCTGAAATTTCCTGCAAAAATCCAGGCAAAATGGACGTATTTCCACTAGTTTCTGAAATATTTCACAAAAAAAAATTTACTTATCCTCTTCTATCTCTACTACTGAATTATCTCGAAAATTGATGGATACAAAATTTTTCATAATTACCACTTGTGTAGCTCTTACTCTGTTCTACAAAAAAGGTATCTATGAAATATTTTATATTTCCCTCAACTTTCGAGGTATGAAAGAAATTACTTGTCATCACGATTAACTTGTTTTACGTATTTATAAATAAATTTTTAATTGTAATTAATTAATATCTACGAATTTGTTTTAATCAAGTGTTTGAAGATGATGTAGAGGGCCTAAAAACGATATCACGATTATTTTAATAAGCAATGAATTTAATTAATAATTAACAATGATAAAAAAAGAATAATAATTAAAGGAAAAGAAAATGCTCGAAAAATATAATTAATCTTATGTCCTTCTTTTATACTATTTATTTATTTATCTAGGATAATACTTTTTCTTTGGTTGTTCCAATTAAAATTAATACCGCAAATGAGACAGAGAGTGTAAAACTGTACGTGTGTGTAAAGACCTCCGAATTTACTTAACGAAACGGAGAATTGTACTCCGATGAAATGAAAAAAAAATGAAAATAAATAATGGAAATTGAAAAAAAAAACGTAAAATCACACGAAAAAAAAAATATTATTGTATTTAATATCAAGAAATATGAATAAAATCGACTCGATCTTATTTTATTATTTTTATTCTTCCATGAATCACTAGTTCCTGAAACAATTTACCTCGAGGTAAGACAGTCGATTTTCTTTTGCCAATCTTTTTCTTTTCCAATATCTCGAAGACTGATGGAGATATGCCCTTTTCATCTTGATAATTCTTTTGCGGATAATTTCAAGAGCTACGAAAAAGGATCAAGCTTAAATTTTCGAGATATTGTCAAAAAAATGCCAGAAAAAAAATCAAATTATCTTATTTAACAACAAATTAAACTGATTTGTTCAAGAATATCGCGGAAAATAAGTGAGATAGATCAATTGTGCCATAATATTTTTTTGCAGCTCCCAAAATTTTCTATAAAAAAAGGATGAAAACAGAATCGCTCTATCTCCTTTAGTTTTCGAGATATTCTCCCAAAGAGTTCTTCGCTACTAAGTCTATCGTAATCAGTATATTCCAAGAAATTCAACGACATGACTCTGAAAACTTCAAACCCAATGCGCCTCACTATTGAAAGAAGCGCATGGAAGCCCACGAAAAATATCTTTATTTATTCACCGATTACGATCATTGCTCTTACAAAACTACGATAGCTCATTAATGTGCGAGGGAGACCATTGACACATGCGCACTGGGTGTTACCGCGCACGGCCGTTATATTTTCATCAGTCAATGTTGAAACATCGTACTACAAAGACGTGCGGTTGTCATTTTTTCTTTCATTTTGCGAGACATATAGCTTTATTGACATAACATTTTCATCAACAAAAATTTCCTTTTTTTCCAGTCGTTATCGCCATCGATCGAACGAAAAAGCACCAATTAAAATTTCATGCTTCAAATCGAAACACTTGCTTTGTATTTCCTTCGTTTTTCATCTTTTGGATAATTCATTTATTTTTAAATAGAAGTGATAAATACAAAAATTTGCCGAATCTTAATTAGAAATCGGAGTAATTAGTGCCGCGGAAGTTTGTTTACAGGGAAAAATTAATGGACTTGTCTTAATGCTATACGTGTCAAGTGTAATTGTACGAAGGGATAATTTGCTTTTTATTTCACTGGAATTATTAAATAGGTAGGCTCCATTCCAGATAATGAGATTATGATATTTCTGGCTTTTTATGGAATATTTTAGGATCTATAGATGAATCTTTTTGGTATTAAAAAATCATGTCGATTTTTATATTTAATGGAATTAATAACTTCCATTGCATCATTCATTATAATAGAGAGAGAGAGAGAGAGAAATTAAGATTTTCTTTTCCAATTATTTTCTTGATGAAATCTCGGAAACTAAGCGAGATATGGCGATTTTGCCTGGATCTTTTTTATAGCTCTTTGGCTAAAAAAGGCGGATCTCCCTTAGTTTTCCAGGATAATCTCAAAAAGTAATCGGTAAAAATTGACTTATCCTATTTTATTATTCACTACTGATTTCTTTAAGAATATCTTGGAAACGAAGCGAGAGAGAGAGATTTTATTTTAACCCTTTTTTTGTAGCCCTTGAAAAATATTCCATGAAAAGATCGACAAAAAAAGTGACTTATCATGTTTCTATGGAAAAATACACCTTTTTTATTGCACTCATTCTCCTCTACAAAAAAAGATAATTATGAAAAATTTCTCTATCTTCCATATTTTCCTAAATATTTTGAAAAAAAATTAATTGGAACGAAACTCATTTAGTAGTGGAGAGATAAAACAGGATAATGTGATTTTTTTCACCTCTTTTCGAGAATATCTTGGATACAAATTGAGATACGCCCTTTTTGCAATAACTTTGTCCTGGAGCTCTTCAAATTTATCTCCAAAAAAGGATCAGAGCAAAAAAAAACATATCCCCATTGGTTTCTCTGATATTACTCTGAGAATGATCACAAAAATAAGGTGACTTGTTTCACCTCTTTACTATGGAATTTCATCCTTCAAAATTCCGTTCTCGATGAAAGAATTAACATTCTCCAAGTACATGGAAAAACACCGTTATCTGAAATTTTTAACTGTTTAACACGACACCCAGCTGGGAATACTTGACGTGAAATGATGTTATCGACACATCTGATTTGTTTGTTCTCAAAGTAGCAAAAAGGTGGCGCGTGATCAAGCTAAAAGAAAAAAAAATGAAATTTTTTTTTGTCACTCTGCTTTGATAAAAGAATAAACAAAACAAGATAATATTTTTTTTTTACGAATGAAAAATCGATAAATTCCTATCACAAAATGAATGAATTCTTTGATTTAATACATTTTTTCTCTCTGTTGTATTTACAGCTCTTCCGAGAAGCCAAAGGAGATAATTTTCATTTCCATCATCGATGATAAATGAATAAAAGAATCAATCAAAAAAAAAAAAAATAAGAGAATATTGAGGAGAAAAAAAATAAGTAAAAAGAAAACCTGATAATTTTCAGTAAATCTGAATTTTATGGAAGAAATTCAAATGATTTCTTTTTTTGTTACAAAACATTTGTCTTTCCCCACATCATTGGTATACGTCATTGAGTAGTTTATTTTGAGAATTTGGAGCGTCTAACAACTTGCGCCTAATAAACTCCAGACGTAGAATTCATTGGCACAGAAAAAAAAAAAATTGTTGGAAAAATATTTTTCAGTCAGAAAATAAAAAGAAGAATAAACGAATTTTATTATCCACAATTATGGGGAAAATAATGATAAATTCAGTACTGAACGATGAAGGTAACAATGTCGAGAGATAAGAGACTAAAGTGAAGAAAATAAAATTAAAGAGACCTTCGAAAATGGATTGGTTACCTTTATGCAGGTAGCCTTATTCATTGCAGAAGGAAAAAGAGCGTAAAACGGTAAAATTGAATTTTTCGATGCTAAAATTTTGAGAAAAAAAAATAGCAGACAATCTCAAATAAAAATGTTCTTTTCTAATATTCAAATGATCAGAATTGTTACAATCACGATGGAAAAATGTTTTTTTTTGAACATCAAAGGCTGATTTTTTACAAAAATTATCAAAATAATTTAATGATGAAAAAATTAACATATCTTAAAATTTTTATTTTCACTGTAAATAATTAAACTATTTATAATGCGGATTATAACAAAAAAAATTGTATAAAAGTTTGAAGAACTGAATTGTATAAATAATTTTTAAGAAATTGATTGACAATCATGATTTTTTTTTTATTTATTAAAATTAATTAAATAATGTGACGGAGAGGTAATTTGAATTTGGGTGATTTTGTGAAGTGAAAGATTTGAGAAATTAAGTGTAATTGAGAGGATTAAAAATCGTGGAGAGGAGGCCGTACGGAGACAGGATGGGCTGTGGACAGAGTAAAATTGGCAGCATTTACTCGAAAAACAAGAAGAATAAGAAGAACGAGGGGAAGAAGACTGATTCGATACGTAAGTTTTTTTTCCAAGTTTTTTGTATTCTTGCGTTTTTTGAGCGATATCCCGGAAAGGAATGGGTTCAAAAAAACTATGAAGAGAGTTTTTTTGTAGGAAATTTCATGAACTACAAACAATATCTCTAAATCAGTAGTGAAGATGTAAAACAGGATAAGTCGACTTATCTTTGCGATCATTTGGAAGGAAATATCTCGGAAACTAAGCGAGATAAGGTGATATTATTTATCATTTTTTGTAGAGAATTTCAAGAGTTACAAAAGATTTTTCGGGCAAAATTGCTCTATTTCGCTTATTTTCTAAGGTATTTTCAAACAACTAAATGAGAAAAAAATAGACTTATCTTGTTTTACCTCTTCACTACTGAAATAATTTCCCGTAAATCCAATAGTTTCCGCGATATTTGCAGAATAATGGTCATGAAAGGAAATGAAAAGAATCATTGCGATGATTCTCAGTGGAATATCTCGGAAACTAATAGAAATACGTCTTCTTTGCCCCGATTCTCTCTTGTAGAGAAATCTAAGAGCTGCAAAAAAAAAAATAAAAGCTAAAGCGCCCTATCTCCCTTGATTCCTGAGATATTCTTAAAAAACTTTACTTCATTTGTTTTTCTGTCGTGGTTTTTTCACTAAAATTTTTGGAAATTAGCCGATATACCGCGATTTAGACCCAAATATTTTTTTTCGTAGCTCTTGAAATTCTCTACGAAAAAGAATGAAGACAAAATAAAAATCACCTTATCTCCATTACTTTCCTATATATTTTCGAAAAAGATAGATAAAGAAAATTGACTTATCCTGTTTCACCTCTTCACTACTGAATTCAATGAACAATCCGACTTTTCGCACTCCGTTGAATTTCCTGCATAAAGCTACCTTGACATTTCCCCCTGAATCCAGCGATTCTCAAAATATCATCAAAATAACACTATTCAGAAATGAAGTGGTGGGGAAGAATAACTCGAGAAATTGTTATGCTTCATTTCAGAAATATCTCGAGAATAATAAGATTTACAAGAATATAACGAGAGCTTTTCTTGTAATCCGTGAAATTTTCTTGAAAAAAAGTTTTTCAACAATTTTCTCTAAACCGATTTGTTTCAAAGATATTTATAAAATAATCTGAAATTAAATTCTTCAATTCAGTCTTCAAACGCTACTAAATCCACTGAAATTTCTCGATTATTTCTGCATCCTTGATTCAACCACACACGCAAAATACACATCATCGTGTCGAGAGGCTTCCCAAGTGTCTAGGTCAATTACTTCCATTCGAAATGTCACAATTAATTCAATTCCGTGAGAATGATTCCATTATTATCCTTCATCCACGTTAATTCATTTAGAGTAAATAATTCAATTGAAGGTGCAAAAATCACCTCAAGTCTCTTGTTTCAATGAAAATTATTGACATTCATCCAAGAAATTAGGGCATATACTCGTGCTATTGCATCTAAATGATAATTTTCACGAAAAAAAACTCCCAATTTTGAATAAAATGATGTAAAAATAACTTGAAAGATGTTATGAACATTAATTTGAGAGTATTTTAGAAGCGCGTGAGTTTAGAGAAAAAGATCATAGTACGTCTTTTGTAAAGAATTTTATTGACTCAAAAAAAGATCCATTAACTAATTCTGCTAGATCTGATAGTTTTTGGCATACTGATGAGATATTCTACATGTAACTTTCGCTGCAGAAAGAGAATTGAAAAAATCTTGCATAGTCTTTTTTTTTTCATTCAGTTTTTTGAGAATATTTTGGAAACTAAGCGAGATAGAACGATTTTGTCTCTCCTTTTCAGCTCTTGTAATTCTCTACAGTAAAAGATTAGGGAAAAATTAGGTCATCTTGATAAATCAGAACAAGTCTTTTCTTTTGCTCGAAATTTTTGCAGAATATCTCGGAAACTAAGCAAGATATTCGCTTAGGAAAAATGAGTCGACTGGTCCTGTTCTACCTCTTCACTACTGAATTATATTAATATAAAAAAAGGATATGTTGAAACTTTGACTAGTATAAAATTCTCAAATTTTCCAGTTCTATTCAAATGTACAATACATTGTTCAATATTGAATTGCTGAGCTTGTTCAACGCAGCAAATAGGTATTAATATAATTAAATTACATTCAATGAGCAAATAGTTGTTGCTTTCGATTTATACTGTCAGAAACTAGCTCTGAAGTGTCATGAACCGGGGCCACCACGGTACATTGGAAATTATTGACCGCAAAAAATAATGTAAAGAGATATTATTTGCAAATAATTGTATTGACTTCAGAATAATCTCTTGATGAATTCACATAAGCCCATTATATCCTGAGATATTAATAAACTAATCGTTCCACTTTTAAACTCATTTACATTCAGCGATTTAGTAGTGAAGAGGTGAAACAGGATAAGTTAATTTCTTTCTTCTCTTTCTGACAATATTTCAGAAAGTAATGGAGTTACGCCTTTTTTGCACTGAGCAATTTTTATAGATAATTTCTAAGGCTACAAAAAATACTCGGGTCGAGAAGGCGTATCTCCATTATTTCACGAGATATACTTGAAAACTAATGGAGATATGCCTAAAAATTGTTGAAAAAAATAGATTTACTCTATTTTACCTCTTGACTGTTGAATTCACCTCTGAACCTTCAAGATACATCTCATTTATCTGAAAAAATTCAGTTACCTTCTGGTACAATCCATTCTTCACATTTGCGTCATACATGTCATTGTATATTACAATGACTAAAATCTGATCAAGTGACATTGATAAGATATTCCTATCAGACATCTCATCTTGTGCTATTTTTTCCAGCATAAAGTTTCAGTTTACTCAGTAAATTTTGATTCATCAATTTCCGGATTATCAATAATACAGATGAGTTATTTCTTCTATTATAAAACAGTGATCGCATAAGTCAACAATTTCACACTCAAATTATCCTCCACAATACAGCGATGGTGCTGCCAAAGCTTAAAAATTGCGCGCGCATCTTGTTTACATTAAAAAAAAGCCGGTTCTCATAGATGACTGTACCGATATAAACTCCGCAACGTCGCAAATAAAAATTTATTTACCCTAAAAATTATGCCCCCAACAATTGATGAAATTGCGAAATTTTTTCTTATGCGCATTTTTGAAATTTCAGAAAAATTTCATGAGTGAATTTTTTCTCGCAAAAAAAAATAATATAAATTTTTCTCCGCTCTTCATCAAATTAATCAAGAGTACCCCTTCCCCTCCTAATAATCTACCGCGCAGGCGCAACCAATGTGATTTGAAAAATCAACCAATGAAATCAAAAGGAATGGAGAACGTGACAGAGTGCACGACTTCGTGTTTTCATGTGTAACTGCGTATTAAGCCAATCAGAATTTACTGAAGATAGTGACGCGTGCGCCTTGAATTTGAGCAATCACATGCCAACTTAGAGAGGGAGTTTTGGAACACCCCAAACTAATTCGTTAAGTGTTAAAGTACTGACGTATTTTCTTTCCTCCACGCGTTTTCTCTCACTGTGTGCAAACAGAAACTGAATAAATATAATACTTTCAAGGACTGAGTGTCTGATATTATCACGGCTGGTAGTAAGCGGCAATTGTCAGTGTTGAATTTTTTTTTCTTCACGGCTTATTTTTTTCCATTATTCTTCATTATCAAAGTGTGTGTTAGGCCTACGTGACATACTACATAAACGTATAAATACTTATCTACCATACTTAAAAAAATTTAGTCACTTGCAGCGTATCGTGCAACACACACGCTCTTCTAACGTCTGATTTGATTAAAAAAGAAAAAAAAATTAATTTTACAAAAATTGGGTCACAAAGATTAGAACACGGAATTAAAAAAATTGAAATAAACGTGAATGTAAGGATTTTGAGAGAATTTTTTAAATTCAAATTTAAATTCACTTTCGATGGTTTCCAATTCTGCGAAAGTTACATTGGAAGAGTCTAAGAAAAAAGTGCAGGCTAAAATGTGGCTAAAAATATTACGGCAGAATATTATACAATTGGCATGGCGAAATAAAGGTAATATATTTGTTTAATTAATTCAGTAGTGAAGAAGAAAAACAGGATAAGTAAATTAGCAAAAAAAAACCAGTTATCCTGTTTTGCCTCTTTGATGCTGAATTACTTCCTTTCATCGAGATATCTCGAAAACCGATGAAGATAAGGAAATTTGATGAAAAAATTGATATCTCTATCAGTTTTGGAGATCTTTCGATAAAATATACCCAAAGAAAAATTGACTTTCTTCGTGTCATATTTTCTGCCGAATTCTTTCTTCTCATAAGTTTCGTTATCTCAAAAATTATCAAAGATAGAGAAATTTTTGTAGAGACTTTTTATGAAAAACGTTCCCGAGCTTATAAAGAGCTTATAAAAAAGGGCCTAACAAAAAATTTTATACCTCCTCTGGATTTCGCGATATTTCAGGAAGTTGAGAATTAATTCGAATTGAGTTATTGGATCTAACCACTTACTGCTAAAATTCTTCTTGCAAATTCCGGTTTTAGTGGTTTCTGTTAATTGTGGCAGCGTGGGAACTGGATGGAACGAGTAGTGGCTGGTGAAGAGCGGGAAAAATCAGACGATGGTGGAAAAACTGCAGAATTCCTTTTTCTGGATGTCTAATAAAATTGATTAGGGTTTTCCATGAGAGGAAATAAGTGCTTCTCATCACGAGGGATTTTCGAGAAGTTTTAGGGGATATCTTGACATCTTTGGGTCATAGGAAGTGTTCTTTCAGAGAGATTCCCTAAGGGAGGAAGTTTGACTTACAAGAAAGCTCAAGATAAAGGGAAATGAGAGAAATCCACTTGTTCAACGAATTTTGGTTATAAAAAATCATGGAATCATTTCGAAGTTTTGCGATTTTTTTTAGATGGAATTGGTTGTAGCTCAAACCGAGGAAGATACAAGCGCCAACATATTGTTGAATTTCCAAAGCAAGAGCTTTGCTGCAAGGTCTTATTACCCTCTAGAAGGAAGGTTCCTCCGAAAATTCAGTAGTGAAAAGATGAAACGGAATGAGTCGCGATTTTTCCCTCACTATTGTTTATGAATATCTTGGGAACTACTTCTCATGCTTTTGTATAGAATTTTATGGGCTACTCAGCAGAAGTAGGACAAATTCGCCCTATCACTTTTATTTCCCACAAGATATTTGCAAAATGAGAGGGAAGAAAAATTGACTTATCCTCTTTTGCCTCTTCTACACTGAATTCCCCTATCCTCCCTCTGATTTCGGGATACTGCCAAAAAAATTGACCTCAATAATTCTCCCAACACATTCGAAAAACGATCTAATTCAGTTCAGTATCAGAATGAATATGTGTTTATAAAATATATATATATAGCGTCACTCTGTGTCAGTTGTCAATGTTAGTCACCCAAAATCTAATGCAGTGAAACACGAGAAAATAGTGAATTGAAGGAATCCTAGAATTCTATTTCGGTACAATCACGAGAATAAATAAATTCTACGTATATATAAGATACCTTTTCATGGGCGTTTATTGGAGGCGTGTCTACTTTTCACATTGTTTCAAGATTGTTAACCTCAATGTGTCCCCTATATACACATATACATTGTTGGAACAATGTACAGTTGCCCAGTCTTAAGCCTGTGTAGATATTTCAATGGCGCCAATTCCAAAATAAATGATGCGTTAAGCAAATTTCAGTCCCTGCGTCTCTACTATTTCGTTCGGGCAAAAAGAGAAGAACCACAAGACAAGGTGGAGAGGGTAAAGGGGTAAATTGTGACGTCATTTCTTGTCATGTGATGTTTATGCACCTTTAGAAGACTGCGCAAATCACATGCTAATGCTGGTTACCTTATGCTTTTACATTTTACGTAATTCAAGGTAAATAAAAAAATAAAAATGAGAGATGAAGGTGACGGATTTCTGAATTTCACAGCGAAGAGGTAAAACAAGATAAAGTTCTTCCGCCACTCCTTTTATGAGTATATCCCGAAAACGAATGAAGATCTCAAATTTTTGCCCTCATCCATTTTTGTAGAGATTATCAAGGGCTATGAGAATGAATTAGAGTGAAAAAAGTGTATCTCGAGATAAGCGCAACAAAAAAATGGTCAAAAAAAATTATCCTGTTTTATCTCTTCAGTACTGAATTTTTCGTGATTTCAGGGGGAGTTCAAGGGGGAGGGGAGAGAGGGGCGTGTAATAACAAATTCACCGGATAAATCGTTTAAAGAAAAAAAAACAGAAATCTTAAAAGATTTTTTTATTAACTTGGAAAATATTTGAAAATTCTGAGAATTCGCAAATTTCATGGTGTATAAAAAAATTGAGCTTTTTTTAAAAAATTATTATCATTATTTTTGATATTTAAGGTAGTATCCCAGCGATTTCGAGTACAGCTAACCCCTTATTCTTTCGATACCCTATACCAAAGATGATGTTTTTTTTGCATCTTTCTGTTTTTTTTTTTTCATAATTTTTGTCTGTGTCATTTATGAGATATGAATTATCAAAGTTACTAAAAATAGCGATGGTGGGGATGAAACGCCCTAAATCGGGCAGTAAATAGAATTACTCAAACACCACAGAGTTGACCCATGATTTGAAAACGATTGGCAAAGAAAACAGCATCTTAATTAAATAATAGAGGAAAAAAATTCTCAATTTTCCTTATAGTTATTGAGAAATTTCAATTAAAAGATATTCGTAACTATTTGCCTCTCTCTCCCTCTCTATCTCATGCATATGATAGGAGATGAGCGATGTAAAAAAAAAATTCAAGAAAAAAAATTATATTACAAGCTGAAGATATGACTTTCAAATAGTTTAATCACTTTTCAGGTAAATTAAAGCACGTTTTTCCGAATTATCAGCAATTAATTGGATAGCAACCTACAAATCCTCATTTTTGTCTGTTTTATCGACCGTACTCTGGGATACTACCTTAATCGAGATATCCGAATTTTTATATTCTTTTTTAATCGTCTGTTGCAGTAATATCAATTATTCAAATCATTTTTCATGGGAACTGCCTCGAGTTTCTGAGCAATTTCGCAGTTAAAAAAACCTGGCCAATTTCCCCGTGAAGCCCAAGAACGGGAATCGATCGGCTAGATGCCTGGATGCCCGCGGGCTGCAAGATAGAGAAAGCGATAAATGAACATGTGGCGAAACAGGGTGAATAAGAGAGAGAGCGAGAAAAAATGTGAGGGTGGGAGGTGGCGGCTTTTGTGGAGATGCCTAGTCTGATATTGTAGTATATCCAGCATGACCTGGATTCTCCGGAGTCTTCGACTCCCCTATTCTCCAATTTCCTATGTGAACCTGGACCAATTTATAATCATGCAGATTAAACGATGATTCATTGCAAATTCCTCGATTGTATCCAATAATCGATGATTTGCTGATGAAGTGTCGGGAGAAGAATAAATGGAATTCTACTTCGAGTAATTTCTTGCGATATCTTGAAAATTTTTCTATCTTCCATATCTTTGGAGCTATTCAATGAAAACTGATCCAGAACACTAGAACCAATTAGATCTATTTTTTTAAATTAGCATCTTCTCAAAATATCTGAGAACTTAAGGGAGCTGCGTAATTTCCACGATAATATTTTTTTTTAGTTCTTATGGTCTAGAAAAAAAATTCTACAAAAATTCACCAATTTTCAACAGTTTTCGAAATATCCAATGAAAATTTACTAATGAAGGGGTAAACAGAACAACTCAATTTTTTCTTCACTTTTTTCTTCAGAATATCTCGAAAACTGATGGAGGTACTCGCTCGTCTCGGATCCTTTTTTGTAGCTCTTGGAAATCTCTACAAAAAAGGATTAGGGTAAAAAAGGCGTATCTCCATTAGTTTCCGAGATCAATTTTTCCTATTTCACCTTTTCGCTGCTAAATTGCTAAAAATGAATTAATTTCTTAATTTATCCCTATTACGTAACTCCAAGAAAGATACAAAAATCTCCATAAGTTTTTTCTTGTGAAAAAAGCCTTATAAATCAGCCAATTCAAAATAGAATATTCGAGTGCATATTTCTTCACTCATCGAAAAAGCAAAAAAAAAGGAACTTCATATATAAAGTGCGCATACGATAAGATAATCCGTGTTTACCAGGATAAATGTCGCCTTCATTTCTCAACCTTTGACCACCGGAATACCAAGAATAGCATCAAGACATGTTGATTTTTCTTCTGCAAATAAAAGTAGAAAGATTTGAGTGTCATGATTTCTTTTTTTAAACGAAAAATAAAAATACGAATTAAGCAAATCACGTGATTTTCAAGCACATTTCCTGGTTTATTCTCTGAGCTCATCGCTATCACGTGCCCATGTCATTTGACACATCGCGATTATATTTTTTCAATAAAAGAAAAAAAATTATCAATAAATTGAAGATAAGTTTGTTTTCTTTGTTAAGAAATTACAGGGAAGAATAATTTAATTTTTTTTATTGTTTCAGGTTCAACATCAATTGACCAAAAAACTGGGGGCACCAAAAATATTAAAAGCAATAGCAATGGCACAGAGGTAAGCAGTAATGAAGATCATAGCACTGATTTGAAGAATCAAGGGAAGAAGAAAAGTGGAGCTGGAAATGGCCCATTACTACAACATGCGTAAGTTTTTTTTCAATTAAAAAATGAAGAATGAAATATACAAATTTTGACGGAATTTAATTGAATTATTGTTTTTTCTTATAGAGAGGTATCATCCAGTCAACTGGACTTCTTCCGTATGCTGGACGAGAAAATAGAGAATGTAAGTTTTTTTTTCTCTCAACTTCAATAGCGAAAAGCAGGATAAGTCAGTTTTTCCTGCCAATCTTTCTTGTGAAATATAAAACTTGTACGAAATAGTGCAATTTCGCCTAAAAACTTTTTCGTAAAAAATTCTAAGAGTTAAAAAAAAAGGTTTAGATGGAAATCGCTCTATCTCGCTTGTTTTTCGAGATATTCTTGAAAATTGATAAGAAGAAAAAAATTGCCTGGTCTGTTTTATTTCTACGTTGCCTTAATTTTTTAGCGTTGAAGTTTTTTGAATGATCTTTGCGTCATGTGCAAGGTGTTCTGCTATTTTTAGGAGAATTCAGCAAGAGACCTCCCTGTGAAACGAAAAATTTCCTGTAAAAAGTATCTATTGATAAACTCTGATAAAACCACTTGGATCAAAGATATCAACAAAATAATCTGAAGTTGAATCAGATATTTCAATGAGAATGAACGTTGGGATATTACGGGTGAATTTTTTTGGGAATAACTCGGAAAGTATTGGGCTTAGAAAAATTTACAATGAAGATTTTTTTTACAAAATTCTCGGGGAATCAATGGTTTTTCCAGATGTTTATGATGTAATAAAAATCCGATTGAAAAAAAACTTATCATTCAATAGCGAAAAGGAAAAACCAGATAAGTCGATTTTTTCTTTCAACAGTTTTTCGAGAACATCTTGAAAACTAAGCAAAATAGGGTGATTTTTCTGTAATCCTTATTTGCAGCATTTGAATTCTTGTACATAAAAAGGATGAGGGCAAAGTCACGCTATCACTTGGTTTTTGAGATAGTCTCGAAAGAGATTGACCAGGAAAATCGACTTGTCCTGTTTCACCTCTCTGCTACTGAATTTTCAAAATAGCTCAGTAAGCACGAGCTCGAGCAAACTGTATCAATAGAACCTTTTTGTCCTGCACAAAATTTCCTAGAAAAAATATCTCATGACGAAATCTTCTAAACCCAATAATTTTTGAGTTATTCTCAAAATAACGACTGCCTAACTCGCAAACTCTTATTTACATCGGAATGGCCGATTTAACATCAGATGACTTCACTGATATCTTCGAACCATCTGGGCTTATCATGAATTATCGAGAAACTTTTTCGGTAAAATTTTTTTGACACTACAAAAAAGATTCCATGAGAAATTCGCATAAGGCGAATAGTTTCCGAGATATTTTCAATAATCCCTACCTTCGAAAAATACATTTATATAATTTTCTATCTCAAGAACAATCAGATTTGAGAAAACTCTTCGGGAGATCCTTTCTGTGTCCCGCAAAATTCCGCACAAAATAGCTCATGTGACATTTTCCACGTGTCCAGCAAAATTTCCAATATATCCACGGAAAAAATTTAATTCAATAATGAAATGATAACGACTATTATGAAATCTAAAAAAAATTATATCGATATTTTTTTGCAAATATTTTAGCTAATCCCAATAATTCCTAAAAAATAAGAAATTCCAAAGAGACAATTCAAGGGAATACATCATTTATTATTCTGAAAATGTCTCTGGAACGATTATCTATGGAGAAAAATTTAAAGAGAGCTTTTCTGTAGAAAATTTGATTGATAACAAGAGAGGTCCCCCGTCAAATTCGCCTGAACTCAATAAATTTCAAGAAATTCGTAAAGTAATCGACATGAATCTCTTTCTTGTCATTCATTTTTCAAAAATCTCTTTTGTTACTCTTGAAATCCTCCACAAAAAAGATTACGTTGAAAATTACACTATCTCACTTAGTTTTCGAGATATTGTCTAGAGAGTAATGATAAGTGGAATAGACATCTGAAAAAAAAATACAAGTGAAATTTATCCTCTTTCACCTCTTCTACTGAATTATTCTGGGAATGACGTGTAAAAAAACTTCCATGGCGGTCATCATGACCAAGGCTATGACGGCCGCCATCTCCAAGGCCATGGCCTCGGAATAGCCACTGCCATGGCAACGCCTTCACAAATTCACTGTTTTTCCAAGGACAATTTCTTTTCATTATCAAATGCGTGATTACGAAACTTAGTTCATACTATTCATTTTCGGAGAATATCTTGAGATAATTAATCGAGATAGCGCATTTTTTACATTTTTTTTCGTAGAGATCACCAGAACTACAAAACGGTCCTCAAATCACAATTCGCTATCTCGATTAGTTTCCGAGATATTCTCCAAAAGTCGATATCAAGAAAAATAGATTTATTCTGTCCTACTGCTGAGTTGATTGTTTCGAATTGATGAATCATGGAAATAGGATAAGTCCATTTTTTTCATTAATAGTTTCCAGAGAATATTTCGTAAAATAAGCAAGAACCGCGTTTTTACCTTCATCCTTCTTTTAGTTTTTTTTTTTTATAAAAAAATTTCTACGAAAAATGATTCGATTGAAATCGCCCTATCTATGTTCACTCTTCGAGATATCCTTCAAGAAAAACCAACATCAAAAGAAGTTGATTAATTCTGTATTCCCTCTTCACTTCTGAATTCTTAATGTATGAACAAATTTTTTTCTCAAATCAAACTAAAAAATGATTTTTATTATCAACAGGGACCAGACTATGATGAAACGATGGATGCAACAACTCGTGCTGAAAGAATGAGCGATCTATTGCGTCGTTGGGAATTAGCAGGCACAACATTCTCGAGTACAACTGATTTGAACAATCCAATGGATACAATAGAATTATTGAATTGTACACGTCGAAATTTGAGTGCAAAAGATCGTGAAGGTATGCGAAATATAATTGGCGGTAGACCAGAGAGTGCACCAGTATTCACGAGAAGTGCTAATTGCGTTGATGGTATTGATGATGTTCAATGTCCATCACCAAATATGCCACGCCATGTATTAGAATCAATAAGCCAGAGTCCAACACAAATGTGTAAAAAATTATCAACACCACCCGGAACGTCCCCGACGAGCCTCCATTTCCATGATTACAAAGAATTAAATACATCTAAAAATATGCAATTAAAAAATTACAATCATAATACAAACAAGCAAAATTATGATTATTTGAATCAACAGGCAATTTATCGTGAACAATATTTACAACAGACTGGAATTATAACAGTACAACCGCAGTATCAAAATGCAAATTTATTAAAAAATAATTCTTATGTACAACAATTTCAAATAGCTAATGGACAACAGAATTTTAATGAAAGAAAACGTGGTTTTAATCCTGTCGAATTGACGTGACCTGTACTTGATTATTTACAGACGAGATAAATAGACTGACGAATCGTTTCATTAATTCATTTATTCAATGAATTTTTCAATTATCTTCGGGTTTATAGGCGGGAGCTTTGAGCTCTTTAAAACAGAGTTCGGACGGTTTTTGTTGAGAGAGACCTGATGTTTTTTCATGAATAATTATGAGAATTACAAGAGAGCTCTAATTCGTTCAAGCAAACAGCAAAAGAGGTAAAACAGGACAAATCGATGAATCTTTGTGATCATTCTCAATGGAATATCTCGAAAACTAATGGGGATGCATTCTTTTTACGCTAATCCTTTTTCCTAGAAAATTTCAAGAACTACAGAAAAGGATTAGGGAAACATCGCCGTATTTCGCTTAGGTTTGGAAATATTTTCAAAATAAAAAACACGAGATGAAATAGACTTGTCTTGTTTTACCTCTTCGCAACTGAAATAGCTCGGATTCCGGAATTTTTTCTTCAAAAACCGTATCATCGAGAATTTGACGAGAATTCGACTTTACTTTATCACTCAATTACTAATTCAATACAATGTAATGTTTCAAAAATTCAAAAAGTCGCAAAAACAGTTCTCTAATTACTGGATAAAACGCACTTTTTCAACTCGATGAAAATATCAAGAAATGTTCTATTTTTTTCAAATATTTTGTGAAATTAATTAAAAGTCTTTCTCGATGTGAATGAACGTAATGGACCCCAAATCTTGTGGCATTAATTAAAAAATAGTCATGAATTATTATGTTTTGTTCCTCGTGTGAATACTGAAGTAATGAAGGCAGCAGTGAAATAGTAACACAAGTCGATAAGTTATTGTGTATTTTTTTTGTAAATATCTTTGGAATGAATAGGTTTAGAGAAAACTTCTAAGGACCCCTGATGAATTCTCTGAAACCTGACATTTATGGAGATATTTCAAAAATAATCTGCATATGATTTTGATAATAAAATTTTAATTTCAATAATTTCGGAGATTTTTACAAAATAATGGTTCGATTTTCAAACTCATTTTCTTCTACCACTTCACAACCAAATTGATGGCCTAGTGTTAATAAATTCATTATTAATTTCGAGTTACACATAAATGTGCCAAATACCAACATTAGTCTTAATTAATTTTAATTTTTTTTCGTTAAGAAAAAAATTGAAACATAAGAGCATAAATACTCGTCGTTATCGGTAGACTATGAACATTCTTTTAACTTCCATGTATTCAATATCTCTTTCAATTGTCAATGACTGAAGCATTTTTATCCTGAAATTGAAATATTTATGAAGATATGTTTTTCCCACTGTTTTTCCCACATTGTCAATGAGCAAATTTCATGGAAAAAGAATAGTTAATTTGAATGATTGATGTGTAGAAACATTTTGATTAAGAAAATTTAGCAGTGATGAGGTGAAACGAGTGATGATTTTATTTCCGATGATTATATCGTCATCTTAGAAACGAAGGGGCCTGAGTGGTATTTTATACATAGTTCTCACCCCCTCTTTAACTCTAAGGCGACGATATGAAAGAAGAAGTGGAATAGAGAAATCTCTTTTCTAGAGCGAAATGACTCCTATAAAAGAGGTTTCTATGAAAAAAAAAGTTATCTCTACTTAATTCTGAGATATTTTCAGAAAATAAAAATGGTATGGTGCAGGGGAATGAGTTGAGAATATCGAGTATGGATTATTTCAGTAGTGAAGAGCTTTCAACCATTCACAATGGAATATCTCGGGAAGTAATGGAGTATCCTATTTACAGTAATCCTTTTTTGTAGCTCTTGAAATTCTCTAGAAAAAGGCTTCATGATATTTTTCTCTAAACCTCTTAGTTTCAAAGATATTGGACAGAAGAATCCCCATAAGTCCTTTAGATAATTCAGAAGAAAAAAAAATTTAATGAAAATCAGGTCGGCTCGTTTCACCTCTTCGCTACTAAAATTAATTGTAATTATACTATAATTAATGAATTGAAAAATTTTAATTGTGAATGATTTTTTGTAAATTAATATAAACAAAGAAATCCTGAAAAAGAGACCTTACGGGAAAATTTCATTAAAAAATGATTAATTTGAGGGTAAAAATTGGTGGGATTGATTTATTAATGGAATTTTGTATATAAGAGATTATTTATCGATTTTGTAATTATTTTTAATGATAATTAGAGAGAAAAAAAATAAGAGCGAATTGGGTTTTCACGTACAACGTCAACAATTGAGTGTCTATCCAAATATGAAATCCCACGAAAATAAAATTAATATAAGATTAAGTGAAAATTAATTAAATTGATTAAGAAATTAATGGGGAGAAAAAATCTTCTGGTGAATAATGAAATTTTGGGAATTTCTAACTTATTCAAAGTTCATGAAAAAGAGCGGGAAATTTCTATTCCAGAATGCTGTAATTGAGAAATCCGTCAACTTCATTATTTCTCAGTAGAATTGTTTAATCAATTTAATGATTATGTGTCGTGATGTATTTATATGTTGATGAAATTCATCTGAAAATGTGAAAAATGAAAAGGATATATAAAACAATCATTAAAAATAGAGATAATCAACGTTATGAAAACAGAGTTACAATCGATATAGTCTATAATTAAAGAAAAATTTTATATTTCATGTTAATTATATATTTCTGTAAAATTTTCCTGTCATAAAAGACAAAAACCAAATGATGAAAAAAAAAGAAAAATCAGTTGTATATTTTACTGCATCACAAAATTTTCAAGAAACAAAGAATTCATGTCATTTGAATAATTTCATCTATCCAATCCCTTATTTACATCCGATCAAACATAAATTGAATGAGAAAAATTGAAATTTTGCGCGTGATCATTTATTTTATTAACTCATGTCTATTGGATTCAGAGTAATAATAAAACCAAATACAGTATTAAAATCTTGTGATTTTATTCAAGTTTTCAAGTGATAATGTGTATAATTTCCCTGATTTTTAGTTAATTTTTATTTGTACGGATGAACAATGAGTGATTATTTGTATTGTTGACTATTCAACAAATGATTAATCCCTAATTTATCAGAAGAACTTCATCGTAGCTGGTGAAATTTTCTGCAGAAAAAGTCTTTCATCATAAGATGGTTTTTCAAGATCATTTCTTGAGAATATCACAGAAAATAAACGAGGCAAGTGGATTTTATCCTCATCCGTTTTTGTAGCCCTTGCAACTCTCAACAAAAAAAGATTGGGACTAAATGACTTTATCTCGCTTAGTTTTCAAGATATTGTCGAAAAATGAGAACAGAAAAAAAATCTATCCTGTTTTACCTCGTCGATACTGAAAACATTTCAACTTCCTGAGGTCCACCCTGAGTGTACAGCAGCCCACACTGAGAAACTGACTGAAAAAAAAAATCGGAAGAAAATCGATGAATCGATTTTTTTCAAATTAATTAAAAAAATTCCATTCCTTCTTCGACATTCATGAGAATTGCTTTGATAAGCCGTAATTCTTTTTTGGAAGCTTAGAAGAAAAAAACATGTGGAAATTGGTATTTCCCAAGCATTTACTCGAAATTCTCCCATAGGTCAAAATTCTCATAATAAAATCGGGTATGTGCGGAAATTCGTCAATTTTTCATTCGTCCATGGTACAAAAATAAATTCATGACTAAATATACATAATTTACTGGAAAATGGATTATTTCAACTTCACTTCAGTAATAATTTTAATTGATGCTTGAAGCGACTTGAAACAAATAATTATAGCATATTTGTTAATTAAAAAAATAATCGACATTTCACCATGATACTGAAAAAACCAGACATCTGATAATCCTTAATCTTTTTCCTTCTAAACAAATGAATCATTTTCTAGAAAATGAAAAATATGCAAATGTTGAAAATTCGGAAAAACTATAAGTGCAAATATTTCAAATGCGCAACCACTCGCGCGCTCTAGCGCAACTGATTTTCATTTTTTTAAAAAACGATTCATTTGTTAAGTGAGAAAGAGATTAAAAATCATCAGATGTCTGCCATTTTCAGTATCATGCTGAAATGCTGAATATTTTCTTAATTAACAAATATGCTATGATTATTTGTTTCAAGTCGCTTCAAATATCAATTGAAATTATTACTGAAGTGAAGTTGAAATAATCCATTTTCCAGTCAATTATGTATATTTAGTTATGGATTCATCAGTACAATGAACGAATGCACAATTTACGAATTTCCTCGGATAACCTATTTTCTTCCACTATTATCCTATCTATCCACATACCCTACCCTACCACTATCATCCTTTGAATACTTTTTTTTTCAAAATCGTTTTTGATTTTGTCTTCCATGATTCGATTCGATTCCCTCGAAAAAAAATCGGAGAATCGATTATCGCACATTTTGAGAATCGACAAAAAAGATCGATTATCGAAGATTAAAAATCGATCTCCAAAGAATCGATTCAGAATCGGCCATCACTAGCATTTAGCAACAAACTCATCGCACATGTTCGTTCCAATGATAACATGTTTGAATAAAATAACATTTGAGTTCCTTATAATTTGAAGAATAATTATATCATTGAATTTTCAATAAGCAAATCTACCTTCTCTATCAATGCTTCGGGTATTAAGGGCAAGTGGGATCAATAACAATTTTCTTTTTTTTGGTAAGTATGATAATTCTATACGAAATATTCTAAAAGCCAACATTACACATATTATTTAGAGAAAACTGGCTTGAATGACCATCTAAATGAATTTCCTTCATTCTAGAATCTCAAAAAAACTCGAGTAACTTTTTTAAATTTGATTTTTCGAGGTTTTCAGAATTATTTTTATAGTATATACTATCTTTTTTGTTCAGGAATCAATCAAGACATTATCAATCATGAGAAATGTTTTTTTTGTCCAATCTACTTTTTCAAAAATATTTCGAAATGAGAATAAAACAGCCAAGTATTTGAAAATATATTTGTTGAGCCGACTAAATCCACAACAAATATTTTTACTGAATCTCTCATATCTTTAATAGATTTCGGCAAATTTACAAAGAATTGACTTTGAATGGGAGTATACGTATTTTATTACCGCAATTCGCTCGTGAATTGGAGTACAGCCAATTCATAAAACCAATATTCGTTCATATAATTTTAATAACAATTTTTTCCGAGTTTTTCGTCATAACTTTTAGTTGAAATAATCATTTTTCAATTATTTCCAGCAAGAATTCAGAGAAATATGTCGATAAAGATAGAACCAGATGTAGTGATGTCTGAGGAGCTTCAGGAGAATAACAAAAGACCCCTAGAAGAGAATACAAACGAAGAAGAGATTAAAAAAGCAAAAGTTGAGAGGATAAAGAAGAAAAACTTTGCAATAATGCTTGGTTATCTTGGAAAGGATTATTATGGAATGCAGAGGAATCCTAAAATGCGAACAATCGAAGAGGATTTAATAAAAGCCATGTTTGAAGCTAAATTAATTGACCAAGAGGCCTTTGATACAATACAAAATACGAATTTCCAGAGAGCTGCCAGAACTGACAAAGGAGTCTCTGCCACTCGACAAATTTGTTCAGTTAAACTGCGTGAGTTTTTATCGAATGAATCAAATTATTAATGGGAATCACATTTTAATATTAAACTACTATTAAAAAATTATACTATCATTTCTGTCAATTTATTTTATAGCTGAATTCGCAAAAATTGAAGACATCAATCAATTTTTACCGAAAGAAATTCGTGTATTTGGAATGAAAAGAGTAACGAAAGGATTCAATAGCAAATCACAGTGCAATGCAAGAACATACACATACACATTACCAACATTTGCATTTGCTCCTGATGATCCAACATTAATGGAACGTATACCATTATCAGATGAAGACATTGCTAAAAGAGTTGAAGAACTCACGACAATTGATGGAAAATCTTACACAGAATTCAGAATGACACCTGAATTATTAGAGCGAGTTAATTCAGTATTGAAATTGTTCGAGGGTACACATAATTTTCATAATTTTACAGCCAGAGTGTGAGTAACTTCATTCAAATATGAATTATTTCAATTTTAGAATTCAATGAATTCTTGTAGTGACGAGGAAACTTTCACATTTTTTTTTTCGAGAGTATATCTTGAAATCTAAGAGAAATAGTACAATTTTGGTGAAAATCTATTTTATTGTTGTAAAAAAAATTTCCTATCTCAATGATTTTCACAGATATTCCATTGAAACTGATGATAAAGTGAAACTAAATTACTTCATATTACGAATTTAGTACATTTTTCAAATGATTTCTTTTTTCTTTTGATTCAATACAGGAGACCGTTTGATCCACGAGCAATGAGATACATGATGCACTGTCACGTATTAGAGACTCACATATCAAAGGACAACATCGAATTCGCCACCATTAGAATAAGAGGACAGAGTTTTATGCTACATCAGATACGAAAAATGGTAGCATTAGTTATTGGTATTGTTAGGAATCTTGTAACAATTGAGGCTTTCGAGGAAAGTCAAAAACCAGAGAAATGGGATATTCCAATAGCTCCAGGGCTTGGACTTGTACTCAATCATGTCAGTATTTTTCCTTAAAAAATCTTGGTTCTCATTGCATTGACAAAATAATTAAATAATTATTCTGCCTACGAAAATGCTAATTTATTCCAGGTACATTACGACAATTACAACAAAAGGTATGGAGACGATGGTATCCATGATAAATTAGAGTGGAGTGAGTGCGATGAGGAAGTACAAAAATTTCACAAAGACTATATTTTGCCGCACATTGAAGAAACTGAGCTAAAAGAACGATCGTATCCTTTACAGTTTGAAATTTCCAATGGGTATTATTATGAAGAGCATTTTTTTTTAAATATGAAGTTTTCAGGCACATTTATTTCATTTCATCACTAGTTTTTTCTTAATATCTTAGAATTCAGGCAAGATAGTTCGATTTTGTCTTTATCTTTCTTTGTAGAGAATACCAAGTGCTAGAAACAAAAATATCCAGGATGAATCGCTCCACATCGCTTAGATTCCAAGATATTTCCAAAAAAAACTAATGATCAATTTGTCTGAAAACTCAGTAATCTTCATTTTTGAAAAAAAAGGTTGGTTTTGCAAGAAGATTTGTGACAAAAATTTATCGATCTCACGTAAAAACTTAAATTTTTCTTCAAAACTGATCTCAATATCAAAACGTTACATGATTTCGCTTTAGTGGTAATTCTCATGATCGAGTTATTTGCTCAATTTGAATTACCACAATGAATTCATTCATCCTGCAATTAATTGACTTTAATTCCTTAATTATTTTTATCAGAATGTTATTGTGGTTGGGTGATCTGGCACTTCATAAATTCGGTGTGAGAACTGATGGCAATAATGAGGACGAGGAAAATATTGAAGAAGCAGAAACTAATGATTAAAAATTGTACAATTACATGAAAATTTCCTTCGGATTTTATTTTACAGATATCAATAAAACATTCATGAATTGAAAGTGAAAATATATTTCTTCTATCATTCAATTCATATATCAGGCAATGTCAAGAGAATTGTAATAGAAATTGCTGTATCTATATGCTTTTTCAAGACATTCTTCAATTACTTCAAAATGATTGCTTCAATTGCCTAAAGCCGGCTCATTAATTTACTGTTTAATCAAGATATACGAAAATGACATTGATCACAGTCTTTTCTATTGAGGCAGGATTCTACTTTGAAACTTTTTAAATAAAGGCTATTTTTGGGAATTTTTTATAAGAGTAATAATAAAGGTATTGGTGTCATATTTGTGAGGCTCAATAAATACAATTTAAATAGATTTTAAAAAAAATTTCCATGTATTTTATGTACTTTTTATACTCAAAAATATCATTCCAATACAATGCCTTCGATTTATGCGCTGGTGTTGAAACTTTGATAATGAGCCGTCCGAAAAAAGAAGAAAAAAAAGGTTTAGGTTCAATATATCACTAGCAACCGCCTGAACTAAGATTTTCTCAAAATTTTGATTTTTACAAATTTTTTGTTGCAAAGAACAGTGAGAAAAGCCACTTTTTTTTCTTTTTTTTTGTTTTCGCCGCCATTTCTTCATTTGTGCATGCACATTAAAAATCCTAGTTCAGGTGGTTGCTGGAATGACATTGAACCTGAAACTTTTTATTTTTTCCTCTTCAGATGGCCCATTTTCGAACTTTTAACACCAGCGCAGGCCCACCTATAAATCGAGGCATTGCATTGAAATTATATTTTTAGGTATATTAAAGCATAAAATACATGGATGTTTCATTTAAAATGTATCTATTGAGCCCCACAAACCCTACATCAATACCTTCATTAATAATCTCATGAAAAATTTAGAAAAAAAACGTTTTTTTTCAAACTTTCAAAGTAGAATCTTGCCTTGAGAAAAGTTGAAATCTCGATGTTTACAGCTGATTTTCCGCCTTCGAATTTTTTTTATAATCGAATAGTGACCAATAAGAAGAAAATGATTCACGTTAAAGCAAATCTTTATACTGCATCATTACTTATAGCAGCTTGCATTTAAAACTCATATCCAGTGTTGAATTTATTCTCAGGCTGGGAGGAACTTCCTACTTCCTTCGATGCCAAGTTTTTCCTTCATTCTTATTAAAAATGAAAATTTTATCAGATAAACGTTTTTGCATTCTCATTGGCTTTGGTAAGTATCTAGTTACATTTGTTAAAGAATTAATAATTTCGAATGATTCGGGCAGTCAAGGGTAATGAAATAACAGGAAGTAGTTGCTTGTGCTCCATTTGTTTTTTCCGCCTGGTATTCCCCATGAGAAATGAAAAATTTTCTCATCATTATTGAATTTTTATTAATAGCGAGGAAAAAAAGAGAAATATTCGGAAAATTCTGGTATAACCAGTCGAGCGAGTGCATCTCGTGTCCTTGAACTCAGAAGTGCATGAGTAAATTATCGAAAGATTTCTCTGTTTTTCTTCGTTCATTATTTTATCTCGGATTCTCATCACTTTGACGAGCATTAATGATGATATAATGTCGTACATTATTTTTTACATGCGGAAAAAATGTGAGTCACATTCATAACATGCTGTTTAGTTTCCTCCATTGAAAATTATAATATAAAATAAACTTTTCTCTGGAAAAACTGAAAAATTCAATAACTCAAACGATAATAAATAAATAAATAAAATAATTTTTTTTTGTTCAACATCAGGATTTTTTCTGGCAGCCATTGGCAATGTTTCATCATGTAGGTGAGAAATAATTTTGAAAAATTTGATGAAAGAATAATCAAAAATTTGAATAGACAAGTGAACTCTGGTGGAAATATGTTGTTTATTAAATAAGTACATAAATTTCTTTCTTTGTACATTCACTTAAGCCTATTCTTGTCTTATCTCTAGTATCACTTGTAATTCTTTTCAAACCACTTTTTTTAGGGTCTAATGTTTTTTCTCCTTGTGTTTGGCAGCTTTTGTTATTTTATCTACTGTTATCACACATTCTTTGGATTTTTAATTTTTATAACCTCCCCCCCCCCCCCTCCCCTTTCCTGATTTTGCCTTTTCCTATTTACATTTTTTCATTTTATTTTCTATTATTCTTTTTTTTTTCGCGCATGTCCCCATCCCCCCTCTTTTCTACGTAATTTCTTCCCTTTTCAACTTTCCAGCATTTCAAATTCTTTCAGGTAAACACAGAGCTCCTTGATAGGCTCCTGTTTTAGCCATTCCTAACTCTGGTGGAAATATGCATGACATACTGGCTGCATTCGTCTTGGACACTTTGAACGCCATATCCTGTTGCATTTTACATGCAATGTATACCTATATATACGCGCTAAAAGCGCGTAAGGGCCCAAGACGAAAATGCAGTCACTGTGACAAGAAATATCATAATATAACAAAAATGACAAAATATTACAATCAATGAGGATTATGTCAAATTTTGTCATAATATTTCAGTTTTTGACATATTATAACAAAAATGTAATTGACTCATGAAAAATGTAATAATCTTTCGGAGATTTGTTGTCATATTTTTGATGGATCATGACCTTTGACATTTTTTGTCCGAAAATGGCAATTTATAAACAATTATGTTGAATTCTGACATCATTCCTCTGTAAAATTCCATCGAAATATGTCATGAGAATTCAATCCAAATTTGACAATTTTAGACAGAAGATGATAAATCTAGAAAGCGTTTTTTGAAATATTATGTCATAACATGTCATAAAGTCTGGTAGCATGGCTCAATTTGGCATTTCCCTTCATTTTTTGTCTTTTTTTTGTACGTTTATTGAAAAATATGTCAAACCTCTCAGAATTGTATCCCACACAATAGATTCAAAATGTGACATATTCTGTCATGATCTGCCAAATGATGAAAGAATTTTTTTGTAAAAAAATTCGACAAATTATGACATGATTTTTCAATTAATAATCAAAAATGGTTACATATCTACAACAAAAAAGATCAAATTATAACATTTTATGACAGATTTTGATCAAAATATGTTGAATAATGACCTAATTCCTTCGGGAATTTGTGAAATTTCACATGCATATTTCCACTCAAAAAGAGACGATTTAATTAGACTTTGAGTCAGTTCTTGGTGAATATCTTGGGATCTAAGGGGAACAGCACTATTATCATAAAATACTCAAAAGAATTCTCCATAAATCTGGATTTTCTTAATTCTTCACTTTTTATTCCGCAAATTTCCTATTTTCCTTATATTCCGAGACATATCCAAAAAAAAACGAGAAAAGTCAACTGCAACTGCTACTTTTGAAGATGTTTCTAAATTAAAAACAAAAACCTCTTTTCTTTCAATAGACTAGATGAATTTCGATGCCTGAATGGTAAATGCATATCAAGTGAATTTCTCTGTGATGGAAAAAAAGAATGCGCAGATGGTAGCGACGAAACACGTTCGCAGTGTCTAAAACCAGAAATTACGTGCCCGGTATTTGCATTTCGTTGTGATTATGGTGCTTGTATCGATGGTGATGTTATTTGTGATGGACACGACGACTGTGCTGATCGTAGTGATGAAACATTACCACAATGTGCATCAAATGATATCAAACCAACGAATCTTACAGGCTGTGGTATAAATCAATTTATATGCTCAAATGGACAGTGCATTGATTCAGTTGAATCATGCGATGGTTCACCAGACTGTAATGATAGATCTGACGAGACTACAGCTGCTTGTCAATCGATGGAGTGAGAATTTCAATATTAATTTTGAAAAATTCAAGGAAAATAAAAAAAATTGAAAAATTCAGAAATGAAGTCAGATATCTTGAAGCTTTAAAAAGATAGAGAAATCATCGTGATGACTTTTTCTGTAGGAAAAAATCTCAGCTACAAAAAGAGCCATAACGAAAGCTTCTCTCCGTTTATTTTTCAAGATATTCTAGAATCAAGTTATGAAATTCAACATTAATTTCAGATGTGAAATATTCACGTTCAAATGCAAATATGGTGCATGCATCGATCAAGATTTTAAGTGCAATGGCGTGAGGAATTGTGCAGATGGCTCTGATGAAGATCCCACAATGTGTAGACACTCAATAACATCAAGCCCTCGACCTGCAGAACCTACTCCAGAACAATCAATTTCCGAATCTTCAAATTCCAATAAAGCTTGTTCTTTACCACCGCAAATTCTTCATGGATATTACAAACTCCATCCCTACCAGTGTGCCAATAATGATTACTGTGATCCACATCCAGGAATGGTAATGATTCCGGGTACACGTATTGTTTATCTTTGTTATTCCGGCTACACTATGAAAGATTCTGGAGATGTTTTTTGCGTTACTGGCGGCAATTGGTCTGAATTACCAAAATGTGAAGGTAACAAAAAATCTAGAAAAATCAATGGATATTCCATTTGAGATTTTTTCACTGAAATTCATGAAGTTCATTAAAACCGAGAGATAATTGACCCATTTACTCATTACAAAATGATTGCTTTTCACGAATTCCAAAACAATTTTTTAATAATTACTTTCTTCTTTTTCCTTCAAAGAAATTCGATGTCCCAAACTGAGAACACCATCAACCGATGCAGATTGTATCTTCGAGGGTAACAGTATATCATGTGAAAATCCTGTACCACCAAGAACACAGGCAACCCTTCGATGCCGTACTAGTTATCGAAGTAGTAGCTCAATATTACAACGTGATCGAGTTACTTGCAATGCATATGGGAAATGGGATCCACAGCCAATTACTTGTGTTCCAGGTCTAAATCAATTCAACATTAATATCAATGGCATTTTTGATGAAAATTTTAATGATAATTATAATGATACGAAAATTGTAGAAATACTTAGAGACAAAATTATTATTCATATCGATAGACTGGATAATCCAGACATTGACATCAGAATTGGAAGGCCGAAAATTAATTAATTTTTTTTTGCGTTTTCATCAATTGCCACATTTTTTAATACAATGTGATAATTTTCTAAAGTTATTATAATTCCAAAGAGTATTGTCAAATCTATATCTTAAAAATTATATTGATCAAAAATTGATAAGTGTGAATGAATTAATTGATAATTAATTAAATAATCCTTCGATTCGCAAGAATAATATTCCAAATGTTATGTGAAATTTATCATTGTACAAGACGGAAATTTTGTTTGATAAAAATAAATTCATTGTTGATTCACAATAAATTAAGTAGCGAAACTGAGTTAGGTGATTTTTATTCCTAGACATTCTACGATATTCAATTACCTCTAAATTAAAGTTAACATAGCTCGATTCACTTCTCCTCTGCTAAATTATCGGAATTCAGTATTATTCATGATTAATTAATTCTCAGAAAAATTAATCACTAATAAATGAAGTTTAAAAATAGTGAAAACAAAGAATCTTGCGAATTGAAGGACAATTATGTGAATAGAATTAATGAAATGTATGAAAAATAACCATTTATCGCAGTTTGTGGAGTTAAACCACCAAATGTGAGGCCATTAATAGTTCACGGTTCACCGGCAAAACCAACTGAATTTCCCTGGCATGCAACCATATATGAAATTGACAAAGCAACAAATGTCAAAGGTTTTATTTGCGGTGCTACAATAATTAAAGATGATTTATTAATAACTGCTGCCCATTGTGTTTTTGATGAGGGAACTGGAACGTTACAAGATCCAAATACATTTGCAATTGCTGCGGGTAATTTTTTCAAAGACTATGATTACCAGTATCCTCCACCAATTGTCGTCAGGAAAGCAAATGTGAGTGAGATGGAAATATTTCACTAATGGAGCAAAATCGGGAAATTTCCATCAAAATTATTTGTTTCGAGCCATAATAGGCCTACAGAAAAGATCCTTATAAAGATTTTTGGAGCTCCATTAGTTCTCGAAATTAAAAAAAAAATTCGATATTTCTAATTTGAACTAGATTTATTGTCTTTTACTCTATCGCTACTAAAACTAACTGGAAATTGGTTCTTTTTTAGGTAACGAATATTTACATGCCATGCAATTTTCAAGGATACGCTGGTAACTACGATCGTGATATTGCTATACTGCAAATAGAACCTCCCTTGATATTTACATCAAATTTACTACCAATTTGCCTCGATGCAGCAGTAAGAAGACGGGCTGTTGATTCTGGTACTTATGGATCAGTTGCGGGATTTGGAAAAACTGAAGATGGTACAGAGAGCTCAATTTTGCAGTCTTTAACCATGCCTGTTATACCAGGCTGTGCTGTTGATAATCTTGCACCGAATATACGATCATTGATCACACTGGATAAGTTTTGTGCTGGATATACAAATGGTATTTATACATTATAACAATTTCATTCAGTATCTAAGATATTCCGAAATAACTTAATTTCTAAAAAAAAATATAAATCTAAGAAATAGTATCATAGTTCTCTAATTCATAATTACCTATGAAAATTAATTCGAATTATTTGCCAGGGAGCTCTGTCTGCGAGGGAGACAGTGGAGGTGGTCTAGTATTCAAAACTCAAGACCTTTGGTATCTTCGTGGAATTGTGAGTGTTGGAACGATCAAAAAAACTGGAGGTGTTCGTTCCTGTGATAGTTTCCAAGTGGCATTGTATACTGAAGTTGTCAGTCACATGGATTGGATACAGGATATAATTTCAAAATTAGCAAATGCTCAAAGAATTCCGAGTTGTAAAATTGATTCAAGATGATTTTTGTAGGAGAAAAAAAAATTGTATTCATTCATTAACGATTGATTTTTTTTTTAAAGAAATTCTATGAAAATATTTTAATGTCATTCCATTTTTTGACCAGCACGAATAATTGAAATTAAAAGTTATTGAAAGATAAAATCATGAGATTAAGTTAATGTTAGTAAAAGAATCATCTCAAAAGCACACTTGATTTGCATTATTGTTTAGTTCTTTTTGTCTTCTATTTTTTCTTCATAAAATTGGTACTTTAGCTTGAGATGGCATTGGTGCTGAAGATGTTGGTGGGTCTGGAAAATCTGTAATTCAAAATTTTAGATCTATTAGGAAAATGGAAATTATTTTGTTTGCAGAATAATTTAAAAAAATACCCTCAAGAAGTAGGGAATGGAGTTCTCTCTCCAAATCTGGTAAATCTGCATCTGGTATTTTTGGAAATGACATGTCATTTGAGCTCGAGTTCATTATTTCATTCAGTTCCTCTTCAAGATCAATGTCAGAGTCATTATTTTTGATATTTTCAGATAAAGTTGATTGAATATCTTGAACTTCACCAACGGCCTGAAAAGAAATAAAGAGGGGATTACTCTTTCATTCAGTTATTTTAATTCATCAAGTGATCAAGGAAGATAGAGGAATTTTTGTGATTGTACAGGAAAAGAAGACCTCCAAAAAAAAAGCTATAATAAAAAATTCTATAGTCCCCATAATTCCGAGATATTCTCGGAAAACATGATATTAGAGTGAAGAGAAAAAAAACAGTATTTTCTCCGCATTTTGGAATTTTATAACTGTAACTTGCACTAGTTTTTTCAAAATCTCTCTAATCAATGAGAGATGTAGAAAGTTTCAGTACCTCATTTGTCCTTCTAATTGTTCCCGATAAAAAAAAATCTTTCAAAATTTCTCTATCTTCCTTAATTGCCAAAATATTTTTAAACAGCGGATGACACTAGCTACTTTTTCTTTGTAAGGATTGGGAAATTTTTTTATGAGGTAAAGAAAAAAAAATTTATAAAGCATTGATCGTTTTTCAACAAGCAAACGATATAAAAAAAATATGTCACCTCAATCATGTCATCAATAGTGTCACGAGCACTGATTTCATTGAGTCCATAACCCTTGAGAATATCCCTGCCTTCTTTATACGCATCGAGAATTTCGTTGTTCGAGTGAGCATCGTGTATGCTTGATATGAGTGTTTGAAGATTCTGTAGAGTACCAGCATGTTTTTCAATTCTCTTATCAAGTTCTCTCTTCTTCCTAATATGAGTTTTAGCAAGCTCCTTAAGTCCACTGTTCAATGACGACTTAGCCTTGACTAGAAGTTCATTCCTTTCGATCTCCAAATTCTCAATTTTATTCAACAAAACTCGTTCATTCTCTTTGAGCTTGAATAAGCTCTCCTCAGCCTCTGTTAATTTTTCAATTCCATTTGGTGATATTTTCAGCAAACAATTCTGCTTATCAGAATGATGATGAATAACAAATCTGCCTTTACTCAATCTACCTAGCCATAAAAGTGCTAATTTAACATTTTCCTCAGTTAAATTTTTGTTGCCAATTTTTTCTCGACACTTCTTTGTTATCTCAGGCACTGATAGTATCAAATCTTTTTCATGATTGGCTAGACTCAATATATCATCAGCCAATTCTTTAATTACACCTACATGTATATATTTAATCTCTGGATTCATTACATCAGTCATTAAATAACTTTTTAATTTTGTAAATGACCAAACAACTGGCTTTTTTACCATCAAATTAACTGCCCAAGATACCCAAGTTGCATTTTGAGCCTCAATAAATAAATCGAAAGGTATTAATTCACCTTTTCTATGAAGTTCTTGTATTAAAGTTGGTAGGCACAATGGAATTCTACCTTTTCTCTTGAATATCGATGACAATTGAAAAATTGTGAAAGAACATTGTTTGTTATAGCTCAAATAATTATTTATCAGTGACTGCCAGAATTCAAATTTTGAATCCCAATCCTGTGGATTTACCGAACGTTTACGAAATTCAGCAAGCATTGCATTCATTCTTTCATCATTGAACCAAGCATCTGGCATCAAATCCTTTGGCAGTGGCAAATGCTCTTCAGTATTTGGCATTTTGTCTTGTTTTTAGTTCAACAATAATCATGAAAAAAAAATTCACTAAATAGTTAAAATTACACAGCTGGAGTTTATTCCGTGCACAACGAAGATAAAATGCTTTTTTGCGAGAAACAAACAATAAAAATTCACTTAATTAACCTGGACACTTAAGAAGACTACACAATTCGTAACAATGACACAAAGTTTTATTTGAAAAAAAAAAAATCATACGATTACATATTTGTTTCGTCGTGAACGAAAATAAAAAATAAACGTGAAGCTTGCTGCATTTGAAATATTCAATGTTCGATTAATCGTTTCGTTGGAAAGAACGATATTGATATTGTCGAGAGTGACGAGAACTTCAGAACAGTGGCAAATCCATTTTTCACACACTCGCAAAAATAGAGAGGCCGCAGACGTCACTGTTGGTGGGATAAAAATTTATTAATTGAAAAATCATGGCCAAGTACAGGATTGTTATGGTTCGTCATGGTGAGAGTGAATGGAATCAACTGAATCTATTCTGTGGATGGTACGATGCTGGATTGTCGGAGAAAGGTGAGAGTTTTATTGGGGTTTATGCAGTAATAGTCGAAGGGAATACATGACTTTCAAGGGCAAAAGGTCGTCAGTATCTGTTGAGTAGGATGGGACGGTGAAAATTTTCTTGAGACCGGGCTTCTAATGATTATTCAATAGAATGAGTTGTTGAAAGGTGAAACTGAATGAGCAAATTCACACTTCAGTTAGATTATCTAGAAATATATTGAAATCAAGTAGGGAAATTATTTTTTGAGAGAATCTCTTTCTATAGGTTTTGCTGAAAAAAAACAGCTTTGAAGTTTTCAGACAAGTCCATTCCATTTCATCATCGATTTATTGAAAAAATAACTGGGAATCTAAGAGATAGAGCAATTTGTGTATAGGGGAAGGTGGGCTAAAATGGACACCCCAATTGAACGGTTCGAGATAGAAATTTTTTGATGATTCCACTGAAAATCAGTTTTTGCCCTATAAGTACTGAAAAAATTGATATTTTTCTTTTTAACCCCATAAATCGATGGGAAATAAGCTCACCTTTCATTTAAGATCAACGCCAGGTCGTTGCGATCAATAAAACCAGAGATATTCTCCAAAATCTGAAATTTTTCAAAAACAGAAATTTCCACCTTCCAATGTTGCGCAAAAATGAAATTTTTGAAAAATTCCAAAAAATAACATCTGACTTATGATTTTCATGGGAAATTTCCTCATCTTTCCAATGGAATCATCAGAAAGAAGCTATCTCCAATATTTCCATTCATTTCTCGTAATTTTCACAGGATGAAATATCAAAATTAACCCGTGTCCGTTTTACCCTTTGTGTCCATTCTACCCCATATTCCCCCACCCTTTTTTGTAGAGAATTTGGAGAGCTACAAATAATGTTATTATGGAAATTGCTCTATCTCACTTAGATTCCGGGATATCCTCAAAAAACTAATGATGAAATGAAATGATTTTCTCTAAGAATTGAATATTAAAAAAATAAAGATTGCTATGGAGATTGTTGGCTCTTGCTTAGATTCGGACATATTATCAAATAACTTCATAAATGGAATGGAACTATCTTATTTGTATCCTTTTAGTTTTGAAATCGGTGGAATTTTTTTTTTAAGATTCAAAGATTTCTTTCTCATAAAAAATGGGTTAAAATTAATGCCTGAACAATTAATGATTTTTCGGTTAATTTTTGCGGGGAGATTGGAATATTTTTCAGCCACTTATTTTTAATTATTTTTTACACTCATAGCTTCTCAAATTTTCCCATGTTCTTTCTTAATTTTTTCGATAATTTATTTGTGGAAAATGAAAAAAAAATGAATAAAAGTTCTCAGTATCATCGAAATCTGAGCAGGTAAAATAGAATTGCTATGAGGGATAGAACGAAGATGCATATTGCATTCTAATTGAATTTGGAATGCTATATAGAGCCAAAAGTGAACTCTAGGTCCAATCTCTGAAGATCTGAATAAACAGAATCTATCAATTGTAACAAATTTCCATGCTCAAAACTGCAAAGTTCTAATCTCATCGCATCTAATTTTTTTTCCATGGATTCAACTCATTTTTTTGAAAATATCTTGAAATCTAATAAAAATACAATTCTCAAATGATCATGTATCCACCATCACGAGATACATGATGAAAAAATATCCCCATGAAAATTTTCATATCTTGCTTAGATCGTGCTTCATCAAATTTCATTTTACCATCATTGGCAATCGACGATAATTGGTTCAATTTTGGAAGAAAATCATTCCAAGATATGTAGAATCGATCGATTGTGCTACTACAATGATTATATCAGGGAATATCCATTAATATCCAAATTTCTACCAAATCCGTGCATTTTCCTGAAGAAAAAGGTTTTCTGACTTTCCAATGGAATTGTCGGAAAAATTACCATTCCAATAGATTTCTCTAATGATGAATCAATTATTTTTGTTTTAAAGGTAAGAGTGAAGCTCTTGCAGCTGGAAAAGCCCTGAAAAACTCTGGCTACACTTTCGATGAGGCCCATACATCTGTACTGACTCGTGCTCAAGTTACATTGGGCTCAATACTCAAAGAAATTGGCCAGGAGACCATTCCAATTCACAAAACTTGGCGATTGAATGAACGCCACTATGGTGGCTTGACTGGCATGAATAAAGCTGAAACTGCTGCTAAATATGGTGAAGAACAGGTACAGATATGGAGGAGATCATTTGATACACCACCACCACCAATGGAGCCAGATCACAAGTATTATAAGAATATTGTTGAGGATCCAAGATACAAGGATGGACCAAAACCAGAAGAATTCCCTAAATTTGAGTCATTGAAATTGACTATTGAAAGAACTCTGCCTTATTGGAATGATACTATTATTCCTGCACTCAAAGCAGGAAAGAAAATCATTATTGCTGCCCATGGAAACAGTCTTAGGGGGATTGTCAAACATCTTGATCGTACGTATTTCTTTAAACTCTAATTTGGATTAATTAATTTCTGAGGTATATTCCCTCTTTCTCGTATTTTCTGAAATCAATCCCCTCAGATTTCGATATAATTCAATATATACATATTTTAATCATTTTCTCAATTTTCTCATTGTATAGAAATGTCAAATGATCAAATTATGGGTCTAAACCTTCCAACTGGCATACCCTTTGTCTATGAGCTAGATGAGAACTTCAAGCCCGTAGTATCAATGAAATTCTTGGGCGATGAAGAAACCGTCAAAGCAGCCATAGCTGCAGTTGCTGCCCAAGGAAAGGCCAAGTGAAAAGTATCTTTGAATCAATAATTATCTTTCAAAGAAATTGAAAAAAATTGTGCTGAACTTCAATTAGTACTCTTACTATTGCTAGATGCAATGCAGAATTATGTACTAATTATTTAAGTAAAAATAGGCCAGTGAATGCAGAAATAATCGGCATGTCCGAGAAATGTTAAAGAAAAATAATATTTATTCAAAATAAACTAAATAATTGATCCATTTTGGCGTGTTTATGAGTTAATAAAACGGTTGCAAAATGTTTCAAAAATCATTCAATCCTCAAAATTTTATCATAAGACAATTTTCCCTTTATGTTCTTTCAATTTTAACAGTGCTATTCCCATAGCAGTTGTAAAAAATTTTGCGTATATTTTTTGAATCTAGTAGGCATATCAAAAAATGTCACGTGACTCTTTCCATAGAGAATTTTCCCAATGTTCATTGGTTCTGAATTATTTTGCCTCTAATCTCTCTCCACCATGGCAAATTCAAATAAACCGCGCTTCGAACTAGCAGATTCCAATTCATTGTGATATGACCTTCAAGTCTCTTCTGTTTTACCATCCTGTGATAATTTTCATACGCATATAAAATTCTGATGAATTCTTTTCAAATATTATTTCCAAAAACCCCTTGATTCTCCCACAGCCCACAAATTTCCATCTATCCATGTAATCTATCTGTCTTACTTTATTTATCGTTACACTTGAATGAAAACGTTTACGTTGTACGACGTAACGAGGAGGGCGCGTGGCGCTCTGTTCCGTGAAAAAAAAAGCGCTGAGAGTCTACCGCATGCAGTCATTAAAAATAAAGAAATATTCTTTCCTTCACACAAAAGCAATTTGATACATTAATTAGTGCATCAAGTTATTCAAGAGAAGAACAAAAGTGAAAAAAAAAATAAACCGGTAAATATAAATGATAAATCAATTATTCCAATTAATTATGATTTAATAAAATATTCAGAGGTTGTAATTAATTATCATGCTAATTGAATAATCTAAAAATCGCAAAGAAAATGAAGTGAGATAAAAATAATAGAAGATTGTACTACCATTTGTAGTATTTACGGTGAACCGATAGGCGGCATCATACGGCGTCATTTTGTAGCCTCTATTTATTGTCGAAACTATCCAAAGAGGTAATCTCCGAAGTCTACCCGAAGCTGAAATTTACATACTGCAGCATAGGAGCCGAATATTTCCGAGGTTATTTCATTGGCCAGTACGACTTTATGTGTGTATGTGTGTTCGATGCTGGGGGTTTCAAGTGTATTGTTTTTTTTTACTTCAAAAAAAAACTCCCATGGAAAATAGCTGTTGATTAGTGTGTTAACGTGGAATTTTTGTGGGCTTTGAGTCGTTTGAATCTACAAGCAAAATATTTTAACTTACTATAGTCATAAAATTTGCTTGATTCATCGAACAAATCCAATTCGATAGGCAATTGTCACCGGTCTGTATTTTTTTTATGGGGGGAGGGACGCGTAGATTCAGTTTAGCAGGAAACTCCTAAAATTAGGAGAGGCTAATTTAACGAAGAATTTAAGAGGGCCGTAAATCAAAGGCGTGTTACAGGCGATTTTTCAGTTGAATCAATATTAGTTTTTTTTACACGTAAATATAATGAATCGTGGGACTATTGGTAAGTCGAGCAAAGAGACGGAGTCGATTGATGAGAAGAATTTGTCCGCTAAGAGGTTAAAAGGAGGCAATTTGAGTCAAAAAAGTACGGAGATTCACTCCAAACAATCTGAAATTACAAGGTTTGTTATTGATAAACATTTTTTGTTTTTTCTTTTGCGTGGATGGTGGTGGGGAAAAATTGAAAAATTGGGCGTTTTGTTAGAAAACTTTGTAATTTAAACTTGCCATACTTTATGGGGGCTTGTAAATTACTTTCGAGGAGTGGAGGAGTTTTCGATGGGATGAGCAAGTCATTTTTTCGATGGTTTTTTCAATACTTTCATACTTCAATTTTTTTTATTGTTGGGATTGCAGGATCAAAACTGTTGGCGTTCATAGGACAACAGGAATTGGTGGTCCAGTGATTTTAAAGAATAAGGTAAACTTGAATAATTGTTTTTGGTATTCTCGAGTGCAGTTTGCAGGGTAATTTGGAGGTGAGATCGTTTTTTATTTTGAAATTTCGGAGAAACTGTGGAGAATGGAGGAATTCCCTGGAGGAATCAATATGATACTGAAATTAGAAGAAATGTAACAATCTTTTTTTTCTTGAAAAAAAAATTATTCTAAAAAAATGGAAAATATGAGTACAATTTTTCAAAATATTTTTTCTATCATAATTTATTTGTTTGAAAAAGTCTTGAAGTTATGTGTTAATGTCATTATTATAGAATCAATTTCGTATCTCTAATTTCTCTATGATGCTGACATTCTGGAATATTTCATGGAATATCAATGTATTTTATGATTTTACAAACGGAAATAAATTTGTAGAGAGCAGAAAAATATGAAGTTTTCAAATAAATGGATTTCATTTTGTCACCAGTTTTTTTTTTCAATATTCCAGAACTTCAGCAAAGTAGGGTGATTTTGCCCTGATCCTTTCTTGTTGAGAAATTCAAGAACTACTAAAAACAACTAAGCAGAATCACCCTATCTCGCTTAGTTTCCGAGATATTTTGAAAAATTAACAATGGAATAGAATCGATTTGTCTGAAAATTTGACAGTCGTAAGAAAAATGAATTTTTTTACACCATAATAGATAATTGATTTGGAGCTGCTAATTGCCATACAAATTAATTGATGCGGATTTTAAAAAAAAAAATTCAAGATTACAAATCTGCAATCCAATAGACAGAGAAATATTAAATAAATTTTTAATTGTCATCAATAACATTTTCGATTGATAACAACCAATTCATTGAATTAATATAACTCAAATAATAAAATTTCAGAATAAACTTCGGAGTCCAACGAAGCTAAAGCCCATTCCCGCTGCCTTCCCGCCACGTCTGATATCTCAGCCACCACAAAAATCTGAAAAGCGTCCCCAAGATTTCCAAAAGCCGCAAAAAATGAAAGTCCAGCAGGATTCCACCGAGACAGCGCATCAATCTAAGAAGAAAGATGCCAAATCAAAGTCCAAGATCGATGATAATCCCCAGGAACTGAAGGAATCTCCACCACCAGTTATGAATCCGGAAACAAATGGAAAAGATCAGGACAAAGGATCGAATCACGAAGCAGAGTCGAAAAACAATGGAGATAAGAGTAAACCAGAGGAAATAACAGCTTCAGAGAAAGAGAGTGTAAGCTGTCCGATCATTGAAGTGGTGGACCTATCTGATGATTCAATGAAGCTACCAGAAGTATCGGAGAAACCAGAGGATCTTCCACAGCAGATTGACGTAGTTGAACCAGAGAAAGAAGCTTCTATACCAAAAACCGATGGAAATACAGCGGACGATCTGGTTGAATCAACGACATCAGAATCATCACCGGTTGATACACCATCACAGGCGCCAGTTAATTCAGCACAGAACGATGGAGACCACGCGAAAGCTGATGAGGATCCATCATTTGTATCGTACGATTCATCAATTATGCTGAAAGATGTTAAAATAAAATTGAATGATTGTCTGAGAGACAACTCAAAGCTGATGGATGTAACTGATCCACATGCTAGCATGTCCGAAGCATTCAAGGATTTATCATTTGGCAGAACACTCCGCAGTATTTCTGGTAGAAATTCAATTGGGCGCTTAAGACATGTGACAGTCAGGGATCGTCAATTAACACCAAATGACTCGTTGTTTGTTAACACGAGCACCGCTTCGATAAATACAGACGATGTACTACGTTATGCATCGGAATATCTCGATTCATCTTGTCGCAATGGTACACCAATTGAACGCAAACGTAAAATCATCACTGATATCAATGACTCTGCCAAGAAAATAAAGAGAGAAGAGAGCTCAATTCTCAATACATCGTGGGAATATTTGAGAAATTTGAGGAGGCCAGTACAAGTGTCAACGCCAAATCCAAAAGGGTACAAATTTGATATCGATGGAAAATCAGAGGGTAATGATGGAATCACTACAATTGAACAAACTGTTGAACCGAAGAAATGGTGTGTCGTTATGTGAAGAATTTAATCTTTTTTTTTTTTACTCATTAGAAGTTAATTTTTCGTTTTGATTCATATTAGCGTAAGAGTCTTATGAAAATAATGCTGATAGAATACAGATTATTTTTGGATAATCAATTTTTAATTATACGTGACTCACCCACGCGCCAACACATACACATATACATAGGTAGAATTATATACATACAATCGTGAATTAAAGTTCGTGAACGAATTAGATGGACTATGCATTTCAATCGTTCATGAACTCTAGTTGACAATTGTACATTCAGAACTTATGTGGTAAGAAATTGCTAATTGCATAGTTTGTCATTGGTTTTTGGAGAATATCTTAGAAATTATAGGGAATGGAGAAATTTTTTGGGGATCTCATTTTAATTCGGAGCTGTGTCTCTGAAAAAAGGTCACGAGCGAAATTTCTTCATCCTTGAGATTCTGAATTAGTTCAGAAACATTGATCACTGTTTGACTGAACAAAATCTGTTAATTCTGTTTCTGAACGAGTTTTTGGGAAATGTCTGGGAATCCGAGAGAGACAACAAAATTTATGTGGTAATTTATTGTTGAAACTTACATTTGCTTTGCTCGGCAAAAAATTTATCACATGAATTTCGCTATCGCTATTACATCTCAAGATATTTGATAAAAACTGCGTAGTAAAAGTGAATCATTTCTCATTATTTCGCTATTCCATCGTTTCGAAATCAGAATATTTTTTTTTTTCATTTAAGGAAATAAACGAAAATTAGTATTTCAGTGATAGAGTATTCGTTAGAGGCGCCATTTTCTTTGCCAGAAAAATGTTTATCAGAAAGAATGGAGTTTAATAAACAAATTATCCAAATCAGGAATGAAATATATTCGTTTGTCCTTCTTTCTTTTTTGTCTAGTGGGGAATTTTTTTTTCGTATGATTGATAGTGATTTTTTTAGTTCAAAGTTTATTCTTCCTCGTTTTTTTATCCAAATACGACAAATAATTAGAAAACTGAAGAGAAAATATAAATAATTGAAAATATTAATCAGAGGAACATGTAAATACCGTGAGTGATCATGATATTGTAAAATCACTTTGAGAAGTTAATTTAACTTCTCTTATATCCATATTATTTGTAATAAATGTTTTCCATGATATATTATCATAAACAATGTAATTCATCATTTTTAATACTTTCTTGAAAAAAAAATAATTTAACAATATTCAAATATTTAACAGTGCAGCAGGCTAAAGAGGATGCATGTTTAGATCTCTTCAGTGCAGAATTTCATCTTTTTACAAAAAAACGTCTTTTCATAAGTGAAAATGAATTCACTAGTTTCAAAATTACTGACAAATCTATGGAAAGAGAAGTGAACTGCATTTTCATTCAGAACTGATGTTTTTTGAATATCTCGGACTCTAAAGAAGGTAGGAAAAGTCTAATAAAAATCTTGAATTTCTCTTCGATTTTGAAATGTTACGAAAAAACGAAGTTTTTGAAAATAAATATTTTTTTTATTATCATTAGTTTTGATGAAATATTTCTTAAACTATGGGAAGACAGAGTAATTCTCGTAGGGACCTCCTTTATGGCCTCCTTGCTTCATGATACAAAACGAGCTCTACAGAGCTCTCGCATTATTCTCTCATGGATTTTGAAAAATTGAAAAAAAATCTCAATATGAATTTTACGACTGAAATTTTCAGACAAATCGATTTTATCTCATCAGTTATTTGAGAATATCTTGGAAACTAAGCGCGATAGAGGAATTTCGCCCTCTTTCTTGTTTTGAGCGTGTTAATTTTAGTCGTGTTTCAGGGTGGATTGCAGGAGACGGTTAACGGTAGTGAAAGAAGCAGTTGTTGAATTACACTGCTTCAAAGTAAAACCGCTTCATTCGAACGGAGAAAAGCCCGCTCGTCTAGAGATAATATACAAGTTGAATGAATAGACGAATAGTTGAGTTTCACACAATAATTGAACAAACTGGTTGAATTTAAATAAACTTGATACAAAATTCTAAGATAATAGAGAATATTGATGCTCGAAATAATTAGAGTTTTCACGACTGACAAATTGATTGATGCGTCTTGATAGACCGTTTAAACGAGAGAGGGGTCATTCGTGTCTTGACCCCCCCCCCCCCCCCCTTCGACCAGGTGTCTGTTGATTGGTCATCTTTACCAGCGGGAGTTTGACTACGTTTCAAACAATCCTTTTTCGTGGCTTTTGAAAAATTCTACAAAAAAGGATTCCCACAAAATCACCCTATCTTGCTTGGATTCCAATATATTTCAGAAAAACTGGTGACAAAATGGAATTCATTTGTCTCAAAATTATCATGATTTTAAATTTTTTGATTTTATTTAGTGTCAGCGAAATAACTCGGGACCCATGAGAGATGGAGTCATCCATGTAATCTCAAAATAACATTTTGATAGATTATCTTTCCTGTACAAAAAAAAATCCTTGCAAAATTTTCCTTCATCGCCCTTGAATTGCTGCAAGATATACAAAAAAAGATCAATGATGCTGAAAAAAGCAGACATCTGATAATTCTTTTTTCTTAACTTATAAATTATTTAAGAGAATGGAAAATGTACATGTAGAAAATTCAAAAAAATATAAGTGCAAATTTTTCAACTTTTTTTTATAATCAATCATTCATTTAAAAAATCCAAGAAGTTATCAGATCTGCACTAATTTCATTATCATAAAGATCAGCTTTCTCCAAATTTTAAGCGATTCATCTCATTATATCAATTTTCCTATAGATTCATAGAATAACGTCAGATTCAAATTTCTATCTGGTTATTGTTTTACTAATTATTCAATCAGCCCAAAAATTTGATCAATTCATGACATAAAATGAGCACACAGCTTACAGTTTTCGGCATTTTTTCAAAAAAGTAAATTGTCATAAACAAAAAATATTAAAAAAATTTGCACTTGTAGATCTTCTAATTTTTAATTTGTGCATATTTTTTATTTTTTCTTTGAATAATTTATTTATTAAAAAAATAAAAATTATAAAAATTGTCAGATGTTTGCTATTTTTAGTCTCATATCAATTCTTGTTGTCAATAATTCACAATGAGAAGAATTTTGAAGCAACTCGATTTGAATCTTGCTTATCTGCATCGATATATTATCTAGATAATTCGATATATTATCTAGATAATTTACCTCTGCAAAAGTCAGGTTATGTTGTGCTCTCCCTTCAGATGCTCGAATATCCGTGGAAAAGGCCGATTGGAATTGACACGAGTAGTAATAAATTGAATAAAATGAAATATTATTCAAAAAATAAAATAATAAAAATTTTATACTCTCCAATATTTGAATTCCCTTGAATTATCAATGGAGCTGAATGAATCCTGGAATTATCAAGTGCTGTACTATTCAATCCAATTGATACTCATTGTAAATTGAAGTTTTTCAACAATAAATGAAGATCGATGGATACAAACTGGAAAAAAGTTCGTCCAAAGTATTTATTAGTTGGAATATTCATTACATTTTTCATCACCTGTATGATAAGTTTTACTCTACCATTTAGTACAGGTAATATTGATAATCACAATAATAATAATAATAAGATGCATTCTTAACTTTTTTTAAATTTAATTCATCATTTCAATTTTTTGCAGAACAATGCAGATGTCCAGTGGAATCAAATCGCTTCAAAAAACATATAAATATTGTGCCAAAAACCTTTAATGAAGTTCAACATAAATTAGCTATTCTCGTGCCATTTAGAGATCGTTTCGAGGAGTTACTCACCTTTGCTCCTCATATGAAACGATTTTTGGATAAAAATAATATTAATTATCATATATTTATTCTTCATCAGGTAAAATAGTAATGAATATTAACGAGATCAATGATGATACTGAAAATAGCAGACATTTGATAATTATTTTTGTATTTTTTTAAAAATATTTCTTCATCAATTTTAATGTTTTCCATGCATTGTATTCGAACGTGAGATCATATTTTTTTTTACTGAGAGCAGAGTTTAACTTAGGAAATTAATTTGCAACCAGGTGATTTTGATCCTGGAGCCTTTTGCACACTAAGTCGACACACTAACCACTAGACCGCGACACAATTACTTTTTTTTTTTAGAAACTTGAAATTTTTATTCAAAAAATATATATGCACATGTGAAATATTCAAAAACCTGTAAGCGCAAATTTCCAATTTTTTAGATAATTTATTTGTTTAGAGCGATGAAAAAAAATTTCAGGTGTCTGCTTATTTCATTATTACGATTAATGATCCTTAAGATTGGTTTTTGTGGAATTTCTAGAAACGAAGAACATAGGGGAAAATTTGTAGACATTTTTTGAAGCTGTAAATTTTTCCTACATAAAAGGAGACGACAATTCCTTCAATTTTCGTAGTTTTTAAGATATTTTGGAAGAAAACTCATTGAAATGTGAAGTGAAGAGACTTGACTTCAATTTCGGAATGATTTTTATGAAATATCTCAAGCATTAAGAAAAATAGCAAAAAAGTGTGATCCCTTTCGCAACTGGCATTTTTTTCCTCAAAAAAATTCTCACAATTTTTTTTTTCAATTTTCTAGAGATTTTGAAGTATTTCAGATAAATTCATTTTCAGTACAATTAACTTTTTTAATGGTTTGATTAGTTTTTAATATTATCTTCAAATCAATCAATGTTGGGGAAACTATTGTAAGGGCCTTTTTGGTAGCACCTGAGTTTCTCTACCAAAAAGGTCTCCACAAATATTTCTCTACTTTCTTAGATTTTTAAATAATAAAAAAGTGATTTTTTGGGACGAATTCCTTGGTTTTTTATTGATTTTCAGTACACATCTTCGAAAGTATTTTTTCTCAGAATGTTTCTTATGACTTCTGTTTTTTTTGCAGTTAAAGTCTGCACACGAATTCATCAAACTCTTCCAGACTAGGCAATTTGGTAAAGTTCTGAAAAAACTTCGCAAAAAATTTCGAAATAATTTCGAAAATTTCAGTAAATGTCGAATGGGAAAATATAACGAATTTCTAAGAAAACATGTGGGCAAAGATTGTTGGAGTACAATTTGAGAAAATTCTGAGATTACGAAAAAAAAATTCAAAATAATTTTGTTAATTCTGGTATATCTCAAATGGGGAAATATAACTCATTTTTGATATGGGAAATCTAACTAATTAACTTTTCTATCGGAATAATTTTTGTGAAATATCGTGGAATTAAAAGAGATTGGGCGAAACTTGTAGGAAGCCTTCTTGTAGCTTCCATTGTTCTTTCCAGAAAAATTTTTATGAAAATTTCCCTATTTAGTTTCTGAGATATTCCAAAAAGACTCAATCAAATGTGAAATTTCCTAATTGAATTTTGAAAATACATTACTGAATTTGGAATTCATTTTTAAACTGTAGTAACATGATCAGTGTTTATGTTATAGGTGGATAGATATAGATTCAACAGAGCATCTTTGATAAATGTCGGCTTCGTCCATGTTAAGAATGAGTTTGACTACATTGCGATGCACGATGTAGATTTGTTACCAATTAACGAGAATTTATCCTACGAATATCCTGGCATTGCACCGTTTCATGTATCTGCACCAGACTTACATCCGAGATATCATTATGCTACATTCATTGGGGGTATTTTACTGATAAAACGGTATTTAAAATGATTAAATAATACATATACTCAATTCCAATAAAACAAAGAAAATTATGGAACTAAATATTTTAATTGTATTCCAGAAAATTAGTGAGATAGAGTGATTTTTGTAATTATAATTTTTATAGATCCTATCTACCTCTAAAAAAAAGATTCCTGAAAAATAAATCTATCTCTTTTTCGCTCCGAAATATTCCTCAAAAAGTGAAGCAACAAATTTTACATGTTAACCATTTTTTTCTTTTTTCAATTAATTCCAGAGAACATTTTATCCAAGTTAATGGAATGTCGAATAAATACTGGGGCTGGGGTCTCGAAGATGATGAGTTTTATGTTAGACTGAAAGAAGCTAATTTAATGGTCCAAAGGCCACGAAACATTACAACTGGAATCCAAAATACTTTCAGGTATTTTTTCTTATTTTTTGATTTTTAATAGTTGTTATATCCAATTTGATAATTATGATTCTCTTCGCAGGCACATTCATGATAAAAATCATCGTAAAAGAGACATGACAAAATGCTTCAATCAGCGTGAAGTAACGAGGAAACGTGACAGAGAAACTGGCCTCGATACAGTTTCTTTTAAAATACTCGATATTATAAATGCAACAATATCGTCTTCACAGTTGACAATATTGAATATTGAATTACTATGTGATAAAACAGTAACACCATGGTGTGAATGTTTGAAGACAAATGAGATTAAGGACAAAAAAATTGGTAATGAAAATCGGAAGTCTTGATTGAAATGGAGTATTAAAAAATTTGTACAAATGTCGAGAAAGTAACATTTATTAAATTTCCATTAATAGTATGCACTTAGTGAATTCAAGATGGTTTTTTTGTGAAAAACCTTCGAATCTGACTGACGATACGTTGAATAATTGATTCTTCGATTATTAATTGAGCCTCTGTATGTGATAATTTATGGAATACTTGATCCAATGACTGTTGATTAACAAAATAATCAATAATACTTGAATTTTGATATTTCAAATTTTCTAGGCCATCGTAAATCTCGTCATATGTAATTTCATCATCGAATTCATAATTCAAACAATTCTGAAATTGAAAGAGACAATAATTGCACTTAATATCCAGGATTGATGTAATTTTTGGGATGAAAATTGTGAATATTTTTTAGAAGAATAGATTTCGAGATTATGGAAATAATAGAGAATTTCATGGCGTACAGAATGGTCTCTCGGCAGATTCCCGTAATTTTTCGTGATTTTAAGAGAATATTTCAAAATTTATGAAGGATAGGAAAATTCTCATAAGAGTATATCACGCACCTAGGGAGTAAAGAAGTCAACATGGCCAAAAATTTGCCTTTCGAGCGAAGCGAGAGTGCCAAATTTTTGGCCGAGCTGACTATTTTTCATCCGTGGTGCGTAAAATATTTTTCTTTATACCTCGGTCGAAAGTACGCATTTTCGGCATCAATTCCAGAGCCGAAAGTGGGAGATTCGTGCCTCGGTAGAACTACTCGCGCGCCATCTGTAAAAGCGGGCGGGGAGGCTGTAACAGCAGGAGCAGAAATTTATACGCGCACCGATGCCCGATACTTCTATATATAACCTCAAAATAACCTTGGAATTCATTTGTATTTTCGTGACGGTAAATATTTTTCAAAAATTAAAAGTGACTCTCGAGATCAATAAAAAAAAATAAAATGAACGAAATATCTTCATAGAATCGAACCGCAGCCAAAGGAAGGATTATGAAATAATGTAATTGAAGTATTTGAAAAAAGGCGATAGAAAATTTTTTATTTGTTTTTTTGAGAATATCTGGGGAAGTAAAGGAGATAGAGCGATTTTCAACTGATGCTTTTCTGTGGAGAATTTTGGGAACTACAGAAAAAGATGAGGGTGAAATTGGGCTATCTCGCTTAGTTTCCGAGATCTTCTCAAAAAACGAATGATAAAATCGAATTTTTACCGTTTCATTGGAGATTCCATTATCGTGGTGGCCCCGGTTTCTGACACTTTAAACGTAGTTTCTGACAGCATGAATCAAAGGCGACAATTATTTGCTCATTGAATATAATTTAATTTTTTCAATACATATTTGTTGTGCTAAGCGAGCTCAGCAATTGCATATTAAACTGCATATTAAGACTGTATATTCGAATATAACTGAGAAATTTGCAAAAACTGTCAGTTACTGGGGCACGGTCAGAAACCGGGGCCACCGGGGTATTGTTATTATTATTTATTTATCGGTGCATTGATGCCTGCCCCTGACCAGCAGCACTCGCTTCGCTCGTGCCGCAAATGTCCGGGCAGGCATCAATGTTGTCAAAAAAGCTACATTATTTTTTTAAGTGTAATTTAGAACGCACTTTCGACCGGCTATAAAGAAAAATCGTATACACCACGCGGGCAGATAGTTGGAAACCTTGCACTGCGTTTATAATGCCCTCGGCTTCGCCTCGGGCATCATATCACGCAGTGCAAGAATTCCCGACTTTCTGCCCTTGTAGTGTAATATACTATTTCTGTTCGCTGCGCTCGGTTAGAGACGTAGTACTTTACTCCCTGAGGGCAGGAAAATCCCTTTTCAAAATATTAGATATATCTAAATTGGATTTCAAAGGATTTCAAAAATTAAGCTTAAATAAGAATATTACCAAAAATTGTTCAACAAAGTTTGCAGAAGGGAATATTTGTTGTACACATTTTTTTAAAAGTTCAATAGTCTCATCTGTTATGCCTCCATTAAGAATTATTTTCATGCAAATTTTTTGACCCAATGAACTTCCAATTTCCTCGGGAGATCCTGTTTTTATTAGCCTTCCGTCAACCAAAATTCCGAGGTAATCACAAAGTGCTTCTGTTTCTTCCGTACTGAAAAAAATAAAATACAGTGAAATTATTTTCATATTTTTATCATTTTTTTTTTTATTAAATGTGAATTTTTAATTGTTAATTACTTATGAGTCGCTAAACACAAGGTAGTCCCGGATTTTTTTATTTGATAAAGTGTGTCGATCAATGCATTTCGAGCAATAACGTCCATTCCTGAGCCTGGTTCATCCAAAAATATTACTCGAGGATTTCCAATGATACTTTGGAGTAAACAAATTTTTCTCTTTATGCCCCATGCACAATCCAATATTTCTACATTTTCAAAATCTAGTAAATCTATGAAATAAATGTAAAGAACAATGTTATTAATTTTCAATTGAATCACTTAATGGAAGCAGAGAATGAGATAATTCTGCACAATTTCATGATCAGTTTTTATAGAAAATTCCGGAATCTATGGAGAATAGCGAATTTTTGGTGAAGGATGAAATTATTGTAGCTTGTCGTGACCATTTATAATCCGAACAGCTGGTCATGCTAAATTAGTAGCAATACACTTGATTCACTAGTTAAAACGCCGGGTTCAATTCGCGGTAGAATCTTTTTTTTCAAGATGTTCTTTAGTGATGAACTAACTCCGTAGGAGGACATTATAACATGAAATAACAATCTACTTTTTCTTCAAGGAACATGGACACAATCTACAGAAAAACCTACAGAGAAAGGATCTTCGAAAAGCTCTCCATCTCATTTAGTTTGTGAAATATTTTTCAAAAACAGAATTTTGATTATTTTTCTTCTGAATTTTTCCTTGAGTCTAAGCAAAATGAAGTAATTGTTGTAATTACTTTTTCCATAACTCACATTTTCCTCTACAATGTTTTCATAGGGTTCTCATAGAGAATCCCACGAAAATTTAGATTGTTTTTTTTTTATATTGGCTAAAAAGTATTTCAATATGTTGAATAATTCTTAGGAAAAAAACTGTGATGAGCAGACGTTCCGTTTAAGAATTAAACTTCTAGATTTCGAAAAATAAATCCAGTAGCTGAAGAGAAAACGACGAATTCCTTTGTGATCATCAATTCAGACCACTAGATTTTCCTTATGAACCTTATGAACCGATTACAGCTATAGCTGTATATAGAAATACCTTTTTTGTGATTCTATTTATCGTTTGTAGAAAAAGATTTGATCAAAAATACACCATCTTACTCGGTTTCCGTGATATTCGAGAAAAAAGAATAGCAAAGATATCATCTTCTCTTTTACCAGTTCACTACTGAATTTGCATTGAAATGTAAAAAACAATGTGCACCGATATAAGAAAACATTATGGCTATCAAAATGCTTCGTGATTTTTAACTGAAATAATTTCCAGTAATGAAGGTGCAGGAAAAAAAAACAGATTATCATGTAAGTTTCATATTCATTATTCATTTTTTCAATTTAAGGACGACGCAAAATTTCAACTGCTTTTGCATCTTTATATTTTTTGTATCGCCCGAAGAATAAAGTGGCATAAGTGCCATTTTTTCCATTTTTTTTTCTCGAAACAACAAAGTGGCGTATGTTTTCTCCGCTTCGATGGGGTTCTCTCAACATTTTATGCAATAGTGGTGAAAAAAAACTATAACATATAATCGTAAGTGCGATCCACTATAAACAAAAAGACGTACCTTCGGTACTTATGTCTTCCTGTTTTTAATTCTTTATTCAATTTTGGCTGATCTCTGGAAGAATACAAATGGGCGATTCCACCAATTCTCGAACAGAATTTCGGCTCCAAATTTTGGGGGGCGACTTTTTGGTCCTCATCGATTACAACCATTAAAATGAAGAAAATCCTAAATTCTAAACCATTTTGCCCCAGTATCGAAGCAAAAATCAATCAATTTTGATTTTTGCATTAAAATTTTCCCTCTGGAATGACGTGAGTAGCTAAATGAAAGAAAAAAATACAAAATATAGATTTACATCGCAAATTTTCTGGATTTTTTGAAAAAAATATCATTTTTTGTCTTTGTCCTTATTTTCGAGGTGAAAATGCTCTTTGAAAACTTCAAATGCATGTTTCGAATCGTTCCCCAATTTTTTTTTCAATTTTTTTATTCTTTTTTGTAAATTTGCTAGAAACGATATAATTTTTGGCCCCTGCTCTTGAAAACCCGGGCGACTAATAAGAAATTTGGAATTTAATACTTATTAAGTACCAACAATAAATGCAAGTTGAAAAATGGATGTTGCACCATATCCGGGGTTTTCAAGAGCAGGGGCCAAAAATCATATAGTTCCTAGCAAATTTCCCAAATTAAAAAGAAAAAATAAAAAAATTGAAAAAAAACTTGGGGAACGATATGAAACAAGCATTTGAAGTTTTCAAAGGGCATTTTCACCTCGAAAATAAGGACAAAGACGAAAAAGGATGTTTTTTTCAGAAAAGTCAAAAAATTTGTGATGAAAATCTATATTTTGTATTTTTGTTTTCCTTTAGCTACTCACGTCATTCCAGAGGGAAAAATTTAGATGCAAAAATCAAAATTCAGTGATTTTCGCTTCGATGCTGGGGCAAAATGGCTTAGAATTTAGGATCTTCTACATTTAAATGGTTGTAATCGATGAGGACCAAAAAGTACCCCCCCCCCCAAAAAAAAATTTGGAGCCGAAATTCTATTCGAGAATTGGTGGAATCGCCCAAATACCAAATAGGCATGTCTCCGGCACATATGTTTCTTTGGTATTTTGAATTAATAGTAACAAAGGAACGTATCTTCAACACAATCCTTTTTGCTTCCGAATGGAAGCATTGTAATCGTGCCTTGCTTTGATTTCGAGATTTCAATTGAAAATGACTCAGGATGTTCCAAAACTTCGAGAAATTATATTTTTAAAAAATGTATGTGTGTATGTGACGTCGTATATCGTCGCTTTTCTCAGGAACGGTTATATGTGGCGATTTATCATTAGCCATTACGCCACTTTGTTATTCTAATTTTTAGTTACCCAAATGATATCAAAGACACCATAAAAAACATTTTGGCGGTGTTGTGGGAGATACCCATCTTTTACTTCCAAATCGTGCTTTCCTAGCATTTACGCCACTTTGTTTTCAAGGCAACGATGTATATTCCCTTGAGGCGCGTTAAGAAGTGAAATTTTCTAATAATTAATTCCAGAGGTGGAATTAGTTGAACTAGTGATATCTCGGCATCTACAGGAGATGGAGATTTGATTTTTGGAACTTTTATCATCATTCTCATTTTTCTCTACCTAAACATTTCTCTATGCTCCTTCAAATTCCGACATAGTCGAAAAATCAGCTCATTTCATTCCATTACTCTACTTTTTTTAATTACCAAAGACATCGAGCCATTTATCCACTTCATCATTAATAAATTTCATTGGAATTCCTCGTATGGCTGCGAAAAATTGTAGATTTTGTCGTCCTGTTAAGAATTCCATTAGTCCATTATTCTGTGGGCAGTATCCAATCATTCCCAGGAACTGTCATATTGAATTATGGTTTGAATTTTTTTTTTGCGAAATTTACGGAATTTCTTCTTTTTACCTTGTTTAGATCTCTAGATAAATCAACGCTATAAATAACGGCGTTTCCTTTGTAGCTGACAATTTGTCCGGTCAGCACACGAATGACAGTCGTCTTTCCGGTTCCATTCATTCCCAGTAGTGCATAACACTCACCTTCATAGATCTATCAAAAAACATCCTTTCAATTATTAAATTATGTTGGAATTATTATTTATCTCTCACTTCAAAGTTTATATCATGAATTATTTCCTTTTTCCCATAATTTTGTGACAAATTATCGACTGCTACCGCAATTTCTGAAAAAAGAGCGCCATTGAATTTCGATCAATGAAAGCAGAAAATTACAATATTGTAGGTAAAAATTCTATTGCCAATTTTTTTTGCAGACATCCTCGCAATAAGTAATTTCAAGGAGGTTCTACCGTTCCACTTTTATTTCCTCCCACATAGTTCGTTATATTTTGGTGGATATCTCGGAAGCTGAGTGAGATAGCGCGATATTGTCTTAATTTTTATTGGTGGTTCTTTAAATTCTCCTCCTAAAAGGAAATTCGAAGAGCAAAAAAAATCTCTCAATAAATTTCTTATGCTTCGTCATTTTCGAGATATTCTCAAAATAAAACAGCCATGATTTTTCGACTCATCACTTTCGCTAATGAATTCCTAAAAACCGTGTAAAAATCATTCTGCGGATATCTCAGAAACCTTCAGATTCGGGAGAATTTATCAGAAGTATTTTTCTGTAACTTATGGAATTCTCTGCAAAGAGTGCCTCTTGAAAAAGCCACACGCTGCAACAATATTGACAAATGAATCTGAATAGAATGAAATTAGTTGAAAAATAAAATCTTATTTGCTGCACAATTTTTCATATCTCGGAATCCAGAAGGAATAGCGAAATTTCTGTAGAGCTTTTTTCATAGCCTTTCAGCCTTCAAAAAAGTTTCATCTCAAAATTGATTGCGCTCTATCTTATCGCTTCCAAATATTTTGCAAAATAAAAACTATTTTCCATCAAAAATTTTTCGTTTTACTGTTACATTGAAGGTAGTAAGGTTGAATTGGGGTTCACGTTTAACAGCATGATTTTTTGCATTCTATCGAAAGAGTTGGTTTCACTCTAGATGTCTGCAAAATTTTGGATTGATTCCCCGTGTGGTTTGAGCGTTATTAATTAATAATGTAGTATTATACTTATAACGATATCTCGAGAATGGTTCATTTTACAAAAAAAAAGCTCTACTTTTCTTCCAAATTCAATTTCCTATTTTCTCCATCCCGAATTTTTTTCTCTCGCATCAACATTTTTCGAGTTATTGCGTTCGAACACAAAAAATCCATATTTTTATCTTTTTTCCGCGAATGGTTCGGAGATAATTTTCTAATTGTTTGCGAAAGAAAATGAAAATAGAGAATTCTTTGCGTTCGAACGCAATAATGCGAAAAATATTGATGTGAAATGAAAGAGTTTGGGATGAACAAAAATAGGGAATTGAATTTGGAAGAAAAAATTTTCCTAGTTTTTTTTTATAAAATAAACCCTTCGATATAATGCAAATAATCATGGTGTAAAACGTGAACCCCAATTTAACCCGCCGAACTTAGCACTAAAAATTGAAAAAAAAATTCCTTCTAATTGAACCTGTTCGAGAATCATTATGGGATATTTCCTTGTCAATTCCTTCATTCTCATAAATTCTTTCTCCTTCAGCAATTTCCTGAGAGTTTCTCGGTGTATCTCTGGTTCTTGATTTTCTGTATTTCCTTGATTCATACATGAAGAGAATTAAATTAAAGCAGAATGCTTGAAAGAACATGATTGAAACATCGCTTGCAACGGAGTGAAAAAACAGTGACCCCGTTTCAGTGGCCAAAAATCTGTTAAACGGAACATAACAAATATCATCCCCACAATTCTCTGAAAGTAATGATATATTTCGTTAAATATGTTTTCCATTTTTTTTTTCAAATTCCCCTTACAATGAAAAAAATTACTCACGACAACATGGATCCTCAATACCAAACTCATTCCCACAATTATTTTCAACCAGACACTGATTATTGTACAAATTAATTCCAATGTAATTTCCAATTGTGCATGCGAGTACATATGGGGGCATTCCATGAAGAATAATTTCTATTGAAATACGTACTGGTTCAGGCAACCGTTGCGCTGTTACTGGGAATATGATTGTTGAATTCATTGCTATAACTGTTGAAAATACACTTAATTGAATGAAATTTATTAAATGAATTAAGATAGTGAAGTAGAGAAATGGGACAAGTTAAGGTAGTATTCCAGCCTATTTGCCTCTCTCTTTATCTCATGTGATAGGAGATTAATAATATAAAGAAAATCGAGAAACAAAAAAAAATTATTTTCAGAAGCTAGAATATGAAAATATAAAAATGAAAAATTTCCCTCACTTGCAAGAAAATTGATTGCCATTATTGTAATGTGAACTCTTGCTCTACGATGCATAAAAATTTGAATACAGTATCCCATTGCTATTGCAGCACTTCCGTAAGCTCCAAAAATGAAGAAAACTTCACCTAGAAAAAAGAAAAAATCAAGAAAAAAAACACAAACTATATTCATATTTTTCTTACCCGTATTCGCAAATGGAATCGAATCATCCGAGTGAATTGTTGAACTTATACCCAAAATTAACAGGATTGAAAATAAATACATGACTAAATCAATTAAATAAATCGGCATCCAGTAAATGAATGGAGTAATTCCATGAGTATTAAGTTGCAATAGTTTCGTTAAACTTTTTGCCTCAATTATTCCTAATTCAACAGTTGGAAGTACGAGGAATAGACTCATTATGATAAACGAATTTTCCCAATTTTTCACACTCTTTCGATGAACAAATCTGTCTTGCCACTATAAAGGAATTTAACTATATTATTTTATCCCATAAAGCATTTTACTCGGCTGCTCCTTACATCACGAGGATTAATCAGTGGTTGACTCTTCACATGAATCCTTAAATTTTCATTCTTCGAGGAATGTCTCAGCAATGAATTGTAAAATAAATTAAGTGCAATTGGAGCACTATGAACTGCTACCGGTGAGTACATGATTTTTATCTGATTTTTTTCAAGAATATCCATCGACATGAAGTAATGATCTCTCAACTGCAGGGATAAAAAGTGAATGATATTTAAAATAAATAAAAATCAATTTCGATAGTGAGGTGGTGGTAACCTCTCACTTCATCCGATGACAATTGATCCTCCTGAAATTGCTCCTGAAAATTAATCCTTAAAAAATTGATCCGCAATCACATTTGGTCCTCTCAGCGTATAATTAGGATTATTCGTTGAGAGGACCAAATTTGTGGGGATCAATTTTGCTGGATCAAATTTATTTGGATCTTTCAAGTCGGATCAAATGAGACTGATACAATGGTGAAGCAAATAATGAACAATGAGGCGGTAAAGAAGTATTACCATTTACCCCTATCATTACTGAGTCCATATCGACCCCTCGGAACCGAAATGACGTAAGTTCTATACATAAGCATAGTTCTTACGTCAGTTTGATTCTAATGCGATTATCTTTAGGTTATTTACATGAATTGAATGCAAATTCGGATGAAGCATTATTTCTGTAGAACTTATATTCCTGGTCACATCAATGTTTGTACTGTATGATTTAGTGACTGATTCGATGGATGAAAGAAAATCTTGGGCTTGAGGATCCGATGATGAGTGATAGAGTATGAAGAAATTTCTTTCCGTGTATTTCGTTGCATTTAGATTGATTTCTCTGAAATTAAAAGAATTTACTTTGAAGGAGTAACAAGAAATATGATAATGGAATCTCTCTGAATTTGACACGTCGGGCCAGAACTTTTCTCTGAATCTGACAAATCCTGGCATTCCACGCACCCATTTTTTCCATTGGTCGCCCTGGCAGCCATGATAAATCGTAGGGGGGGGGGGGGGCAGGATGGTCCAACATGGAGCGAGAATTCGGTCAGATACAGAGGGTGATCAAATTCAGAGCGATTCTAATGTAGTGTCATTTCGGTATCGATTTTGTGGATATATCGAGATCTAAAAGAGGTAGAGGAATTTTCTGAGTTGAATCATAAATACAACATAAACATACAAAAAATCACCGGAACTTCTCTGTCTTATGAACTTCGGAATATTCCTCGAAAATTGAGCAAAAAAAAGTATTGATTTCTCTTATTCCACAATCCCTTTACTGAGTTTCAGATTAATTCTACGGAAATTCTTCCAATTTGTGGAGTACAACCCCGCTATTTGCAACATTTTAACTCAGCAATTTACAACTTAGGCCCAGCCTACTTGCCTTCTCTATTTTCTACCAGAGATCGAAAGCGTATGGGTAACTTCCTCCATTCAATATGACTGAGATTACTGTACTATGACATTCTAGATTCCGATGATTTGGATTCATCGAAAATCTTCTTAATTAGTTCTCGTGAAAATATTGGAAGAATACTTGATACCAATAATTGAATTATTCAGAACAAAAAATTTAAGCGTTCGTATAACAAAATACTATTAGATTTGTAATTAATATAGTAGAAAATATCAAGAACGATCGACAAATTTAATGAATTTAGTGATGCCACAAAAAAATTCAACAATCTCATGATACGAATTGAATCTACTGAAGATACAAGATTCTAATTCAGAAAAAAATGTTTTTTTAATTAATTGGAGCAAATTCCATTCCAAATTTAGTCTATTTTATCCATTCAATGGGAATATATTCTGGGATTTAGTTTTGTCCTCAACATATGCAAATAGCGGGGCTCTGATATCGAGATGGGTTGCAAATAGCTGGGGTAAATGAATAATTTGTCTTTTTCTTACAATGCATGAAAACGTGAATTCATCGAGAATTCAGAAACAGTTATCGTGATTATCATTGTCATAATTGAAAAAATTATCGAAAATAGGTAGAGCTTCCAGGAGAACATTACATGCAATAATTTTTTCCACAACATTGCTGCTAATTGTTGCCAGCACAGAGCTCCATTGGTAATTTTAATCCATCCACCTCCTACAAACGAAAACAGCATAACATGTAATTAAAATTGAATTATCACACTTGTTTTGAATATTGCTAAGAGTCTTTTTTACCGGTATTAATTATCTCCGTGCGTCTTTGTTGATCGATTAATTCGTATTTATTCATTGGAAATGAGACACCTCTGGCTTTGAAGCGACTCGAAAGACCTATGCTGAATAATTCAGTGGTGGGATTGTGAAACAAAACGTAACTTGAAAAATATAGTGTGTGAGAAGTACAGCTTCATTTTTCAAATATGTTCAAAAGAATGAAATTTATGAGAATTTACCAAGAGATCTTTTTTGTAGTCTATAAAATTATATACAATGAAGATTTCTTGGGAATTCCCCCCAAATCAATTCATTTCAAAGATATTTTTATTAGGAAATACCCAAAGAAATCGACTTGGTATGAGGTAGTTCTATCAAATTCTGTCATTAGGAAATCTCCTGATTTCCTTGAAATTTCATGGAATAATTTTTCATAATATTTCCGATTCCTGTGTAAAATTTGAATTTTTTTGGCGTTATAGTTGATGAGATATCTAATTTCAAAGTTTCAACTTTTAACACAGAGTAAATGTCGGAACCTCAAAAATTAATCACAATTGGGAGGTTTTCGCTTTTTTTTTCTCAAGATCCATTTAGGAGACTTTCATAAGAAAATATGGAAGGGTTCTTCAAGTACTTCGGAGTAATTTGGAATTAATTGAGATTTTTTCACCGTGTATTTTTTTTAGAAAAATTTGGACAAATCTACGATTGGGTGCGACAGTCAACTGACCAGTGCTTAGACGTGATTGGCGGCTTCGCTACGCATAGCTGTGCGTGTGCTATACGTGCGATGAATATTGAGATGTGTACATACAGGACCATGTCATTTGGGAAATATCGAGAGTTTAGTAAAAAAAAATCAAAATTTCCGTTAAATTCATCATTAGATGCAAAATTTCCGACTTGAGTTTCGAATGAATGAATTTTGGATATATGAGAATGAAAATCAATATATAATATATGCACTGAGAACCCTCGCCGTAGTAGGCCCGGTGCTTCAATTTTCATACATTCCTTGCGGATAGAACTGCCTTAGCTTGTAAATTGTAAGCTCATCATTCTTTTTATCTTGAAATTTTTCATATTTTTTAATTGTTATATTACCTAATGAATTGGCTTTCAATGCTCGACGGACTCAGGTAAAAGGATTTGATATTCAATTCATATTTTCGTGCTTTCAGAAGGCTCAAGATCTTCGGGAATCTCGTGGATTTGTGCACATTAAATCTAACGATCAACCCCATTGTTCCTCTGAATGTAATTGGCATTGGTGAACATTCTTGAATTAATTTCTGAAGATTTTCGATATTACAACCTGGGTTCATGATTATCCTCAGTTCATGTCCGATGCCTATGAATTAATTTTTTTTTCATGTAATCAATAAGATGAAACGATTCGATAGTTCCGTTTCACCTGTCTTAAATTAAGAAAAATCAATGAATTTGTTTGGAGACTTTTTTAGAGGAAAATGACAGCTACAGATGATTTCATGTACAGATGATATTTGTAGAAATTGTCTTATCACTCATAGATTTCGAGAAATTCGGAAGAATTAATTGTCCTAGGAAACTCCCTATCACAAAAATTAATTTTAGAATCGATTTCTGTAATAGGAGAAATAGAGGAATTTCTGGAATAATTTCTTCTGTAGCTGACATTTTCTTCTAAAAATGTGATCACAAAAATAATTCCTCTGCCTTACATTTTGATATGATCGGCAGAAAATGTTATTTTCTCACTGCAATGAAAAAAAAATCTGAAAATTTACCATAACGTTTATTGAGAAATGATTTTGATCCATAACACTCGATTCTACCATTAGCAATAATTGCAATTTTGTCAGCAAGATTATCAGCAGCTTCCATTGAATTCGTAGCCATAATGATGGTTTTTTGACTCTTGAAAGAAGCCAATAACTTCCAAATCTTGTTACGATATTGTGAATCAATTCCATACGTTGGTTCATCGAGGATCAAAACCTTCCATCAACAATAATTTTCATTGAATGAAAAAAACCATAAAGTAGTTTCATAGAGAAAAAAAATTAAATGAGATTCCCTGATGTTCAATATAGATTCCGTTATTTAGAGATACCTCCAAATCGAAAGCCTCAGCTAGAAAATTGCTATCTGCTTTAGATCTAGAGGCAAAAAACTAGAAAAGTCGAAGAAAAGTCGTAACATCTAACTACTCCTTTAGAGAAAAAAAAATTACATCTGATTGTCCAATTAATGCCATTGCCAAGCACAGTCTCCTCTTGCCCCCGAATGTAAGTTCGTCAACCATAGCATTCATTTCACTTGTCAATCCAAGTTCTTCCAATAGCTTGTACGACTCTCTTTTAGCTTCATTGAAACTCATTCCCTTCATCTGTATAATTATCAAATAATGCAGGTGATTCGCAAAATGTAGGTGCAATAAAATCATTAGCACTGTGTTTAAATTTTTATTGTGCAATTAAAGTGTAGTTGGATGATCCCTATTTTTTTTACTAGTGAAGAAGCTGTGAACCGTGCAATTAAGAGGATATCAAAATTATCAAACCACTTTCTTATTTGCGGTGCTAAAATGAGTTTCATATTTATATGACTCAATTTCTACTTTCATAGTTCAACAATCGTTTTAGAGTATTGCACTAAGACAATGAATTTCCTCGATAATAACTTCAGTTTTTTCTCAACAGAAATAATGATCATCGAACAATGTCAAGAAGAACTCTCCTAGATCTCATGGTTTCGAGACATTAGCAATAGTTGACATTGAATTTTGGAACCTATTATCAATTTTCAATTCAGTTATTCTCTAAATGATTAAAGGATTTTTTCTTCAGATAGTTCAGCCATGAGGGATCCTAGCACTGTATGGGTCTAAGTGGGGTCAATTCCAAATGCAAGTTGAATCTTAATTAAAGATTTTAGTATCCCTAAATTAATATTAGAATTAATTGGAAGGAATAAATGATTCTTTTCGGCTCATCTTTCGACGGATGAAATGATAAGCCATGAATTTATTGGGCACCCGTCACTAACTGAACCTGAAATTTAATTTGTCTCTGGCTAAAATACTAGTTTTGTATGTCTGAAATCATACAAAACTGCATGACTAAGCATACGTATCCAGTCATTTTATTCAAACTGCGCTGTTCTACATAATTATTCCTAGAAAGGCCATAATCTTGTAATTTTGTCCAGACCTTCATTATGTTCTTAACTTCGATTGTGCAGTTTTCAATAAATTCCTTAAAAACCATCATTATGAGCGAAATTTCATAATTTCTTACGCATAGTCCCTTACCTCTATATATTCTCCTGCACATTCGACTACGTATAACTTAATTATTGATAGCACAAAGACTCCAAAATATTGCAGGAAAATATATATGAAGAAAAAGTAGATCAAACAGTCTTACCATTCCGAACAGATGAATGTGTTCAAAAGTGTTCAGATAATTGACAAGTAAGTTCTCTTGAGGACAGTAACTTATGTATGATTCTTCTTGGTATTCTGATCTTTTCTCACTGGTGTAATCTCGACCCTCTATGTAAACTTTGCCGTACGTTGCTTTATACATGCCTGAAGCGAGAGAATGGATTTATGAGAAATTGAGAGTGCAGTAAATTCAGTAATGAATGAGAGAAGAGATTCATCAACTTCACTCTGAAATTCATGCATTATCTCGGTATGTGAGAGAGATAGAAGAATCCTCGGTGAGACTTTTTTTTGTGCGAAAGTTCATGCAGAAAATTACTCTATCTATTTTAGATTTTGTGATATTTTATCAAATTTTTTTACCTGCCATTATTTTTAACAAACTACTCTTTCCTGCTCCATTGTGACCAAGAATAGCACTGAACTCATTCGGATAAAAATCAATCGACATGTCACGTAACACTTCCAATCTCTGTGCAATTCCATAATTGATTGTGACACTTCTCACTCTCACTTTTGCCTTGAAAATGAATCACGATGATTAGGGCAACAGATTGAACCCTACACTGGTCACCATAAGTAACCTAATGACTCTAGGCGGGTATTTGTTTGTTTGTTATTTGTGCTGTTTGTGCAGCTGGCCTTTAATGATTGAGTTATACAGCCAATTTTTACTGATTTTCATGCCACAAACTGTGCTCAGAGACTTTGTCCTGTTTTCATGAGCTACACAAGTTCTTCCCAGTCGGAAGTCGAACCCTGATCTGTTGCACGTGAATCTACAGTTCAATCCACCGCGCCAGGTAACTGGGCTCAGGAGCCCTATTCTCGAGCGAGAAGGATTGTTATTCCACGTGAAATCCCAATCGTCAGCGGAAAGTTTCATACGGAAAAACTATCCGTTCACGATTGAATCTTCTCACACGGATTCATTTGGTAAGAAGCGGTACGTTTGCGATTGAACGATCTACAGTGCAGTTTAATTGATAAAAAAATGACTTCTAAAGACATTAGTTCAGAAAAAAGAAAACAAAGAGAGGCACAGGATCAAATGAAATGCTGCACTAAACTTCGTCCAGAGCAAAAACAAATTTTGATCGAATTTTCGCGCAAAAATCACGACATCATAACTTTCAAACACAGCAATGCAGTAACCCGAGTTATGCACCCTGAATTCCGACTGAGAATTAATTTCACTAGTCACCTATGGAATGAATCCATGTACCGCCGTGTCATTTCACCTGGGAGCCTATTCTCGACGCATGGGAACAGATTCGTCAACGAATGTAGTATCTTCGTTCATGACTATTCCATTCGTGGAACATATTCGCTCACGAAAGAGTTTCGTTGACGTGATGACTTTCCGATTTGTTTACGGATGTCACTTCCTTGTGAGACATGTTCGATAATGTTCTGCCCGAGCAGCTACACATTTTCCATAAGTTTGAGATTCACTAGGTGATAAACCTGATTTATTTTCCACTCACAAAAGTTTCAATGACACTCTGGTGCAATCAATATTAACACTTTCAGGAATCAAAAAATAAGTTGTATGAGAACTTCCATTTCGTGAGGGAATCGTAAATTCGTTAACGAACTGGATGCACGAATTGTCTCATTCGTTCACGAATGTTATTCCGTCAACGAAAACCAGTTTCCCATGCGTCGAGAATAGGCCCTCTGCAACGTTGTCGAATTCCCTCTATAGTGCTCGAGCGCGTTGAACAAGTTTCCGACAACGTCGCTCACCGGAAGACTTTTTTTTAGCGTTAGAAAAATTTCGCTAGCTTCTAGAATTTATTTGATTTCTTCTTCAAAGTTTCGAAATATGTAATTTGAAAAATATAATAGTTCGTTAAACACTTCAATGGCTGCAGTCCAATTTTTTCTGAGTTTTCTGCTCAACTGTCTAATTATAAAAGAACGAAACAGCGGCGCGCGGAGCGATGTTCATAGGGTGACCAGTCTACGATTAAAGATGAGTATTAATTACTTGAGTTTTAAATAAAAAATAAAAAATTACTTGAGTTAACTTGAAGGCTCTCTCGACCGCTGACCAATTAGTGCTTCCTCGAAATGGCACGAAAATATCGGAGGGCTTAGTTTGACTCTGAAAAGAAAATAAAATTAATTGGGAAAGTACCAAAACCAATTTTTTACCTTAATTTACATTTCTTACTTTAAAGGGATAGTACCAAGCTTTTTTTGTTCCAAATCTGCCCGGGTGAATGTTTTCTAAGTAAACTGCTATATTGTACCATGCAATGATGTGAAAAGTCCAGAAAAGCAAGACAAGGCCAATCGTGACTTCATTTTTTTCATCGATTGTTTCAATCCTCCGAAAGTCTAAATCCAGTGCCAATGACTTTTCAGCTCTAAAATCGTCTAAGAGTGAAACAAAAGCTTTTTGAAAATTCCTGGAATTTAACCCTAGACTAGTCACCCATGAGGAATTTCCGGCAATCTGCCGTCTTTATTTTTTTATAATCATTTGGTAGAGCGGAAAATTCTGAAGAAAAATTGACTCTATTCATTGGAGTGTTCAACAAACTATCATATTTTCTAAATCACATATTCTGTAAAGTTGATGAAATAGAATAAATTCTACAAGCTAGCGAGATTTTTATCACGCTAAAGGCAGTTGTTTGGTTGGCGACATTCTCGAAAAATCGCTAAACGCATGCGGGCAGTGTAGAATGAATTCAGCAACATCGCAGCTGAAATAACACGCTGGGGAATTCCTCATCACCCGACCAAAGTCGTTAGGTTGCTTATAGTGACCAGTCTAGGGTAGAAAATATCTGTAATTGCATTCGGAATCTAGGGATAGTTGTGCTAGAGAACGTTTCAATACAATCAGATTCAGATCAATACGTTCCTCAATCACGCGAAGATTTTAGGCTTCTAAGTTCGAAGATTTTTTATGAACATAAATGACAAGAAGATAGCAACAAAATTTACGAAAGCGTCAGCTTATATGACCATATCTATAGAGCCTGTAGGAAGAACATACAGAAAAGAATGACTAAGAACCCTATAACTAGATAACGTGAAAAGTAGAAATGATGAAAAGAATAGATTTATTTAAACAGGTCGGAAACTGTCGAGCGGAAATCGGATGTACTAAAGCTATTTTTAGCGTAACTCAATGATTACAGTAATTTTTTCCTTACGGATATCTCGTCGCGAAGTTAGTGCGGCTAATCCATAGAGCAATCCACTGTGCGGAAGGAATAGGGTTGCAGATTTGATTAGCAGCCCTGAGTCGATGAGTGATTCGTCAAGAACAATCGTCAAATGTGCGAGGAAGATCCAAACAGGTAGGCATGCAAGTACAGCTCTTGTTGCTAATGAAATTGATGGAATCAATAATTCAGTAGTAAAGTATGAAAGCTTTGAGACTTACTTAGTTACTAATTTTTTTAAAGGGGTTACACCACTGTAGAATTTTCAAAAAATCAATTTTTTTTCTTGAAAAGTTATCACCTGAAACCCTCTTTTTCTCATGAAATTTTGAATTTTTCCCGAGGCATTTCTTCATATTCATAGCCTAAGTCAGAACTTCAATCGTGTTTTTCTCGAAACATGATTTTTCAAATTGGCACGCAGCATAACTCCAATAATTTTCATTATTTTTATTTGAATTTCCCTTAGCATTTTGAAAACAATATTTCGAACAGAAATACGTAGGGGATCTTGAAAAAATTGATTTGCACATTTTCCATTGATACAAAATTGCCGGTTTTTCGGTCGAAATTTGATTTTTTTTTTCATTCAAATGGTCACCAATCACACAAAAAACAATATTTTCGAAATCCCATACGTATTTCTATAGTTATGTGCCTACGTATTCCTATAGAGTAATTGTTGTGATGAGGTTTTTTGTGGATCGTCCCTTCCTACGCGGAAACAGTCCTTACGAAAGTTCCTTAATCTCTCATAGATTACAAGATATTAAATAAGAAAAAGATATATACTTACAATGAGTGAAAAAAGCTCCAATAGCAAAAATGATCATTGTAGACATTGTAATATACATCATCAAAAAAATCCCCAGCACGATTGCTCCCGAATTTGGATAAACTGGTGATAAAATCCACGTGGAAATTATCGTAGCTGGCAGTGCTGTCATCATAAGATAATCGATCCATCCGAGATACATTAAACCTTGTTGAATTCTCAGGATTCTCATCAGTGCCTAATTTGAGAGGAGAACAATTATGTTTTAATGAATCTTGGTGTTCTCATTTTTTTCATTACCTTAAAACCTGTTGCTTTATCGTGAAACGCTTTGTGCAGTGTGGCAATTGGAATCAATAGGAATCCAATGATTGTTAGATAATAAATGAGGCTTATGTTGGGTCGTATTGTTGATGGAAGCATTGGAAAATGTATTCTATAGAATGGGAAACGACCCAATGTCATCTGCAATCAAATCTCGATGAATTAATTATCAATGGCTGTTCCTGATAAGAAAAATGTTTTTTAAGGTAGTCCTATCGGATTTCGAGTCATCGAAAGTTTTTCTTCAAATTTTGTGGAATAATTATTTATATTTTTTCCAGTTTTGGATGAATTTTGAAAAATTTCGACCGTTCAATTAACCACTCAAGTACGGGGTTATATACGTATATGGATATCAACGACTGTCCCAGCGGCTGGGGTCCATATACGTATGTCCATGAACCTTGTCGCACACTACTCAAACGCTCATATCTTTGAAAGTAAGTAACATTTTTGAATTCATTTTAAAACTCAAAAATTATTCAAATTCAGTAGGTTTTCGTTTTTTTCCTTAAAATCTAGTGTAGAGATTCCGATTAAAAAATATATAGCGATTCTTCCAGTATTTCGGAATAATATGAACTTAATTCGGATTTTTTTACCGTGTATTTTTTTTGGTTTGAGGAGGGTATCTTAAGGAGGGCTATCAGAAGGGCTTGTATGTACTTAATTTTCAAATCAATTGTTTGACGATATTTATTAATCTTTTCCATAGAAAAGTATCAACCACTGGGGAAAAACATTAGAAAGTCAATGCTTCTATTGTTCTATGGACCAAATCGTAATTATTAGTGAACAATGGATTCGAATATTTGAAATTTACTGGGTCTTCCGTTACTTCTCAAGGAGGCGAAATCCTCAGAAAGGCTATTCAAATTAATGCCAATTCTGGACCCAGGAATTATCCTCATTCCCACAAACAAAAAACGAAAAATTATCGACTCAGAAACGAAAAAGTCAATAATTACATTCTTATCAGTAAACGATGATGCTTCTGAGCTCCACATGTCAGTAAATGCCGATTCAACTGCAATTTGCATTGCCAAAAACCCTGATGACATGTAGGGATCTGAAAATAATAATCGACATTGTAATTTCTTTTCCCATATTTTATGATTTTATAGAAATCATGACTCCTCACCCATGTCATTTTCTATTACGTTTGACAGGCGTGTTCGAATCTTATAATCCAGTATTTCTGGCTGAGACGTATCTCCGAGACTATTTCTCTTGTAAAAATTGATCGGATTGAAGAAAAAAGTTATTCAAGTTAGATGGCAGACTAAAACATGAGTTAATATAGAAATCGTTTCCTCTCGAAATTTACCTGAAAAATCACCCAGAGAGCATTTTCAAGCCTTTTGTTCTTATTTTTACCGTAAAATTGAGTCACCAATTCCTCTTCACTCACTGCAGCAGTAACTGGAGGAGAGTAGAAAGGACTTATATTAATTTTTTCTTATTGTTTTCTATTTTGCTCATTGATTAGTCATTCATATTGAGTATCATTGAACTCAAAATAGCAAACATCGGATACATTTAAGCTTTTTTTTGTTACAACTAAATTATTTTTAAAAAATTAAAAATATGTACATGTGGAAAATTCAAGAAGCTATAAGTGCAGTTTTTGAGAAGTTGTTTTTTATAATAATTCATTGGTTCAAAAAATTCAAAAAAATTATCAGATGTATGCTAATTGCATTATCATGTTTATTATGGAAAATTGAGAATTTTACTTGGTCTCTGGATCATTGAGGAAACTCTCTTCATGAGATTATCAAAAAATAAACTTCTCGGCGCGTAGTAATAATTAGTTTCTTGTGGAATGCTTGATAGAATGTCTTCCCTCGTGTGTAGATCAATGCTCTTATTCCAGTAGAGGAAATCATAAATAAAAATGAGATAAGTCAAGTTTTTTTTTAGAGTTAATTTTTTTGCAAGACGATGTCATTTTCTGTCTTTATTTTCGGTTATATCTCAGATTGGATCAAGATACAGTGGAATCCCTCTGAATCTGACCAGATTCTTGCTCTCTGCTGGTCGGTCCTGTCCCTCGTAACGAATCATTGTGATTACCAGGACGACCAATCAGAAAAAACATTTAGGCGGTGGCATCTAAATTTTCAAAGTAATATCTGTATTCCCTACGCGTTTGGCTGCGCAGACCTACGCATATGAAGCATGAAGGTGATTTGTCTAAATTAGAGAAAAGTCCTGGCCTGAAGCGTCAGATTCAGAGGATTCCACTGTAGTAAATTCTACATAAGAACCTCTTTTATAGAGGGGAATACGCTGACAATTTTTTTTTCAACAGTCATATCTCCGTGAGATTCGGAAATATTTTCGATTAGTGAAGTTTTAGAAGTAATCGCTTCATTTTTATTTCATCTTCTCACTGCGTATGACTCATTGACAGAGCTGCATCTGTTGAGTTGAAAACTCTTATTTTCTTGCCGAAAGTAGAAAAAACCGGAGCAAAGGGAAGACCATCAGGATAGAATGAACCACAATTTGTTTGAAGCGAAAAGTTTCAAGGGAAATGTCCACATAATTCGGTAATTTTTTCATTTTTCCTAATAAAGCCCTCCGCTTTGAAAGAACAGCTGGTTCAGTTTGCCCTGCATGTTCATCATCCCCTTCACCCAATGATGAACTCTACTTTAAGGAGAATCAACATTCAAACTGAAGACGATTTGACTTTGATGAGAAAAGTCTTATAAACTCTTCAATAGATTCTAAAGTAATCAGATTTTTCTCTCAGTGTAATAAGAGAGAAGAAAGAGTCAATGCTTACTATTCATTTACTCACGTAAGAACAAGCACTTATTTCGATATAATTAAGCTGCCATTTACCAAAAAGAAGTCAATATTAACTCTTACTCAAATAAAAGTACACTCGTATTGGAGAATACGTATACACCTATTGGATCTATTCAGACGAAAAAAAAAACTAATGTTTTCTTTACACTTCAGTTACCAATATTCGGTCCAGAGAGATGAGAAGAAAATATTCTGCAATAAAAGTAGGTGACTCTGAGTAGAGTTCACTCCTAAATCGAGAAAAAAAATCAGTCGACAGAGTCCACGGAAAGTACTCAATTATTCTTGCGGGCACATTCTACTGTAAAAAAAGATCCACATAAAAATTTCTGTACCTTGCTTCGAAAAAAACCTGGAATAAAATTTTCGTTTCACTCTTTCGATGACTCAATTCGCGAGAAGCAATTGGGCGAGATGCTATCGATGAAAATCAATCTGATAATAGAGGGAGTAACTTTTTTGAAAATCATTGTGTGATGGAATCATAACGTCTCAATGGATATACGAATGAAGTTTATGGAAATTGCAGGAGAGACTGAGAAGTTCGATACCCAACGACCTGGAGTTCAAAAACGTGAGTTCTATTTGCATAAGTAGAAGTGCGAGAACAGCAGTGAGTTCTAATATATAGTCGAAGGAGGAGTGAAGTGTGGAGAATGAGAGATTTTGTGTATTGTTAGAAAATGAATGAAAGACAATAACGATAAAATGAGCAAAGCAAGTACAGTGCCCGTCCCGAATAAGGCGGCTTCGAATAAGGCGCAATGTTTATATTCGCGATGAGTTAATTCCCCCACCATCGGACTTCTCCTCCGGTGCTGTTCTTTAGGTCCCGATGTTTTGAATAAGGCGTTAGCGCGAAAAAGAAAAAATCAAATTATTTTTGGCTAATCTATTTATTATTAAACTTTCTTTCGACTTGGGTTTCATTTTTTATTTTTAACAAAAATAAAAAAATGGTTTAATATTTTTTTCCTTATACAGGGTGTCACTAAATAAGTTTAAATCCGGTGAGCTACTGGTGCAGAAATGTACCTAGAACGCTAGAAAAATATTGAAAAAAATCATTTTTCAATAGATTTTGAATAATTAATTTTTTAAGTAGACCAATGAAACTTCGTGTTTCATCGAGTATAAAACCATGTGGAGGGGATACATGGAGTACGCACCATGATGTGAGTGACGTGAACATAGCGTCTGGGTTCACGTCTGTCATTCATGTTTGGAAAAGATAATTTCGCGCGTAATTTTTTCAAACTCAATTCAAAGCTAGGCTGTGCGCTCCAAGATCACTCAAATTTGCCCTGATCAATCATGGCTAACGTAATTGATTAATTTCCATTTAATTTCATTTTCGTGCTAGAAATTTGATTTTTGTAGTACGAAAATTTGGCTTGGTGGTCATTAGAAGATGATTTTTTCTCTAATTAGACAGGGCCAGTCCTGGAAACCCTGAAGTGTAATTGAAGACCTGATCTCGAGCGAAGTGCATGTGCAGTATGTGCACTCTCGATTCATAGGGAAGGCACTTCCAGTGCACAGAACGTGCATTTTCGCTGCACAGAGAGTGCACTTCCCAGTCACTTTTGGTACGCAAAGTGTGCAGCTCCGACGCACACAGTGTGTACGTCTAGTCCACTGTGTACTTTCCGGTACACAGCGTGAACTCCTGGTGCACTTCAGGTACGCAGAGTATGCATTTCCAGCGTACAGAGTCTACACTTCTAGTGCGCAAAGTTGCACTACTGGTACACAGAGTGTGCACTTCGGGTACACAGAGTGTGCACTTCCGGTGCACAGAGTGTGCACTTCCGGTGCACTTCTGGTACGCGAAATGTGCACTTCCGGTGCACTTCTGATGCACAGAGTGTTCACTTTCGATGCACTTCTGGTGCACAGAGTGTGCACTTCCGGTGCACTTCTGGTGCACACTGTGTGCACTAGGAGTGCACATTTCGCGTGCCAGAAGTGCACACTGTGTGCACTAGAAGTGCACATTTCGCGTACCAGAAGTGCACATTCTGTGCACCAGAAGTACACTCTCTGTGCACTAGAAATGCACCGGAAGTGCATGCTCTGTGCACCAGAAGTGCAAACTGTGTGCACTAGAAGTGCACATTTCGCGTACCAGAAGTGCACACTTTGTGCACCGGAAGTGCACACTTTGTGCACCGGAAGTGCACACTCTGTGCACCGGAAGTGCACACTCTGTGCAGCAGAAGTGCATCGGAAGTACACATTCTGTGCACGGGAAGTGCACACTTCATGCATCATAAATGTACACTTCATGCGCCGAAAATGCAAACTCTGCGTACCTGAAGTGCACCAGGAGTTCACGCTGTGTACCGGAAAGTACACAGTGGACTAGACGTACACACTGTGTGCGTCGGAGCTGCACACTTTGCGTACCAAAAGTGGCTGGGAAGTGCACTCTCTGTGCAGCGAAAATGCACGTTCTGTGCACTGGAAGTGCCTTCCCTATGAATCGAGAGTGCACATACTGCACATGCACTTCGCTCGAGATCAGGTCTTCAATTACACTTCAGGGTTTCCAGGACTTGCCCTGTCTAATTAGAGAAAAAATCATCTTCTAATGACCACCAAACCAAATTTTCGTGCTACAAAAATCAAATTTCTAGCACGAAAATGAAATTAAATGGAAATTAATCAATTACGTTAGCCATGATTGATCAGGGCAAATTTGAGTCATCTTGGAGCGCAGCGTCTAGCTTTGAATTGAGTTTGAAAAAATTACGCGCGAAATTATCTTTTCCAAACATGAATGACAGACGTGAACCCAGACGCTATGTTCACGTCACTCACATCATGGTGCGTACTCTATGTATCCCCTCCACACGGTTTTATACTCGATGAAACACGAAGTTTCATTGGTCTACTTAAAAAATTAATTATTCAAAATCTATTGAAAAATGATTTTTTTCAATATTTTTCTAGCGTTCTAGGTACATTTCTGTACCAGTAGCTCACCGGATTTAAACTTATTTAGTGACACCCTGTATATCATACAAAATATTCAAAGATTCTGTTAAAAAATTGGCTGACATTGATGGATTTTGTGTTTTACCATTATTATGATTTCATCATGGATAATACCATTGTTACAAGTTTCATCAGGGATACCATGAAGATCAGGCGCACTTACTTTCTTCAATGTGCATTCATCACTATCCTGATAAAAAAAAAGTTTAATTGTAATTTTAATGGTACAAAATGTCTAGTTTTTAATTCCTTTAACCGAACGCCTTATTGCGGACACCCCGACCCAAAACACTGCGCGTTGATTTAGCGAGAGGAGTGGGGGAACGACGATTCCAGGAATCGCCCTCCCCTACAAGACTCTTAACCGCCTTATTCGAGATGTGTACTGTAGTAAAGGCTTAGTAGAGGGGAGAAAAGATTTAAAAAAAGTTAGAATCTAATTCCACAGAGAAAAAAGTGAATTAAATATATTATATAACTATGTAAAATGCAGATTGCGTAAATAAATAAAATAAAATATCGCTTCCGATCTTCCTGGTGATAATCCTCAAAAACAGGCATTAATTATTCTCAGATTATAATGATTGGAGATATTCAATAAAAACGGAAATAGTAAGACGATTTAACTCAATTTCACTTAGAAATTAGTTCTCAAGGGGGAACGTCAGTTCTTCGAGATGGGCATGACGAACGGTGGAGTAGGGCGCAGGGACAAGGTTATGAGAATTTCATATCCCCTTTAGATTCTAAGATATTTAACTGAGCGTGAAAAACCTGTATATGAAGTGCCAGAGGTTCGAAGATTAGTCGAATTTGTAGTGAAAAAATAATGGGTAGGAGTATCTCGAAGGTTGAAATTAATAGACTCCTTTTTCTCATGAGTATCGCTTTCCAAAATAATGTCACGCATCTTGACCAGCACCGAAGGATTCGTGGATCCTTCCATGTCCACATGTCGTCCATTATTCCGAAGGTGAAATTGGGAAAATCGTTATAATAATTTATTCCCAATATTTTCGTATGTAATTTTTGTTATTTAGATGTTTCTGCGTCAACACACTCTGTTTTACTCACTATCCGGTTTTTTTCGGAATGAAACCAGTTTAACCTTCGTTTTCACATAATTATCAACGGAAGTTGGCTGAAAACACATCGAAATGACGATCGTAATATTAATTGAATTCAACAGACATCGTTTTAAATAAGAATCATTACGACCGGATGACCTAATAGTTAGATAACAAAGAGGAAGAAGAAGAAGAAGGATAAAAATCATTAAAATGAAGATTTTTACGAAATTGAAAGGAGCAACGTGGTCATTCAGTGAATTGATTATTTTATCATTTCAATTGTCAGTCTCTTTATTAACAAGTGGTTGCAGATTTATTATTCGGCCACGTAGGAAGAATTTGTTAGGTGAAACAGTTTTGGTAAAATAAATTTCTGTCTATTATTAATTTGAAATGAAATCAAAGGATCTTAGAGTTTTCCGCGAATTTGAATTCTATGGCAAAAGTGGGATTTTTAGATGAGGCATGCAGTCTCAGAAAGAAAATCCATAGTGCTCGTGGCAAATCTCACTTATCCAAGAAAGATCGTCGAAGTGCAAAAATAATATAATAGAAGAGTCGGTGAGGTTATCAATAATAAATATATGATTAATTCCAAATTTATTCATAGAGTCAATCATTGTAATTTTTCAAATTCATTTTTTTAAATCAATTTGGTATGATTCAAATATTCATTGTCAAGAATCATAGATTCATTAATGTTTGAAAATGATTAATCGGAAGCTGCTATTTTTGAGTGAATGAAATATTAATTAGTCGATTCATCCGATTTTGATCGATTCTTGCAGTCGATTAATCGATTCTTCCGATTCTAATCGATTCTTTCGATTCTAATCGATTCTTTTGATTTTAATCGATTTAGGTTGTCGATTAATCGGTACGAAGACTCGAAGTGTGTAGAATACGAATCGGAATCGAAAGTCGATTCTTCAATGAATTTTTCCGTCTCTAATCTCTCTTAAGCGTTAGATATTGAACATTAAAAGCTCTTTTGCGGTAAGCTACAAAAAAAAATTTTATCTGAGGTTTTTCTTTAATGGAATATCTCGAAATCCATCTTTCTTCCTTGTCAATAACGAAGGTTCTCACGATAACTTCTTTATTCCTTTTTGATGCTGTCTTTTTAAAGGCACTCCAAGAAAATTAATTCCACTCCAAAATTGCATCACCTTCTTTTAGTACTAATTTGCTACTATATCTAATTGCAGATAACCGGTGCAGGTCATGGAATTGGCAGGGAATTGGCAATACAACTGGCTCGATTGGGATGCATAGTGGTCTGCTGGGACATAGAGAAAGATCGTAATTTAGCTACGAGGAATGCAATACTCGATGAAGGAGGAGAAGTATTCCAACAAATTAAATAAAAGGAAAATCTTTTTTCTCGTTAATTTAGTTTTTCGAAAATTTTAACAGGTTTATGACTTTGTCGTTGATGTATCGAACAGAATGGAAGTTCGTGAAGCATCAAGACTGATGAGAAAGTATCGTATTCCAGATGTTACAATACTGATAAACAATGCTGCAGTTCTCATGCACAAGCCCCTCTTTGATCATGACCCTGATGATATTGAGAAAACTTTCAGAGTGAATGTTTTCTCTCAATTTTGGGTGATTTTCCGTTTCTTTTCATTGACTCAGTAGATCATGACTTTATTTATGGAAAACGCATGACCGAATTGAAATTGAAGGAAATGATTGAATTTTACCTCTTTAGTTTCAATGGAATATCTCACAATATAAGAGAGATAAAGGAATTCACGGAGAAAACTTTTTAGGAGGAACCTTTCTTGTTGAGAAGCATCAAACTTCTCAACAAGAAAGATTCCTACTTATCTACTGATCTGCTTTATCTCCTTTAGATTTCTAATTATTTGAAGGGAAACTGATTTCAATGCTGAGAAGGTCACGCATATCTTCATCGTTTCTCTTGAATCATTCATCAGTTTTTGTCGGATATCTCGGAAACTAAACCAGATACAGGGTGTTACGAAATTCGCGCATTTGGTGTATATAGCGATATTCTACGTGAAAAAATAAGAAGATTATAAGGAAGCGATTTTTCTATCTGGTGAACAACGGTGGAGATATTCACGATTGAAGACTGAGCATGAAGCATTGGGCACAACAGCAAGTGTCACCATCCTCCAATTTTGGCGCCAACTTTATTTGTAATCCCTGGCGGACCCGTTGTTAAGCTTTCCATTGTTGGTCATGTATCCATATCGATATGTCCATTGAGTCGATCTTTTATCGGTCAATGGTCGATACGAATTCTGAAATTTTTGAGAAGCAATAAGCAAGCTAGCGTAATGGTTGCACTCAACGGGTGAAGCTAATTTTTAAAAAACACATAATTTTTTCGTTCTTCCTAAGCACAAAGAATTATCCTTTCTATTACAAGGAGTAATCCTTTTCAGTTCCGAATCGAGTGAGAGATTTGGTAGTTTGTGGATATGATTCATCAATCATATCCATAAACTACCAAATCTGAGTCTATAGATCATCATTCACACGCGATAGACTCAAGCTCGATTTCTCCCGGTGACGATGATGAAATGCAAGCCGTACAAAAAATGTTTTGATCAGTCGCAAAATACGGCCAACTAAGTTGCCAAAAACGCGAAATTAAATAACATAGAAAAAAAAATCGAGTGACAGCTGAAGTTGGCGGTAAAACTGGAGGATCGTGACACTTGCTGTGCTGTACAATGCCTCATGGTCAGTGTTCAATCGTGAATATCTCCGCCGTTATTCATCGGATTGAAAAATGGCTTTTTCATAATCTTCTTATTTTTCCACTTAGAACATCACTATATGTACCAAATGCACGAATTCTGTAACACCCTGTACAGACATTGTGCCTCGATTTTTTCTGTAGCTCTTGAGACTCTCTACAAAAAAGAAATAAAGTAGAATCGCTCTATCTCGTTCAGTTTCCACCTCCTCTCTCGCCACGCTCACCTTAGGAGCCACGTAAAAATTATCTTCAAACTTTGCTACATCAAATTTTGTGAACACGAAGTTCAAAGCAATGTTCAACTGGTAGTGAACTTTCATGAAGATTTCCCCTCTAAAAATTAAGATATTCAATTTCAAATCTTATCCCAAACTCGATAAGATACAATGTTTAAGCTGTAAAGGAATCACTATTTCGAAATCCAATATCTCAATTTCTAGATGGTAAATCATTCTGGAATTTCTCCACAACTTGAACATTGTTTGCTACTTGAAAATAATTTTCAGGTGAGATGTGCGTGAACCTCTCAAACTTACTTTAAAACATTCGTTTTTACAAAATATCTCAGAATCTATAGGAGATAGAGTTTTCTTTGTAACTCCTGTAGATTGTCAAAAAAGTGGTTACATTCAATGAATTGTGATTACAGACAATTGAAGAGTTCTTACCAAAAATGCTTCAGAACAAAAAAGGTCACATTGTTTCGATCTGCAGTCTCTGTGGAGTCTATGGAGTCTCAAAGAAGATTGCTTATTGTTCCTCAAAATTTGCTGTACGAGGTAATATTCTCCCAAATATTCTGGAAACAAGTAAGCCTCGAGGGAATCATCAAAAGACGTTTTTTTGGAGAGAAGCTCACGATCTCCAACAATAGTCACTTGTCAATTCCCTCTAATTCTGTTGGTCACGGAAATATCCCCTTGAACTAGAACTGATGAAACTGAACTATCGAATCTCGTGTGATATGTCAAATTCATTACGAGATAGCCCATCGATTAATCGGAATTCCGAAATCAATCGATCGGAAGTTCATCACCTTAAACTGAAGCCGCTGAAACAGAACTATTGAATGAAATGCGACATCTCGCATTGATTAATCGAAATTTAAAAATTGATCGATTGGATCTTAATGTGATATTGTTTTTTCCTTTTATGTCATCAAATTTCGAAACTAATGCGAGGTATTGCATGTATTGGGCGATACTTGAATATAATCAATCGGAGTTGATGTGATATTTTTTATATCGTCACGCGCGCCTGCATCAATATTTCTTCATTCATAAAAACTGCAATTGCCGATCGATCATTTTCGAACATCGATTAATCGATGCGATATCTCGCATTGAATTTGAGATATCGCATATGATTCGATAGTTCCGTTTGACCAGTTTTAGTTTGAGGAGATTATGTTAAAAAGAGCATGTACTTCTACCACTACACTACTAAATTCTTCCGTTTCTTGTCAATGAAAGGATTAATGAATGGACTTCGTGAAGAATTTAAATCGCACAAATTCATCAATTTCACAACAATTTATCCATTCTACGTGGACACTGGACTAGCCAAGGATCCAAAATACAGGTATGGGTGAAAGTAGTGAGGTAATATGATCGAATTAAAAAGCAAAAACTCGTGATTAATCATTATGCACTTGTATACTCGTTTCATGTTGGTTCGCTCATTATTCAACTGTAATTTTTAACAAAAATCTTCGTGAGCTAGTGCAACCAGTTCTAACGTTATATTTCATTTTGCTGGCAAATTCTACCGATAAAATTCATTTGAATTATAATTGGACACTGGAAATTTATGACTCGTGAATTTTTTATTAACAGTTATATGAAAATGATAGCTTGGTAATAACTTCCTCTTGATTTTCACAGATTTTCGTGGCTTTTTCGTTCAGTTACACCGAAATACGCGGCTGGAGAGATTATCAGAGCTGTGCAGAGAAACTATAACGAATGTATTATCCCGAAATGGCTTTATCCCTTGAATTACATTTTGAGGTATTTATATTTTTTATTTCTTTCAATATGAAAAATTCCACCTTTAAGGATGTTCTACAGGTAGTGTAAGCGGGGGCTGTGCGGCATGAGAGGGGCAGTGATTTCGTCAGTGGTCCAATCCGTGAACATGAAAAAATGAGTTTTTAAATTTCTCATTAAAATTATTTTTAGGGAATTATGGAACACTGCGGGTGTTCAAAGCTCGTTTTTCCGAATTATCAGCAATTAATTGGAAACTAAACCACAAATTTTCATTTTTTTCTGTTCCATCAACCGTCCCCTGGGGCACTACCTTAATTTTGTTTGTTTTTCCTAATTTTCAATACTCAGATGTCTTTTCAATTGCTTTGACTCGAATTCATTAAAAATTGATCTTTCAGATGTGATAAAGTGCATGAATTCCCCAAAATTTTAGTTTTTTTTAAAAGAGGACGAAAATTTTTCCCCAAAAAATCTAAGGCATAATAAAAATTTTTTAAAAATGTAATACAATAAAGTTTAAAACAATAATCTTCTGAGGTTTTGAGGAAAAATTTAATCAGTAACACCTGAACCCATTTCTTTTAAGGAGTTTCGTTAGCACTTTGGGTTCAATGATATCGCTGTGAGATTCATACAGGACGTTCTTAATGTTTCGCTCATTATGTAATATTATTCCCTAAATTTTCCTCTGATCGGTTTTGAAGTAATTAACGATCAAAATCGTGTCTTATACACACATATATATATAAGACGTAATTTTGATCGTTAATTACTTCCTGTATGAATTTCACGGCAATGTCATTGAACCCAAAGTGCCAATGAAAATCCTTAAATTTCTATTTTTTAAATTTTCATTCTAACTAAACAAGTTTATTAATGTTATAATTTTCTTCAGCATTCTTCCAGATTCATCAGTGAACTTGATTCTCAATTACTTATCTCGCTATAAATACCAGAAACAATTACCAACAATTTCCCCAACATTATAATATAATTGAATCAAAGAATATGATTCATATCTTGAATTTTCTGTGAAGAGAATAAACTAATAATTTCCTTGTTAATAAATGAATCAGCCAAATTATCTTAGATTTGCATAATTATTTCCGCAAAACTTATAATCGTGTCCATGAAGTTTTTATCGATATTTTCTAGGATAAAAGACGCACGTGGACACTAATTTTATAATGGAATTGTTATGTTGTCTGTTTTTGTACTTTTTCTAGTTGAATTAACGTTGTCTCGATAAGAAAAAAAATAATGATGGAACGCCATGTGTATTAAGTGGACGATAAAGTATTGAATTATTCATACGGTTAGAATGTTAGTCTTTCAATAGTCAATACAAGAATTCAAGCATGAATTGGATAAGAGAAACACTGGCTAGTGTTGCAATAATAATTTTTACAATGTAGGAAATGTATGGATTATTAATTCATTATTGTGATCATTTCTTTCTCTGCTGCAAACTTTCTATCACCATAAGACTTGACTTTAATACTTTTGTGAGATAATATCAGTTCGTACGATCAAAAACTATCTTTTAAAATTTTATCAATATCTTGGAAATTTTAGGGAAGTGGAACGTTGGCTTTTTTTATTTCATAGATCTCAGAAGTATGTTTCGAAAATATCTCTTTACAATTGTTGATCAGCTCACTCGTTTTAAGGTAGTCGGGTTGAATTTCAGTATACGCTTAAGACCATGATTATTTACATTATATCGAAAGAGCTGACTTCGCTCTACATGTCTGCAAAATTTTGGATTGATTCCCCGTATAGTTTGGGTGTAATTAATTAATAATGTAGTATTATACTTATAGCGATATCTCGAGGATGGTTCATTTTATAGATATAACTATCGAGAAATTTTTCCTTCCAAATTCAATTTCCTATTTTTTTAATCCCAATTTTTTTCTTCTCACATCAATACTTTCCGAGTTATTTTGTTCGAACGCAAAGAATTCTCTATTTTTATCTTCTTTCGCGAACGATTAGAAACTTATCTCCGAACCATTCGCGGAAAAAATATAAAAATAGGTATTTTTTGGCGTTCGAACGCAATAACTCGAAAAATATTGATGTGAGAGAAAAAAGTTTGGGCTGAAGAAATAGGAAATTGAACTTGGAAGAAAAAATATGTCCATAGTTTTTTATGTAAAATGGACCATTCTCGAGATATCGCGAGAGTAGCAATTGGTGCGTTTTGTGAACTTGGATTAATGCTCTCCAAGCTCCGTGTTTTTTTCCAATTCGTTTCCATTCTTAAAATTGATTTAAAGTACCTAAAAATTTCGTTTTTCGGTGTTTTTGAAAAAATGTCGACCTAAATTTTTGCAATAGTCTTTTTTGCAATATTCGCAAAAGTTTAGATCAGTTTTCAAAAACAACAGAAAAAAAAATTTTTTGGTACTTTTTCAAATAAATTTCAAGTTTACAAAACACACCCTTTGCGCGCTGTGCGATCAGTAGTTTCCGAGATATCGGTGATTAAAGACAAAGGGTTGATTCTTCACTCAACAGCCGGATATCTCAGTGACAAATGGTCACGACAAGGGGTTACACCACTTAAGGGGTTACACAACCCCTTAAGTGGTGGAACCCCGTGCCAAGGAGGCACATGTAAAATTCTCGAAAGTCACGAGTTCTGAGATACTATCAGAGAAGAAAATCCAATATGAATTGCCAAATATCTTCTCACTTTTTCACATCTTAATACATTTGCGATACGGAAATATATCTTATTATAAATATATATTTATCATATAAATATGATTCGTTACTACTCATGAATAACTACAAATATACGTAAACACGGTTTATGGAGAACATTCTATGCGTCTCCAATTTTCGTTTGTAAATGACAGGAAGGATAAGTCTGTTGACAAGGTAATTAGTGGGATAGTGGCAATGTGTAAAAATAGAATATTGGCTTTGGCTCACGAGTGAATGACTGGAATATCTTTAGTACTAAATTATCCATTCTATTTGGAAATTCCAATTGAACAATAGTTACATAAGCTTCTGTTAACAATTCATTATGCAATTATGGAAATTATTCATTGACAAACTGAATGAGTTGAATTTCTGTCAATGAATAATTTTGTTGTGTATACATTTGCAGCTTTCCAAAATTCAAGAAAAAAAGTGGAAGAATCTCACTGAAGGCCCCCTTAGTAGAGACAATTTTTCTTTATCGTTTGTTAAATTTCTTAAGATACATATAACTTGACTTAGTTGGTATTAATATACTTTTCTAAGAAAATGCAAAGAAGACATTTTTCAATGAAAAATGAGACGGTATTGCTCCACACTCATTTCTATTATATGGTCACGTAGAAACAAAGTGGCTGAAATTCCAGAAATGGAAAAATCTGAAGTGAAAAAGGCGTTTATCCAAAAATTACGCTAAAATAATTTTTTAATTAAAATTTTTTTATCTCACTCAGTTTTTGAGTTATTAAAAAAAATAGGCAAACTACTTTGGAATCATTAAGCTACAAAAAAGGTCTCTATAAGAAAGTTTGTATTCTGCTTAGTTCCCGAAATATTCCATAAAAACGATTTTGGGGTAATATTGCCTCTGTTTCTAGGAATAACTCAACGTTAACCGAGGAAAACATTCTTTTATGGAAAGCTCTTCTGACAGCTCTCATCCTCCTCTACTAAAAAGATCTCTATGAAAATTGCCCCCTTTCCCACGGATTCCGAGATATTTCAAAAAATCTGGATGCAGACTTATCCAAAAAAGCAGATTCAGTAACAAAGAGGAAAAAACAGTATAATTCGATGTTTCCCCTTCAAAGCTTTTTCAAATATTTCGGAAACTAAGAGAGATAGAGTGATTTCACCTGAGTCCTTTTTACACCTGAAATTTTCTACAAAAGAAGATTTGGACAAAATTGTACTCTCTTACTTGATTTCCGAAAGATTCTCAAAAAAAGAATGAGAAAAACTTTGACTTATGTTTTTTACCTCTTCACTGAATTCTCTTAGTCTTTCTCAATTATCTAAGAAATTGAGTGAAATAGAGCGATTTCGCCCCGATCCTTTTTTGTAGCTCTTGAAATTCTGTACAGAAGAAGATCGAAGCGAAATCATCCTATCTCGCGTAATTCCCGAATTGTACTAATAATAATGTAAGATGCTAACGTGATGGCAAGAATCCTTATGTTTTTTTTTTATTTTTCTTGCCATGTATAACCTTTTTGGTTATTTACATTTTTCCTTTTTCCTTTCCCACCCCCCTTGCGACACCATGGATCGACTTCTTTGCCATACTGCACCTCATAAAGATGATACCCTTCTTAATGATTCTATTCATCAATTAAAGGAATCTCGAATAAAACGATTCGTTTAAGAAGTAATTGTTGACATATTTGTGAAAATTTCCTCTGGAAAGTCTCATTATTTCTATTCTCGTAACTCGTATCTCTTTCGAGGATTTTTTCAATTTCGGTCATTGCAGAGAGAAAATTCCGAGTCAGCTTTAATATCACTCTAATTTCGTTAGTGTCAACAGGATTCAAAAAAAAAGAGAAATTTACAGAAAATTATGTTCAAAACATATTAAACCCTTGAAAATGCAACTTCAGAGCATGTAATAGTAGTTATTAGTGAATAACTATGAAAACTATACTTTTCATATTTTCGTTCTCTCTCTCTCTCTCTCTCTCTCTACTCCGATATGGCTATATCCCCTAGAGGGGCAAGTGCCACTACTTCTCTTTTTGTTTATGCCTCCTAGCGGAGGACTAACTGAATCTCTTTTTCCGAGCTCAACTCCATCTGCAGCTCTTTCACACTAATTTTTTAAATTTAAATTACATATTTTCTTATTAATTTCTTTTATTTTTCCTTATTATTTATTATAGACAGCTCATCGTTTGCCAATACTCCGACGTTTCCCTCTTTTGGTTGAATTCCAATCTCGTTTGATTTTCGAGGATCCTCTCGCTTTCTCCCATCAGCAAAACAGGACAATTAAGGACAGGACAAATGAAAATGGATAACAGTATTATGATATGACAAATTTCGTTCTCTCTAACTCACTCGGGACGCTGTCTAGTGTGTAAACACTGCATGAATCAAGCGAGACATTATAACCACTGAGTAGCGCAGTATTGGCGGGAGGACGTTAACGGACTATTTGAATGGTCGTTAGCCGTAACTCCGTCAAAAATGAAGTTATCACGACAAGAAACATATCTATGACGGTTCGAACAATTAAATTGTCAATAACAATTAAAAAGGTAAATTGGAGGGCAAGATAACCAACAAATTCGAATTCTGCGCCCTCAAATTAGTCAATCGGCGTTTTCAATTTGCTGCACTATCCGGAGTAGGGTAGAAAACTTACTTGATCTGAGTGCCCTCAGGCGCGGCTCTTCTAAAATTGTTCGGCTGGCGTAAAATAGTCTACATTTTTTTTTATTAAAGAAGTATAATAAATTGAGATTAATTGAATAAAGCAATGATTGACGAGTGACTGGATTTTTCAGACTTGAGCCGTAGTGACAAAGAGCAAATGGTAATATTAATGGAAGACGATTTAACGACATGAGGTCAAGGCACTCTAAACATGAAAGATTTCATTGAAAATATTGTTAGCAATTGTTCAGATGCAAAGGTAAGTATAGTCATAATTCATACCCGTACCTATGCATCTGCACAATTGCCCACAATATTTTCAGTGAATTCTTTCATGTTCAGAGTGCCTTGACCTCATGTCGTTGAATCATTTTCCATTAATATTACCATTTTTTCTTCGCCATCACGACTCGATTCTGGAAGATCCTGTAATTCGTAAATCATTGCTTCATTCAATTGATGGCAATTTATTTTAATTTTTGACTAAAAAAAATATAGACTATTTTACTCAAACCGAACAATTTTAAAGCAGTCGCGCGTGAGGGCGCTCAGAATAGTTTTCTAAACTACCCCGGGTAGTGCAGCAAATCGAAAACGCCAAAAATCAACCAAATTGTCCTGAGGAGCTCATTTTCGGGGAAGAAGTTTTGCTAGCGTATAAACTAAATGCTAATAGTAAAGAGACGTATGTGGCGGAGATACGTCTCTTTATGCGTAGTAGGTGGTACTTAGGCCTATATGTCATTTTTTTTCACCATTATTGTGTGAAATGCTCCGAAAAATTGATTGTTGAAGAAAAAAAAAAATGCCACTTTTTTTTTTTTAGAAAAAAAAATCAAAAATGGGCCTCACGTCACTTTGTTTCTAAGACGACGATATCCAAAATTATGTTCTTCATAATAATCTAGATTTTATATTATTCATTTTAAGTCGTATTAATTTCTCATGGTCGTATTACATTTGAATCCCCACAAAAAACATGCCAAAAAATATTCCTTCAACATAACATTTCCACAAAATTTTCGACGAAATTCTCAACGACATGATCACACAAAATTGATGGATAAATGAGACTTATATAATTCATTGAGTTTGGAAAAAGGCATCTCATTATGACACCAAAAAACCTGATATCTCGAGAAAATGAGACAATTCAAATAAATCAATGACCAATATTTTACAATTCAATATTATCACCATTTCCACAAAAAAATATGATTGACAACAAGATTCTTAACAACATAATCTCACAAAATAAATATATAAAAGAAACGAATTTTCAATATAAACATAATGGATGCAGAACATGAAAGCATGTAATTACTGACACTTATTACTAATACCAGGAAGAACATGCAAAAAAAAACTAAGTAAATCCAATAATCACAACAAACGGAAGATTCTGAGAAAAATTACAGCAGAAAAATCGAGTATTTTCGACATTGGAGGTTTTTACAGAAAATAATTTATACTAAGTAACTTTCTAGGCGGGAAATATTTGGAGAATATTTCATACGGTTTTTTTTTTACTGAGGTACTTTTGCCTGTCACCATTTATTTTATGATATTTGTAGAACCAAATCTAAGCGACCAAGAAAGTCCTCACACAAATTTATGGATTTCCTATAGATTTAAAGATATTTTATCGAACAGCCTCGATTTGCTTTCCAATTCCTGTTAGCGTCAGATGTAGAGGGACTAATAAGTATAATCATTTTGAAGGGAATTCCCAGTGACCTTGCCGATTGATGTCGAACCGGTTGAGGGTTCGTCACCGTTCGTGTTGTCATTGAAACGATTATTCATCACTTTTCATAAGAAACGAAACCGGAATCTCCGTGATAATCTGAAAATTTCACTTGAATGCTATTATCTTGATGCTATATTAACTCAATTTTTTTCGTATTTCAATTAGAAAATTCCCAAAATTTCATCAACAGGAAAAATTCAAAGTTAAAACACATTTATCAGATTTCCTGAATTTCTCATTCTTCATTACGTGATTCTTCTCACGAAAACCCATTGAAGAAGCCTCAACTGACCTTGACTGATGGCAAGTGCTCTCACTGGGCTCTCTTGAGCCAACATTGGACCCAAGACTAAATCTCTATCTCCCAGTCAAGTTCAGATAGTCTGCACAGTTGGTTCCCTCTTTTGTTACGTGCTACACTGTGGAAACGAGTGGGATCACCATCAACTGGCTTGTTGTTGACCGCTCGTTACTATCATACAGAATATAAAGTTGCTTAGAAACCATACACGTGTGATTAACTATTCTCCGATAAATTTAATCGATTGTCGGCATTGTAACTTTGTTTTTTCAATTTTTTTTAGCCCTTGTATCTGTTTTAAATTGAGATTATTGACTATTTAATTTGAAAATAATTCTAATATCTATGAGTCAAGTGGAATTATCAATGAAGGACTCTTAGTGCAATTAGTGGTGATACGTGAAGGAGGACTCTCATTTACTTTTCTCATTACAACTAGGAGAAAACACTAAATTCTTTAGGTAAATAGTCAAATTTACATGTTGAAAATTTTTTTTTGTTAAACACAAAAAAAGTTTTACATATTTTATTGATTCTATGGGAAAACTGAGGCAATTTGTTCTGGAAATACTATAATACAATTGATTAAAATTTTGGCCCGATCATTGCCACGATTGTTGAGAAACAATTCAATTGATGATAATAGAATTAGCATATAACTGAAATTTTTTGAAAATATTTAACGAATAAATAATTATTTTACGAATATTTTTGAAAATTACGTTTATAGTTTTTAATCTTCTACATATGCATATTTTTTATTTTTTTCTAAAATAAATTATTTGTTGAAAAACCAAAAAAAATGGTCTGATCATTGCTATTTTTAGCGTCATTTCAATTATTTAATTCATCAGAACATTTTGTAATTAAAGTCTTGGGTATTTTTAAATAAGAAATAATCATCAATGAGTCTAAATAATTTGGTTTATTCACTTCACTTTCTACATAAAAACGAGTACGACAGTGTACTCTGTTCGGTAGCGCGTTAATAACTGACTCATCGTTATACCGAGCAATTTATTTTTTTCGGATAATCCGCGAAAGGTATCTACTGTACCTCGAGATACAAAACAAAAATGATATGGATTTAATTTCTTACAATTTCATATACTGATGGATCAAAATTGATTGTATCATGAAATTTTTCAACATGAATTTCTCCGGCTATCTGAAGAATTCTCGAAATCTCGGAAAATTCATCATCTTTATCATTGCCTAAACAAAGAAAAATCATTTTTTCTCCAATTTTTCCACTAAAGAAATTGATGAAAATAACAGCCTCTAATCGATATTTTTTTGCTTAATTAATTCTTGATTGCTGACACTTTTTTTTTCTGAGTAAATATGAATTATTTGCAATTTTCATATTGACATTGCGCTAGTGAAATTGAAAACAAATAAAACTTTCCAGTGAATATTTGTATAGATTTTGTTTCTCGAATAACTAAGTATAAATGGAGAAATTATTTTAATTTTGTTGCACGTATCATTATCAATAATTAATACAGCTGATTGAGAATTTCAATAGATTTTAAATTGCATGACATAAGAGATCTGGTGAAGATTATGAGGATATGTAATATTTGTGTATTATGTTGTCTTCTTGATTCAAGTTGATTATCTTCAATTCGAGAAGCTATTCATTATTTTTTTTTCCTGATATTTTTGCAGCAAATACAACGGAGAGAATGTAGATAATGTGATTGGTGAATTAATTTCATTAATTAAACTTGTAGATTGATTTTTTTTTTATAAAAAATGTTCATAGCTAATTTCATCATATAATGATAAATGAAAAGTGAGAGTTATCAAGGAAATGCAATTTAATTCTGTATAAAAATAAACAAATAATTGAACTAGAAATGATAGAGTTCATGAACATTAATTACAGGTTTTTTTCCTTGTAAGTTAATCGATTAAAAATTATGATGAATTCTTTTATTTTTTTTTTATTTTTTATTTTTCATTGGATTCTTTGAATTCATTTGGGAGAAAAAAACCATTAGGAAATTTTTGGAATTATTGAACAAAAGTTTTGATCACTGTGATTGAATGTTATAATTAATGTCATATCAACGTTATAATTGATCTAATAACTACTGGAATCATTAGACAATTATTTTATGCAGTTATTCTTATTATTTGTAATTTATATCCTTATCTTCTCTCTCTTTCTTTCTCTCCCTCTCATTTGATGAATCAATAGAACAAAAGATCAAAAGCTGATGCAAATTTTGAGTTGCAAAATAGTTTTTTGAATAAAATCGCATTGAATGATTATTTTTTGACGTAGTTTTTCAATTCACTTTTTCAAAATAATTTTTTGATTTTTTTTTCAAAATAAATTTTTGATTTATTCTTTCAAAATGATTTGTTGATTCATTTTTTCAAAATAATTAAAATGAAAAAAATTACGTCTTAAATCTTTTCCTGTGGAGAATTCAATTCCCTTAAAAAAAAAAGTCACTTCATGAATTTCCCGAAGCTTAATAATTTTCGTATCTAATAAAAGACTTGAAACATAATTTTTTTAATTCATCTCCTTTCGATTTTACTACACAATCATTGGATTAAAATGCAACGAGTGTATCACTTGATATCTCTTTAGATGTTTACACTCTCTACCATTTTCCCAATTGAATTTTGCCAAACTATCCATTACTTGTTCAAGTAATAGGGAAGTAATAAAAGAACAGGTCTCATTTCCTTTTACATTTCAGATAAAAAACTATTATTATTCCGCATTGGTACAAAAATATCAAGTCCCCTGAAAGCCGTTGCATCATTGTTCATAAGAAAATTAACAATAATTAAAAAGGAAAAAAAATGAATTCGTAAATACGTTGCATGAATATAAAAAACTCGTACGTCAGTGATCTGTTTAATTTTTCTGAGAATTCATCGTCACTGAAGAATATTCATTAAAAAAAGATAATCTATCCACCTATCAATAATAATGATAATAATAATAATAATAATAATAATAATAATAATAATAATCATAATAAAATCTACGCAAAGTTCGTTGATTTTTCCTCTCTTACCGTTTTGTTACCAAATTTTCAAATATTTTTCAAAAAATCGAAAATTCTCGTTCGTGGATTGGTAATTTTTTTCCCTTCAATTTCATTTCCACTGCTATTCTTTCTAAAATTCAATATTTCAAGCAGTGCAGCTAAAATTATAGTTCACATTTTCCAATCTTTCGGATAATTAATTTCTTCGCTTAATAAATCACCATATTTAAAGTGATATTAAATAAGCCACAAACTTTGTGGAAATGTCTTATATAACATGAACTATATTATCCCACCTGCATATATATAGGTGCATTTTTTTCCACCTATATGATCAAGTTATTCCATAAAATTATATTGAATTTATGGATATTCAATTTATTAAATAGTGAAGAAAATTCAGAGTTCAACAGTAAATTAATCCGAAATACTTAATGTCAAGCTTGATTTACCCATTTTTTGAGCACTTCTAATGGTTAATGTTATTAATTGAACACAGTTAATGAAGGATCATTGCTCTACCAGTCGCAGAAACTTTTCATTCCTTGTGATATAATAAAAGCAATGGAAATCTTTCAAAAATATTACTGGAGCATAAACAGCCACGGGCATTTCCATTGTGTATCTTTCGATTTGAAACAACACACCCACAATTTAAATCTCGCGTGTTTCTCTCATTGATTGCGCAATATTTACTACAACTATTTTTTAGAATTATCATTACGCAATCAATATTTTTATTACATTCTTCCTGCTCTACGAAATAGTTGTAATTAAAGGAATTTCTCGATGTATAAAATTTACTAAAATTGTGGAGAAACTTTACACTTAATATTAGGTGAAATTTTTTTTTTTATGGAGGACATTAAAACGTCAGCTATTATAAAGCATGTTGAACTATTATGTGGTTTCACATAATTCTTAGTAACACTTTTGTCGGAAGAATTACTCGCATAATACTTATGATCTAACATGCAATCATTCATTTTCAATTTTTTTCTGGAATTTCACTGGGAATTCTATTTTTATAAAATAACTCGTAGAATACGGGAGATACAAAAATTCCTGCAAAGATCTTTTTTTAACATGATTTTTCGTCTTTAAAGTTTTTCGTTGAATTTTTTCCTATTCTACGTAGCCTGGGTGGAAATATGCATGTCAAATTTTGATAAATTTTGGCAAAAAAATATTATATTCTAATTGAATTTGATAAATTTCCAGAGAAATCAAATCATGACTCAACATATTTTGACAGAATCTCGCATATGATGTCATGATTCAATTTTTCTGTCAAAGTATGAACATTTTCGATTATCGATTGGAACATCATGTCATATTTTGTCGAATTTTCTCACAAAAAAATTTCTGTCATCATTTGACAGATTACAACAATGCTACGTGGTATGATTCTCGTACAGTCGTAAAATTTTTCCTTCTACCATTCACGGGCCTTTTTCGAAAACCTAAGTGTCTCCTCGATAGAAGAGAGCTCACAGGTGAACTCGTTCATCTGGGATTGTACGAGATAGCGAAAGGCAACTCACTAATAATATCAATCGATATGATTTGTAATCGACTATAATGTTGACAAAAAGATAAGTGATAGAAGGGTTACTTTAAGTCCGCACGCAGAGCTAATTTTGTTTCGCGACGTGCTCTGTTCGGAGTCTTCCCTCGGTTCGAGGAAAAAGTGATCTAATCCCTTTTCCCTTCATCCCTCATAACGCATCCCCAAGCTTTGGCCAATCGTTTTCTCGAAAACGATGGACCAAGTGAATTCTCATTTAAAATTTTTCTTTTCTTTTATCTCTTGAAATTCACAATGAGTACTCGATAAATTTTCTCTTGATTGAGCATTAACATTGGAAATGATTTTATCTTTTACATAAATTCTCTTAGATTTTTTTCATGATTAGTTTTCTAGTTATAGTGATTTCGATGATTTTCTCACGAAACGCGTTATTCCCTCCACAATAAAACTTCCAATTTTGTCTACTCCTAGTTCTTTTGAACCTCAAGCTCGGTATTGTGTTTAGATTACATCAGTTCAAAAGTTTTCGAGATAGGAGTGATTTTCACGAAATTATGTTTTTCCAATATTTTAACTAGTTCTCAATTAATGCCGTCCAATTCGATAGGTAATATGAATGGCAAATAAGCAATAACGTCTCAACTAACATTTTCTTCGAAATTTTGTAGATGACATATTTAGGTTCAGAAATGCTTGTTTACTGAAAATATACTGTCAAGAAATTAAAAAAAAAAAATTGGTTAAGACATTTTTGCTAATTACTGTCCATATCATTCTTTATATTATCTACCTCATTGAATTTTCCCAGATTATTCCTATATTTGGTGCTCGAGTTATTGCCATTCTCGTTTTTTTCCGAGATCTGCTGGTCAAACACAGTTGTTACGTCAATATCACGTCAATTGACGATCAACAATGCAAATGGATGAAAGTTTCCACTTGTTTAATTTCTCTCTTTGAAATTATTAAAGATTAAACAAAAACGGCGACGTGTGTTTTTCTCCACACGTCACAACAGAGGACGTCAAATCTTGATTTCATTGTATAGCAAACGATTCTGAGAGGTTTGACATATTTTGACATAGACATCCAAAGAATAAAGAAAGATGGCAAATTGTGCCATGATACGAGAGTTTCTGACATGTTATGACATATCATTTTAAAAGACGCTTTCTGAATTTGTTATCTTCTGTCAAAGAATATCAAATTCTAACCGGATCCTCATATGACATACTTCGACTGAATTTTGTGGAGGAATTATATCAGAATTCAACATAATTGTTTATCAATTGTCATTTGCGAACAGAAATGTCGAATTTTATGAACATTTTCGTGCCATAAAAAATACAACAAACAATGTTCGAAAAATTATGACATTTTTCGTGAGAAAATCTTATCGATTATCACAATTCATCAATCTATGACGAATCGGAATGGAATTCGAAAAACAGTCATAAATTTCTTCAAACAAAACACATTTTAAACTTAGATTTGACAAAAAATGTCAAACTCTGACAATTCATGTCATTTCTGGTCAATGAATAAATCTGACATAGTCGGTTATTATTGATCACAAAAAAAACTATTTTGGTATAATATGTCGAAAAATGAAATATTATGACAGAAAATTTGACATTATCCTCATTAATTGTCATATTTCGTTGCTTTTTATTATATTATGACATTTTTTGAAGGGAGGTTCTGAGATTTTTCATAAGAACTGAAAATAAGTTGAAAATTGACACATTTCGTTTTACGACACATCTTCGTTTCTATGATATGTCTTAACATTTGTCGAAAATAGAGAATTGATCATAATAAGTCCTGCTGTTGAGGAAGAAAGAAGCCACGAAAAAGGTCTCAACGGAAATTCGTCTATTTCCTTTACATCAAATGCTATCCGTGAGAAATTGATTTCTTCCTTCAATAAATAATTTCTCCTTGAATTACTCGATGCGACGAATTCAATCAGATTTATAAGTAATACATAGAGAAATCTATATCTCCCAAGCGCGTTTTTAAGGTCACATAATAAAAATCTTAATATCCAAATTTCAAGGTCTAACCAGAAGTATGTAAAGTGGTTTCAGGATAATTCAAGAAGATTCTTTTCAAGTTTCGAGGTGAATGAACTGCAAAAACTTGTTTTTTTTTTCTCTCTTTCGAGTTGTACTTATTTCACGCACACTCTATGTGAAATAATAATACCAATGAAAGAGACAACAATCTGACCTTCATCTTTCCTCGAGACTACATCTAAATTGTCTGTTTTTTTCTTAAAATTTTTTATTCATCTTTTTATTTTCCTGCATTTTTATTAGTTGCTGTGTGGATAAAATTTAGGAATTTATTCTTGGTTGATTTTTGTCTGAAGGTCATTTTTTTCCATTTGAAACTATCAAACATACAACGATACTGTGAGAATTTCGAAACTTATTCGTAAATCACTTGACATTTACAAATCACAGGAAATATTCAGTTTCTAATAATATAATTAGCTGAACAATTTTTTTTATTGCATAAAAAATTGAGTTCAAGTTTATTCAAGATCAAATTATGTCTGTAATTGTGTCTTATTAAAATTGCAAATGAAATTATTATGGAAGAACAAAAATTCAATCCTGTCAAAGGGAATTAGAAAAATGAGGACGAAAGTGAGAAAAGAAGATACCAAATACCTTTGGGACGAATAGATTCAGGGAAGAACTCTTTTTCTCGAAAATTTTTATAACAAATAAAAAGTTTTTTGTTAAATTTTCGTAAACCTTATGTTCTTCGTGATAATCAAAAAAAAATAATTTTGTAATTTTTAAATTTATCCTTTTCTACCACTTCAATACGGAAACTTATCATCAATGAATAGAAAAATTTCACAATAACGTTTCGACTGATTTCTCGTAAATCCCCCAGGTGATTTCTCTGTTCAGAGGGCTGTCAAATATAAATGTCAGGCATTTATGAATTCCATAACGGGAACAACTAGAAAGTGACAAACATCACATTCCACTAAATCTAACAAATTTCAAACCATAAATCCGTCTATCCAGCTGGACTTCTCATTGATCACATTCAATGTTTTTATTTTTCCTAGTAAAAATCTCTTAGCCATTAACACGAACTGCAAATTTTTCTTGAACCTTTTTTCCCACAATTCACTATTTTATTGTCGCCGTAGAGTTAAAAGGGTTGATTGTAATTTTTTTCATTAAGGCATAGAGTGTTTCTTTTTTCGCATTCGAATTATCTATCAATTTCGAACTGGTGCAATCAAAATGATGAGTGCAAAGAACATGATTATTGGTAAGATTCAAATTATCGAATCGATTACATATAAACAATCATTGAGCTACGTATCTCTTTTACTTAGAGGCAGTAAAACGGAATTATCGAATGACTATCTTTGATACTCACCCATTATGCTAAAACTAGTGAAACGGAACTATTGAGTGATATCCGATATCTTGGATTCAATACGATATATCGCATCAATTAATCGACGTCTGCAAAAAATCGTTCAGAAGTTACTATTTTTGAAAGGAATATTGATGCAGTGCGCTTTTAATTGTGAGTCCTCTTGAACTGATATATGTAAAATGGAACTGTCCAATATTCTGCAATATCTCGAATTTAACGCGAGATGTTGTATCGATTAATCAGTATTTGAAAATGATCGATCCATCAAATTATGTTGAACATGAATCCCTTTTCCAAATTGGTTTACGAAGAAATTGATGCACGTGCGCGTTTTTAATTGCCAGTATATCTAATGATTGAATAATCATTCATGCGTAATGGAGAATCGATCATAACGATAAGTAATGAATGAATTAACATAGGCGTGTGTAACGTGCTTTGGATTGCCAGTCCCCTTTAACGAGAGAAGGTGAATTGAAATTATCGGATGGCTATCTTCGATAATCGTTCATATGCAATTGATTTAATAGTTAGAGAAACAAAAATTGTCAACGACATTCGACCCATAAAAATATCTTCGATTCATATTAATCATGACTGTCTTTTTGAAAAAAAAACTATTATGAATTAATTCAGATGTACTTTCAATTTATGGGGGCTAGAAATAATTGTAGAATGAGTTTTTTTCCAAGAAAATGTCCCAAGTTACACAAAAAATTTCGTACAAATATTTCTCTAGCTGCCATAGATCCTAAAAATATCCACAAAAACTCATCTACGGACGAAGAATATGAGGTCAACGTTACTTTGGCACAAATTCTCATAGAATTTCTTGCAATCTATAAGATATTGACGAATTTTCATTCAGACAATTTTTGTAGAAAAAATGACGTCCTGCAAAGGAAGACCCGATGGAAGTTTTCAAATTTTTCATTGGTTCCGAGACATTCTATGAATAAATGCACTAAATAAACTAAGTGCACTTCACCACCGATTCAATACCGGTCTACAGCTCTCACCATAATTTAGATATTTGTTATGATTACATGATACCCTTCCATTCCAGCCATTTCTCATAATTAAACGTGGTAGCCTAAAGCGAAATAAATTAGCAAAGATATAGAAGTGATAACGTAACACGTGGAAAGGTTTACTTGTGACATTAAGAGCAGTTAACTCCTGTTTACAATCTACACATTTCCTATACTGGGGAAACAAGAAAGCAATAATGTCTCTTTTTTTTCTTTTGACATTTTAAATTTCAGGATTACATTTTTATTTGCGACCTTCGAATTTCTAACTATGCAAATTATCATGACCTATGACGTTGACGACGTCCTAAATGCAGTAGATCATCAAATGATCATTAATTACAATTATAATATCATTAGTGATATAATTCTAATCAGGAAATATATTTTATGGCAGTATAAATTTCATTCTAATGATTATCTAATAATTGCTAAAATCTTTTTACAGTTATGGTACCTTCACGGGAAGAAATTTACGTAAATTCCAGAAGCCGGGGGTTTTCATCGACAGCCTGGTTTTATTTATTTGCTGAATTTTTTTTTGGAATTATCCTTGCGGCATCAGTGGCATTCTTGAAAGCTGTAGGAACAATTCTACCGAAACCGCCGAGGGACCTCACTGGAGATGTAGTTTTGGTATGAAATGATTAGTCTATTTGGAAGAGAAAGAACAATGAAGTAGTAATGTTTTCTTACTTGATAATCCAATGATTTTTTTACCAATACGCCAAATTAAGGAAGTTGACGCGTATCTCACCTGGAATTTATTTCCTAACTTAACTATATGAGCCATTCCACACTATTTTACTCACTTTTGGGGAGATGATTTTTGATTCTATTCATTTCTCGAAATGATGTTGAAATGGCTAGGAAAAGTCATTTCCCATAGGAACAAAATTGAAAAAAAAATCAGTAATTTACAACTGTTTTGAGTTTGGAAAATGCAGTGGATGCTCATATCTCATCAAATATCACTTATATAAAGAAAGTGGAAGAATCCTTTTTTGTGAAGAAAGAGCATTAAATTGCATTGAAATTTTTTCCAAAAATTAGAGAAACAATGAAATGCGAGCATTTAGAGTTGAGGAGAAATCGGTATTCACAGCTTTTTTCTAAACTCAAAATAGTCGGAAATTTTGGAATTAAACAAAAAAAATTTGAGTTTTTGGGAAATGAGTATCCTTAGTCATTCCAACACCATATCCTCAACTGAACAAAATCGGAAATCATCACACCAAAAGTGAGCGAAGTAGTGTGAAATGCTCCATATACAATTTTATGAACACGTAATTTAATGCAATGTTCAGCTTGTGGGAAAACTTTGCAACGATTTATCATCTAGAAATAGAGATATTTGATTTGAAAGCAGTGATTTCCTTAGAGCTTAGTCTTAGGCATTAGGAATAAATTTTGGAATTAAATATCTCAATTTCTAGATAACAAATAGTTGTGGAATTTCTCCACAAGCTGAACATTGCTTTAAACTTCATGCTGACTAAATTGCATGTTACCAAGTTAGAAAATAATTTTTACATGGTCCCTAAGGTGAACATGGCAAGAGAAAAAGCAGGGGCTAGGGTGATTTCACCCTGATCTCTTCTTGTACAGAAATTCAATAACCGCAAAAAATAATTGAGACAAACTCGTTCTATCTCGCTTAGTTTCCGTTTTATTCAAAAAGAACTAACGAATAATGTTGAAGAGAATATAGAGAAATGAGAAAACCTCCTGAAAATAAAATCCTTTGTTCTTCAGATAACTGGTGTAACATCCTCTCTGGGCAAATCGCTTGCTGAAGAATTTTCACGCGTCGGTTGTACCATTGTATGCGTGGACAGTGACCTCGACTCTGTGAGAAAAACGAGTGATGAACTTGTATCATATTATGCAGTAATCGGGGAGGTTGGACATACTCACCGGAAACAGGATACAAGTGATGTACTACTTAGTAAGAGGGCTTGCGCATATGAGTGCGATTTGATGGATAGAAATGCAATAAAGAGTTTAGCTAAACGTGTCAAAAATGACATTGGTAGAGTCGATGTGCTTGTTACATGTGTTGGAACTGCTGGACAGGATATCTTTGAGACTGTTAGTACGACCTTGATGAGTCATTACTGGGTAAGTGAACCATGGAAATAAACTTCATCTCATTGTTTGTAGAAAAATGGCAACCCGTTCATGAATAGAGAGTAATTACGATTTCCGATGCTCACTTTTCATTCTTCTGCTAATTATATTGCAAATACCTCAGAAGCGTTACGATTTATGAAAATTTATGAGGAGCCTTTTTTTGTGGCCCATAACATTTTCCACAAAAAAAGTCTCTTGATACTTTCCTCGAAATCTACTAGTTTCAGAGATATTATTTAGGGGCCATCCATAAATTACGTCGCGCGAATTTTTTGATGTCTAGACCCCCTCATCCTACGTCGCAGCCCTTCAAATTTTCAAATGAGCTTTGTAGAATAGGATAATTCAACAATTGTAGTTACATAATAATGTGAATTTATGTATTAACATTGATAGAACATAAAAGAGGGATAACAGGTCAATTAGTCTAACACAGAAAAGTTATAAACAAATAAATTCTCATCAATATATCCGAAACAAAATAGTTTCTATTGAAAAAATCATAATAAAAGATTTGGAAACAAAGGAATATCTTTAGGAAATAAATCCTTAATTACAAAAAAATGAGATTATTCATAGAAAGGAGAAATAAAAATTTTTTTCCAAAAATTGTTTGTTTGCAATTTCGTTATCAAGATTTTTTTTAATAAACATTTTTAGACTGAAATAATAACAGCCTGAAATCTGAACAAGATATTTGAACATTTTTTTACTTTTTTAGATTTGACTTTTGTGATATCGCAATGTTCAGGCTCCCCCAGACCCCCTTATTATGGGCACGATCTGAAATTCACTATCAGTACTGAAAATGTACAGTTTCTGTCATTGAAACTATACATTTCCAGCACGGATAGTGAATTGCGGATTGTAGGTACTATTTAGTCATAAATTTTTCACTCTTTTATTCCAATTTTAATTTCAATTTGGTTGAAGACTGTTCTTGCATTCCTTCCTTCCATGCTGCATCAAGAAAGAGCACATATCATCGGTGTCACACCTACGGCATCAACCGAGGATGCTTACATGGGTACACGTGCTGCAATATCTGGTAAGAAATATATTCAATAATTTTTCTTCTACTAATTTTCATAACAACCTTTTTTTGTAGCGCTCACATTTTTCCACAAACATGGTCCTCACGAGAGCTTTCTTAATTCCTGCAGATTCTGGGATATTTCGAAAAAAATCGATTACAAATGAAGAAAACTCCAGAAATCACTAATTTTCCTTCATTAATGCACTTTCCTCTTTGTCATTTTACTGTTACATTGTCAATTTTTTGTCTCAGGTCTGATGGATAGCCTAGGTCAAGAGTTTAGCTATAACAGCACTCGGATTAATTTTATCACGGTCGCGCCGAAGGCAGATCCAAGGTAATTATTTAGTAATAGGAGTTGAGCACAAAAAAATCTTGTCATTCATTTGTAAATAATTATGTAAATAGTTTCGAAACGAGTGATTGTAGGAAGAATTGTCAGAACTGTTTGTAAACAATTTCCGAAGCCCCAAAAATTGGCTGATTTTTCCGTAGACCTTTTTGCTTCCAAGTCATTCATGGAATAATAATCACAATAATAATAATAATAATAATAATAGTAATCACATTGATAATAATGATAATGGACATGGGGTATTGAGACTCATCACAAATCATTTCTTCACCCATCATATTCGTAATTTCTATTTATTTATCTATGTTTTTCAGATTATTAAAGCAAAGTGAGGAAAAAGTTGCCAAAAACATTGTCCAGGCAGTAAGAAGAGATCAGAGTTATGTGTACGCAACATGGTGGTCAACATCGTTGTATCAAGCAAGGTATCAAAATGAAATGAAAAAGTTTCAGATAATTATTTTCTATTTTTATCGGTAAATAATGTATTGTTTTTATTGTTTTCCAGTTGTATAATTCACCGTGCAATAACGAGCATCACGCGATATCTCTGCGGACAAGGATGTAACGATCACTATTGACGATGTTTTTTCTTCATTATATATTTAGACAATCATTCATTTTCATCACTTCATTTTCATAAAATAAAAAATTGTACAGAGAAAATAATTTAATTTAGTAAAATTATAAAAGAATAATTCATTCTTGTATCAAATAGTCAATAATTCAAACATGATTTTTGTTTAATTTCTTCAAAAATTTTGTCAGAATTTGCGAAATTAATCATTGGTCCTTCACTATCTCAGGATTCAAGGAAGAGGACATCATAATGACCGCTGTCTGAATGTCCGGTGAATAGTAGTCTGGCCGTTTCCTGATTAATACTGACACGGTTGTGAAAGACTCGTTTGACTTCATGATCGCTGATACTACGATAAATCGAGAGATTGAGTCCGTACAATTTTGTTGCAACTATGCACTCTAGTTCACTGGCAAAAACGCCCTCATTCTTCATGAAATCGAGATATTCTTGAGGGTTTGATATGTTCCATTCTGCCATAACAAACGGTGCATGCTCACGCCAATGGTCAACTATATGATGTACAACCTGAATGGACATAAATGATTATTTTTAAGTAATTTTTCGTGGCTCCTCATAGTTCAAAAGCCTTAAAGGATTAAAGTAGGTAAAAATTTCAATGAAATCAGAAAAAATGAAATCTTGTTTTGGAGTACTTTAGATCTTCAAAACGAGTGGGTTTAAGGGAAATTGTCAGATTTTTCCTGTAAAGAATCTGATAGACTACGAAAAATGTTCCCTCATAAATAAACTTACACAAATAAGCTTGAACGAAATCTTTCTTAACCACTTCATGAAGGAATATTTTTTGCATCTAGGAGCCGAAAACGACGTTTTCTGACCTCACTTTGCTTGGTTAAAAACGTCTGTTTTCCGCTGTCTCGATGCGAAAAATTGTATACACACCGCGGATGGAAAGAAGTCAACCTCGACAAAAATTTGGCACCCTTGCTTCGCTCGGGAGGCAAATTTTCGTTGACGTTGATCTATACCCACCCTGAGTGTGTAATATACCATTGGAGAGTCTTTGGTTAATTTCTTCGAAATAAGTGCATTCGGCGTAAATTATCAAGAGACTTTTCCGCACGCCGTGCGGAAAGTGGCCACTTTCCTCACTCTACGCATGCGGTTGTGGCACGTTCCACACGTTGTGCCTAAAAAAACAGTACCTTACACGTGCGGTAAAGATTTTCACCGAATTTTACCGCACTTGTGAGGTAATATACTATTTATTTGAACTCAAAACATTCTCTACAAAAAAGTTCTTCTGTAATTTTTGTCTAATCCTGTTCTTTTATCCCTTTACTAAAGAATGTATGTTACAGATTGTGAAGAATTGATGAATTACATGCAATTTCCACTGGGAAATTCTACAATAAAATACAATTTTGTCTAACAGTTCATGAGAGATTCCCGAATTAATTCCTTCATTCGAGTTTTATTCCTCTATTATTTTTGAAGCTGTTGGAGCCAGCTTGATTGCCTAAGATTGTATAAGATTTCCCATCAGGTATATCATGAAATTGAAAAAAAAATTAGCTCAATGAAAGGGAAAGCGGGGTTACATGAAGTAAGGGATGTAGATCTAAAAAAAATTGATTTTTTCTTCCATTCTATCGACAAAATAATTAACGAGATCCAATCGCTACACATGAGGCAAATGACGTGTAGCACCCAAAATTCAACACATTAAATAAAAATATTACTGAAAAATAATATAAGTTAAGTATGAACATTTGGCAAGACATGTATCATTGAAATAGACAATGGTATTGAAAGAAATAAGTAAATACAACGTTGCCAAACATTTTCATTTTATTCTAGTGCAGGTTCATCCTAAATTTTATGTGATTTCTTCAAATTAATTCAGTGTATCCCACGATAAATTAAATATTCTATTACAGAAACATGGTGATTTTCCATGAGACTCTGTATAGAATTTTACATTTTTGAAAATTAAATTTTTTTTAATGCAAACGCTAAGGTAAATTGAATTACCGCGATAGTTATAGGTAACGACTTGAACTATTATAAGAAAATTGATTTTCATTACTATCCAATATTTTTATTCAACATGGGCAGCGATTTGACCATTTTAAAAACCCGGTTGATTTTTGTTTCAATCCATTTTTTTGCTCCAAAGTCGAGAGGCATCCACATTGCCATTTGCAGATGTTTCTCTCTTCTTTCAATATTCCTCGTTCTAATTATCGTAATATTGCTTCCGTTGCAAAAGAAAGCTGAACTAGTTTCCCATGTTCATTTATGTTTCAGCACTTTCCAGCGAAAATAAGCGGAGAGATACAGATCAAGCACCAAATTCTCTGCAACTCGCTACATTTCACTGAATTTGTGTTCAAAATAGATATCATATTATCGTAATTCATGGGAAATCATCAGCTTTGGTTTGCAATCAACTGTACATAACGTTTTACAACGATTAGAACTCGAGATATTTATGATTTGAACCAAAAAATGAATAATAAAATTTACGAAAATTTCAACGTATGCAAGCTATTTTACGCCACGTTTCCCCAACAATATGATTCGGAAAGTGGTAAAGCTGAAAAATTATAATTATAATTGAGCAAATTTTCCTCATGATAATAAAATCAGCATACATCTGACAATTTTCCGATGTTTTTAAACGAATAAATTAATTTTTTTTTAATTTAGAAAAATTTACAATTATAGTTTTTTTAATTTTCTACCTGTACATATTTTGCTCTGTTTTGAAAATAATTTATTTGTTAAGAAAAAAATAAAAGAAAATTGTCAGATGTCTGCTATTTTCAGCATAATTTTTTTGCAAATATTTCAAGACTCTACAGAAATACAGAATTTATTGTAGAGACCTTTTTTCTATAGTTCTCATTGAACTTTGTAAAGAAGGATCTTATCAAAATTCCTATATATTTTTTAGTAAAATCAAAACATTCCCAAGAAATGGAGTTCTTAATAGAATCGACTCCTGTAATATTGCATTTGTTCCTCTAAATTCAATCATCCTAAAGAATTTTTAAAAAATTTGATAATTTATAATATCAATATGATCTTTCTTTTCATTAACATTAAAAAACAAATAGATTTATAAATAAGAAAGAAACTGACCAATGCCCGGAGTGAATGATGCTCCTCCTCGGTTCCCCAAAGAATGAAGCTGACTGCCCGAAACATGCAGTTCCCATCGCCATATATTTTATGCACGGTGAACGTGCCTTCCGTAGACCTTAGACGAGCCGTACCTGATAAGATCACTCAAAAAAGAAATTTCCATACTTCCCCCATAATTCCCCTCTTCCCGCCCCCCCACTACGAAGAGAATTAATCACTCCCGTAATTTACCACAAAACTTCCACAAGCAGTTGAAATAATTTTGGTTGTTCTCCACACTTGTGCAGATGAATAATAGTCGAAAAAAAAAAATCCTCTAACCTGTCTTTGGCTCTCACGAATTTTCTGCTTTTACGATTTTCCCCTGGATAACAATCACGGAGATTATGAACCAGCTCATTGGAATATTCAGTGGCTATACTTTCGATTCTCCTCGGCTGTTTGAATTCTGCAGGAAGCAATTAAACATTTTTCTCTTCCAACATCATTGAAAAAATAACACAATTCTCCTTTGTGTTTATGTGTACATTAAAAAAGCATAATAATATGTGGAATAATTTTTAATTTACCATTGTCCGGTTCTGTCCTGAGTGTGCACCAAAAGCAGGGGAAAAAAAGGATTTTCAAGATGTCTCCGATCGCATTGAACTCAATGATTTTCTTGTTAATTACATGTGCATAAAAAAATTACGCGGATGTTGTTGTTCAATGAGGTTTGATCGATGATCGATTAGACATGACCTTCGTTTTATTTTTGAACACACAAAACAGTGATTAACCTATCAAGTTGGCGAACCTGTAAAAATAGTAGGAAGCGCGGTGTTTTTGAAAACTTTGCAGACAAGTTTCGGAATTAAGGAGGCTCACGCTCATCTCATGTGAAAATTCTTTTCTATCCTAGCTCCTCAAGATTTTTTTAACACGAAGTTTAAAGCAGATGTTTAACTTGTGGCAAAAATTTCACAACGATTGATCATCTAGAAATCGAGATATTTAATTTAAAAACAGTAATTTTTCATAAGTTAAACATTGTGTCTCATGGAGTGAGGAATGAGTTTTGGAATTGAATATATCGATTTTTAGATGGCAAATCGCTGTCAAATTACTCTAAAAGCTGAACATTGCTTTGAACTTCATGTTAAGACAGATTCTATTTTGAAACTTAGAAAAAAAGGCTATTCTTGGAAATTTTTTATGAGAGTATTAATAAAGATATTGGTGTAGAGTTTGTGAGATTCAATAAATACACTCTTCAAATACATTTTTTAAAAAATTTCGATGTATTTTATGTACTTTTGCTTCCGAATGGAAGCTTTGTTTTCGCAATTTTTTTCGAAATGCCAATTTTCATTGGAAACGACCCAAAATGATGCAAAACGTCGAGAAATCATAATGAGAAAAAAAGTAGACATGTATGTATGTGTGTCTGTATGTACGACTTTACGACTCTCTATTACTCGAGAACGGTGAGAGATAAAAATCTTGAATTTTGACAAGATATCAGTTTTGATGAAGTGTATGTCCCATAAAAATTTCAGCAAGATCGGTCCAATGGTTTCTGAGATATATCAATTTTTTAAAAATCGTATCTTTCGAAATTTCTCAATTTGTGTGAGACGAATTCCGTTCAAAATTTTACTCAAGATTCGCAACCTTAATATCTAACTTTTTGCGAATTTTTATGAATTTAATCCCATTATTCTATTCGTTATTAATGTTTTTGTGCTTTTTTTCAAATACTCGGTTTTACGACGATAGCTCAATGAATAATTGACTTAAAGACTTCAAATTTTTTCTGTATATGTAGTTTCTGATGAAGATGGTTGGGATTGAATCTGAGGCATATCGGCTGAACGGTTCTCGAGATATTTTGAATCGAAGTTTTTCCGAAAATCGGCTGTATCTTCCAAACTACTCATCCGATTTCATCGGGACGGAGCTCAAAAGATTCGTGTTCATGAGCTGAACAAACCCTCAATTTTTCAAATTTTCAGATGAAGTTCTCCGCTTATTATATTGAAAAAAGTATTTTTTTCTCAATATTTCCAAAAAAAATCAGAAAAATGCCATTTTTCTCGATTTTTTTGAATGGACACCCCTATTTTTTATTTGGTTTTCAGAAAGAACACATTTTTCTCTTTCAAATGAGCCTCTACTCACCTTCGTAGGACAATCAGAAACTGTACCCAAAAGGGAACATTAAAAGTGAAAAAGTGATTTTTTATTTAAAATTTAGCATATATGATTTTTTTGCGAGAGAGATGATAGAAAAAATTCAAGAAGAACCATTCGGAAGCATCCTGCTAATTTATTAGCAGAAATTGAAAGGAAGAAATAGCGATTTAAAGGATAACGTAGAAAAAATAGCAGCCAACCCAGCGAGGAACGCCTGCTTGTTTATACCCAAAAATATAATTTCAATACAATGCCCTCGATTTATGCGCTGGTGTTAAAATTTTGAACTGGGATTTTTGTCTTAAAATTTTCATTATCACTAATTCTTATGAAGTTGGCTGTATAACCTAGTGGTTGAAGGCCAGCTGCGACCAATCGCAGCACAAATAAGAAGAAGAAGATCACTAATTCTTTGTTGCAAAAACCGTGGGAAAAAGGACAATAGTTTTTTTTTCGTTGCCATACGTTTATTTCTGCATGCACATTCAAAATTCTAGTTGAGGCATTTGTTGTGATTACATTGAATCTGAAACTTTTCATTTTTCCTTTTCAGATGGTCCATTTTCAAAATTTTAAGGCCCAGTAAACGGAGGCAAAATTAGCGCTAATTCCGTGTTAGCTCAATTTAATTATGCGCCTCAAATCACTAATCACGGGTTAACTTAATTCAAGATTAAAGTTAACAGAGGTGAAAATATCAGTGTTATTGTTGTACTAACGAAAGAATCGACATGCGAAGCGTGCGGAAGCGAAAATTTACATGGTGCGGCATTGGAGCCGAAGAAAGCCGATGTTGATTCATTTGCTAGTACGACTATACCATGCATTTCGTTATAATTATCAACCCTGATCGCTGCCATTTTTGTTCTTTCTCAATTACGTTAATCCGCCGTTAACGAAATACACTCCAAAATCAGAATTAAGCTGACACAGAATTAGTGCTAATTTTGCCTCCGTTTACTGGGCCTAACACCAGCGCAGGCCCACCTATAAACCGAGGCATTGTATTGGAATGATATTTTTAGGTATAAAAAAAGCATAAAATACATGCAAATTTTTTTTTTAAATTTACTTAAAGAGTGTATTCATTGAGTTTCACCAACCCTACATCAATACCTTTATTGATACTCTCATGGAAAATTCCCAAAAATAGCTTTTCTTTCAAAGTTCCAAAGTAGAATCCTGCCTCATCTTAACTGTATGTAATAACCAAGTAAGAAAATAATTCTCACGTGGCTCCTGAGATGGACGTGGTGAGAGAGGGGCAGGGGTTAAGTCGATTTTACCCTGATCCATTTTTGTATGAAATTTCTAAGCGCCACAAAAAAGAAATGAGGCAAAATCGCTCTATCTCGCTTAGTTTCCGAGATATTCACCAAAAAAAATCGAATTATGTAGGAGAAAATATAGAGAAACAATAGAACCTTCAAAGTTTTGTTCATTACAGCATCATTTTTGAAAGTTTCTCAGAGAATATAAAACTTAGGAGAATTTCTCTACAGATCTTCGAAGCTCATGAAATTCTCTACTGTGACCCCTATAATAGTTCCTGAATTTCACTTGTTCTAAAAAAAAAATTGCACGAAAATCACTTTTAGTTCCCAGGAATCTATCTAAAAAAAAAACCATTTGCTATTGGATAAAAATGTCCTTCAAAGGTTTTTTTTACCTTTTCCTCTAAATTCCTCTAAATCCACTAATTTCAAAGATTCCCATCGAATACTGCAGTTCTCGTTGTTTCCAGCTCAAGATTGCGCTGCAATCACCCACACACCGGAGTAAAACCAGCACGTTGCTTTGAACCTGCTGCGTCCATGCAGTGGGTGAGAGCAAAAGAGAGAGAGATAGAGTTACTTGAGAGAGCAATTGGTAGGGTTTAGAGTGAATAAAACTGGTTAGCGGTAGCCCAGGCAACCACCACCAAGCCAAGCGGATATGTCACTCTCAGTCATTCACGAGTGTACAGTAAAGTAACAAGTGCGTTTTTCGAAGGAAAAAAAAAATGGCGTCGCATCTATTTTCACGAATGGATATTTGTGTAAATTTGAAAATTAAAACAAATGGAGTTAATTAAATGTGTTTGTGCAATTTGCACTATTAGAAGAATTAAAATACCAAAGTGATTAAAATTGTTTTTATAAATTAAAAATAAGGACATTATCTTAATTAAGTTGTCCATTTGTTTATTACTATTGATATCGTCCAAATGACATGGGAATTTGCAGCAGAAGGCACTTTCTACTGACAATATGTACACTACAACTTGTGAGTGGTTTTACCGGATATCAAAAAAGGGAGGGATATGAAAGAATGAATAAAAAAAAAGGGGGAAAATGCAGGTGCAATGATCTCAGACTGGTTTTTCACTCATTTGAATTTATTCTTTTTTTTTTCATGCCACGAGTTGAGTCACCTCAGTCGTTTAGATTCTTCAGGGATTTGAAAGATTAGTCACTTTATGAAGTGTTCTTTCCCCCTTTTTTTTTGTTCCTCTTGCCTTTTATTTGGGGAAATAAAAAGGGGACAGATAAGGGTTATCAGCTGTGATAAATTTTCCAATTCTACGAAAACCCAGAATCATCATGTCTTCGATTTGAATTGCTTCGTTCTCACATGCGCAATTGTGCTTCGAACTTGTTGGTTGGAGAAATATTGAAAATTATTTGTAGAATTTAATTCATTACACTTCTTGGCAAAGAGCAGATTTAAGAATTTTTTCTGTAGGAAATTTATTCCTCTGCAGCAAGAAATACCTTCATAAATCATCGAGACCTTAATAGTTGGCGAGATATTGGTCAAATATTTTAAACAAGAATTTAACGTTACTATCAAATTCATTTTGGAGTAGAGGAAATTGAGGCAAAATGGACCTATAGAACAAAATAATCCGGGATTTTTTTGAGGGTATAGGCCTCACTGGAAAAAATGGAAAAAATTCACTAAGAATGTAGACAGGTGGAAGCATCTACTCAATTTTTTCAGTTATTTTCGCGCTGCCTTTCCCTCCGAAAGAAAATCCTGAATGATTATGACTCGGATGCACCTTTTGCCTCCCCTAATGTAATGTTCGATGATTTTGGAAAATGCCAGGTTATTTGTGTGAAATTCAACTCTTTACAAAAAAAAGATCTCTTGTAAAATTTCGTTCCCGAGATATTAATAAATTAAATAAAAATTTCTCTCCATCAAATCATGATTTTAAACAGTTTTAATAACCCGGAGCAATTCACATCTTTTGCTCTATTTTACTCATTATCTTTTATACACGAAATTACGTAATTCTCTGAGTCTTGTGCATCTGTTGACTTGGATTGATGACATAATGAATGTACTCCATGGGTAATAATAATTAAACGGAGTATTTAAACTGTCAATTGAAATGAATTGAGTACATCATGCTCATTGTGACACGTTGTTGAACTCAAATAGATATGATTCATCTATAGTTAACTCTATGTTTTGTTGACATATTATAAAAGAAATTCTTTGCATTTTTTGAATCTAAATTCTCTATTCAACTTTGGAAGGCAGATTAATTAGAAGGAAATGTGATTATTTGTTTTGTAAATAAAATAAAATAAAATATATTGAATACAAGTGGATTTTAAGATACAATGCTGAAAAGTGCAGACATCTGACAATTTTGCTTTTTGTTACCATTAAATTATTTTAAAGACTAAAAAAGATGCACATGTAGAAAATTCACGAAAATATGAGTGCAAATTCCTTAAATATTTCCTTCATAATAATTTATTTATTTGAAAAAATGCGATAAATTATCAGATGAGTGTTACTTTCATCACTAAATTTTAAGAAAAATTTCATAAGTTACCAAAGAGATCTTTTTTCTATTTTTTATTAATAAATCTCATTGTTGTTGAGATATTTGCAAAATGATCTCCATGTAATTTTTCAATTTATGTGATGCTTACTGATGTTTTGAAATATATATTTCTAGCTTACCACTGTCGAACGCCAGTTATTCGATTTCCTGGGGTTTATGTGGGCCCCGATACTGTTCAATTTTTTCAACATCATATTTGTGATACTTGGATTCTTCGGAACTTTTCAATATAGGCCGAAATATATTATATCGGTAAGAATTATTTATATAAAATATTTTGATTCATTAAATGAATGGAGCTTCAAGAAAATACACTATAAATGAATGATTTGATTTCTTGAAACAATGTTTTCTAAAAATATGAAGTTTCCAGACAAATTGATGCTATTCCATCATCAGTTTCTTTTCAAAAGACCGCAGAAGAGTGAGATAGATAATTTTGTCCTCATTTTTTTGTCGAAAATTTCAAGAGCTACAGAAAAAGGTTTCGATCGAAATCGCCCTATCTCGCTTAGTTTCCGAAATATTCAAGAAAAACTGATGGTGGAATGAAATCGAATTTGTCTGAAATATTTATGGTCTTTTTTTTTCAGTAGTTATATATCATATTAACGATGAAGATACTTGAGCACTTCCTGGCGAAAAAAAAAGTTATTATGAGGATAAAAATTGCTTTTCACTCTTTCACTTTGTATTGACTCTGAATCAACTGTGGCTTATGCAATCAGAGAAACATTCGAATAAAACTTTCATGATTATAATAGATAAAGTAAATCAGCAATATTTAACTCTGAAATGTTTTTGAAGCCTTCCCTGGTGGACTCGTCGATTACCTATATCGATATATTACTCAGTCGATCTTTCATCAGTCAATGATCGATACGAATTTTGAAATGTTTTGGAAAGAGGAAATAAATCGACTTGAACAGGCGGCAATTGCGAGTCAATTATTTTTGTTTTTCAAAAGATTTCAGAATTCGTATCAACCAATGACCTATGAAAGATCGACTGAGTGGACATATCGATATGTCGATACTGTTATATATAGAAAAAAATGAATGAAAAGAATTTTAGTCTGTATTTTGATGGAAAATTGCAGGATTTATAGCAGATAAAGTAATTTTTTTTCATAATTTCTTTTGGAGATTCTATTTTTTCCCCAAAGAGGTTTTGTGAAAAGTTCTCTATCTCTCATAGTTGTCGGGATTTTTCAAAAGAAAGTAAGTATCCGCTACCCTTAGTAGCGAATGAGCCAATGAGGATTAGTCGAAAAACCTCTTAGATTTGAAATATTTTGGGAACAATGATGATGAAAGAATTTATTGAAAGACTTTTTTCGTAGGCTATGAAATTGCCTATAAAAAGAGTTCTGGCTCTGTAATTTTGAGGTAGGGAGGACCGGGACAGAATAGACCTCGATAGTAAAATGATTCAGGATTTTTTTTCGGAGTGACGAACTCTATGAAAAAATCCGAAAAAATTAAGAAAATGCTCCAACATATCCACATTGTTGTGTGATTTTCTCAATTTTTTTTTGTAGACGTTTTGCTTTTAAAAAAATCCTGGATCATTTTTCCCGGTCTCCCGGTCAATATTTTTCAAAAATTTTATTAATTAATTCGACATTAATTACTTTTTTCTCTTTTTCAGTACTGTGTCTGGGATACATTATGGCTCGGATGGAATATCTTCTGTATATGTTTCTATCTAGATGTTGGTATATTAGATAAGGTAGAAATGAATACAAAATATTATTGATTATTTGAATCACAGAGTTTCTTTGAATTTGCGTAATTTCTGTTTTTTTTTAAATTTTTTACAGCGTACTGATATTCTAAATCTTGGTACGGGAAGTTTTTCGTGGTGGCAAGTCAATGGACCCGGTTGCAAAGCAGTCTACAACTACACGGAACCTGAGTTATTTCGGCCAGCTCGACCGACTAATGTTACAGACTGCGTATTGGATTTCGAAGTCATTGAAGTTTTACATGCTTCGACTCAATGCATCTTAGCAGTGAGTTAAAATATCGGAATTCACAAAAAAAATCATTTATGTGTTAATAAAATTGATGGATTTTCGGAATTTTCTCGTCTTCATTGAGGCAAAGGGGAAACTTGTGCTGGAAAATGTTATCATACAATCGGATTTAAAGCAATAGGTTTTGAAATAGATGATACAATAAAAATGACTGATTAAATTGTTCTTCAAATAAACTGCAAGTTAATGATACTGAAAATAGTAGATAACTAAAAATGTCCAATCTTTATTTTTCAAAAAATAAATTATTTAGAAAAAATGGAAAATATGTACATGTCGAAAATTCGAAAAACGATGAGTGCAAATTTTTCAATTTTTTTTTCCAATCTGAATAATTGTCAGATTTGGGAAACTTTCAATATCATAAAAATGATTGATCCAGCGTAAACGGCATCTGAAAGTATTTTTCAGCTCTAATTTTTCTGCTCCTCTTGATAAAATGATGAAAATTTGCAAAATCCATTGATTTTTTTTGTCTCGAATAATAAATATTTTATTCGTTTCTGTATCTGCTTTTGAGCCATAAACTATTTAATAAATCTCACGAAAAATTCTATTTCAGTGTATGGCAATTGTGGGAGGAATTTGCCTGAGCCGCGCATATCTCGAAGAGGATGACAGCTGTAAGTATCTGAATTCTAAAAAAATATTTGGAATTCAAGAAAAAAAAAAGACATAAATTTAAAAAGTAGATCTTATTTTTCAATTTATGTTTGAATATAAAAACAATTCATAATGGTGTGGAAGGTATTTTTCAAGGGCTGTGGGTGAATTTGCACAGAAATATTTAATTTCCAAGAAAAAAAAAACATTTTTTTTATAAAAAAAAATTCTCACTGCTTGAACATCACATTTATAATTTCCATTATAAAAACTATCACTATTAATTCTAATTTCAAAAATCACAGAATGTTCTTTATCTTGTAAAAAAATGGGTTATAAACTTACAGTCGATTTCATTGGTGGATTTGATCCTCCATTCTGGTGAGTTATCCCTCTATTTTTTTTCTCTTTTTTTATCGCAGATAAATTTTTGATCGCTGTTGTATCACCTCGTTGTCGCATGAAGAATGGATAAGCACAAATTAGATTATAATTTGGGAACTTAGACTTTTTTTAATCTGAGTAGTTAGAATTTTTTTCTCTTTCTATTTTTCTTAAGGTATTATATGAGAACTCGGTTAGAAAAGAATATTAATTAGAGTAGTGAAGGGATAGAGGATGCACTCTGATGTAGCATGCAGTTTATTTTGAGAATGTCTTCGAAAATTCCAAATTTTAACAAAAATTTCATGAGAAGTTTCTTTGTCTTCAAAGAAAGATCCCTAAAAAAAAATTCCGTGCTTCCATGAAATTCCGGAATATCGTGTTTGGAACAGGATTCCCGAGTGAGAATATGCATGTCAAATTTTAACAGATATTGGCAAAAAATGTCATATTCTAATAAAATTTGACAAATTTCCAGGAAAGTTTTGTAATAATTTGACATATTTTGACGAAATCTATGAAGAATATATCATAATTTGTCTTTTTTTAAATCAGAATATGACTATTGTAGACTATCAATTGGAACATCATGTCATATTCTGTCAACTTTGAAAAAAAAAAAATTCTGGCATAATTTGACAGATCATGACAAAATATGTCACATTATGATTTCATTGTATAGCATACAATTCTGAGGGGTTCGACATATTTCGACCGAAAGTCCAAAAAAAGACAAAGGAAAATGTCAAATGGTGTCACAATATGGGCTGTTCTAAAATATGATGATATAATATTTCAAAAGACGTTTCCTGAATTTGTCATTTTCCGTTGAAAAAACGAAAAGTTTTAATCGAATTCTTATATGACATATTTTGATCGAATTCAACGGACGATAAAAATTTTCGGATAAAAAATGTCAAATTTTCACAATTTATGTAATTTTCGGTTATTGAGCAAATGTCATATATTCGGTCATTATTGGTCAGAAAAAAATAACATTTTTCATTGTAAATATGTCAAAAAATTAAATATGACATAATTTGACATTATCATCATTAATTGTCATTTTTTGAAATATAATGACATTTCTTGTCACAACATGTCATGCATATTTTCACTTAGGTCGTTTCCCCTTATTCTGACCTCTTTGTAGCTGAATTCCACAGTAGAATCGTTTGAAAAATACTGAAACTTCCAGAGCAAAGTCTTATATAATACCTTAAAAATGAATGATCAAAAAGGCAGAAATGAAAAAAAAACCAAGAAGACAAACAGGAATTGAAAGTAACCGAATTGCCGAAAAATACCGTTTCATAAGTAAACAAGAAACAACGATTGATAAAATTATAATCAAGCACTATTGGAAATTGAATGAAATTTTGCAGTTGACTTTGTTGGAGGTGGTGACTTCGGTCTTGCTGGCCACACGCCGTTACATCCAATGTACGTTAGCTACTCGGCACTACCGCCAGCTACATTACCACAATCTAATAAAAACTACCAATGCTATGCGCGTGGCACAATTGGCTCCAATAATTCCTCACTGTACTCACGTGACAATACAATGAAAAAGATTAACGATCAATTATCATTGAATCAACAACAACAACAGCAACAATTACAACAGCAACGTATCAAGTCGATAATAACTAGTGATACAACTAGAAGTAATAAGAGCAGTATATCAACGCGAATTATCGAGAATATTGATTATTACAATGATTATTCAAATCCAGTTGATCATTTGCACAGACCAGTATCACCTCCCGGCGATTATGATTCATTAAATAATTCAATTAAATTAAATTATGATAAATCTAATAAACGTTGTTACAGTCCAGTTGTTTCACCGGTTATGAGAAGAGCACGAATATCAAATGTAACGAAACAACAAAATAGAAATTCATTCAAGCCACGATTATTCACTGATCATGTACGTGAACAACCATTGAGATCATTCTATTCAGATCCACGTTTAGCTATGGAACAAACAAATAATGATAATGAAACGCACAGAGAAAGTAGGCCAGTATCTCTGTATGCAAGTAAATTGTGATGAAAATTTTTTTCATGAGGTCTTTTTCTGTTCGTTAGTTTATTTTTTGAAAATGTATATTTGTCATTTTATTTGTGAGGAAAGAGCTGATAAAGAATCATAATTTATGAGAAATATCTTTTCACTTGCCAAATCATTCTTATTCTTAACTACATATAGTGGACTCTTGCTCACTAATATTTATTTTTACTTCTATTTTTTCATCTGTAATGATAAGGGGGATTTTTTTATTTCAATGTGGTTTTTCTAGGATATCTCGAAAAGAAAGAGAGACAGAGGAATTCCTGAAAGATATTTTCTTCCTCTTTCGATCAATTTACGAGATATTCAAAGAAAATTCATTCTTGTCAAATATCTCAAAAGTTTGGGAAATGAGGGAATTTTTATAAAAACTTTTCTCAAATTTCGGAAGTGCTTCTACAGAGGAGGGTATTATAAATCACTCTCTGTCTTTTATGGATGAGATATTTCACATAAACCGGGGTCAATGCAAAATTTATGAAATTTAGCAATGCCACTTTGTTATTGACACAATCGTTTCAACGTAGATGGCATTCGCATTGAATATCTGACGTAAAACGCGATAAGTATTGACCAGAAAAACTTTTGGTGATTCGTGTTGATTGAAGTTTGCTTTTAATTCGAAGAAAAATATAATCCAGTGATTCAAGCATTATGAATTTTTCATTGAGGGACATTCTAAATTTACGTGATAATGAAATTGGTGGATTATCGAATTTTCGTCGATTCCATTGGAAAAGATATGAAGAATGCTGTAATCAGATCCTGTTTAGTCAAATAGTCTCCGAGATAATGAGAAGAATGAAGATCAAAAAAAGTAGTTTAAGAAAAAATTGAATGTTCTAAAGCAAATTTTCCGTTCTCTCCAATGGAACAAGAAAGTTTCGAAATCCCATCAACTTCATCAGTAAAAAAGTGTGTTGAGAGATGAATAGAAAAATTGGTTGCAGTTCTTTTTGCAAATGTCTGTGAAGTGAGTAAGCCTTAATGATGGCTAAAAGGTCTTGATAAAATTTTCTAAACCTTATTATTCAGAGGCATTTTCAGGATAAATCATTCACGATTTTTAGATTTATCTTTTTTCACTTCTTCACTACTGTCATTAGGCTCCTAAAGTTTCACATCTTAAGAAATCTGGTAAAGTTGCTGAGAAATTGAAGTATATAAATAGTATGGAGTGGAACAGTTGTTCATGCAAATGTGAAAATGAAATTTGACGTTTCATTATCAACTGATTAAATTTCCAATCAATCGAAAATACAATCCATGATTAATCACTCCAATCCGAATATTTTGTTTCAAGAATAATTAAACGGAGCAAACTATCAATTCTGATAGTAGATCAGTCTGGATGTTTCTATTAAATGGAAGTGATTTTCAGGTGAATCTTTGGGAACATCTTGAGATGTAATACATATATCGTAATGGATTTTCTTGGAAAGTGTACCTCAAGATTTCCTCGAAAATACACTTCAAGATATTCTTAAAAATGCACCTTAAAATCTCTCCCAGTTAATAGAAAACTACAGACTTACCTTTTTAAAGAAAAAACTAGTATCTTGTTTCGTCTGATTATCCTTGAAGTACAATATCTGCATCAAAACATTCAATCATGGATCAAATTTTCGATTAATTGATCATCCAATCACTCAAATTCCAAACATCAAACGTCAGTTTGATGCTTGTATGAAAAACTCTTCGATTTCGCAATATTCATGTATTTAGGTTCATTAGCAATTTTACTAGACTTTTTGGGATGTAAAAATTCAGGACCCTAGTCATCACCTCAAAAAGATACCAAATCATTGAATTTTATTCTTCTCTTTATCCTTTATTCTCGTTATTTTCGACGTTTTCGTTATGTAGACTGCTTGTTTGGGATGTGTGTGGTGTTGTTGGTTTTCTTAAGTTAAAAAAATCAGTACTGAATGGGTGAAACGAGTTGAGTCCATATGAAAAAAAAATTTTCTTCGAATATCTCGGAAACTAGTAGAGATATTCAATCTCTATGAAAACATTTTTAATATATTTTTTCTGCTCTACAAGAAAGGTTTATGAGAAAAATCTCTATCTTATTCTAAACTCTAACATTTGTAGTGACAGGATGAAAATAAATCAGAAGATCCTTTTGCGATTACCTCCGGAATTAATTAATTGGAAGATAATTATTCGAAGAATTTTTTTGTATAAAATATGATGGGCTACAAAAAAAGTTTCTTGACAAATTCTGAAAAGCCTCATGACTTCTGAGAATCTTTCTAAATCATGATAATGTCGATTGTTCAGCTATCCTACTTTGTTGCTGAATCAACTCAACTCGTATCTCTTTTTCACTACTGAATTACTATTTTTATTTTTTTCGAAAAATAAATTCTAATAGACTTATTGTATGTACTGTGATATGTGTTTTCGAGAGGTGCTGAATTCCATTCAATTTTTTAAATTGTTAAAGTTTGCACGTTTTTAAGGGAAAATTTGATTCTAACGTAAAAATTATGATTTTGAGTGTATTTTTTTTTCTTTATCAATTTAAGTGTTAGCATGAAATTTGAGTGATGTGTTTTCTGTCTTCTGCACTGATTTTTTCGCAAAATAATTATTTTTATTGTATTCCTTTATTTTAACTGTTAAACTGAAGGCGATTCTTTTATTGGTAATTTTTATAACTCTTGATAAGATTGATTATTCTACATCACAAAAATTTCATTTAAATCAATGGAACTCGTTACTTTTAACATATTAATTACTCTTAAGACTTTTCTTATTGCATTTACGTAGTTTTTATTTGTTTCTTTTTGTATTAATTAGAAAAAAATGGATTATCAACAATATATAAAGGATTGTCTTATATATTAGCTCATTGTCGTGTTGATAATTACACGATTTTTTTAATTCATTCGATTTTGCAATAATAAATACTGCGATTGCAAAAAAAAAACAGACACTACTGCTTGGCTTAGTTTTTTATTATTTCTGAACCTTTCACTCAATTATTTACGATTTTTTTTTTTCGATAATGTTAATTCTATATTTACTCGTCTAATATGGTGTTTCTAACGTGGGTTATGTAGTGGAGTTTGTTTAATCATTACAATCGTCTAATACAACAATGATAGATGGAGAAAATAAGTTTTTTTTACGAATTTTATTGATGCATGATATTGAAAAGAAAAATCGATAGTGAAGGGGTAATAAAAATTAATTGAAATATTCCCAGGGCAATATTGCAAATATCTCCAAAGCGAGTGGGTTCAGAGGAAATTATCAAGAGAATTTTATGTAAACAATTCTCGGAAAATTCTACTAAACTCAATTTTCTTCGAGATATCTGCGAGGAAATATGTAGAGTAATGATAGAAAACGGATAAGATGAAAAATTAATTCATTACAGGACTTGAGTTTTTTTTCAATATTTCGGAAAATGTGGGATGGAAAATTTCATAAATATCTTGTTTTTGATTTTACTGAAGATAGCAAAAATCTGCCAGTTTTTATTTTGTTAATTTTTTCAACAAAGGAGTTATTTTAAAAAAAAAACTAAAAATTTGCCTATAGTAGAAAATTAAAGAAAAATGTAGGTGCAGTTTTCAAAAATATTTTTTTGTTATAAAGATTGGTTTGTTTAAAATCCGTTAAAAAAAACAAAAAATTTCAGATGTGTGCTAATTTTATTATCGTTATATCTTGCATTTTCCTCTATCAAAAGATTAATACAAGAATATTTCTTCCTCCGAATACTGCAGGAAAACTGGAGAGTGGGATTTCTCAATTTAATTTTGCCACTTCACTACCTGAACTGTCCTCTAATACTTGATGAAGTTGATGGTTTCCCCAAATATTTCCAATTGGAACGAATAGTCCGAGAAATCTCGAAGAATGCTATAATAAAATCCATATGTTATCGGAATTTTCTAAGATACCTGAGAAATCGATTTTTCAAGCTATTTCTACTTCCTCATCATTTTTTTGGCCATTCTTTGCTCAATTGACCATTTCAGGTTTCAAAACCTATAAGAGCACAAAAATCAATATCATTTCGTTACAATTTAACGAATTTAGATTGAACTAAATAGGGGAGATCCGAGCAGAATGGACCTTTGAGGTATGATGAACCAGGATTTTTTTCCGTAGTGAAGAACTTGGCAACAAATTCTGAAAAAAATTGAGAAAATTTTGCAACATGTCTACATTGTTGATGAATTTTTTTCAAATTTTTTCGTAAAGGCCCTCCCTCAGCAAAAAATCCCAGTTCATTTTGCCCAACAGGTCGATTTCGCCCCGATTTCCCCCCAAAAAATTTGAGAAAATTAGCTGAAAATTTAGGAATCCTACAGTGAGAAAAAAAAATTTTGTTGTAAGAAAATTTACTCCACTCTAAAAAATTTCAATATATATAGATATAAAAATTGTGAAGGAAAATTTTATTAAAAGGCAATTTTCTTTTCATAGGGCCTCTCCCTCTGAATATAAATCTTGATTCATTTTTAGAGATTTCTCCGTTCTATCCGATGTAATGACTAGATTTTCGAAAACCCCTCAACTTCATCTGCCCTATCGACTACTTAATTAAAAAATAATTAACAGTTTGAATTTTCTTGTAGCATCACAAATTAAAAAAAGGAAAAAACAACAGCGCCCATTGTACAGCATTGAGTATTCGCAGCCGGAGCCGCCAATACAAGACGACAGTGTATCGCCGAAACCAATGACACCACGTCGTGTTAAACGTAGATCAGTAATATCACGTGACGGTACAAGAAGATCAAACAGACGTAGTTCTGTACGTCAATCACGTCGTAAAAATCCAGTTAATCGTATTATCGAGCAGCAAGAAAATTTGTATGCAAATACACAGAGTCAATTAACAAATCAAAATGTTAATACATTATCGCAATGTGCACTGAATTACGACAGAATTGCTGGTCCATGGGAGAGAAATCCAAATTGGCAAACGGAAGCTGTCAATATGGCAGTTTCATCGCCAACATTATGGACACCAGATCCAAATTATTCAAATACAATGAATCCAACGACTCAATCAACAACTGTGACAACATGGGAAAATAATAATAGTTCAACGAGAAATTTAACTGACAACTGGCAGACAAACGAGATGCAGACAAGCCAAATGCAATGGCAGGGACAGAGTAATCCAACATTTCAACAGACAAGTACACAAAGTTTAAACTGTGAAGATATGGATGATTTATATAGTAATAGGCCAGCTAGTGCTCGATCGAGTTACAGTAATTATCATGGAGTCAGAGCTACGCCACAAGTGCCGAATAGAACCGATATTGTTAGACAAAGCCAGAGGCAATTTGTTCTCAGCGGGCCACCTGCTTATCAGGATACCGTAATTTAAGTTTTTTTTTTCTCTTTTTTAGATTGAGTTTTTCTTGATTGTTACTGATCGACAATGGAAGAGGAAGAGTTCGACTATTGTAGGGAGCTTTTTTGTGAAGCTGAATTTTCCTGGCAAATAAGATCCCTACGAAAATTTCATGAAGTCATGAATGTTGAATTTTGACAGAATCTATCACAAAATGTCCTAAATGGTATTTTTTTTTGTCAGAATATATACATTCTTGAACATCAATTGGACCATCATGTCATATTTTGTCAAATTTCTCCACGAAAATTGACATATTTTGACAAAAAAGTCCAAAAAATGAAGCAAAATGGCAAATTGTGTCATGATATGAGAATTTTTGGAATGTTATGACATAATATTTCAAAAGACGTTTGCGGAATTTGTAATTTCCTGTTAAAAAATGTCAAATTTTGATCGCATTCTTATGTGACATAACGACCGAATTCAATAGAGAATAGCCATTTTTGTATAAAAAATGTCAAATTTCCACAATTCGTCATTTTTGGTGAATGGGCGAATCTGATATATTCGGTCAGCATTGATCAGAAAAATGACTTTTTTTGTTATAATATGTCAAAAAATGAAATATCATGGTGAAATTTGACATTATCTTCATTAATTGTCATACTACGTTATGCATATTTCCACTAGGGATGTATTTTCTTCTTGAATTATCTTTCAAAAATTTTGTAATCTAAAAGTAACTCGATTCAATTTTTTTTTCCTTTTACTTCCTAAGACAGTAGAGTTTCTTTAATGATTTTAAGAATCAATCCTCCAAATATTATGAGTTAAAAATAATTGAATTGATTGAAATTTCCAATTGTCTCGAATGAATCCACCCTCATTATGACAAAAAAAATGGGAAAAATTTCTTGAAAAGTCGAATTATTGTGAACTATCTCTAACAATTTTTCTCTTCCATTGGAGAATCATCAATAACTACTTATAATTGGACTGATCTTCTGAGCTTTATTTAACGTTAAAAACAGGATCTGATGAATTAATTTTTCATAAAGCAACTGCGATCAACAAGAATCAAAATAAATATAACATTTAAGTTTTTTGTTCTCTAATTAGTTATGTAAATAATTAATATTCTTATTAACCCTCTGACCTGATCATCGTCTCTATTCATCTCTTTTCGCTGGATCAATTAAATGATGTTATGAACTAAACTTGAACTTTCACGTTTGTATCGGTATTTTTGTATGAAGCGAGTCTAGCCTACCACACTCGTAAGAGGAAAATAAAAAATTAATTCATATTTTATATGATATTGCTTAGTGACTCAGTGGGAAAAACGGGTAAAGACGATAGTCAGGTGAAAGAGTTAATCAGAAACAGGTGAAAATCGTACAAATCCTGAAAATTTGTGTTTAAACCTGTGATTTAAAAATCGATTGATTGTGAAATAGAAAAGAGTAGAATTCGTGATCAAATTTTGTTCGAATAATTAGAATTTTAGTTGCACTTAAATTTTCATAATGAGAACCAAAGTATTGAATAATAATTAAAATAATGATTCACGTAGAACATCTTGTTGTTTAGCTGAAGGAATTGTGTATTTAGTTTTAAAATTATTAGGAGATATCGTTTAATTTTAATTAATTGAAATAATCGGAATTTTAGGAATTTTGTTTATTCAATATCGTAATTCAATGGCGAAGTGGTGAAGGTGGATGTTTTCAAAATCATTGAAAATCTACTGGGTCTAGGGGAATTTATCAAGGAAGTATCTTCCTTGTAGCCCCTGAAGCTTTTTCGCAAAAAGAATCTCTTGATGTTCTCCTCTTAATGCCTCGAAGGAATAAACACAGATATGCAGGTGAAGCAGGTGAAATTTCGTGCCTTATCTACGTTCTGAAAAATTCAATAATAAATATGAAACTTTTATGGAAATTTTTTCTAATTTCTCTCCGTACCAGCTAAAGCTCCTCTGCGTTTTGAAAAATATTGTTAACGAAAATGATTTTATTGAAATAGCCATTATATTTTAATATATATATGCGCATGTTTTTTGACATTTCAATGCAAGTTCAGTGATAAAACGGTCAAATAGAATCAGTCAATTTTTCGACGCGTCAGTTTTTTGAAATGGCTCGGAAACTGAGTAAAATAATTCACTTTTCATTTGGACCTTTTCTGCAGACAACAGTCAGAATTATGAAAAAGATCCTCAAAAAAATCTAGCTATCTGGTTTAGTTTCCCGAATATTCGATTACAAATGGATACAGAATAAGTCGATTTTCCTCGTTCTATAAATTCAGGTATTAAATTGATGTTTCGAAATTTACAAATCGAATTTTCGAACAGGAGGGGGGCTTGAAGTGCTTGATTATTCGCAACGCTAATATTTTTCGTTAATGATGTAAGTTCTCATATTTATTATTTCACTTTCTAGGGTGTAGAGATAGTGTGAAATTTCACCTACTTCAATCTATATATATTCCCTCGGAGTACCTTAATCCACTTGTTTCAAAAATATTCGTGAATGATCTGCATATATATCATTCTCAAATTCTATTTTGATCCTCGAATTACTATTGTTCTGTAAATATCTTGGAAACTATTAAGTTTGCACCAAATTTATCAATGGATCTACTTCGTAGACAAGAGATTCCTAACGAAAAAAAAACCTTCGCATTTATCTCTAAGTCCAAGTTGAAGATATTTGCGAAAGAATTTAAAAAAAAATTTTCCTACTCATCTTCATTGACCACTTCACTACAGAATTACCGAGTACTAATCGATCTCCAAACATTGAAGTGAATTATTTTTTCTTCTCTCAGAATTACTGCATTTATTGTTTGTAATTCAAGTATTACCGGCAGCTCAATGATAAAGCTAATTTTTTTTTTCTACTAATTTAATTATTAATTATTTTAAATCAACGAACAATTTTAATGATTGTATTCTAATCAAAGAAGAAACATAAAAACAACAGACAATAAAAATAATTCTGATTATTTTTTTGACAAAAGAATCGTTTATTTTTATTTATAGAATATTGTAGTAAAAGATATTGTAGTGAATGAGAATAATTTGGAAATTCATAGCGCATGCCTTGAATGAGCTCTCTGGTGGGTTATATTGAAAACCTCATTTTATATAGGCGTTTCGACCCGGCTTTGACTAGTGCCAGTAGTTTCTAGCCATTGAGACGCTGTGCGCCTCGATTTTACAAGTGTGTGCAAGAGTAAGTCATTGGAAAATAATATTAATTGATTAATATGAGTTAATTTAATATTTTAGTAGTGAAACTATTCTTCACTCCCTCCAAATGTCTCAACACATAAGAAAGATAGAGAATTTTTTGAATAACACTATCTACCATTTTCCAACCCTTGGATTTTGAGATATCTCATGAAGAAAGAAATCATATTTTTTTCTTCGCAATATATCTGAATCTCAAAGAGATGGAAAATTTTTGTAACAACTTGCTTGTAGACCTTCCACTATTTTCTATAAAAAAAATGATGGATTCCTCTAAAATAATTCTTTACAACTGAAACTAGAACTGTGACTGAGGGGAAGTTTTTGAGCCTCAAAATGTACCGGGAAGTGGTTGTCCATGGTGTCAAGATGATGAAAATTTCGAAGGGTGCCAATGCCTTCCGAAGACTCCACATGAGTAATAAGGTAAAGTTCGTCCCAAACAATTACTTATCATCAAAATTATTACAAATATTGAAAAAAAAAAATCTTACATTTTCTTCTAAAATATAAGAACATGTTAATGAACGGTGCGTTGCAGAATCCACGTGGGCGATGACTTTGACCGTAATTCAGTGATAAAAATATACACGAACATTGTGACTTAGTTATTGAAATTGGCACTAATTTTCATGCCGAAAAAATTTGCCGGCAATCTTCTGTTTACAATTGCAAAGACGATCAAGTAATTGCTCAATATAAAAATTTATTAATTCCTTCAATTTCTTTTACTCAGTTTTTAATTCATAATTTATGTGATTAAGTGGAATGAACATTGTGAGGTTTCGTCTTACATTTTGAATCAAGGGATGATGTACTCAACGATCAATACGTCCTAGGGCTCAAGCCACCCGGCAACCATACGTACCCTCCCTTCAGATGGCATTTTTTCAATTTGGCAGTATCCACGTGGTATTCAGTAATAAAACGAACAGTCTATTCTATTTTGGAGCTGATTTTCAACCAGTGTCTCCAATGTTTCAAATCACTCTTAAAAAATATCTCAGAAAGAAAACGAGATAGGGCGATTTTGTCTACATTCTTTTTCTTCGGTTATCATTCATATTGAAAATTTTTTTTTTTTTACTATGATAATTTGGAAAATTCTAGTTTGAACGAAAAATGTATTCAATTCTTCAAAAACAGAATTTTCAATACGTGTCAAATTGACAATGGTTGTTCACCATGAATGAATGACCATGAATGACGTCAAATATGTAAATATTTGAGTAGTTGAAATGAATTTGTTTCTACGAAGATAAGAGATAATTATGAAGGTATTTTTTCGTTGTATGATAGTTTCATTACTACATTGGAAGGTCAGAATGTATTTCTAATTCGTGAGTAACGTGAAAGAAAATGAGATGTGTATTTAGCGTGTCATGTAAAGTTATTTTTTGTTGAAAATCTTGAAGATTAATTTTTTCTCTAGGTCATGACCAAAAGTCATGGAGAATTGCGTGATGAAGGGGTAAAATCAAATCAGGATAAATCGAACGATTTTTGTGACCATTCGCAATGGAATATCGCGGAAACTAAGCGAGATCATGTCACTTTTTATTCAAGATTGGTTTCAAATCGCTACGACCTAGAACTTGCAATATCCTCCAAGAAGAGACATTCTTCAATTACATAAAAAGTTATTAGAGCCCTCATTGTCTCCTGGAAAAGTCGAATTTTGAAAAAAAAACTCTTCTCACGTGACACTAAAAAAAGGGGTTTCATGAAAAATACTCCCCATTGATTTTCAACAAAATTCAATAAAGCGGATCTAAAAGTATAATAAACCTCTTTCATTCCACTTAATTACCGGGGAATTTAATCTTCATTCTCTATTGGCGATCAATACGAGATTGAGAATTAGAGAGAGTAAATTTCTGGAACGAAATTCGTCATGCTGAAGAGAAAAGACTTTCGATGGATACATGTTCTTTAATATTCAATAAATTATATTTTTTAATTCTTGGTGTTCAACACAATTTCATTGATTATTTTTTAGAAACGAGCATTTCTGCCAGTGGCAAACAAACTTGGATCGGCCAGATATCTCGATGCACCTTTAGCGAGTTCTTTGGTTGCAGAACATAATCGAAAACGGTAATTCAAACAATGATTCATTGAATTAATTCAATAGCACAGAAGTTCAATCAGGAAGATTTTAAGATTTTTTCGAATATTTTTCAAATATCTTGGAAAAGATGGAATTTAGGGAAATTTATGAGCAGATCTTCCCCCAAGAAAAATGATTAAGAATACCTTCTTAGAGCTGCTTATTTCGGAAATATTTCCAGATTAATGGAAATGATTGAAAGACATTGAGGAGGTCCAATCGCTGTTCATGGGTCGAATGAAGTGTAACATCCAAAATTTAACAAATTGAATTGAAATATTAATAAAAAATACTATAGCTGAAAAATAAATAGTTTGCAAAGCATTTATCGTTGAAATAGAAAAGATTATTGACAAATAAAAAAATTAAGTACAACAATTTGAATATCATGGGAGATTGGAAGATTAAAAAAAGAACGATACCAAGTGATTATTAATTTGCAACGTTTCGCTTATAATTCAAGGGTCTGCAGGCTCTTGACATTCTCAGTATATTGTCAGATTCAACCTAAGTAGATTCATGTTTATAACCAACAACATTGCAAATATTCAATACAATAAATACGCAATCATAAATCAAGCTCTTGGATAAATTAACCATCTTCAGATTACTACACTGAGAAAAAAATAATAGTAAAAACAATCAAATATTAATACCATTGGTCCTCAGCAAATATTTTTTTGAAATAATTGAAAAAAGCTGTTGAATCTACTGAATTCAGTTAATTCAACTAGTTAATCTATTTGAATTAACTAAATTCAGTAAATTCAACAATTTATGAAATTATTCCAAAAAAATATTTGCTGAGGACCATTTGCCTCAATATTTTATTGTTTTTACCACTATTTTTTTTCTCAGTGTAACCATCTTCTATAGAAGTTCTATAGAGAGCGTATACGCTCTTTTATATTATGATTTTGAGATTACTACAATTGAGGTGGAATGGAGATTCAATTATACATCTTCAACAGTTTTGGAAAATGAAGATGTTTAGGAAAATGTATGGAAGCCGGAGGAAAACTGAAAAAACCAAACAAAATCAAACGAAACAAAAATTCAGAAAATTCGGAGAAACTTATATTATGTACTTTTTTCCTGAGAATGTCAAGACCCTGAAAAAGCTGAAATTATTAGCGAAACGTCGGAATTTGATAATCACTTAGTATTATTTTTTTTTTAATCTTCCAATCTCCTATAATGTTGAAATTTTTATAAAACTTGGAAATGAATACTATCACCAATTAAGCACAACGTTGCCAAACATTTTAACTGCACTATAATGCAGGTTAATCGTAAATTCCATGTGATTTCTTTTCATTGATTCAGTCAAATCCATAGCAAGTTATATATTTTTTTTCAAAAGAAAAAAAAAATATATTTCGTAAAGCTCAGTTTTAGTTTTCTTCAACCTCATCTAATCGATTAATTCTCAAAGTTCACACAGTGGTTAATCGAAATTTCTTCATACTATAGGTAACGATTCAAACTATTATGAAAAAATTAATTTTCATTATAATCTGATATTTTTCATTCAATATGGTTAGTGATTGAGCCTCCTTCATCCGGAAATTGAACTTTTGGTTTTATTGATATCTGCAAAACTATTAAATCTGGAGAATTTCGGAAAAGGGCTTCGTTGGTAAATTACAAAATTAACAAAAAAAAAAGAGCTCAAATGAAATGAAATGCTGGAGGAGGATAAGCTGAAGAATTTTGAATGAAGAAAAAAAAATTTCGATAAATTCTCATGAGCTCCAATATTTCGGAGATATTTTCAACATTTCGAACATGCCATTTCCAGGCTTATCCTCTACCACTACTGACTTCTAGATTTCCCTTGAGTATTTCACTACCAATCCAAACTAATTTTATCAAATACAATCAGCAAAGTCAACATTAGTACTGATTGTGATCTCCTTGGAAATGCTCCAATCTCATGATGCAATAAATAGCGAAAAATACGACAAATGAATTTGATGGTTCTCAAAATATAAAAAACTTCAATTTTGACGAAATTAAAAAATTTAATTTTTTTTTTAATCGATCAAAAAATTATTTTCTATCGTAAATTATTTTTCAGCAATTACAGCTTCATTCACGACAGCCACTACATGTAGTGAGTACCATGCGCTGACTATTGCATGGAAAATAAGATGAACACAGTGCCAAAATAATTTATTTTCGTTTTGTGTAAAACGAAAATCATAGTATCATAGTAGTAGTTGTAGACGTTTCCCCCCTTCAGTTATTTTTATTTTTGCTCGTCAATATGTTTGAGAAACTTTTCCTTCAGTCAATGAATGCGTAAAGTTAAGTGACTTGAATTATGGGTGATGGTCCACGACAAATCACCATTAGAGTTGGAAATTTAAAAAATGTATTTTTGAGTGATAATGGAGTTTGTGCTCACTTGCAAAATTTGTGCTAGAAAATGCTATAATATAATCTCTTCTGGACCAAAACTTTTTAAGATAATACAAAAACAGAAATTACACAATGAGTTATTACTTTATCAATTCAGTAGCTATTGCTTCAAATGAGATTATTTTATAGCGTTCCCTAGTGTCAATTAATGCAAAAGTTCAAAATTCATCAACTCAATTTTACTCAAAAGAACATTTTCCGCAAAGAATGAGTGAATGTTGAGTCCAAATATCAAATGTCGATGAGTTAAAGATATTTTAGAAACTTTGAGGTTTAAGAAAATTTCTCAAGAGGGCTTTTTTGTTGCCTGTGAAATTCTCCAAACAAAGCCCCTTGAGATTTTCTACACAACTGCTTCGTTCGAAGGATATCCATTAAAAAATATGTAACAAATTTACCGACTCGTCTTCCTTCGTTATTGAATTCTTAGCTGAGCGAATGACTTCATCATTGTCTATTATTCACTATATTTTTATTGTCTTGAAAACACAACAGTTTGACTCCAACCTTCGCACCAGTTTTCGATTATTTTTACACTCTTTTTCCATGGAACAATTTATTTTTTCCCATTCCAGTTTATTTCGATTTTCAATTATCGCTTTACCCGGTTAAGGGGTTAGACCACTGTTATGTAGAATTTTCGTAAAATTGATATTTTTCTTGGCTCAGAAAATAGTTTGAGCCCGTGAGAAGATGTAGAGACAAAGTTTATCACTTGATACCCATTTTTTCTAATGAAATTTTCCTCAAGCATTTCTTCATATTGAAAGCACATGTCAAAACTTTGAACGCATTTATCTCGAAACACGATTTTTCAAAATTGCACGCAGCATTACTCAAAGAATTTTAATTTTTTTGAGTTGAATTTCTGACAGTATCTTTGAGATGATATTTAGAAGCGAAGTATGTGGGATTTTTTCAAAATGATGAGTTGCCCCTCTTTTATTAAGAAAAAATTACCGTTTTTTCGTCAAAAATTGAACGTTTTTATTCAAATGCCCATGAATTACCGAAAAAGCAATATTTTCAAAATCAGCCACGTACTTCGCTAGCTATAGGCATGTAGATTGAGCTTTTTTTTCAATCGAAATTTACACAAGCTACACTGCGCCCAGTGGAGCGCCAAAAATTTGACGAGCTTCGGGGAAATGGCTGTCATATCGCCATTTTTTGATATTTTGGCCTGAAATTTTGGATTTGTGAACTCGAACATATGCCCAATAAGTCCCCGGAATGTTATGAATTTATGACCCATTTTTCCCTATAAAAAAAATGCCGAAAAACCCCTTTTTTGGGACGGTTACAGTGGTCTAACCCTTTAAGTTTGATTTTTCGCAGTTAGATCAATTTCCTGCAACTTCATATACATCAAGAAATGTAAACAACGTGTTTCAATGTAGCAATGCTTGTAACTATCAAGGAAACTATTTTCTCTCATTATTCTTCATTTATTTCATTTAAATTTGAATTGAAACAAAAAAATATGTATGTAATATTTTCAGTACGAAGGATCAAGATCAGGCAACAAATGCAGAGGACGTACTCTTCGATATGTTTAAAAATGAAGAAACTGACTTGTTGTCTGTTGGAAAGTTTCTTGCTGTAAGTCAAAATTGAATTTCGTAATTAAGAAACATTAAGGAATCATTACAGTGTAATAGCCAAAAAAATTACAGATGTTCGCGATTTTTTTCGATAGTGTCTTTTTAATGAGTCTGATTTTGTCATGGCAAATCGAAACACTCAGGAAGAATGGAAAAATAAATTTGTAACGTTTTTCCTTATTTTTTTTTAAATTGAAAATATAATATTATTGTATTAAATTCAACGGCTTTTTAATTATTTCAAAACAAAAGTTTGCTAAGAACCAATTACATCAATATTTGATTATTTTAAAGGCTATTTTTTTCTCAGTGTATGCACTCTTTCATATGAGAACTTGCATTTCGTGAGGGGATCATAAATTCTTCAACGAAATTGAACACATCGAGCGAAAAAATTCATAGGTTTTATTTCCAAAAATTTACTCATATTTTGATTCACAATGCATTAGTTTTAGAAAAAAAGTTCTACGAATTTTTCTTGAGATATACAGGAAACTATATAGATTTTATAGTTGATTAATTATGTGCATTTTCATTGTTAATATCTTGTTTTCCAATCAATGAAAAAAAAGAATTCTCAATTAACTATGAGACACTTTTCTTTATTTCATATTCTAATTTTATTAAATCTATAGCAAAAATCATTTTACTTCACTCATAGCAAAACCTAGTATTGGTGGTCCCCTGTTAATGCTAGATCAGAGTACTGGAGATACTACACTTACCGAATCCACACGCATTAACTCCTGCGTCACTTCCGTTGCATTTCTTGTCTGACGGTGGGAATAAGTCATGCATGATGCTTAGTTAAAATTTTATCCCAACGCGTCTAAAAAAATTTCTCTTCAAAAAGAGTATTTATGAAAAATTCTGCATATTTCTTCCATCTACGGAAATTCACGGGAAACGAGGATGAAGAAATAGTTTTACTACTTTTCTACTTGAATTGCTACGACAATTAAATGATGAATATTTCATTTCAGGCATTACGCACAACAGGATTACGTAAAAATGATCCACGACTCCAAGAGTTGAATGATAATCTGAAGGCTGAGCATTTAAAAGCAGGTGGTTCCGAGTCAATATCACACGAAACACAAAAATTAAATCGTGAACAATTTCGCAGGTGAAAATTGGAAGAAGCAAAGGTGTCAAAAGTTTTTTCGTTCAGTTGATGGTGGGGTTTACGGACTTTCAAATTCCTATAATTACACTGACTTATCAGGGAAGTTTTAGCACGACAATGTTATAAGAATATAATTCATAAAAATTCTCAATTTGATTCTGAAAAACGGTGTTACGACGATTCATCATACCTTAAAAATCAGAAAAAATGTTTGAATATTTCAAAATATTCTATAGTATTTGTGGAAGTTCTAAAAATATTTCAGAATAATTCCAAATGTTCTAAAAAATTCTAGAGTGTTTCAAGAAGTTCTAAAAATGTGTAACGGTATTTGTCCCATCCCGCCACACTTTTGGCCGTCCCTATTCGCACATACGATTTTAATAGCTTGGGAACCAATTTATTCTTAACTGAAGGAACAAACAAAACTCACTGTCAGCTAGTTTTCCCTGGGCTCACCACGTTTTACTCTTCTCTGGAATAATCATTAATCCAGTTCCTGGGAGTTTGCCGACAACCCTTTCCAGCCACATTAAGCGCTCTTCGAATGTTTTGGAAATAATTCATATATCGTCCAAATGCACAAACACAAACATTACAAGACAAAATATTACAAGGAAAAATGTCCTTAAAAGAATATTCCGTGACGAAAAATTAAAAATAAATAATTAAAAAAAACATCATTATAATAATACATATTATATTTAGTTATGGTAAATCATCATTAGAGTCGAGAAGTTCGTTCTTAGTTCTGTCCCGCAATAGTTCCTAGGTAAAGATTCAATTCCAAATTCCGTAGCAGTTATGATTCACATCTATTTGATGTTTAGGTTTGACATATCTGGTGAGCGGAGGAGACGATACGAGTAATTTCTATCCTTCCCAAGACTAGAAATTATTTGTATTGTCTCTCCGACTCAACAAATCGATCGTCAAATTCGAACGTCAAATACACATAGATCATAGTTGTTACAAAATTCTGAATTGAACCGTCACCTAGCAGCTTGCGCTGGACAGAATTGCGTACAAATTTCTCGAGTCTATCCATCATTCAATGATATTCAGTCACCAAAAATCATTTTACAATAATTGATGATTTTTTGTTCCATGATATCGTTACCTCAGAAACAAAGTCACGTGAGTGCTATGTATAAGCCTAAAACCTACGCCACTCTGTTTCTAATGTGACACTATTTTAGTCCAGTTTATTTCATCTATCGATACTTCGACCTGTGATATTTGGTTCATTATTTTAAAGGTGTGATCAATTGTGGTGACACCAAAAAAACGATTTCTTCCTTTAATCATTCCCCCTTACTAAATTTTTATCCCCACTGAACGAAAAGACATTTTCTCTCAGTAATAAGAAAATAATCTCGGACTTTATTGTCTATTTTTCATTCCTCCAGAATCGTAAGCCCAAATATTGTTTTGATATCACGGGCATTCAGGCATCAATTCATAATACCAGATTGGGCAGGTTTTACAAAACACATTGAGGATTTTTATTGGAAATGTAAAACTAATACAGAGGGTAAGGTGGCATCATACATACCCCAACTAGCACGTATGAATCCAGATTATTGGGGTATAACAGTTTGTACAATTGATGGACAACGTTTTAGTATTGGTGATACAACAATACCATTTACACTACAGAGTTGTAGTAAACCACTGACCTATGCCATTGCTCTTGAGAGTTTGGGACAAGAGGTAGTACATCAGTACGTTGGTCAGGAGCCATCTGGGAGGAATTTCAATGAACTTGTACTTGATCACAATAGTAAGTTGCAAGCAACAATGGTCCAGAGATAGAGATAGAGAGTGAGAATAAAAAATAACAAGTTGTCCTTCAGAAATGAAGAGAAAAAAAAGGGGGAATAATGTTGATCTCTTTCAGAAAAACCACATAATCCAATGATCAATGCTGGTGCTATACTCGTCTGTTCACTACTCAAGAGCTTGATCAAACCGGAAATGACGCTAGCTGAAAAATTTGATTTTACAATGAATTATTTTGAGAGATTAGCAGGTGGTGAAAATTTGGGATTTAATAATGCTGTTTTCTTGTCGGAACGTGAAGCTGCTGATAGAAATTATGCTCTAGGTTTTTATATGAGAGAGCACAATTGTTATCCAGATAAAACCAATTTACGAGAAATTATGGATTTTTATTTTCAAGTAAGTTGAAAACTGTGATCTAATTCGTGAAAGTTGAAATGAATTGAGTTGAGTTTAATACGAAATGTATTTTTTCTTTTCAAACTTGAAAACCAAATTTCCTGTGAGCATCTTTTGTATGAGGCGCCGATTTCGTTCTGCAAAAAAAGTTCTCATAGAAATTTCGTTATCTCGTCCCACACTCAATTTGTATGACCTTTTTCTACATTGTTGTAGTGCTGTGCAATGGAATCAAATTGCGATGCAATGGCAGTTATGTCAGCAACACTTGCTAATGGAGGAATTTGTCCAATAACTGAGGAAAAAGTGTTGAGGCCTGATAGTGTTAGGGATGTTCTGAGTCTTATGCACAGCTGTGGAATGTATGATTACAGTGGACAATTTGCTTTTAGGGTGAGTAATTGATATTTGAATATTTTTTTGGAAATATCTCGCAGTTAGGGATGTAAAATGATGGTCAATTTGGAAATGGGTCAGGTCAATCGTCAATTGACAGTTTTGTGACCATTTCTGACTGAACTGCAAAGTTTGTTGGAAATTGATTGTCGGTAAATTCAAATTGTTCGTCAGGAGTAGTAAATGTAGAAATCCATCTGATTAGATGAAAATGGACCTCCAATTTTATTATCAGTCACTTTTTTGATCATTTCGAGTTACTTCGTTTCAGTGCAAAAACTTGAAGAATTCACTCATTTTCAGAAGCCATGCAGTATTTCTCATTTTTCTGACAAAATGTAATTAAGGGGTAACAGAACCCCTTGTATATTGAATTTTTGAACTAATTGTTTGACGATATTTATCAATATTTTTATGATAGAAGAGTGGCAACGACTGGGGAAGGACATCAGGAAGTCGTTGCTTCTGATCTTTAATGCAAAAAATCATAATTATTACTAAACAATGGGTTTGAAAATTTGAAATTTACTGGGTCTTCCGTTACCCCTTGAGGCTGTATGAGCGTGGTAAAAATCTTCAATTCGAAGTTGCAAAATTTTTCCATAGTTAGATTCTTCCTCAAAGATTTGAACTGTGGAAAATCTGGGGTAGGTAACTGTGCATATTTTGGAGAAAAAAGTTATTGAAAATTGACATGAAATCTGGTCAGTCAATTCCTTCAGTATGGTGGTCAATTCCTCCATTTTGTCTTTTTTTAATTGATATGTTATCATTAATGATGAAATACCGTTTGAAAAAATGGAATATAATTATGTCATGAAAATGCAAAAGTTTAGTCACCAAAAGCAAATAATCAGTCTATTTAGGTGGAATTGGATCGTCAAAATCAGGTCATTTTTCTAATTCACGTTTCGATCATCATTTTTCGAGCAAAATGTTCAGTCATTAACATTCGGTAAATGGCGGTCAAATGACCATTATATTTTTTCGTTTCATCCCTAATTCTGAGATATTTTCAAAATATTGATCAGAAAATAAAATCGTAGTCTGTAGTGGCTTGTTCGGCAGAGCGACGAATTGGTAATTCCCAGGTCCTGGGTTCGATCCCTGGTCTCTGCCGAATGATCCAAGCATCATTGTTTACATGTGCGTCGTCCACAGATACACCATGAACCCCCGTAGTTAATAAGTATAACCTTAACACAAAGATGGTGGCGTTAAATAACTATTTTTTCAAAAAATAGTAAAATCGACTCCTCATTCCCTCTAATTTTTCTACTTTTTCCTTCACAGGTCGGCATTCCCGCAAAATCTGGAGTTTCTGGTAGTCTCTTAGTAGTAATTCCCAACGTAATGGGCATATGTACATGGTCACCACCATTGGATCCCCTTGGAAATTCATGTCGTGGAGTGCAATTCTGTGAGGAATTAGTGAATGAATTTAATTTCCACAGATACGATAATCTCAAGCACGCAACTAACAAGAAGGATCCTCGAAGGCACAAGTACGAAACAAAAGGCCTCTCGATCGTTAATCTACTATTCAGTGCTGCAAGCGGGGACGTTACGGGGATGCGCAGGTTCGTAAGATGATACTGTCTTGCCTTTTTTTCGTTGAATACTATCACTCTACAACATCTTATCATGACACTACATCCACAATCAGATTGAAAATATTTTTGTGGTTTATAATGACTCAATGCAATTTAACACTCTGTACAAAAAATACGAATACACTTGCATGCTAACAGGCAAGATATTGATTTGCTCGAGTGCCTAAAGAGGTGAGTTAATGAAGTGAATTTTTTTTTTTTTTAGTTTTTTTATATTCAGAGAATTAAGTGATAAAACGAGATAAATCGATTCAAATTCCGAATAGATTCTTTCGGGGATGTCTCAGAACATAATGACGACATGAGATTTTTTTGTAAGTCCCAGTTTGTCTGTTTATTTTCTGAGATATTCAATTAATATGAATGACAACATAAAATCATTGAATTAGTTATATAATTCTTCAATGCTATTTTTATTTTTATATTTCAATTTTTCGAGAAATTAAACATTCCATTGACAATTTCTGTAAAAAGTAAAAATTACAAAATGTAAAACATTGTGTTTTTGATCAATGACCGATCGTTAACATTTTCGTTCGACTCACATTCCTTTTATGAATGTCAGTCCAATAATTATATTTTATCTTAATTCACTGTACTTACGAAGAATTGTGATGCATCTATTGCCGATTTTTTAATAAAAATTCATTTTCGTATTAGATTTTTTTTCGTTTCATTTTTATCCTGTTTTCCCTTACTCCTCTCTTATTTTTTTGTCCTGCATGATTGGTAATTTTATTTTGTTCCCATTTTTGTTTGGAGGCATATTGAATTGATGATGTTCATTGCTGATTCTTCCGAATATAATTTGAAGAAAAATATTAGTGAATTCAATTGTATGAAAAAAATAAGAAAAAAAGGAGAAAATAATTTTCATATTCATAGACACAGACTGAGTGGAATGGACATGACACTGTCGGATTATGATGGACGTACCGCATTACATTTAGCTGCTAGTGAAGGACACTTGGACTGCGTTGAATTTCTTATCGAGCAGTGTGGTGTACCCCATAATCCCAAGGACAGGTGAATATATGAGTTGTGAAGAATTTTATCAATCGATTTAGAAGTAAAGATGTAAAGAAAGATATTAGGGGTGAGCGAATAATTCGAAATGACGAATAATTCGAAGCGAATCGAATACGAATATTCGATTCGATCTTCGCATCGAATAGTTCGAAATTCGAATATTCATATTCAAAATCCGAAAATTCGATTCGGAATTCGAGTATTCAAAAATTCGATCCGAAATTCGATTTTCAATTCGAAAATTCCCTTAATGGACTCGTTGTTCGGCTATTGATCGTTGGTCCTATATATAGGACCAATGATTCGTTTGGCTGCAACGAGCTTCGTTAACTATTAACTCATATTAGTTGGGGTGGTAACCAAACTAATATTCGTTAATATATAACGAGTGGCTCGTTCAGGGTTTTTTTTTGAGACAAATGGACCATTAGTTAAAAATTAACGAATGATGTGTTGTCTCGAAAGAAGGGTCAGTTGACTGAAATTTAGATTTATTTATCATTAATAGAGCTATCGATTGAGAGAAATTAATATTAGTAAAAAATATATTATTTATATTAATATATTTATGTGTTAATATTATTTATACGTGTGTGTTAATATTATTTATATTAATTGATTGACAGTTTGGCTGTTCGGTCTGCGTACGGTTCAGTGGGTCTACCGGGTTAAGCAGCATTGAGTCTGGTTACTACTTGGATGGGTGACCGCTTGCCGTACGCAGATCCGAATAACAAACTGATCGGTGAGGTGCGACTATAGAGAATTACAGTGCCTTTCTCGTCATCGTGACTGAAAGGCACATTAAGGCTCTGTATGAGTCCGACTGTGCTGATCAGGATTTCCATGGTTTCCCCTGGTCTCCGGCGAATGCGGTGCAGTATGGCAAAGAAGTCGATCCATGATGTCGCAAGGGGGGTGGAAAAGGAAAGAAAAAATGTAAAAAACCGAAAGGTTATACATGGCAAGAAAAATAAAAAAAAATATTTATATTAATTATATTATCATTCGAAATTGATATTATTTAACAAAATTTATCAAGATTAAATCACAAAAAAAAATATCGGTGAGATGGCGCATGACGTCTCAACTGCGTTTATGTTAATAGTTAACTAATGCGCGCTTGGGTCAACCGGCTCATGTATTTGAAGACACATAATATTCGCTGAATATAATATAATGATCTGCGTACGATTTTGGTACAAACGGGTGAAGTTTTCCAGTTCAACTCATCCGTGAGTTAATTGTTAACGAATAGTTTTCTCAGAGTACCCATATCGATATGTCCACTCAGTCGATCTTTCGTCGGTCAGTGGCCGATACGAACTCTGAAATCTTTTGAAAAACAAAAATGATTGACTCGAATTCATTACCTACCCAAGTCGATTTATTTCATTTTTCTAAAAGATTTCAGAATTTTTATCAACCATTGACCGATTAAAGATCGACTGAATGAACATATCGATATAGGTAATCAACGGGGCCGCCAGAGTCGATTCTAAATTCGAATATTCGCTTCGAAATTTGAATAATCGATTCAAAATTCGAAAGTTGGATCGAAAATTCAATTCTCAATTCAAAAATTCGATTTTAAATTAGGGGTGAGCGAACAACTTCCGAATCGAATCGAATAGTAAAATTCGATTGTGTTTCCGAATCGCATAATTAGATTTTCGAATACTCGATTCGAAAATCAAATAGCAGATTTTCAAAAGCGGATTATTCGATTTGACAATCGAATATTCAACTTTAGAATCGAATTTTCGACTTGAGAATCGAATTGAGAATTGAATTTCGGATCAAATTTTCGAATATTCGAATTTCGAATTGAATTGTCAAATATTCGAATGTTCGATTTTCCAGTCAAATATTTGAAAATGGAATTATTCGATTCGAAAATCGAATCAAATTTCACTATTCGATTCGGTTCGATTCGAGAGGTATTCGCTCACCCCTAAAAGATATCAGAAATTGTTGACAGTTTTATTAGCAAATATATCTAAGGTGAGTGGGTTCAGAGGAAATGTACGGTTCCATGTTATCCTGTAATCATGACAAAATAACGTCAAATAATTAGCAATAAAATAACACAAAGAAAAATTAACAGCATAATAAAATTAAAACATTGCCATAAAAATGAATGAATAACATTGATATTGAAGAATATCTGGAAGGAGTAGAATGCACGATTACGATTCAAGATTAACAAAAAAGAGAAAAAATGTGAAGATAACATAAAAATTATGTTGAAAATTAAAAGAATTATTATTGTTAGAATCATTTTGTCATGAGCTCTTTAATTTATAAGTATTTGTTCATGAGTAATTACTGAAAAATTATTCAAACAATTCATTTTTTTGAGGTATTTTGTCGGTTGTTATTTAACCCTTAGTAAAATATCACGTGATACCAAATGAACTGAAGATACTTTTTTGTAGAGATGAAATTGTTCGCCTCATCTTTTTCTGTCCCCTAATTTCTTTTTCTTTAATCAATTAATTAGTGGCTCTTGGAAAAATGAAAGAAAAATTCTCTTTCTCTTTAATCACTTTCCAGATGGGGAAACAGACCAGTGGATGAGGCAGAAACCTTTGGTCACACTCAAGTGGTTGAATACTTGAGAAACTACGAGATGGCTAAAAAAACAGAGGAAACAAATAAGGAGGAAAATGGAAATGATAATAATTGCAACGACAAAGAAAATTGTCCTCCTAAGAAGGTTACAGATACTTCAGGAGAAACACCTCTACTCTAAGTTAAATAATAAATTTTGAAAAATATAACAAATATTGAAAGTGAGACTGCAAAAACGAATACAGCCTTAGGAAAATTAGTCAATGAAATGGTCAATACTGTAGCTGAAGAAAAATATTTAAATAATCTGTGATTTATTTGCTCTAAATTTTTATTTCCATTATTCAATTCTGGACCTCCTTTCTTTAAACAAAACATATCTTTTCAAGTATTATTTACAAGTCTGCCTCAATTTAGGAATTATCTCAATGATGAAGTGATAGAATGAGTCGGAAATTTCTATGTGAATTCTTCAGTAAATAACTCCGAAACTATTAAAGTTAGAAAATTTGATGGCGGAACAATTTCTATAGAAGATGAAATTCTTTATAAAAAAAATTCTGTGGTTCATCTTCGTGGTGACAGGCGTCTATTTCCCTTTCAGAAACTTCCCGGAAAAAATTTCCTCGATAAAAATCTTTCTTGAATTTTTTTAAGAGGGGGATTTTTCCAAAGGGAAATTTTTCCCGGAGAATTTTTTCCGGGGAAATGCAATCCGGTAACCGAATTTAGGGAATTGAGTTCATTAAATTTGGTTCTAAGTTTCTTGTTTCTAAATCTTATGAACTATTGTGTTGCAATACAATCGATGACGATTAAGGTAGTTCGCTCATGACATTCATAGATAAAAGCATATCTCTTTGGAGTAATCGACGTATTGTTGAATTACACGCGCTAGAAGTACCGTTTAAAGTTGTGGGAATACACTATAACATTTACTGAGCCAACACACGCATTGACTCGTACGTCACTTCCGTTGCATCGCTCGCCTGACGGTTGAAATGAGTCGTCCCTGACGCTTAGTTGAAAAATTTTGCGTCAACGTGCCTATAGAAGTTGCATTTCAAAAGTCTTGCCGATTTTTTGGGGGATTTTTTGAAACAATTGGGCTCAGGGAAAAATGTCAAAAAATATTTGTCTAGAATTTCATGGACTAAAAACCGGTCCACTTAATCAATTCTCCTAAAGATAGTTTCGAAGATATTTCTAAAATAATCAGTTTGCGACTGTTCCACACATATTTACCACTTCATCACTGAAGTTTTTCCTAATGAATATTGCAATTAAATATTGTTATTGCATGACTTATCAATGAAAAAAGGAAAAAAAAAATTGAATGTACAAAATGAATTTATAGACAGTCAATGTTATTACTCTTCCGATGAGTTTCCTCCATTCTTCGTGTAAATTACAAAAATCGAAGAATTCCTCATTTACAGTAATAAAAAATTATGTGCTTAAAGAAACAAGACAATAATAACTTGATTCGTAAAATAAATGGAATGAATTAATGATAATTGAATACAGGCACTAATTACCTGAGATTATTCCATCCTATTGAATTCAATTTGATTATAATTAATGAAAAAAAAATGTAAGTGTTAAACTGAAATATATTCTGCCAACATGTTGAATCATTGTTTTGCTTTGTGGTATTATGATGACGTATTATCTCCTGATTGACCTCACTAAGCTATCGGAATATCCACAATTTGTTAATATAACTGGGAAATGCCATTTTAATCGAAAAAAAAATCTCGATAAACTTGACCCTGATTTTATGCAAGAGAATACCGATTATTTCAACAATGAGAAGAAATCACTCTTCATGAGTTTTTTTTGTCATTCGGACTAAACGAACAGGGAAATAGGGAATTTTGATTACGACTTTTTCTACTGGGGAAAATGACAGCTATAAAAAAGATCGTCAAAAACATTTTTTTATCTTCAATAGATTTTGACAATTTCCCGGAAAATTGGATGACTGGAATGGAATTGGCGTATAAAAGGAAACGGTGTGAAATCAGTCTTTAACATCACTTCAATATTAAGGGGGACAACCGTGTAGAACCTCGAAATCGAGCACGTTTTTGGGAATTTTTTTGAAAAGGAAGAAATGGATGGATGTTTTTGAAATTCTCACAGTTTATTATACCTATTTTAACGAGTATTTTCCATTTTTAGTGATAAAAAAATAATGAAAATTGATGTAGATACAGTGTGATGAACCCACATGGTCGCAGAGGCCTTTTTTTATGCGGTGCCCAGGGTAGCGCCGTGAAAAATGATCCAAAACAGAAATGCAAAAAGATGCGGTCAATATATGCCTGTAGTCAGTCCATGAACCTATCTTTTGGATAATAAGTTAAGAATGGTAGAAATAGCAGACATAGAATCAAAAAAGTGTATATTTTCCGAAAAAAATTATTTTTCGCTGATCAAAAAAAATAGTTAATTTTGAGAAATGTCTAATTTTTTTAGGTTTACAGATTAGTCTCATATGTCCTGAAAACGTGTGTAAAATTCTAGCCCGATTGGTTTGGTAGTCTTTGAGCAATCGTTGGCACCGAAAAAAAAAGTGAAAGAAAAAGTTTCGAGAAAAATGCATTCAAAGTTTGGACATTCCCTATGTTAGAATGGGAGTGAGTCTCAGAAATTGGCTTTATTCATAAGAGCTTTGAGGTTTGGCCTACGTCATGAAGTTTTTCGGATTCCAGACATATTGAAGTAACTTTTAAAGCAAAAAAAAATCGATCTTTTGAAGGTTCTACATGGTTTTCCCGCCTAAGGAGTCTGGGGAGTTATTGTCGACTGGGATCAGACGAGGGGTAACTGTATTTTGTTCGTAAAAGGGTTCAATTTTGAGAAAAAAAAGGAACAATTAAATATTGAGATTCAATAAAATCCGATGAATTTTGCGATCAATTTTTTTTTAAAATATTTATTTTCATTCTTCAATAACGCGTCACTATAGATTTTTCCTCTATTTATTGTTTCAACAATTGTAAAAAAAACTATTTAATTTTCCGTGAGTCACGGCGACGTTGCGTTGGAAAATAATTTCAATCTCGCAAGTTGGTTTTATTGATATCAGACCAGTCCATTGGGGATCAATTTATATGAAATAATAGCATTCCCGGGATGGTATGACTCGTTGAAGGGTTATATTCTGAGCATAATCCGATTGTAGAATAACATATCCAAATTTCAATAAAATGGTGAGAAACTCAATCCAGTATCTTTATCATTTAATACCCATCACCTGAAATGAAGAAAATCGTTTGAAGGTACAAAAAATATTCATGTTGATTCAGTTCTCGTGGATTGTTACAAAATTGACCTGTTAACTTTGGTATAGAAGTTCTTCACATGATAATAAAAATTATAAAATGTTCAACGATTTTTCTATTTTATTAATTATTGAGTAAAATTGCACAATGAATGTTCGAGAAGATGGATGTGCTCATAAAGAAAGTATTAATTTTGCAATAATTCAACAAAAAAGAGGTCCACAAAAAAATGAAACCATGGAGAGGTAAATTGAAAATAGAATCAGTATATAATTAGTGCGTAATGTAACAAAACAAATGAATCGAATTCATGGGAATTCATATGAATGCTTCTCAATTTGTTCGCCACTGAAATTCAACCTCATACGCCAATCATCCCAAATGTCATGCGAAACGTCATTTTTTGTTTCTCGAGACTGGAATACCCAAAGTTTCCCGAATTTATGAATAATAATCATTGATTATTGACATCTTCATCTTCAATTTTCTTCAATGCATTTGACTTATCTTCTTAAGGGTGTACTCTAGTTTCTTAGGTAAAAAAAAGACCTATCTTTCGGATTTTTTTTTGAGAATGCTATGGAAGATATCAAAATGAAAATAAATAGGTATGATAAATAAAGTCTTAAAATACAAAACAAAATTTTTCTTCATCTATTTTTTCCAAGTTGTCTATACAAAATCTATGGTTGAACCTAACACTGTAATTTTGAAGCCACTCGGCTTCCACACGATTTCTCGGCAACGGCTCATCTGATACAAAAAAATCGAAGTGCTTTAGATTCGGTATGATAGTGGCTACGGATTGAACCACCAAAATATTAATTTTCAACTAATTTTGTTAATTTTATCTTCAAAAAATCAAAACAACTGAAAGAAGTGTTCATTTTTCACTGTTTTTCGTAAAAAAAAAATAGTAATAATCAAAATTCCAACTTAATAGCTGTTCATCTTGTGATTTTCTATGTGTAGAATACGTGGTGTAAATTTCAGAAAGATCAGCCCACTGGTTCTGGAGAAATCGTGTGGGAGGTCCGAAAAACGTTGTTTAGAGAAAAACGCGTTTTAAGTTGTTTTAAACAAGATTTTTCTTTTTTTAACGAGAAATCATAAAACAATCTTACCAAAATTTACTCTGTGATACCTGCACAATGTTTTAGGATGTATATCGTCGCCTTAGAGTGAAAGGGGCGTAAGTGCCATTTTTCCGGTTTTTTTTTTCAAAATAACAAAAAGGCGTATCTCCACCATTATTGCTCCAATAGGCTTTCCAAGGCCTTTGACGCAATATTAGTGAAAAAAAAAAAATTAATAACATAAAGGCGTAAGTACCACTGACTAATAACAAAGGGGCGTAAGTGCCAGAGATACGCCCCTTTGTTTTTAGTATTTTCATTGAATATTTACCTAATCATCGGGAAAAAATAATAACGAAGAAGCGTATCTCCAGTCCATGCGTCTTTTTGTTATTTTTAAAAACAAGAGGCGTAAGTGCCATAATTCAAATAAAAAATCCTAAAAACAAAAAGGCGTAAGTGCCAAAGTTCAAATAAAAAATCACAGAAACAAAAAGGCGTAAGTGCCAAAGTTTAAATAAAAAATCCCAAAAACAAAAAGGCGTAAGTGCCAAAATAAAAAAAAATCCTAAAAACAAAAGGGCGTAACTCCAAAATAAAAAAAATCCTAAAAACAGAAAGGCGTAACTCCAAAAATTCTCATGCGATAAAAAAAATTATAAAAACAAAGAGGCGTAAGTGCGGCGATACGTCCTTTTCACTTTAACTTGAACAATTATATAGCGTTTAAAAAGAAAATAACAAAGGGGCGTAAGTGTGGAGATACGTCCTTTTCACTTTAAAATTGGTAGTTACGCCAGTTTGTTATTTCAATTTTCAATTATCCAAATAATGTTCCAGAGGCCATAAAAAACATTTTGGAGTGATAAGTGGACATACGCCCCTTTCACTCCAGAATTTCGTGTTTTTGGCACTTACGCCCCTTTCACTCTAAGGCGACGATATACATTCGAAAAATGTTTTCAAAAAAAATGTAAAAAGAAAAATTCAAACTAGAGTACATCCTTAAACTCATAAATGCCCCCGAAATATTTAATAAATTATGTGAAATATGAAAATTTTGGTAGAAGTTGTTTTTTTTAAGGAAAACAAGAGCTGCAAAAAAGATGACTGTGAAAATTTCCCCATCTCGTTCGGATTGCAAGATATTTCAGAAGAAAAACAAAATAACTTATCTCGTTTCGCGTAAAAATTCAATCAGAATATTTCTCTTCATATTTCTCATTCATTAAATCAAAGTATCATCAATTTCTATTTTCAATTGACTAAATGCATTTGAATGGCACATTACGTCATCTGTTTACGTCTCGTCTTGAAGATAAGGAAAACGAGTGAATTGAGATAAAGAATAATGGAAAAAATACATATTTGTAATGAACTTCCACAATATCAAAGTGTTGAATCAAATTTCTGCAACAATCCGTGAAATTATTCATTTTATTAAAAATCGCAGAAATCTTTTAATAATCTCAAGAACATCCGGGATATTATTTACGAATTTCCCGATGTCTCATTGCTTGGATATTCTACGACAATTCCCTTCCAACGATGATTTCAATTGCTTCAGCGTGACACGATTATATTACATGTGGGAAAAACAGTGTGTAGTAAAAATGATCATGCATGAATTAAAGTTGCGGTAACACGTGCCAATAGATTTAAAATCCTCTCTTCCAAATTTCAAGTCCAGGGAATTGACTGTCAAAATCATTAGGAATTTCACTCAATAATATCATCAAATGTATAATATGTTTACTGATTCCTGAAACATCCTTCCTGTAATAGAGCCGAAAAAAATATTAAGGGGTTGCACATTAAAAATATTAATCGTTGCACATGGGTGAAATTGAACAAAACATTAATAAAAGATAATAATATAGATAATATCGTCATCCTAGAGTGAAAAGGGCGTAAATAGTACATGTTTCCTATCTTGTTACGCCCTTTTCATTTAGGACGACGATATAATTGGAAAATAAATAGTTTGCAAGGCATTTATGATCGAAATAGAAAATATTATTTGAGGAAATCAATTGAGTACAACATTGCCAAACATTTCAACTCCATTGTCATGCAGGTTAATCCCAAGTTTTATGTGATTTCTTCTCATTAATTCAGCAAACTGCACGGTGAGTTAAATTATTATTTATTTTATTGCAGTAGAATAAATTTGTATATTTCAAAAAGTAAATTTTTAGTTTTTTGCAACCTCATCGAATCAACGAATAACAGTATAATCCAAAAAAAAGCACCAAGATCATGATTTCCTATGAAACTCTGTTCAAAGTTTTACATTTTTGAAAATTCAATTCTCAAAATTACACGATAAAGTTAATCGATTAATGTTAAATCAAGTAACACAAATATCATCAATCCTTTTCAATTGTTTGGTTTTGACGTTAAAGGATGAGTTTTGCTAATTCTTCTGCTTCTTTATTATGGTTCCGACCATTTGGTCATCCAGCCGTAGCTTTGTTCATTCATTGCACAAAATTGGCAGAATCAATTTGCATAAAATCTTGTAATTTACTTTAGAATAAATGACAAATAATTAATATAATTCACTAATTCTTAGAATTCACTTTTAATACCAAGAAATAGGTTTTTAATCATAAATATTAATTTTTGGGTGTTTTTTTTCGTTTGTTTCTTCTTAGATACTCAACAACTAGTACGACTTATGACCAAACCAATTTGAGTAATTTATGAAAACTGAATATTATGAAAAAATTCAATTTCGAAATTAACTTTCGATGAAATATGTCGTAATTAAGCGATGATACCGTCATGTTTGTGTTGATCCTTCTTGAACCTTGCATTCTTTTCTAAGAAAAATTCTCTATCTCCCTGACATTCCAAAATGTTTCAAAAATATCGATACAACTTGTCTTATTTTGTTTACAACCTCAGTTTCACTCGAGAACATCAATAAAAAAAATAAGAAAATACAAAATCGTTTTCTTTTACTTTGAACACCTCATGTAATTTCCCACGAATGTGCATTATGACCTCGGCGTTTCCCAACCAAGAGGGGATTCCCAATATCTCCCCTCTCCGCTCGTGAACGGAACGAAGGATCTGTGAGCAACTTACCAATATATAACTTCAAACATTGAACTTCGAGGAATTAAACTCTCCGAGAATAAAACATTATTTCATAATTCATTCCATTAATCTCTTCGTCAGCTTAAAGAATATGATTTTTTTCATGAACACTTTCGTTGAATTTTCGTGATAAAATATGACTTTGTCAATTTTTTTTTCTTTTTCCTCCGATCAACCAGTTTGACCACGTGTCATATATTCAATTCCAAATGAGAGAGGAAAAAAAGAAATTCCCACTAAAATTCAGTGATCTTCAAAACCAGTTTGAAACTTCGAAAAATGATTTCAATATCATTTATAAGAATGAGTTTCGTAAATAATTTCTTGACATTGGAAATGTTTTGATTGACGCAAAAAACTTGTTATATTCATCAATAATGTTTTTTTATTGCTTTTTCTTTATTAGTTCTTTTTACGTAGCCTTGAACTGTGAACTCGAAATATTAATAATTATTATTGAGAGTTGAATTTATAGGGATGATTCATAGTGTTCAGGCTGCAAAAATGAGTTTATGGGAAGAGAATTCATGGCGAAGTATTTTTCTTAAAAAATCTCTCAAAATCTGGAGAATCGAGAAATTTTTGACCCTCTTTTGTTAAGACCACGTAAGCTAAAAAAGAGTTCCTCCACTAAATTTCTCTATCTCTCATAGTTATCAAGAGATTCAATCAAATTCAATTTTCATTGAATAATCGATTGATCTAATTATCCCAAAAAATTACAAAATTGATGGCTTATGTAAATTCTATTGATTTCATTGATTAGTCGAAGAAATTTTGCCTTAAAAAATACTCTAATGACCTCAACACAATTCTGATATTTTTTTAAATCATCTTGAATACATAAATTGTTATAAACAAAATATTTAAAAAATTTGCACTTATAGTTTTTTTAATTTTCTACATGTGCGCATTTTTTTCAAAATTTATTCATTATTAAAAAGTCAGATGTCTGCTATTTTCAGTATCATAATTTTTAGTCCTACAGTTTTCAGGACATTGCATATTATTTTCCTCGTAAATTCAATCGAGGGCTCCAGATTCTTGTTTATGTTATGCTATGAATATTTCAAAAATAACGGAATTTACGAAAAAACTGCATGTATTTTTCTTTGAGTAATAAGTATTTTCACACAAAATGTCCCTTGACAATTTCCCGTAAATTCGCCTGATCTGAGCCAATTATTAATTAGAATCAATCTCTTCAGAATATGTTGGAAATTGTTAAAGATTGTCTCATGAATTGGGAAGACAGGGCGAAATGGATCTGCGGATAAAGTAATCCGTGAATTTTTTTAGAGTGAAGGCCTACACAAAAAAAATTGGAAAATAATGTCAACATGTTGCAGCCTCTTCTCAATTTTTTCAAGATTTTTTAATAAAGTCTTTCCATCCGAAAAAAAAAATTTAGATCAATTTGTGCCTGCGGTCGATTTTGCCCCGGTCTTCGTTATCTTTTTCGCAAATCTCATTCTGTCATAAAGAAATATTTCCAGAACAAAATTTAGTCATAAAATGATGAAATAATGCAAATTGGAATCGTTCGCCCAGATTCTCTTGAAGATCTATTCTTAAAACCAGTAAAATTATAGAAAAATTTCCACGAAAAAGGCTCTTGACAAATCTTTCTAAGCCTCAAGATTTTCAAGATATTCCTCAAAGAATTTCCACGATTGATTGCAAAGTGTAGTTTCAATTACAATTTTCACAGTTAATAGTGATGATTAAATAAGACAAAAGAACGCAAAGATTTATTCAACACTTTTCATACTAAATCAAAGATTCGATTCTATCAATTCTTGGATTTTTTTTTATTGATAATGAATAATTCATGCGCAATTGGTAATTAAATATTAAAAGTTTCTACATTTCACATGATCTTCTATTTAGAAGACAAATAAAATAAATGAATGAAAATATAAATATAAATTGATAAATCGTTTATATAATTCACATTGTTGCGAATAATCGTTTAAGTAAGAGAGCAACTTTAAATAATTGAATTTTTATCGAAAATCTTGATAATATCTTACTGTAATAGTTAACTCACCCGGGATAACCCACAATCAAAAAATGAAGAATAATACGAAATGTTTCTTCGAATTGAGCGAACCGTGACCGTGGCCTCATCTTGGTTACCTCTGCAAAAGTGTAAATATATTGTCATTCCTACAACGAAAGAAAACCTGAAATTAAAAATGAAAGTCAAGAATTGGAAGAATTGAATCACCTCATTTCGATCACGAAAATAGTAAAAATAAATGACATTAATTTATTGCATGAAAATACTGGAAAATCCATTCCCATTTGAATGATTTGCTGTAAGTAGTGAAAAAGAGAAAAATAATAATAAAAAAATTAATTATCGTTACTAAGCTAAGATAGAGAGGGAGTATGTGGAGGACAATAATTGTCCGACTGGTTCAAGACTTGGACTGGCCTATCGTATATAAGCTCTCTGTTTCGTAAGGAAGACTCGTCAGTCTCAGATTTGACTCGGCACAAATCGCCGGGTTTTATTATTGATTATAATTTATAATTGTTCTTAATATAGTGATTAGAAAAATTAAATTAAAACAAAAATATGAGAACAATTGTGTGCATTGTGCCCATTGTGGTGCTGTTGATTGTGAATGGATCATTAGCAAAACCAGGTAAAAGCCAAAAAATTTGACATTGTGTGATTATCAATTTTCTTTTTAATTTGCAAAATTTCATCGATAAAGCAGGAGATATTGATCCGAAAAAGTGCTAGAATCCAATCAATTTTGCTTCAATATTTTTTTATATTTGAACGATAATTTTTTCTGATTTCATATTATTTTTTACTATCTTTAACGAATTCGAAATTATCCGGAATTTCATAAAATTACAATTCCATTTTTTCATGCTGTTAATCGTTTTATTTCTTCTTCATGTCATCAAAGGTGTCCTCAGGGATTTAGCAAGAAAACATGCTGATCGTGTTGGGTCTCTTCTTGATCCCCTTGGACTCTTTCATCCGAAGGACAACGCTGATGCAAGTGCTGTAGCAACTGCAAATGCTGAATCAACAAGTATAAATAATGGCTTTAATCTCGGTCCAATTGGATTTCAATCGTCCTTGAATCATGCAAGCTCCAGTGCAACGGCAAATGCCAATGCCAATGGGGGTGGTCTTGCAACAGCTAAGGCTGATGCTACAGCATTTGGCTCATCGCAGGCTAGTGCTAGTGCAAGTGCCAATGCCAATGCCAATGCCAATGGTGGAGGTTATGGTAATGGTGGCAGCAATGATGGAGGCTATGGCACTGGCGGATATGGAAGCGGTAGTGCCAGTGCGAATGCCGATGCAAATGCAAATGGCGGTGGATATGGGGGTGGATTAAATGCGGCTAATTCAAATTCAAATGCTAATATTGATTCACAAGGATTATCACACACTGGCACGAACACAAATACACAAGGAAATGCACTGGCTAATGGCAATGCCATTGCACAGAGTCAAGGTTATCAAAGAGGACAATACGGCGGAAAATACGAAGGTATTTAAGATTAATTCATGACATAATTGAAACTACTTTCTCTTGATGACGTCATTGTAGATACAAGTGAAGTTATTTTTGTAATTCTTCGATTTCTTTCACGATTGTTTACATTTTTTTTCCTTCTTGAAAACTAATAGACTGAGAAAGAATGAGTCTCAGAATAGGCAGGGGAAAAAATCGACCAGAAAAAATGAACCGGAAAAAAATAGCCCACGGAACACGTTTGATGTTTTATTTTTTATCGATCTATTTTTTCGGATCTATTTTTTCTGCCTAGGGTGAGTGGTCCAGTGGTCGAACGGATAAGACTCGTCAGACACCAGTGATCGAACACAAGAAACTCCATAATAACTGATATATTTAATAATTTCATAGGCTTTAATTTGAGTTGTTGAACTTCATATTGTGTTTCGAAGATAAGAAAAATGATATTTCACTGAATTACCAATTTTTCCAGAATAAATACGTTGAATAGTTCGATCACTGGACGAGTTCGAACACTGGTCAATTCACCCTACCAGAAAAAAATTGTTAGAAGACCTTTCTTGGAGAAAATTTTATAAATTGTTGACGAAATATCACGGATGAGTCCTCATAAAACTAACGGTTTTTGATATAATCGGAAAATAGTGGTGGTAGGAATGAAATGCCCTAAATCGGCCATAAATAATCCAATTACTAAAAAACCACACAGCTGACCTATTAGTTGAAAACTATTGGCGAAGAGAACAGCATTCTAACTAAATAAGGGAAGAAAAAATATTCAATTCACCGTATAGTTATTGAGAAATTCTAATTAGAAGGTAGTCGTAACTATTTGCCTCTCTTCCTATCTCATGCATGTGATAGGGGATGAGTAATATAAAAAAAAACGAGAAACAAAAAAAAATTATAATCGCAAGCTTGAGATATGATTTCCGAATATTTCAATTACTTTTCCGAATAAATTAGAGTTTTCCCGAATTATCAATGATTAATTGAAAACTAACCGACAAATCCTCATTTTTTTTTGTTTTATCGACCGTATTGTGGCATATTACGTTAATGCTGCAGTGATCATGTAGGATAAATTGAAAAGTCATTTGTGGTTTTAGTTCATGGATATCTCGAACATAATGAGTTTTATGAAAATAGAACGATGAATCTACGTTTGACATATAAGATTCTCTACCAAGAAGGTCTTTTGACATTTTTCTTTATCCTCCATTTTACAACGGATTTCACTTGTATATACGATCATCCGAAAATCAATGATATTTTTATGAACTTAGGAATAATGTTAAAATAGGTAACGATTATATCAATTCATCTGAGAATGATTACACCGATGAGGATGATCTTAACGTTATTGCACCATCTAATAATCAATATAACTACAACACTAATGGCCAGATTCCCTCATCAGGATCTGCCTCGAATGCTGGATCCACCTCAGCTAATGCTAATTCTAACGCTAATAAAAACTATCATTCAGTCGATCAAGCCCCAAATATTCAATACAATGAACCAACAAATAATAACAATGGAAATTTCCATTCTGAACCACAGAGTTCTCCATTAAATGTGCATTCCTCATCGCAGGCAAGTGCAATTGCTTCAGCATCAGCAAATACTAACAGCGCCGATGAAAATACACCACCAATTAATGAACAGCCAATACCCCAGTACACAAGTCCTACGCATAATAACAACGATTATTATAATGATAACACAGCTCCAGTTGATGCTAGTTCGAATGCGAATGCCGCTGCTACAGCGGCGGCTAATGCTAATGCTAATAACGGTAACACATACTATCAACCGGTTGTTAACCAACCAATGCCTCATTCTGACAATCATCAATTGTCAGATAATTACAATAATTATAATGCTCAAGTGCCCTCGGGCAATAGTGCCTCAGAAGCTACTGCTTCAGCTTCAGCTAATTCGAATACTAATAATGGTAATACAGGAGCTGGATCGGTTAATCCGGGGCCAATGCAACAGGTTATTCAACCGTCGAATGGAAATTATAATAATCCATCTACAGGCGAAGCGCAAAGTGGTGCTTCATCAAGTACGGATGCTGCTTCTGCAAATTTTGATAAAGTTCCAAATATTAATCAAGTTCCATCACAGAGGCCATTGAATTGCGGTTGCAGGTCGCCGGTGCCCGTAAAAAGCGAAGTTGGAACGGTCAATCAGACACCAGTGCAACAGATTACTCAACCCTCATATGGACATTATAATCCATCGGGAAGTGGAGCACAAAGTGGTGCTTCATCGAGTGCAAATAGTGCAGCTTCCGCAAATACTAACAATTACGCAAATTACAACCCAGCCCCTGCTCGGGAACCATCTATTTCATTACCCCAAAATTCACAAACAATTACTCCTAATGCAGAAGTTGGAACAGTTAATCAGAGACCAATGCAACAAGTTTCCCAACCCTCACATGATCATTATAATCCATTGGAAAGTGAAACACAAAGTGGTGCTTCATCGAGTGCAAGTGCTACAGCTTCCGCGAATACTAATAATTATGCAAATCACAATCCAGCCCCATCATCTCGAGAACCATTCGTTCCATTACCCTCGAATTCGCAAACAATTAATCCAAATACAGAAGCTGGATCCGGTAATCAGAGACCAATGCAACAGGTTACTCAACCCTCATATGGACATTATAATCCATCGGGAAGTGAAGCACAAAGTGGTGCTTCATCAAGTGCAAATGCCGCAGCTTCCGCGAATACTAACAATTACGCAAACCACCATCTAGCTCCTTCATCTCAAGAACCAAATTCAAATTCACAGAGAATTCCTCAAAATATAGAAGTTGGATCACATCATCGGAGACCAATGCACAAAGTTATTCGACCCTCACACGGTCATTATAATCCATCGGGAAATGAAGCACAAAGTGGTGCTTCATCGAATGCAAATGCTGTAGCTTCCGCGAATACTAACAATCATGCAAATTACAATTCGGCTCCCTCATCTCGAGAACCATTCGTTTCATTACCCTCAAATTCACAAAGAATTCCTTCGTATAGAGAAGTTGGGTCAGGTAATCAGAGACCAAGGCAACAGGTTATTCCAACCTCATATGGATATTATAATCCATCGAATAGTGAAGCAAACAGTGGTGCTTCATCGAGTGCGAATACTGGAGCATCCGCGAATACTAATAATTACTCTCCGAATCACCAAAGAGCTCCATCACGTAGGCCAACCGCATCATTGTCCCCAAACTATCAAACAAATAGTAATAACAATCCTAACTCAAATGTATTCAGAATAACATTCGTACCAACACAACAGCCATCTAATAATTATCAATACCAACCACGCCCGGTTAATCCTGGAAGACAGACACTGACAGTTAATTTCGTTGGATCAGACAGGGGACAAACATATCAACAGCGTAAGCCACAAGCTCAATCTAATGCAAATGCAGTGGGTTCCGTTCATTCACAAGGAACCTACGGACCAAATGCCGTTCTCGTGCCAGTTGTTATCGTCGACGAACCGCATCAACGTCCCCGACCGAGCTCACCATCTCGTCATCATCATCACCATCATCATCATCATCATCGACCTAAGCCCACTCAAAAACCCCAAGAAATGCCATCACCTTATCCATTCCCCCAAGTAACAGAGAACCCCGAGAACCAGCCGTTGAAACCAATAGGGGGAACCACAACCATCGCGGAACCAGTACCTACTAAGGTTCCAGGTGAGCGTCACGTGCCTAACTAAGGATTAAGTTATTAATCTTTAGTAGGTGAACGTAGACGGTAGAGAGGTTGCCGCATGTTAGAGAACAGTAGATTTAGATCTGATGACTAATATCTTCCTTTCTCCATTTGTAACACACTGACCGATGTAATTATTGCAGTATTCTTATGAATGTGACCTTGTCTTCTTGTGTTTCATAGCTTAGTTTTACGATCTCAAATTATTCTAGCATCTATCATTACCCGTAGTAAATGAATGTTTTTTGTGGTATTGTGACTCATTAACCGGATTTGTAATGGATGGTAATTTATAAAATTTCTGTATAGGAGCCGGACACAATCAGGGATCATGGGGAGGCTCGCAAAATCAAGGAGGATATGGTCAGAGTCCAGTCGGTGGCTCATCAGGATCCAATTCCAATGCAAATGCTCAAGCGGGAGCTCAAGGACAGGCTGGCTCAAGTGGTGGTTATGGTGGCTCACAAGGAAATACAGGAACCACCGGAGGCCATGGTGATTCTCAAAGTCAAGGGGGATCTTGGGGAGGCGCTCAAAATCAGGGAGGATCGTGGGAAGGCTCTCAAAATCAGGGAGGATACGGTGGTTCTCAGAATCAAGGAGGATTTGCTCAGGGACCATATCAAAATAATCCATTCTTGAATGGTGCAAGTGCTAGTGCTAATGCCGGAGCTAGTAGTGGCTCTTATGGCCAGCCGGGAGGCATCCAAGGTGGAAACTATGGTCAACAAGGTAGTTATGGAGATAGTCAGAGTGGATACCATCCTCATCAAGTTGGAGGCTCGTCAGGATCTAATGGCAATACAAATGCTCAAGCAGGTGCTCAAGGACATGGTGGTTCAAATGGCGGTTATGGTGGCTCACAAGGGAATACAGGAACGACTGGGGGTTATGGTGGTTCCCATGGAAGTACTGGAACAACTGGGCATTATGGTGGCTCACAAGGAAACACGGGAACTACTGGAGGTTATGGAGGTCCACAAGGATCAGGATCAACTGGCGGTGGTTATGGTGGTTCATCTGGTTCAACTGCCAGTGCTACTGCACAAGCAGGAGCTCAAGGATCAGGAGGAACAACACAGGGAGGCTATGGAGGCTCTCAGGGACAGACTGGTTCAACTGTAGGTTATGGTGGCTCTTCAAGTCCCACTCACGGAGGTTACGGTGGTTCTCAGGACCAGATTGGCTCGACCGGTGGTTACGGTGGCTCTGGTGGGTTATCCAATGCTAATGCCGGTACTCAAGCGGGATCTCAGGGACAGGGTGGAACAATCGGTGGTGGCTATGAAGACTCTCAGAATCAGGGTGGATATGGCGGTTCTCAGGGAGGCTACGGTGGATCAGCTGGTAATGCCGGTGATATCTACGATGTTCCAAAGCCCATCGGCCCAGGCAGCCATGGAGGGGCTGCATCAGGTGGTAATGCTGATGCTAATGCTCATGCCAATGCAGTCGCCAGCGCTGGTAGTTCATCAGGGACCCAGGGAGGCTCAGGAAATTATGGTGGATCATCAGGGAATTATGGTGGATCATCAGGGAATTATGGTGGTTCTCCAGGAAATCATGGTGGTTCTTCTGGAAACTATGCTCCAGTAAAAGGTAATGGAGGGGCTTCATCAGGAGGTATTGCTAATGCGAATGGAAATGGTGGCTCATTAGGCTCTCAGGGGGGCTCAGGAAATTATGGTGGTTTTCCAGGAAATTATTCCCCAGTGAAAGGCCACGGAGGAGCTTCAGCAGGAGCTAGTGCGAAGGCCGAAGCTAACGCAGTTGCTAACGCAGGTTCAGGTTCTGGTGATATTGGATCCAACTATGTTCCCGGTTCAGTTGATTCCTACGGGAATCCTGTTGGTGGAGGACTCGTCGGCAACACAGGGAACAATGGAGCCTCGGCAAACGCCAATGCTAATGCTGTGGCCAATGGTAACGGTGGCTCTGCTAATGCCAAAGCTAATGCCGTTGCTAATGCCCAGGGTGGATCTGCAAGTGCCAATGCCAATGCCAAAGCAAATGCAGTTTCCAGCGGTGGTTTCGGTAACAATGAAGCAAGTGCAACAGCTAATGCAAACGCATCTGCGAATGGCTCTGGTAATGCATCAGCCACTGCCAATGCTAATGCTAGTTCATCAAGATTAGGGTCAAAAAGTTCAGCAAATGCTGATGCCGTTGCCACTATTGACACAAGACAAATGCTAGTTTTCACTGACTAAGTCATTCCATCCTTTATATATTATGATCAAATGTAATTTTTTTTTTAATTCTCAATAACTGTATGACAGTATTTCTCTGAGTACGATTATTATTTGTATTTTTATTGATGCCTGAGAAAACTAGTAATACGTAAAAATAATTGAAGTAGAGTATACTTGGATATTAACTCAGTCCACTCAATTTTTCTTTCACGATCAGAAAACTCATAGATTTATGAATTTTTTCGAATAAAAACGATAAATCTTTGAAAATCTATGGAAATATTAATTTGCCTAAAAGGAAAAAAACAGTGTAATAATTTGCCATTTTATAGTCCAAAGGGTGAAAAGAATTTTGGTGGAAATATGCAGGTATTACTCAGATAGTAGACGGTGTGTTAAGGTAACTCGTGAAACCAGTTTCACGAGAATTACCCTGTTCGTTGGGGCGAATCACCATCTCTTTCTTGTGTGCGTGTGTGTGTGTGTGTGTATGTGTGTGTGCCAAACGCGGAAAAAAAATTGAAATAAATAAAACCGTAAATACTCTTCGTGTGATGTTCGTTCTTAACTCATGAATATTTCTTTTTCATTATTATTGTTTTTTTAAAGCTTATGTCGAGACAATTAAAAGTAACTACTAGAGTTTCTCATTATTCTCATTGTTTCGCCAATTCAGTAAATTATTGAAGAGAAAAAAAATCATTCATGACGCAGGTTTTCCGTAATCTATCTATATATAAATTATTCAATGTAAGAAATACAAAAGAATCATTTTATCATATGACAAAAATTGATAATAAAATTCATTTATTATGAAAGATGAGATAGAAGAAGCAGCATTTCGATTTCTTTCCTTCCATTATTGACATCAAGATTGATGTCTACTTATGAGTATTTAAATTTTGATGAGAAACATACAATGATGGATCGAGCTGATGATTCAAAAACCGGAATATCAGCCATTGTGCAGACACTGCAAAAACTTTATTGTTGGGATGATCTTGAGGTGTCATATTATAATTTTTTTTCTTCATATAGAGGAGGAAAAAAAGAATGAGGCTTTCTATCGAATAGGATAGCGGAGAGTTATAATTTTTTGATTTGATGATTGATTGAGAGAGAACTAATGAGAACAAAATTTTTGATCAAAAGTAATTTTTCTTTTTTTTTAGTAAACTTTATTGAGGAATGCTATTGGTTTGAGGTATTTCTATCTGTTGTTTGCAGTGTTTTTCTGTGCCCTATGAATGTTCCCATGATAATCTGATGAAAAAAATTATTATGTAATTTCTATTCACAATTATCGTGGTGAGATAGCAGTAGGAGATGTATCCGAAAATAAAATGCCAATTATTTGAGAGACATTCCATAAACTGTCGAATCTAAGAGATTCACAAAGGGAAATTTGTAGTCGAGGAAATTTCCATAGAAAAGCTCGCTTGATACTTTTTCACTCTAGAATGATCAATCTTGATTAATTTTTAGAAAAATCAGTTTTTCAGCAATAAATGATATTTTTGTCAGCAGAATACTCAAAAACTCATACTTCCAGTAAAATTCCACCCTTTAAAGTTCTGCTTTCGTTCAAGTTATTAGGATTCTTTCATTGAGGAATTACATACCCCTTCGCGCTCTATATAACAAATGGAAAAATAGATTTTTCTACAATTGGCATAAATTTGGTGGCAATTATAGGCTTTTTTGTAATAAAAAAAGTGCGCTATCATTTTTCATATAGAACTCATATTGAACGAGATGCGAGCATCCAAAGTTAGAGAGGATTGAGCATCTTCAGCGTTTTTTTATCTTGAAATGGCAATATATTGTTCAAAAGTTCTTTTTGTTTCCATGGGAAATGACTCTTCTGAGCCGTTCCCACAACATACCCAAAAATTAGTAAGATCGAAAAAAAAAACTTAAAAAAATTGAGTGAACCCTCTGACACAGGGTTTTTGTTGGAAAAATAAAGATATCACAATATTACAAACTTGTAGGCAATCAAAAAAAATGAGTGTTCAATAATTCATAAAGAAGGGCTAACCAAAAAGGTAGAAAACCTCTCCATAGACCATAGAGAAAGTAATCATCGAGATTTGTCTAGAAACATAGTTTCCAATAAAATTCGAGAAAAATTTCCGCAAAACGTTAGGAGCTAGATTCTATGGTTCCCCGTATCAAAGCTTTCCTTAGTACGACTATAGTCAGCTAATCACTTGTTGAAAATCATCGTAATAGTTGTTTTACTCCCTTTTTTAATTTTTGAAAGTTAATAATCACCTTAAAAGTTGTCAATGACATAGAAAAGGAATGAAAAATTATTGCTAGATGGGCTCGTGAACTTTGACAACGCTGCAATTGAAATACATTTCGAACTGTATCAACACATACATACAGAACTCTCACGAACATAATGCTACGTCATGCGGTGATGCCATGTTAGTGACTGGACGTGACAATTTCTATCGGGGAACAGTCTAAAACCATAAATTGCAGTTGCAAAAGGTCTGTGAAGCCTTAAAAAAACGATAAATTATTTTTTCTAACAGTTCAAGAAATGTGCTGATCAGTTTTTCACGAGCCCACCGTATTATAGTCGCACGGTGGTGATCGGGCGGAATCGCCCTATCTTCTTCAGTTTCCAAGATATCTGAGAAAAACTGTTGAGAAATGAACTTTTATCTCTTCACTACTCAACTAGGGAAAGGTGCGGGAAAATGGCGGTGAGGTGTAATTTTTGGAGGACTGTGCCCGACCCAGGTAACAGGATCAACGCCGAGCATTGTCCCCTCTAATGAAGGTCAGGAGCCCAAGGATCCCAAAAATCTCGATTTGCTCGACTCTGGCAAACTGAGTAGCCTCTCGCAAGTTGCTCGAAATTTCCCTAATCTCCTTTTTCGTCATTCAACTGCCTCCCCCCATCGCTGCACAGCGTATCGCTCCTCCTCTTATGTTTTTACTAGTCTTTTGTCTCTCAACTATGAATATTCGTATCAGGCCTTTTAAATTTCCCAGAATCAGAGTTGAAGCGGCCGCAGAGTGAGGACGATTTCAAATTGCGTTTTCCTCGGAACTCGATGATTTCACAGCACCACACGCGAGCAACTTGCGAGAGTCTTTTAACATGCTTAGCAGTTCTCCTCAACCAATCATGGAACCCTCAGAAACAGAATATATTTTAGCTAAGTGCGTAATAGAGAGCAATATACGTCATTGAAGAAATCGCATACACACATGAACCCCGAAATCACTTTAATAAGGATTTTTTTCAGAGTAGGCTCAAAATGAAGATAAAAAAAAATAAAAAATCTTTTCTATGTATCAAAAATTAACTTGCCCGTCTAGCAACAGAGATATCGCCCCTCAAAGTTTGCCCTTTTCTCCATTTGATAACATGGCGATTCGTCAATTTAGTCAGTTTTTTTCAATAACTTCTTCAAAATAATAAGGATTTCAAAGAAAAAACTCCCAGTGATAGTGCCAATTGTTAGAAATGTTTACAAAAAAAAATATATATATTTGCCCGTTTAGCTTACGAGAAAAAAAATGTTGGAATATGAAAAATTGGAAAAACGACACATACACAAACGCAGGCTCGTGCATACACACACTCGAGCCCGTGTACGTATATATCCATACACACTGCGTTTGAGTGTATTACGCCAGGGACGTCTCTAAATTTTATTGAGAGAAAAAATTTAAAAAAGAAAAAATATCAACGAATCTACATAATTAGTTTATTTTATGGATTTTACCGTGAAAATAAATGTTGAACAACATATTTCTCTAGATAAAAAAACCTGTTGATCAATTTAATAACATAATACAGACCATTCTTCTTTTGCCCCCATTGTACACTTGCTAGATACGAGGTGGGATGATCGAAATACCTTAATGAACATATACATCCCTCATGACCGTCCATTATATGTTTCACCACTTAAATGGAATGGCGCTGTTGCCACATTTCATTCGACAATTCTCCTGCTGAAGTATTTCGAATATTTCCATTGTTTCAAACATCAATTGATATCAATAAATCAGTGGCATATAATTTTGATACTTCGAATAATGATTTTCCTTAAAATGGTTTGGTCTATAAATTTTAAATGAAAGCTCATATGAATCTGAACTATCTCGGGAAATTTCCCATCAACTGACCGTTTTGTACGGCCAATAATAAATAATAACAAAATAAGAATAACACATAATAGGATATAACACGAGATAGGAATAGCAAAATGTCTTGAAGAGCAGGAAAAAAATAAAAAAATTTACCATCTAATATGAAAAATCTTGACTGTCTGGTAACTTTGTAATTAATGATTGTTGTTGCTGCATGGGAAAAGACGCGAATACGCTAGTCACATGAAATCCCATTAGTGCAGAAATGAATGACAAATAATGAATATAATTCAGTAATTCTCCTTCGAATTTGCTTCCAATACCAGAAAATAGATTTTTCATCACGAACATTAATTTTTAGGTACTCTCTTCATTCGTTTTTTCATAGACGCTCCGTGACTAATACGACTTATGATTGAACTACTTTAAATTGAAGGAGTTAATAAGTTCAGTTCTCATCAGTAATGCGTGAACATTTTTAACTTCCCAATTATTTTATTTCTAATTTCAATCGTGAACGGATGATTTTTCCGTGTGAAACATTCCGCTTACGATTGGGATTTTGCGTGGAATAAAAATCCCCCTCGAGAATAGGGCCCCTAGTATTAGAATCAGCAGTTCGTGGCATCCATATAAACATAGAAGAATTGAACTATTCAACACTGAAATGATTTTTTGGAACATATTTAGCATTTGCGAGATACAAATTTCTTTCAGGTAATTTTCTGTGGAATGTTTCAGGTAGAAATGTATCGTTTCAAGTACGTCCCTTACCAGGTAAGGCTTGCCTTACCCCTCATTGACAATTTCCAAGTACTCCTCAAATGAGAAAATAATGGTAGAGAGGGCTTTGTGAAATGACCAATCACATTGCGTCTAAATCTTTCAAGGTAAGGAAAAGACTTACGTTTTCACATTTCGAGAGCATCTTTCGACCCGAGTGCATTGCTTCACAAGTTCGTCCGAGCATTTAACAATGAACTATATTCTGATTTTATTAATAGTTGCGTGTGCAATGGCAACTTTTGCTGCGCCAATATCATCATCACTTGACAGTAAGTTTTTTTAAATTTTAATAATAAGTTGAGGTGTTTAAATTCACAATCCATTTTCTGAAATTAATAAAATGTGTAATTTTTTTTTTGTTACTCTCAAGCTTCGCTGCCCGAAGGCCTAACTGCCAAACAAGATGAGCATGTGATTGCCACTCTGAGGGACAAGAGAACCCATGGAACTTATTTGAATAGGTATGAGAACTGTGGAAATGAAATCAGAAGAAAAATATTCAATTTTTTTTTTTAAAGATCAATTTAAGGTAGTTCCGCCGGTACTCGATTGACCGTTCCGAAAATTCTGAAATTCGATACATGCGTAGATTATGGTAGGGTAATAATCCAGTTAAATTTTCAAAGGACTATAGAGAACGAGTCAAAAGATATTAACACTTGAAATTTTACGAGTTTAACATTGAGCCTTATGGGAAATCGTTCATTTTATCATATTTCACAAATTGACCGTTCCGATTCGGATTAAAAAAAAGGGGAAATGATAGAAAATTATGTATAAAACATTTTAAACCCTTGGAAATGCAGCTTCAGAGTATGTAATAGTAGTAATTAGTGAACAACCATGAAAACTGTACTTTTCATATTTTATTTCTCTCTCTAATTCACTCAGGATGCTATCTAGTGCGTTAACACTACATGAATCAAACGAGACACTATAAGCACTGACTAGGGCAGTATGGGTGATCCTACGTTAACCTTAGACTTGTCGTCCTACGAGCAAGCGAGCTAATATCTCAGTTCTTCACTCTCTTATTAAATATCGTGAAAAATAATTGAGATATAGTTGGTTCCCTCTATATTTGACTGAATTCTTGATTAGCTCTTCCCGGAAAAGATCATATATACCCACTTATAAACAGACACACTGAGAGAACGATTCGTTAACAGTTAAGTCACGGATTGAGTCCAGCTGGAAAACTTTACCCGTTTGTACTAAAATCGTATTTTATTATATTCAGCGAACATTATGTGTCCTCAAATACATGAGCCGGTTGACCCAACACCGCATTAGTTAACTATTAACTAATACGCAGTTGACACGTCATGCGCGACCTAACCGATTTTTTTTTTGAGGTTTGATCTTGACAAATTTTGTTAAATAATATGAATTTCGAATGATAATATAATTAATATAAATAATATTAACACATAAATATATTAATACAAATAATATTTTTTCCACTAATATTAAATTCTCTCAGTCGATAGCTCTGTTAATTATAAATAAATCTAAATTTCGGTCAACTAACCCTTCTTTCGAGACAACACATCATTCGTTAACTATTAACTAATGGTCCATTTGTCTCAACAAAAACCCTCTGAACGAGCTATTCGTTAAATATTAACGAATATTAGTTTGGTTACCACCCCACCTAATATTAGTCGATAGTTAACGAGGCTCGTTGCAGCCAAACGAATCGTTTTCTCAGTGCACGAAAAGCCATATATGAACATATATGAATTTTGGCCATATCTGCACATGTATGCCGAGATATGGTCATATAATAAACACATAAAAATTGAAATTTTTGAGAGGAAAAAACAATGAATGTCAATCTGACTGCTCCGTTGAGTAGATGAATGGAGCTTACAATTTTTGGAAGAAAAAAAATAGGAAGAAAGTTCGATACTTCGAGCGGTGTCGAACCCACGACCTTGTGTAAACCAATCCGCAACTTCACTAATTGAGCCATTCGAATTTCTTATACTAGTGATCAAATTTCGAGCCTCATAATTTCAACAGCACATATATGCTCATATGTGGAAAAATTAACTTCAAGGAATAAGAGCAGTTACTTCCTTCTCCACAGAAAAAGATATATTTCATGTTTCTTTTTTTTTTTGTGTTATTAGCAAGTATTCGAGTAAATTCAGCAATCGTGTTGTTGAGAGACCTCGCAGTTATAAAGTCCGCCAGAGATTCAATGTGAAATCCAATGGACCACTTGGCCGTGTTCATCACCATGGATTTAGTTATGAACATTATCATGGAAGAAAATGATTATCTTCAATATTAAAAAAATATAAATGTATTCACTTTTTTTCTTTAAAAACTTCTGTCCATTTTTTAATTTTAAATTTGAAATAAAATCCAATTTTTCACTGGCTATTGACTTTTCCTTTTTCTCACATTATCTGGATCAATTTTCACAAAAAAAATGATATTTCCGGAAAACACTTGAAATTTTGAGGTTTCAAACTACAAACAAACATTGAAATGCAGCAAGATAATTTGGAGGATTGCAGATTACATTGTGAGTATCTTCGGAAGCAATATTTTTAAAGAAAAATGTATAGACACCTTTTTCATAGAGAATTTGATGTGCTGAAAATAATATTTTTTGATAAATTATCGTGGCTTCAATAATTTCCGAGATATTTATAAAAATATTTTTTTAAGGTAGTATCCCAGAGTACTATCGATAAAACAGAAAAAAACAAGGATCTGTAGGTTAGTTTCCAATTGACAGCTGATAATTTGAGGGAACGTGCTTTAATTGGCTCAAAAGAGTGATTAAACTATTCGAAATTCATATTTTTAGATTGTGAATATAATTTTTTTGTCAGAAATTTCAATTTTTCTCCATTTTTTCCTGAGAACACATATAGTTTTCATTTCATCATAATAACTTATATATTTCTTCGCATAAGATGAGATCATTTTCATCCTGATATGACGATTGGAAAAATATTTTATGTGTATGTTAGCGTAAGTTAAGGTAATTCATGTTAATCAAAATGGTCATTATCGAATTAGAGATTGAAAATTCCGTTCGGAAGCCTACTGGCAATTGTATTGGCAGGATATCAAATCTGAGAATTCAAATAACACATAAGGAGTTAACGACTGCTTGTTTTAAAAGTAATTTCGTTGTTTCTGTCCGATTCAAGGTGTTTGGTTCCCACCACCGCTATCTCCAGTAAATCAGATAATTCATATCTCATAAACTACATGGACGAAAATTATGAACAAATTCAGAAAAAAAATATATTCTTTGTTACTGTGTCAAAGAAATAAGGGGTTAACTGTACTCGAGTTCACTGACATACTACCTCGACACTTTTGCCACAAAAACGTTCAATGTTAATCCTACAAACATGTTCTCATTGGGCTATTATCGAAACGATTCAGATGGAAATCATCCAATCAATCAGAACATGCATAGAAAGTCAACATGAAAAAACACTCACTCATTATTTAGCAATTCTATGAAGAAAAAGAAAGAGGAATGAAAAGAAATCAGGTATGAAGTATCACGGTGCAATAAAACATTGTTTACTGTTAGCAAATTCCAGCGAAAAAAAAGGAGTAAAAAGTGAGAGGTAATAAGAATCTCCAGGTGGTACATGAGCCTTCAGCCTCTGCCCAATTTAAAGTTTATATTCAGTATAGAACCGTTAAATAAGATTAACCATTGGGATACTGAATTGCCAGTTGTCCTCGCATTTAAATTACTTCTTCCATGTATCGCCAGGCCACACATAGGGGGGATCTGCAAAAGCATTATTGAAGAGTCGATTGCCTTGTCGAAGTGGCCACTTCGACCCCCGAAAATTTCTCAAACGCATCAATCATGGTTAATAAAAATTTAACAGAAAAAGACACCGATAATTGCTGCTATAGATATATATATAAAAGTCAAAGATTTGCTTGAAGAACTTCCGGTCGTCCCTGAGCACCGGAAGGTCGTCAACTCAGTGTGGAGATATTCTTCAGATACAGTCTTCAATACAATCACGCGTAAGTCTGTGTTTTAACTTATAAAACCTCGTGTGAAACGAAACACTCGCTTCAGACGTTAATTTTCGAGGGTAAAAATTTGATACTCTCAGGTAAAATAAGTGAATAAAGAATGAATATTATAAAGTTATTGTGCTTCGTTCTTCTTCTTGGACTAACGACTGCAGCGCCATCGCCAGTGCCAAGCTCCCTGGTTTTTCCCGGTGCTTCTACCGACGATTGTAAGTAACGTGTGGAGAAATAAATGTGAATCGTAAGGCTCTGGTTACAACTATCTCCAGGAATAAAGAGAAAATAATAATCATTAATGCAGTTGTCATGCTACAATATTGTGAAGAGAAATTTGGAGTTTCTGCACGGTAACAGTCGATTTTTGGTCCAATTTTGCTCCAAGACAATAGCAAAAGAGTTATTATACATACGATACTATAGAGTTTGGGTATCCCGAAGATACTCAAATTTGACGATACGTATATTCATTCATGATATTTTAATAATGAGATAATCGATAATTTCCTTCTGTTTAAAAAAAAAATGCGCCGAATAAATCTATCAATTCGCAGTTATTTTTGTTTTGATGCTTTGAAGGTTGGGTTTTCCTCCTCAAAAACAAAAAATGTAGGCGTCCCGAAGATACTCAAATGCGCCGGCACATATATTTACAGTAGAGCTCTCCTTATGTAAACTCCCCTTGTATCAACTGACCACGTATTTCCACTTTTTTGTTTCCCTTGAGTCAATTTCTCCTCATTTCCTTCATCCCCACTACCAGCTCAATTAAGCTTATCTCGGGTTTAAGATGATCAATCGATTTCAAATTTTGAGGATAATTGTATAATAATATCTTCAATGAGTGTGCGAAAATTTGGAATTTTTTTATAACATGCCCATAGCATGACAACTACATTAAGGAGATCCAATCGCTGCACGTGGGTCAAATGAAGTGTAGTGCCCTAAATTTGACAAATTAAATTGAAATATCAGTAAAAAATAATGAAATTAAAAAATTAATAATTAGCATGTTATTTAAAATTAAATTAAATACAACGTTGCCAAATATTTCAGCTCCATTCTAATGTGGATGAATCTTGAATTGTCGGCGATTTCTTTTTATTAATTCAGTAAATTTCGCGGGAAGTTAAATATTTTATTGCAAAAAAAAATATTTGTATATTTCAAAAAGCTAATTTTTAGTTTTTTTCAACTTCATTCAATCGACAAATGATAGTATAATTTTAAAAAAAGTGCTAAGATCCTCATTTCCTATAAAATTCTGTACAAGAATTTTACATTTTTGAGAATTCAGTTTTCAAACATTAAACCGGTAAATTTAATCGAAATTCCATGATAATATAGGTAACGATTTAAATTGTTATGACATAATTGATTTTCATTATTATTTAATAATTTTTTATTTAACACAGATAGCCATTGGACCTCTTCAAAGGACCCGGCAATTTTTTATATTTTCCAAATAATTACGATTTACGAAAGAACAAAGGAATAAAAGCCTTAAGCCACACCATTTATTGAAAAAAACTTCAATTTTTCGTGAATTATTTATAATTTTCTATGAAATTTAGTAATTCCCGCATTACACCCTTCACAATATTCCTCTTTATTCCCGTGGAATTTGTAACGATGATGCTAACCTGTAAGGCAACCTACAAGGTGACCAAGCACAAATAAATAATTTTGCTGATAAAATTTTTTTTCATTCATTGAAACTAGATTATGACGATGATGTTGAGGGACGTCACTTGTTTGGCCGCAGAAAAAAGAAGCATCATCATCATGGTGGAGGTCATGGATGCCGGGGTCAGGGCTGTGGGTTCGTTGAACGTTCCATGGATGCTAACGAACTCTCCCTTTTATTTTATCCCTCCACGTCCTTCTCTCTTACCTTTGTAAAAAAAAATTCTTTTATTTTTTCATTTCTTTTCTTTATTTTCAATCTCCCTCTCTGCCAGTCCAATACCGTTTCGTATGGCCATATGCGTGTGTTTTGTATCCCAATGGGCCCATTCACATTCGGTATATATTATCCTGTTTCTTCTAGGTGGCAGCAGCCTGGCTACGGGGGTTATTACCCGCAAAATAAACCAAGCAGCTCGCACGCTACAGCTTCAGCAGGATCATTTCAGAATGGTGGTGGTGGTGTTGGTAATGTTGGCAGCCAGGCTAATGCACAAAGTGCAACTTTCATGTTCGGCCCTTATTCAGCGAGTTTCAGCGTTGCTCAAGCATCGTCTGGGACTAATCGAGATTTAGGATTGTAAGTAATTGACAATACCAAAATAATCCCGAAATTACGAACAGGCAAAAATAACCCAGTATAAAAAACGTTATGAAATATCCACGCAAATATTTCCCGCTTAAAAAAAAACCGGTATTAAATATCGCCTCAAAAATTTTCAGGGGTGAAAAACCCAGTATTATTCATCTCTCTGAAAATTTCCAACGTTGAAAATACTCAATTTTTCCCTTTTAATTTTCCTTCAAAATCCTTTGTTTGTTGAGATTATTAAATTTACTTTATTTTTTTTCGTTTCAAATGTTTTTTTTGTATTAGTTATAAGTGTCAGTAATTACATGCTTCGTGTCTGTATTCATTATATGTTCATATTGAAAATTAATTTTTTTCATATGTTTATTTTGTTTGATGATCTTGTTGAGAATCTTGTTATCAATTATATTCTTTTGTAGAGTTGCTAAGAATATTAAATTGTAAAATATTGATCATCAATTTATTTGAATTTCCTAATTTTTTAGAGATATTCGGTTTTTTCATTTCATAAGAAAATGTATTTTTCCACGTTTGATGAATCACAAAAGCCTCATTTATCCATTCATTTAGGACGATTATGTTGAGAAATTTTTAGAGGTGTTTTCTTTGTAAGAATTTTTCTGTCGGGGTTCAAACGTCACCCGATGTAATATCCGAATATATTTATTGAAAATATCTTAAAATTAGAAAAAGATACTTTTTTTGCAAAGCAGAAAAAGGCCTTCGGAAATTTCTGTATCTCCTTTAGATTCCAGAAGTTTTGATCCCTATTAAATCAATTTTTCAGAAATATCTCGAAAATTAATCAGACTTCCAATTTTTTTGTAAGAGGCTTTTTTGTATCTCTCTTTTCGCTTTATAAAATAAGGTCTCTACAAAAATGTTGCTCCAACTCGTTTGATCTCTTTAACGAGTATTTTAATAGAAAAATATTTAACAAAACAATACAGATGTTCCAACATGACAAACTGCCTGTCGCAATCCCATAATTCATGTCCAAATAATGACGTGAAAAAAATAAAACTGACTGGTCACATTGTCACACCTGAAGAACCCTATGCGTCTGAAACCGGCACATACTCGATTAATTTCATCTCTGCGACAATCGTCTCATCTCGGTCTTGTGTAAATAACAATAACGGGCGTGTTTATTTATGTGCGGTGGTACTTATGGGAGGGTTGATCCATAGATGAAAGGTGAAATAATATCGTAGCTATTGCAGCATTGTGCCTTGTATATTTTATCTAAACGTTGAATATCCATAATTTCTTTCCTTCGAGACATTCTCACTTACCTACCTTCGCCAATGTATAATTTTCTTTCCCTCTATGATTATTATTGTAATTTTTTTTTTTCATTACTTGGTTTCATTTGAACGTGTGAAAAAGGGAAGGGACAAAGAGAAAATGAATCTTCGTCGGGGTTCTCAGGCACAAATTTCTCTCTCTCTCTCTCTCTCCTCCGCTTTGGATTTTTACCCTTAAAAACTCTGTGCAGACGTCCAGACAGAGGCGAAGAACTCGTTTCAAAGGGAATTTATATGTATGCAGGAAGATAGTTATACACGCTAAGTGTTGAAGTGAGATGGACAATTTTTTTTTTGTTCTTTCGGACGAGAATTATTATCGGGTCGGTTCGAGACGAGCGTGCGGGGATGGATCGTGATGCAGTGCCATGAGGGCCTTTGCGAAATTATTTTTTTTATTTTCCTTTTCTTTTTTTTTTTTCATTCTTTTTTCAATGATTTAAAAGAAACTGGTTCGTTCACACACAGGCCGGTGCTATTGTCCCTACTTTCCGTCTGTTTTTATTTTTTTTTATTCTTTCGTCTCGCGTGTAAGTATCACCGGAAGATGACATGAGACTGTCACGTGTACTGAGAGAAATCAAATTCAATTTGAGTTTTACTGAGAAAAAGAATCTTCTTCAGAGATTATGAATTTTGAGAGATTTTAAAAATTATCATAATTTTGAAAATTACATTGAATTCTTGGAAAACGATTGTTTCAGTGAACTCTTCAATTTATAATTTCCTTTAAAAAGTTACTTGGATTGTTCATTTTATGGGATTTTTATATATTCAGATATAAATTTTCCTCGATACGGAAGAAAAATCCAAATAATTTAATTATAATTTTATTTATTTTTCTCTAATTTCTCATTTTAATCTTTTTCAGCTTTGATTACTGAGCTTCTTGGAGGATTTGACAATCATCATTCGCAAAACTCATCTGTAATTTATTGTGCATAATAATAATGAGAATAAATAATGATATATCAACCACATGACGGCTGTTAGGATAAAGAGACAATTTTTTTGTACACATAAAGTCAATAGCCTTTTCCTCTGTTGTCCTCAATTCTCCATTGAAATGAACAAATCTATATATCTATATATTTATATAAATATATGTATATATGAAGAAACCATAGGTGATTTCGTTGTTTTTTTTTGTGTATGCACCGGCCCTTTGTCCGTTCCTTGTACCCAGCCACCAGATGTTCTTGAAAATAAGAAATGCAAGAGTTCAACGAGACGAAGGCATTAATGCTCTTCCAGAGGAGAGAAAAAGAGAGAAAGAGAGACTGACTGGCAAGGGAGAATGCATCTTTTTCAAATAAGACAAAAAGAATGTGGAGAGAATTTTTTGGGATGGTTCTGCGGGATGAAACGGCGAGGGAGGTTTTTTGGTAACTCATGGAAGGGATTACAGCAGGACAAAGAGAGAGAAGTCCTGAGAGGAGTCTGAAAGTGGAGGGAGAGATGGTTCGAACGGAAAAAAAAGGGAAAAATGTAATATTGAGATCCGAAAAGAGCGTGCATTGACCGCTTGATCCGGACACGCGATCTTAGGACAGTCATGTAGCAATATTCAGGGATACTGTGGTCCATGTTTTTTCCATGATTCCATTACTTGATGCATAAGTTGAATCATGTGAAATTATTTCCTATCGAATGACTAGTGGGGTTTAGTTCTATCCATTAAGGTTAGTTCTATCAGGAAGCTCTATTCGACATGTACAAAAATTGAAGCCGGTCCTTCGTGGAAAGGGTTCTCGGTGCATATATTACATATTGATTTTCATTCTTATATATCCAAAATTCATTTATTCGATATTGAAGTATGGAATTTTGTATCTGGATATGAATTTAACAAATTTTTTTAGTTTTTTTTATAAAACTTTCGATATCCCCAGAATGATACGGTGCTGTATGCACACATCTTGACATTCATTGCACGTATAGGACCATACAGCACACACACAACTATGCAGAACGAAGCAGCCAATCACGTCTAAGCACAGGCCAGCTGATTATCTCACTCAGACGTGAATTTAAAAAAAAAATTTGTCTGCGTTCAAAATGAAAAAAACAGAATACACTGTGAAAAAAGCAGAATTGGTTCCAAATTACTCTGAAATGGTGAAAAGATTCCAAAATTTTATTTTATTATTTTATTTTTGAAATCTTCCGGTTGGATTTTGAGGGGAAAAAACGAGGACCTGTTGAATTCGATCAATTTTTGAGGTTCCGCCATTCGCTCTGTGTTAAAAGTTGCAATTTTGAGATTAAACATCTCAACTATACGGTGAAAGACATTAAATTTACTACAAAAATCATTAAAAAAACATAAATAATTATTTCACGAAATTTAAAGAAAATCTCCCAATGATTTGAAATCCGATGGATCTACTTAAAATTTTCTAAAATCGGATTCTGCCGGATTATTTCTTGTTTAATAGTTATTACATTCAAAATATTAAAAAATGATTGGAAAGGGATAGATGGGAACTAAAGATGTTTCCTAATTCTTTCTTAAAAATCGGGAATAGCACCAATAATTATTTCACAAAATTTTAAGAAAATCTCTCGATGACTTAAAATCCGATAGAACTACCTTGATAATATAGCACTGATTTCCCTCAATATCAGAAGTCATTACGAAAGTTTCGCTACAGAAATTAATGTTTGGAATATACCATAAAATCCTCCCTTTTTGTTATCCAGAAATATATCCGAATCAACTTGAAAAACGTCTTACAAAAAAATTCTTCATCTTTCTTATTTTTCGGGATAAATCAATTTTACCTCTATGCTTATAAATTTCCTTCATAGCTCATTTTTCCTTGATTTTCATTTATTGCGGGAAAGAAAACTGCAAATTAGAAAAATGATGTTAGCCAATTTTAGATATTTTTGTGACAAAAAATTTGCATAATTTACAAGAAAATTAAAAGTTTAATGGATTTGATCCACCAATGACATCTAATTGTGAAGAATTAACTATTGTTCAGAAAATATTAATGTTTTCCTATTGACCAAGTCATTACGGCCCTGCTTGCTGGTAAACCAGTCTTTTGCATTAGCCCCGAAAAAAGAGATGATGACGAAGAAGAAGAAGAAGTGGTGGTAAAGTCTGGAGTGCAAAAAAAATATTTAAAAGGAAAAAAAATGGGAAAAGATTCAAGAAGAAAAAGAAGGGAAGAAAAAAGGTAGAAAAAAAAGTGAAATAGAAAGTGGTCTGTCCGGTGCAACAACCTACTGCGTATATGTGTGACGGGTTTTAAAGCACCAATTCCCTTTTAATGTTTCTATGTATATGTTGATTTTTCGCAGTAGGGATATAAACCCTGTTTCCTTGCTTGGTAAAAGTGTGTTTTTGTATGTATATAGTTTGGGTAGAAATGAAGGGGGTAAAGAGCCTCCTGTTGGCTCGAGAGCTATTGCCGATCGCATTTCTCGTGCGGTTGTCGACTCGGAAAGTATCCTCGGGGTATTGTCGGTAAGTTTAAACTTGAATTATTGTTGAAAGACGTCGAGTTTCCTATTAAAATATAATATATTTTTTGAAAATGAATTTAAGAATTTTTCAGATTTAATATAAATATTTTCTGCTGTTTTTTCTCCCGTAAAATATCTGCCGGTGATAATTGAATTGTTGCGGGAAATTTTGATTTCAAAGAACTGTTTGAAATACTTGATCAATACAACGATTCGAAATTATGCAAAATTAAATTTCCTGCGTCGAATGATTACATTCGTCACGCGTCAAACTGAACATATATTTATGTGACCTCGCGTATAAACTTTTATACTTTTACTTTTTTTTTGCACAATGACAACGTTATTGCAATGAATAACTCTGTTTTCCAACCAGAAGTTAGCCTCGTTTTGTTGAATAGATTCGCGTAATAATTGAGTAGATTAATTTTTGATGAAATTTTATTATGAATTTCGATATTCTAATTGTGTCGAAGTTTACAATGGTGTGAGAAGATAATCTTGATTGACGAATTCGTGATTTTTTTTTACTGTTCTAGAGAAAGAAAAAAAAGAAAAAACTTATTTAGGCCATCTCGACAGTTCTCCCGAAATGGCGAAACTTTTGGCACTTCTGGTGATCGCATTGGTCTGCGTATTTGTCAACGTTCAGGGTCAAGCAATTGACACAAAACGTAAGTAAATTGCATTGTTCTTTTGGTCTTTCATTTTTTTTTCCAATTTAAATTATAGGAAATTAAAAATAATTTCAGCGGTTATTGGTGTGGCATTCGACGAAATTGTTGTATCATCGGACCTCAATGTCAGGAGAAAATCAAAGGAAAATCGTCAGGGCAAAAAATTATTGACGAACGTGCCGTCAGGAACAACTGGTCCACCTAACAAACCAACTGAAATTGCATCGAGGCTTGTATCCAGCGATGGTAGCCGCATAGCATTGGAGAAAAGAGAGCGGAGAGATATTACAATGAAACGGTGAGTTAAATTACAAAAAGGGAAAATAGTATATTTCGATACAAGTGCGTTGCTTCGGGCGCGAATCATACGACTTTACACTCGTGAAAAACCCTGTCGCACACGTTTCGAACAATACTTTTTGACAATGATGTTACGTTTCACGAGTGGTGAAAGTAAACGAAGAAACTTTTCGTTTACGGGTAAAAGAAATAGTATACTACACACCTAGGGAGGGAAGAAGTTAACCTCGACAAAAATTTGCCTCCCGAGCGAAGCGAGAGTGCCAATTTTTTGTCGAGGTTGACTTTTTTCTATCCGGGGTGTGTATGCTATTTTTTGTACCAAGGGAGTAAAGAGCCACGTTTCCGACCGACCGAAGCGAGGGAGTAAAGTGGGTTCTTCACTCCCTAGGTGTAAAAAGGCACTTTTCGGCATGGAATGAGCGTAGCAGTAGTGTCAAAAACGCTATTTAAAACCTTTTTTTTTTTTTTTAATTAGTTCGTTTGGAAATTACAAGGGAAAAATGAGTTACGAAGCAATATGGAATGTACTCTATATTCGTGTACTATTTCAAACCGCAGTTGCGTAAGTTAAACACTGGCATTCATGTGTCTTTTCCGATTCCATGGAATTATATTTTCGAATATTTTCGAAATCATTGAGGTGGTTGTCAACTGAATTACTTGAAGGGTGTTCACTGAGTCGATAAGTTATCGCAGAAGTTTCCCCACGCTTCATGCGAAATCTGTTTTATCGACAGAGGTATGTAGCTGTGATCGACCCTCGATGATGGTTCGTCTTCTTCTTTATTGACAATAAGGTCGGTTTTTTCTTCTTCGGCAGAAACAGCATCAGTTTCTCAGCCCGTCAAGTAGGGGGTCCTCACGTATATGGACCTTGTCACCCATCACTCAACTTCCATATCTTTGAAACTAAGAGACATTTCCGATTTAAAAAAAAGATATGGCAAGTAGAAAGCATCAGTTTTAATTCGAGCTTTATTATGTATTTTTAAAATGTTTTTACTTTCGTCAATTTTTGATGATAAACAAAACTATGACTTGTTTTTTCAAATACAAGTGTTCAAACGTCTCATTAATTGAGGTGATATTTTTGAAAAAGGCCTCTTTTTTCCCAATTAACTGAAATTTTTCTCTGACAGTTAGCATTTTTTTCACTTCATTTTCTCATTTATGGCAATGAAAAAGTGCGCAGTCCCTGAAAGATTTATGCGCTCACGGTCCCTTATTTAACAGGCTCACAATGAAATTCGCGAGGATCGAGAATGACGGAGAATGGGATGCAGCGCATTTCCCTCGGGGTCTATTCTCGAATTTCGGGAATTTTTCTCCGTATAGAAAATGTGAATGAGACGCGAAAGATTTTTATAAGAAAAATTATTTTCCAATCAGAATTCGTTTCCCCATAGATATAAATTTTTCATATGAAAACAAAGATGAATGCCCCATCTAAGAGAATCCCTGTGGAGGGGAGTCCGATGCAGACATTTTCCCTACGGTGAGAAAAAAATAGTGGTTAAAACTATCAAATATTGATACCCTTGGTCTTTAGAAAATGTTTTTTCTAAATAATTAAAAAAGTTGAATTTACTGACTTTAGTTAATTTAAATAGATTGATTAGTTGATTTGACTGAATTCAGTGAATTTAACAGCTTCTTTAATTATCTCAAAAAAATATTTGCTAAGGACCAATGGCATCAATATTTGATATTTTTTACCAGTATTTTTTTCTCAGTGGATTAGTCGGAAAATTTTTATATTAAAGAAAAAATGTTATTTATTTATTTAAAGAAATATTTTTTTTTTTTTATCAGTGTTCAGACTGAATAAATTCCCGTATTTTATATCCTTCCAATAGCTCGTTGAATGCTCACCAAGAAAGACGGATCACTTTACAAATGAATTAATGCGAAAGGTTCATTAAAAATTAAACGGTGATGTATGACCGACTCAAGTCTCATTTAAATACTTGGATCAGAGTGTTGAGGATTGGCTTATCACAGTCTCAGTATCTGAGCCTCAGACTAGTCATAGTCTTGAGCAAGGGCCTCGCCTTGTCCCGATTGTCGATTCTTACCTCTGCGGTTGATCTGCACAAAAGGAGACGAGCCCATTGGATGTATTGAATTTGGAAATCTCATTTCTGCCAATAGTTATTGATTTTTTCCGAAACCGAAAAACATCAAAAACATCGTTTCAACATTTCTGAAACGTAATTGCTGCTCCGATATTTTTCGGTTCGACTGAAGATATGATTTTCTGTGGTTTCGATTCTGCTACAAAAAGGCCTGAAGAAAAAATTCCAATTTTACTCAGATTTTGAGACAAAAAATGGGCATAACTTCGAAATGAAATGACAACTTGTTTCTTCGTTTGAGAACTGATTTTGCTGAAAGTAGAGACAACGTATGTTACCTCATTACCCTGCTACAATTTTTTTTGCTTTTTTCTTTCAGATGGCAAGATCTCGGCGCTGCTGGATACCTTTTGAAGTATCGAAAACGTTAATACGAAAATAATTGGAACAATGAAACAAATAATTCAAAATTGAAACTGAGCACGTTTTGCGAGGACAACCGCACGACACTCACCAACCACCCCATCTGTGATCACACGTTTCGGCCTGCTTTTGGACTTCGGCTGTAACAAAAAGTATAATAAAAATTTTCAGTCACACAAAAAAAGAAAGAAACAAAAAATGAATAATTTGTTTGTGTATTTTATTTGTCAACCTTTCTACGCCATTCCCCCTTGTTTTTCTTTTTGTTTCCCCATATAAATTGAACAAAACAGGAAATGGATAATTTGATGAAAGAATGAGAAGAGGTAAGAATTGATGGAAACAAGAGGAGTAATGTGTTTAATGGATATTATCAATTCAACAATCGTCGTGTTTGTACACGAGCGTTTAATGTCTTTTCGGTTACACTCGTGGTTATTTAATGGCTCTCGATGGATATTTAACGGATATATCCTCAATACTAGCGTCAGCAGAGACTACTAATGAGTTTTCATTTGCTTAATAAAATCTATTGCTTCCTTCAAACATTTATATTTCCCAATGCTTCAAAAAACAAGAATTCCATGTGAATTTTTAAAAACTTAATTCGTACGGAAAAGAATTAGGCAATGTCTTTCGTTTTCATTTCCCCTTTTTCAATAATTTTCCAATATTTTGAAGAGAAAATAAAACATAAAGCATATAATAACCATTGAACGAGAAACATTCCAGCGAAATCCAATTTCAGAAAATTCAAGATATTTTTTTATTCTTTTATGAATTCAAGATAGTTCTATGGGATTTTAAGTCATCGTGGGATTGTTTTCAAATTTGTGAAATAATTATTTATGTTATTTGCATTTTTTTTGTGTTGAAACTGTTTTTTTTCACCATATGACTAACGAGATATTCAATTTTAAAGTTACAATCTTTAACACAGGGTGAATCGCAGAACTTCAAAAATCAATCAGAAGAGGAAGAATATTCATTTTAAGCCTTATAGGGTTGACTCCCTCCAGCTTGGAAAGGCCGAATACAAAAGATAAATAGATTTTTTTTTATACTTTCATCTACCTTGATTCCTACTTCACCCAGATAAGTGTTATTTAAAGGCTTCAGCTCTATCACAGAAACAGATCATTACTTTCCCTTCATCTGACCATATACTTATTAATAAAAAAATAATTTTGCACATCCATTCATCAAAACTACACTTTGTTAGGCAACGCTTATTTGTGCCCCTTCTGAGATAAGAAATTTCGTAATAAGTTGATCTTTATTCACAAATAAATTGTTGCTTCTGTCTCATCCCTGCGAATGATGGCGGAGGACATGAGGGCACTAGTCCATCAGGGCTGAGTATGAAATTTATAAAGTCAAAACTAGAGGCTCTCTTTAATCGCGCTAGAATATACTTATATCTAACTGCGTCATATGAAGCATATCTTTGGAGAACATGGTGAATAGATTCATTATCTCGAATTTTGCAGCAGCGACAACACTCGAGAGGTTTAATTATGAAGTGATCACCATCATATATAAATCGACAGTTGAAGAGATTAGCCCGTCTGACTTGAGTTTTGATTCTGAGTTTAGATAGAGGATATCTAGTTAAGATATTGATTGTTGAGATTTTCGAGAGTTCTGGGGATGTAAAGTTTATGTGAGATACCATTTCAGTACTTAATCTCTTTTGCGATTAGGAATTTTTTGAGATTACTAAACATTCTATCTTCACATTTTAGCCGCTCTCAACTCAAGGAATCTTTTGATTTTCAAACTCCAATCGAATTTGTAAGTTTTTTCGAGTCTCTCAGAGGATTAGAATTCATAACAAGATCAACTAGATGCACGTAACATTCGTCGTTCTTCCCCCATCTGCAGAATTTTCATCACATAATTTATAGTAGCAGATATCTGCTACCATAAATCTATATAAAACATAGTATTCCACAGGCAGAAATTTCAGTCCCACTCTGTCAAAAATTAATCAAATTCAGCAGGTTCGAGTTTTTTTTCCTGAAAATCCAGTCAGGCGATTTCAAAAAGAGAATATGTAGAAACTTTTCCAGATTTCGGAATAATTTGGAATTAATTGAGATTGCTTCACCGTGTATTTTTTTTTCTTGATTATAGAGTCAGGAAAATTTGGCAGAATCTACAATTGAGTGAGGTAATTAGCTGGCTGGTGCTTAGACGTGATGGGCTGCTTCGTTCCACATAAGTGTATGTGTCCTCTATAGTCCTATGCGTGCAATGAACGTTTAGATGTGTGTGAACAGCACGGCATCATTTGGGAAATATCGAGGGTTTACTAGAAAATCTCAAAATTTTCGTAAAATTCGTAATTAGCTGCAAAATTGCATCCCTAAATATCGAATAATTTGATTTTGTATAAATGAATATAAAAATCAATATGTAATATATGGACCAAGAACCGAGCCAAGAACCCTTCTTTAATTCTATGACAGTGAGCGGAGATTCATTTCAAATTTTGTTGCTTTATCTATTTAGAAAAAAGTGTTCAATAAATGAGAAGCGGATCCCACTCTACATTCCATTTCCATAGATGTTAATTGAATAGTGAATCATCATTCGAACAAACTTCACTTCGTGTCAGTCATTCACATGCAAGTGTCTTTCACATTTTGAAGTACTCATAATCTAAAAAAATTTCATTAATCATAGTCCAATATTTAATCAGTTTATCAACAATACGAAGAGTAATGGATATTATCCAATTTCTAAAGTTTGAGCCATCAGTTATTGTTCACGAAGCCCCACAAAAGTTATTTCTTGCGAATAACTTGCTTAAAATTAATATTTATTCAATTATTTTTTCAATATTGTAGGATATATAAATTTCTCTTAGGCTCATAATAATTTATACGATTCAAAAGATAAAGAATCAGCTTCAATCGAATTATTGCTTATAGGCTGAACGGAATAATTTCAATGGAAATCGGTGCAACAATAACCATTCTAAGTTTAATTCTGAGTATAACTTCTCATATTTTCAAATCATCATGTGGGCTCTAGAGCGCTATGCTGATTCAAAAATATAATTTACTGATGTAGTTTAGAAATATAATTTTTCATATTTCTGAATTATCAAGAGGAGTTTTGAAGAGACAATGTATGAGATGTGTCTGACAAAAAAAGACATTCAATTCTCACTGTATTTATGCTAAATAACGCAAATTAACGTAATTTAGATGCATCACAGTAGTTATTAGCAGATTATGAAATTAAGAATTCCATTCGGAAGCTTTCTGCCAATCGCACTCAAATTTAAGCATAGGACTGAAACTTTCAAGTAACGCACAAGGGGCGAGCTCCTGCTTGTTTTTTAATCCAAATCCGAACGATCAATTTGGTAAAATATGATAAAATGTGCGATTTCCTATAAGGCTTAATGCTAAACTCGCGAATTTTCAAGTGTCAATATCTTTCGACTCGTTCTCTGCAGCCCTTTGAAAATTGAACTGGATCATTATCCTCTCATAATCTACGAGTGTACCAAGTTTCAGAATTTTTGAAACGATCAATCGAGTACAGGCTGTAGTACCTTAAGTCTAAATCTCGTTCTACACGGACAGAAAAATATAGGAATTTTTCTAAATGATTATTTGAAAAATTGCCATGTCGCTTCATAAACGGGATGCAATTTGCTTCTGAGCAGAAAAATTCCCATGCTCCACATCATAATTTTTGCTGTTTATTTCTTTAAAAAAATAGCCATTTTACACTTGGCTTTGGATTGAAATATCTCGAAAACTACTCAAAAGTTATCGAGACATGCTGTAAATGAAATTTAGAGGAAAGATTAACGAATAAAATAAGCAAAACTCCGGTTTTCTACGACTCGTAGTTATTGAGATATTAATTTTTTAATGAAAAAATTCAGAAAGGACGCCCGAGCGCCCATTCATTTGCTATCGGGCCTCGTCCATTGTTCCTAAATTACTCATTAAAAAATTGATATGTCGGAAACTACTGGTCGTAGAAATATGGCATTTTGCTTATTTTCTTCGTTAATCTTCCCTCTACATTTCATTCACAGCATGTCTCGATAAATTTTGCATAGTTTTCGAGATATTTCAATCCAAAGCCAAGTGTAAAATGACCAATGGCTCATGTACCGAAAACAGTCGAAGGTACCCGACTAGCCCCTTCGTCTACCATTATGAGGCTGGCATGGAAAAAATTCTAAAAAAATTTTATAAAAATTCTTGGTCGCGTATGAAAATTTTTAAGGGCCGAATGATTCATCATTCGTCGGATAGATAATTTTTCCTTAGCTTTGAGAGAAAAAATTATTAGCTAATATTTTTGTAAAGCTACGTAACAGTTATTGTAATATTTTATCTTGAAAATTTTATTGGCCCTATTACTAATTGCCGTGGCAAAGACATTTTTTCCATTAGTAGACTCATGAAATACCCCCGGCCTGTATTTTGCATCCACATTATGTCGCTGAGCATCATGATTTTCAGAGCAATTTCTCTCCGTGTAAAGGCTGAAATTTTCAATGAACAAATTCTTTTCAGATACGCGTTTCTTTCTCCACTACTCTCATTTTCCCTATATTGACATTCGTCAATTGTTGATTGCAAAGTGTTCTCAAAAGATTCCTCGCACGATATAGTTTGATGAAGAGGAGTTGGAGTTCTTTACTCGCCTACCAGCTTAATTTTTTTTAATAAATTGGTTTTGATCTATATTTCAACTATCTCTAATTGAAAAATCCCGAAAGAATGGCGAAGGGGTAGAAAAAAAATCAAAACCTCTCCAAAAATAACTTTTTTTGCCAATATCTCGGAAATGGCAGATAACACGAGAAAAAAGTTTCAAACAAAAGTTGAAGATATCAAAATTATCCACAAAATTGTTCTGATACACTTTTTACGTATTTAAAGAATTAACCGAGATATTAACAGTTGAAAAAAATTTTATACAGCTCAGCCGCGAGAAAAATCCCAAAATCTTCAAAAAAATCCTATAAATATGAAAAATCAACATTTTAAACATATTTACAAAATACGGAGAATGATTTCAGAGAGACCGATTTTTTTTTCATAGACTCATTCAAAAGTTATTGAATAATTAATTTTCTAAACTAATTATTTTACTATTCAAGTAAAACAAAAAGTTTGTGGATAATTTTGATATCTTCAACTTTTGTTCGAAACTTTTTTTCATATTATTTGCCATTTCCGAGTTATTGGGGAAAAAAAATCATTTCTGGAGTGGTTTTGATTTTTTTTCTACCCCTTCGCCACTCTTTCGGGATTTTCAATTAGAGATAGTTGAAATATAGATCAAAACCAATTTATATAAAAAAAAATCAAGCTGGTAGGCGAGTGAAGAACTCAAACTCCTCTTTATCGGACTAATAGCGTATAGGTGATTACCATCGTTACGTCAATGACCGAACGTATCTCGAAACCTCGAGATTACCAGTTAGTGCCTAGAGCGAAATGATATCAGTTGTGTGCACAAGTCAGGCTGCAGAGGTCATACTCTGTTAGAGTATCAAATAAATTTTGAATCATGTACGACTGGATAATAAGTTTGAGTTCCATAGTGCTCTGTTGTACACTTTACTATTGGTTAACTAGAAAAAATTATTTCGAGAAGAATGATATAATTCATCTGAGACCACTTCCGTTCTTCGGTAATTCGGCACCAATATTTTTCCAACGAATTTCATTCGTCGAGCATACACAGATATTTTATGATCTGAATAAAGAAGCAAAATATGTTGGCATGTATGATATGGGGGTGCCTGTGATATTTATTCGGGACCCAGAACTCATGAAGCTAATTACAGTGAAGCATTTCGAACACTTCGTCGATCATCGTGACTTTATAGATACTGACATGGAACCTCTCTTCAAAAAAAACTTATTTTCTCTACGTGGAAATGAGTGGCGAGAGATAAGGAATCTTCTGAGTCCAGCATTCACGTTGAGTAAAATGAAAGCGATGTTTACATTGATCTCTAACTGTGCGGATAGCTTCGTTGATTATCTGGCCAATGAAGCTAAAATTACGCCACACACAATAAACTCTAAAGATGCCTTCAGTCGTTACATGAATGACATAATTGCTACGTGCGCCTTTGGTGTCGCTGTGGACTCGTTAAGGAACCCAAATAATAAATTCTTCACTCTCGGCAAAAAAGCAACAACCTTTGAAGGTCTACTTACCTTAAAATTCATAATGATAAGGGAATTTCCCAGATTAGCAAAATTTTTCAATATAAAGCTGTTCGATCGTGACGTCGAAGAATTTTTCAATGAACTTATCAAAAACACAGTTAAAACTAGAGACGAAGAGGGTATTGTACGTCCAGATATGCTTCAGTTGATGATGGAATCACGTAATAATAAACCTGGAGAAGGACCGAATTTGACAATTTCGGATATGGTGTCTCAGGCTTTTATATTTTTTTTTGCCGGATTTGATACAACGTCTGACTTATTGTGTTTCATAGCTCATGTTATTGCAACTAATCCGGAGGTTCAGGAAAAATTACGAGAAGAAATTAAACAAGTTCATGAGAGATGCGATGGAGATATTACCTATGAGTCTGTCAACAGTATGGCGTATTTGGATGCTGTCCTCAATGAAACTATGAGACTTTATCCGGTTGCAATTGTTTTGGATAGAGTGTGCACTAAAAATTTTGAATTACAACCTGCTTTGCCAGGAAAAAAATCAGTTCTCCTGAAGCCCGGTGATAATGTCATGTTCTCACTCTATCCTATTCAGAGAGATCCCAAATACTTTCCGAATCCAGAAGCATTTTATCCTGAGCGTTTCATCGAACATCCAAGAGAAACCCTTCACTCTCCTGCATTCGTACCATTTGGTTATGGTCCGAGAATATGTATTGGTAATCGGTTTGCCATCATGGCAATGAAAGTGGTGATCTTGAAATTGGTTACGAAGTGCTCTTTGATACCAGGAAAAGAAATGGTTCTGCCATTGGAATTCAGCACTAATGCCTTTAATTTAAGGGCTAAGGGGGGTTTCTACGTGACATTAGAGTCTCGAGAAGAATGAAGAATGGAGAATTGCGAAATTGAACATTAGAATTAGTGACGTTTTCACAAGAATATTCGCTATTTTTCTAATAATTTACCAGTAGCATGTATCTTTGCTTTCAACATCATCATGTACGAATTCTGTTCTCTATATTGTTGCCTCAAAAACGAAGTGGCATAAGTGCCGAAAACACTATATTCCACCAAGTTTTTGTACGAGAATTTTGACACGTAAGAACAGCGAGGGCAAATGTCACCTCGACTATATGAATGTTGTTAAAATTTTACTATACTCAGCAAAACAATTAAAGGAGCAGAATTTTTTTCCCATTTTTTCAGTGTTTTTCAAAGGACTGTAACTTCGCGAAAAATGATCGGATCAGGATGAAAAAAAAAGAAAAATGAAGCTTGGAATGTGTACTTTTGGAATCTTGGGATAGAAATTTTTTTTGAACATTATTTATGGCGCGAAAAAAGCAATGAATGCGAAGAAATTTTTTTTGTTTTTTTATTCAATTTTCAAAATGATCCACGGGCTCCAAAAATTTTTTTTTGGCTCAGCCAGTGACAGGGTCTTTTAGCCTGATTCTTTAGCTTCAAATCAAAAAATTTTTTTTTTTCTGTACGACCATTTTTCACTGTGATATCGGCAATTGAATGAAAAAACACCTTTTTGTCTTTGATCATCGATATCTCGTGAACTACTGGTCGCACAGCGAACGGATGGTGGGCTTCGTAAACTTGAATCAATGCTCTATGAGTATCTTTCAATTTTTTTTAGGAAAAATTTTTTTTTTCATTCCTAAAATTGGTTTGAAAAAGTGGCAAAAAATGAAGTTTTTTGGTGTTTTTGAAAAACGACCTGAACTTAGCGAATATTGCGAAAAGTGCTAATGTTTTAAGGTGCTTTTTGAGTTTAAGATATGCCTAGACACCCTGCAAAATTTCAAGTCGATCGTTCGAACCGTTTTTTTAAATCAAACTCAAAGTTCCAGCAATAATTTGAGGAGCACGTTTTTGCTCCTTAAACGTGAATTAACGATGATTTAGGTAATAATTTTTTTTTTCATCATTTTTTTCGTCGTTTCGCATTTTATGATGAACATTCCATAAACAATCATCGAAGCTAAGAAAAAAATGATTTTTAAATTTTTTTCTTCAAATTTAAAGAAAATTGAATTTTTTTTAAATAAAAAATTGAATTAAAAAAAATTCAATTTTCTTTAAATTTGAAAAAAAAAAATTAAAAATCATTTTTTTCTTAGCTTTGATGATTGTTTATGAAATGTTCATCATTTAATGCGAAACGACGAAAAAAATGATGAAAAAAAAAATTATTACCTTAATCATCGTTAATTCACGTTTGAGGAGCAAAAACGTGCTCCTTAAATTATTGCTGGAACTTTGAGAGTTCGATTAAAAAAAACGGTTCGAACGATCGACTTGAAATTTTGCAGGGTGTCTAGGCATATCTTAAACTCAAAAAGCACCTTAAAACATTAGCACTTTTCGCAATATTCGCGAAGTTCAGGTCGTTTTCCAAAAACACCAAGAAACTTCATTTTTTGCCATTTTTCGAACCGATTTTAAGAAAGAAAAAAAAATTTTTTCCCTAAAAAGATCGAAAGATACTCATAGAGCATTGATTCAAGTTTACAAAGCCCACCATCCGTTCGCTGTGCGACCAGTAGTTCACGAGATATCGATGATCAAAGACAAAAAGGTGTTTTTTCATTCAATTGCCGATATCTCAGTGAAAAATGGTCGTACAGAAAAAACAAAATTTTTTGATTTGAAGCTAAAGAATCAGGCTAAAAGACCCTGTCACTGGCTGAGCCAAAAAAATTTTTTTAGAGCCCGTGGAGCATTTTGAAAATTGAAAAAAAAAAACAAAAAAAATTTCTTCGCATTCATTGCTTTTTTCGTGCCATAAATAATGATCAAAAAAAATTTCTATCTCAAGATTTCAAAAGTACACATTCCAAGCTTCATTTTTCTTTTTTTTTCATCCCGATCCGATCATCTTTCGCGAAGTTACAGTCCTTTGAAAAACACTGAAAAAATGGTAAAAAAATTCTGCTCGTTTAATTGTTTTGCTGAGTGTATTTTCAGCATCGAAGATGCTAAGATATAAAGATTAAAAGCTTAAAGATTAAAGAATAAAAGCTATAAAGATATCAGATTTCCCTTTGCAAACTGTCTTCCATGATGTCCTTGACGTTATTTGGATAATTGAAAATTAGAATAACAAAGTGGCGTAACTGCTAATGTTAAAGTGAAAGAGACGTAGTTACTTACGTCACTTTTTTTTCACGTTACGAGAGCATCCGCTCGTGCTGCACACGCGCTCTTCCGATCGTACATATAACACTAGATATTGGGTCGGTTTCGCCTTTATACTTTTACGCAGTTTCGAGATATCGATATAATTTCGATTCGATATTCTTTCCTTTTTATAGTAGGATCTTTTCAAGGTACACCTGACACATGCGTCTTTTTATGTTTTGGATTTTTTAGTTTAATAAATCCTAATTTGGCCGTTACGCTTTTTTTTCTTTTTATCGATATAATTCCTTCATGTCAAAAAAATGTTTGGAGTTAGGTTTTTTTATTTTTGTAAATTCTTTATCTAAAGATGAAATATGGACCACAGTTCTATGAAATAAGATCTTTAATTGTATCAAACAGCAAAATAATTGTTATTGCGAGAAATTTAATTCTCTTATACTAGATCAGCACACAGGATATTATGAAATTTATGATATAAATAAATATTCTTGGGAATTTTTTGGCGGACTCCGAACTTCTTTCAACCATTGTAACTCAAAAGACAATCATCTCTGGTAGAGTTTTTATTGTTGAAAAATGGATATAGAATAAATATTTTTTTCATTCACCATGATTTTTTTAACCCTATGACTCGACCGCCGAGTCCCCACCACCGACCAGAGCGCAAGGAGGGATGGCGAAAGTCACGTGACGGCGCTGAGATACGCGCGGCAACAATACCGTATGATCTTTCACGGCGCTCCCGAATACTAATAAAACCGTTAATCCTGAACACTTAGGCTCTGAATTCTCATCATTGATAACTTTTATTTTTTTATTATTCATATTTGCAGAATTTCACAAAAATATGTTGATTTTTTTGAAACATAAAAGAAATATTTTGCACTCGATGGGGCCCCAACCGTTTGTGTGAATAACTTCGTACCTGGATTGCCGAGAGTGGGGGCCGCCATCGTGACGTCACGCACTACTACAATCATACAGGCATGCGCGATTGGCTGTCCCCCTCTCTTCTCACACCGATACACTTTCGTGCGTTTGTCGAGTCAGAGGGTTAAATTCATTTTTAGCATAAAAAAATGAATAAAAATAATGAAAATCAATAATAATTATGATGATCAATATAATAAAAAAGGTACTGTCTATACAAATTTCACCTTTTCATCATTGAATTTTCATTTCATGATACTGAATTGTTATTGAATGGAACAGAATTTTTACTAATTAGAGCTGAATTCTCATTTCGGGAATTTGAATTATTACTATGACGTCTCCATTAATTTTCATTCAGAAGAACTGAATTTTTCACGAATTCACGGATCTCAGTCCTTGTGAGACATTTAATATTTTATCAATTCGATTGGCTAAACGCTTTCGAATAGAATTTTACTAATAATGAATCAAATTGCAATTTATCTTTTCCATTTGCTCAAAGAAAAACATGCTTTACACAAAAAAAACGCACTTCTACATTTGTAGGAATATTTTTTCAGACTTTATCAATCTATTCGGGAATAAATTCGTAGTACTTTAAGGGGAGCCAGTGGTCTAGCGCTCTGAAATTTGAGGTATTTTTAGTATTTTTTTTAAAGGTCATAATAATTGACTTCAATCAAAATGTGATAGAGCGTGACATAGGGGGAAGGAGGGGGGGGGCGGGTAGAAATTTTGAAAATCGTATGATGTAATTTATGGACGGCCCCTAAGGCTTTCTATATGAAGGGTCTAACCCCTCAAGTACGGGGTCCATATACGCATGTGTATCGAAAAGTCTATCTTATTGGCCCGGGGTCCATATATGTATGTGGACCTTGTCGCGCATCACTCAAACTCTCATATCTTTGAAACTAAGTACCATTTTTGAATTTTGAAAAAAGATATCGAAAGTAGAAAGTGCCAGTTCTGAGTTGAACTAAATTATGTATTTTTAAATGATCTTCACCTCTGTTATTCCTTGATAAAAACAAAACTATGACTTTTTCTCTTTAATTACAAATGTTCAAACATCTCGTTTATCGAAGTCATATTTTCAAGAAAATTCCATTTTTTTTTTCTTGAATAGCGGGGATATTTATCAAGCAGATAGCATTAAAAATTTTTGTTTCTTATTGATAAAAAAGAGATTTCGCCGGAAGATATCGAATTTTGCAACGCTGCGGCACACAAGCATCAATTTGGGCTTCAATTCTTCATTATTCCAGTTTATTAAACAATATGTGAATGGATGTTCTCGAAGACTACTAGTTCGGTGAGTATCAATTATTATAAACAAAGCCGTTTAAGTCCCGTAACTTTAACAAAAATATCACGCTAGGCGCCCAGCCACTAGCAAGGTTTGAGCGTTCAAGGCCCCGTACTTGAGGGATTGAATTTGACAATAATGACACAAAAAAATCTCAACTGAAACTGCTCAACAAGTCCTTATCCATTTCGGCTTCCAATTCAGGCCAGTTCCAACTATTTTTAACTCTCCTGTATATCACCGTGTTTTATATGCAGACGAATAAGTTAATGAAAACGATAATGTATTATTATATGATTGGCAATCAAAATTGGAATTTCTTCAAACGGCTTGATACCGGGGTTCTGATGTCACTACACCACATTTGTGGTTCCACAAATATGCGTTCGTACTGATTTACATCTGAAATAGTGTAGTGACGTCACAATCGATTTTGAAGTGTTAAAAAATTTTAATGTTCAACTCATCAATATTCAAACAGAAATGACGAAAAAAAAATGACATAAATTCCTCGTTCTGTTGAAATTATCTATTTTTTTTCATTGGAATTTTTTATTTGTCTCAGCAAACCAAAAAAACATGACGACAGTTAGAATCGATGATGAACCATACTCATAGCCTCGTGTTTCCCATAAAACGTGTCCAAATTATATTCATGATATTTATTTCAATCACTGAAGTCTAAAAATCATCAGTAAATCTCAATGAAAAAAAAGGTCATTGTCCCGAAAACAAGCTACTCCTTATTCCCTGACTTTTCGCAGTCTAATATCTCCGTGCTTTGCCTCGGAATTGCAAAATTCAGCGGCACAAATGAGAGATTCAAAGTCCTCACAAATGGAAGGAGAATGTGTAAAAAAAATAAGAATAAAGCACTTTGCGTGCTTCTCACAGGTGAATGAAATACGAACGGATATTATCAATGGATAGTGAGAAATTCTCACGCATTTCATCGCTCAGAAATGATAGACATCACAGAATATCCCGAATGTTATATATTCATACGGGAGGATCAATATTCAACGACCATGAGATTGTATTAAAGTATCGAAAGCATTTGCGTGCCCTTTCTTTACATGCACTTCGATTACACACTGAGGAAAAAAAAGTGGTGAAAATTATCATATATTAATGCCATTGGTCCTTAGCTAAATTAGTTTCTTGAATAATTGAAAGAATTATTGAATTTACTGAATTCAGCCAATTCAACTAGTTAATCTGTTTGAGTTAACTAAATTCAACAACTTTTTAAATTATTTCCAAAAATATTTGCTAAGGACGAATTGTATCAATATTTGATAGTTCTTATCACTATTTTTTTCCATTGCAGAAACACCATGAGTCGCTGATTAGCATATCCCTTCGCACGAATAGGGCGACATTGAATGAGATAAAAAAGAAACAAAAAAACTAAGTGTACTCCAATCATTCTTGAAGATACTTCACCTTCAGAAAAGAAAATTTTGCTTGATCTCAATTCCAAATAACATCACGGAAACTAAACAAGATGGCGTGGTTTCCAATAAAACCTTTTTTTTTAAGAATTCCAAAAGATACAAAATTCTGAATTATTTTAGCAAGAATCGTAACTTATTTTACTTCATTATGCACGCCCCAAATGAGGTGGCCTCGAATAAGGCATAATCCGTTTCCGAACCGTGCGTTTATACCCCCACCATCGGACCTCTCCACGACCGTCATTCTTTAGGTTCCAATGTTTCAAATAAAACTTTTCAAAGAAGAAAAAAAAATGATATGCTCTTCATAAATATTTTTATTATCACAGGAATTTTCCTTTGGCTGCACGAACATTTTCATACATCAATAGGGGAGACCAGGGCATAATGGGGTACTTTAAAGCACATGCCCCCGTACCCCATTTTGCCCCGGTCTCTCCTATTTTTATAAGATTTCCCGCTTTATTTATTCTCAAGATTGTATAGACACGATGGAAACGAAGGTGCTCGTTTTATATATTGAGATTTTTTGGGAATCGTAAATGGACCTCCGGTGTAAAATGATCCAGAAATTTCTTTCAGAGTCAAAGACTTGGTGGACAAATCTGGAAAAAAATTGAAAAGATGCTTCAACATGTTTTCCTTGTTAGGTAATTTTTTTTTAAATTTTTACGCAAAGCCAATCATTCTCAAAAAATATCCCGGATGATTTGCCTTTTAGATCCATTTAACCCCGGTTTTCTCTACTCAATGATTATAATAGTGAGGGCAGTAGTGTGATGAGCAGGGGAACGAAAATTCTCAGAGAAATTAATCACATTTCAGTTAATTATGTTGAAATTCAAAACTAATTGATGATTCTCCAAGCCTCTTTCATCGGAGGCCTTATTCGAAACTCCTGGAACTAATTTGCTTTCTTAATTCTGGCATCGATAGTGGTGGTATCACAATTCTGGGAATTGCCCATCTTCAGGGCAGGAGAGGAGAAAAGAATGGAGAAAAGCGAGGAGAACTTTGCTCCATGAATTCTCGTGGGATATTAAATAAAAAAATATGGAAAATAACATTAAAAAATTGTTATTTTTGTAGAAATGAGATGAAATGCACTGGAATTAATTAGAATTTCACAGATTTTTTGATGAATTAACAAAAAACCGAGTCGATTGACAGCTCAGATACTCCAGCACTGATCGATTAAAACATTTAAAACATGGCGGCCTTGAGCTGTCAGTTGAATCGGTTTTTTGTTAATTTATTAAAAAATCTGTGAAATTCTACTTAATTCCAGCGCATTCTATCTCATTTTTACAAAAATAACAATTTTTTTATGTTATTTTCCATATTTTTTTTATTATTATCTCACGAGAAGTCATGGAACAAAGTTTCTTTTTACCCTCCTGCCCTCTTAAAATAAATACAAATCTTTCAATATCTGATTGTTCCGGAGACAAAGAAAAATATTGACATCTTCAAACAAAATTAACTTCCAAACAAAAGTAATTTTCAACCAAAATTAACTTATCATGGAACTTGCATTATCACGATTCAGTAGCCAAGAGCTCAAATAGGACGATTATGCCTCAATTCTTTCTCGTAGCTCTTAAAATTTTCTGCAATGTAGAATTAAGAAGTTTGGAGGGTAAACACGTTCATGAAGGGAAAAGTTTTATTTGTTTTAAGGGGATGAAAAAAATGATTTTCAATAACCTCAATTTTTTCAAATTTTTCATCCGATCGGTTTTAAAAGAATTAATTATCAATGTTGCGTCTTATACATAGGCTCTTATGCACCAAACCTGTCTTAGCACGAGACTTTGTTACCGACTCAGGTGATAGCAAAGTCTCGTGTTAAAACAGGCTTGGGGCATAAAAGCCCATGTATAAGACGCAACTTTGATAATTTATTCCGTTGAAACCGATCGGATGAAAAATTTGAAAAAAAATTGAGGTTATTCAAAATCATTTTTTTCATCCCTGTTAAAAAAATAAAACTTTTCCTGTCATTTTATGTTTACCCTCCAAACTCCTTAACACAGAATCGTGCAGTCTCGTTTGATTCCCGAAATGTTTGCGAAATAATTTATTCCTTGAGGTATTTCAGAACGTATATAATAGTAAAATCCTTCGAATTTTTGATTCCGATATATTTTGTATTTCCTCCACCTCCCTTCCTGAGGCAATTTAAATTAATTTTGAATTAATTTTATTTGGAAAGGCCATCATTCTACATATTTACCTAATTAATTTCATTTTCCAAAAATACTGTGTTAATTTTCAACTTCAAATTAACTACTTTTTTTTTAATTATTCAAGGATTAAAATGAAACTCAATTTGCATGAATTCGTCTTTTCTGAAAAAGCACCGTTACCAATGGAGAAATATATTGATTTCAATGTCAAACTTCCGCCAGACATTATCGCCTTGGTTTTATCTCCCAACATATCAAATTTGTCCTCTGCATCAATGAGAAGAAAAAAAGAAAGAAGTAAATTACTGATCATTCTAATTTTATTTATGCATCATCCATTTCAAGAGTTCATGCATTATTTATCACATTATCAATCCATTCAACATCTGTTTTAAGGAGTCAACTTGAATACAATGTTTTACATTACTTCGGCGAATTGCGGCTACACAAATCAACTCGAAATTTTGTCCGCGTATATTCAACAAACTGTTTCTCTTTAAGAATTCTGCATGCTGAATGTCATTCCTTAGCCTCTTGGAATTAGGGATATGTAGTTTGGATGGAGCTGTATGAAGTAGGTAGAGGATATTTGCAGCATGGGACAATTGAAAAAATTATGATGATAAAGTATTTTTTTTATGGAGGATGATCTCTGTACGTAAGAGGTAGATTGAGTTGAAGTCAGAAAAAAAAAAGACAGACAAAGAAGATTCTTACCAAGACAAATGGCTGTGGGGACGAGGATGGAATTCCATTATTATGGGAATTGCATCATCGTGGTATGAGGGAAGAGGATGAGAAGTAAATAAGTAAATATTTCAGTTGGATATGGAGGCAACAGGTGACAATGTGAATACAAGTTTGCTTATGGATGAAAAGTAGATTTTTTCCGTAAATCTTTGCCGTGACGAGGAAATAATACTGCAATGAATGAAAAAATATGAGCATTTAATCATTTTTGAAGATCAAATATTCCATATTTTGCGCTTCATCACTAAATGATCTTGAAATAGGGGAGGCTGCGGCAAAATGAACCGCATTTTTTTCAGAGCAAAGGTCTTCGTAAAGAAATTATGAAAAAAATTGAGAAACTTCTCCAACAATAGAGGCATGCTGTGGAGTATTTTTTGATTTTTTTGTAAAATTCTTCACACTGAATAAAAAAATCCGGTTTATTCTGTCCGCAGATCCGTTTTGCTCCGGTCTCATCTATTCGGGAAATAATGGAAATCATTATTAAATTTTGGACCAATTGCTTCGTAATTAAATAGACATTCCAGAAATCGATAATAAATTATGTCCTGGGCGAGAATTTTCTCCTTTGTTTCTATGAACCAGAATTCTGAAAATCCATCATCTTCATCAGTGCAGAAGAGATGATATTCTTTAGAAGGATGTGAACGTATTAAATTCATTTTTCATTGCTGTCATCAGTGATGAAAAATCGTAGGTGAATCTCATTACGATGATGATTCCAATATTGAGAAATCATCATCATTAATCTTTTACGTTAATTTCATTTCATCTCCATCTCTGTCCTTCAATGCAATTTTTCTGAGAAACATATTTCTATTTCTGTCGATTTGGAAAACCTCGAATTGAGTAGAAGTGGAATGGTAAAGATGAAGGAATGAAAGAATCACATGTCCTCTCTTCAAAAAAATATCCTACAAATTATCAGGTTCGAGAAAATTTACTAGAACATGTCCTGAAAATTTTCTTTGAATTCATCAATTTTAGAGACGTTAAAATTAAAGAATTATTACAATATCCAAACATATCCAATCGCAATTTTTCTCGTCATTTCGAATTTTCAGTGACTATCACTGGCATTGAAAATGATGAACAATTGAAAGATAAATGCCACATGGTTCCCTCTCAATCAAAATTCTATTCAAATATTTCCAAATATAATAGACGTATGAAAATGACTCCAAAGATCTTTTCGCAGGTCTAATTGTTCACTCCGAAGAAGGGCCTTGAGGCAATCAATTTTGGTAAAATATTTCTGAAGTGAATCGAGATGCAAAAACGTTTTTACAGACCGAAAATTCCAATTTTCCTACAAATTCAAATCCCTTCTCTCTTCCTCCACTACCATAGCAATCTTCAACTACTATAATCACTACACAATAGAAAATTTACATTAAAAAAAATCAGAAGATTTCAAAAAAAAAAAAATTCAACTGACAAAATCAATCTGAAAAAATAACGGATTCATTTTTCAATAAAAGTCTTATATAATACTGCAGCACGCATGTAATTCCAAATATGTAAGCTTGCATTAATTAATTATCCACAATGAGATATGGAAAGTGCCCAATAGTATTGACGTAACGGTCACCAAACCGGATTACTCCTCAATATTAATATTATGTCAGATAAATCCGGATTGTTGTCTGCTGTTGGTCATAGGTAACAATAATTCTTCGTGAGTACAATCAGAAGTCTGGCAGTGTCCAATGGCGGTGGCCGTTGTCTCCGTGTCTCGAATCATCAACAACCATCTGAGACTCTCAAGATCCGCCTTACCAGTGTTTTAACTCTTTTTTTTTTTTCTTCAATATTTTAACACAATCCTTCGCTTTTTTTCCCACTCCTTTTATTTTTCTATTCCATGCATTGATTTTATCGTGCACCTGCGTATTTATAGAAAATCTTGTAAATTTATGACACCACACAGTTAACACAATGGGCATTAGACCATGTACGAAAAAAAAAATCAGCCAATGACTCAGCAAATGTATGACAAGTGAAAAGAAATTGACAGAGAGAGAGAGAGAAAATTAACAAACGTTGATGAAGATATGAAAAACGCGCGTCAATAGTCAGGCATTTGAATTCTATAGGGTAATGTATTGACGCAGAAGGGTCGATTAGACGTCAACAAGGAAATTCCAATGTTTTCCGTTGAAGATGAATAATTTCTTATTTTTACAATTAATTTTCCGATTTTTACGCATTGATTTACAATTGAGATCATTGACGTCATAGACTGTTCCTCAGAATTGATGGTTTTTCTGGGAAGCAAAAAAAAATACTTCGAAATTCATCACAGCATTGAATTATCTAAAGAATTGAAAGAAATGGGGAAATTTTTGGTAATGCTTCCTTTTAAAGCTTTATTTGTTTTTCAAGATATCTCAGAAAATATTCGAGATCATTTTTTTTCCTAATTTGCATAGAGAAAATTGGCTTTAAGCAAAGTCCGGACGAAAAATTTCATTTTGGTAATCATTTTTTGCAGAATTCATTCAAATCTGTGGGGAGTGGAAGAATTTTTGTGATAATTTTACTGCAAAAAAATTTAAACCACCAAATTTTTGTTTACCAAATCTTCTCCTTCCTCACCACTATTCGAGATATTTAATAAACGAGAATAAAATTGACTGGGCTCATCTGCTTTCAAACACTCTACTACGATTTTCTATTGATGAATGAACACCTGTATCAAAAAAAAAAAAAATTGCCAAAAATCTGCACCAAAAGAGAATTGAAGACAGACAGTCTGCAAGGTTCACCGACATCATGATTTCCTCCTCCATACATAAAAGATCGATTAATTCATAAAATTCCACGAGGCTCGTTCGTCAATCTACAACCCCGATCACGTATTTGTGACCAATACTCGCTTACCCGTAGTCTTATCGGGCCGCGTCCAACTGTCTACCTAATGAAGAACAAGAAGAAACACGGAGGTTGAATTGTTAAAGAACAGAAGGAGGGGAGTAATTCAATCCCACCCTTTCTTCAAAATCACCACGTTTCTCTTCAACGAGTTGGGGGACTGGTTGGATTATTTTGGTATAAAAAGGGATTGTGAAATTTTGTTGGAACACATTGGAGCTTCAATTGTTGTGAAGTAAACTTTGTAGTTCTCAGAATAAGTGGGTGTAATCCAGTGATTTTCTGAGTAGACAAAACAATTATTCTCCATTAATTCAATTTAATCAATTTAAAAAAAAAGAAGTTAACTTATAAATATGACTTGGTTGTCTTTTGGATTATTGGTGGTAGCAGCATTGATTGCTGCTGCAGAATGCAGAGCTGTGCCAGTTGAGCCACGTAAGTAGAGAATCATTTTAAATTGAAATTTAATAACAAATTTGAAGGAAATAAATTTGGATATTTGGAGCTGAATTGAATGGTTCTTCGCTCACTCTTACAGTTGCTATCGTGATGGGTCCAAACGGCGCTCCAATCATGATGATGCGGACGAAACGTCAACCACTTCCGGCTATACCTAAAAGAGCTATGATGTTCACTGGTTATTATCGTCCAACACGTGATTCAAATGATGCTACAGCAACTGGTGTATTTGCACAAGGTAATGCCGTGAGTGGTGGCTCTTATATGGCTGGTGAAGAACCAAATTATTTGAAGTCTGGCCCAGAGCCATCTGCAGATCCTGAAGTGACGAGCTCAGAGGCAGAGGCTGCACCTGCAAGTGAGAGTAATGATGATGAAGAAAATTATTCGAATACACGGGGTGGAGAAGCACAAGAGGAGCCACAGCAAGATGAAGTTCAGCCTGTAAGTGATGGGTTAATTTTGGAATTATAATCATATTTTATGGATTATCTCGGGGAGTAATGGAGATGAATGAATTTTCCAAAACATTTTGGATCTTCCAGAAAAGATTATCACGAAAAATTTTCTGCCTCCATAATTTTCAGAGATATTTCTTGAAAACTTTTCCATCGAAGTTAACAGACAATTAGACAAAAAGCTTCAATTATTTTGTAATTCTGATTATATTTTGAAAATAAAGGACATATCATGTTCTTACTAATTCTTCTTCTACAAGAGATTTGAAAAAATTCTTCCCCATTTTTCCAGCTTGGATCTGAGGCTCCAGCCGAGGAACCAATAGTACCGCAAACCACTGCCGCAAAACATCCGGCTAAGGCCAACAAACCCAAGAAACACAACAATAAGAAGACAATAGTTCATGTTGAGGAGGATGAACAAGCTGATGACGATGATGATGATGCAGTGGAGAGTGACGAAGAGGCATCATCACCATTTGCACCATTCAAAGGAAATAATCGTGGACAAATGCCGAGTTTCAATAATTTCTTTCCAATGGTATTCAGAATTCCAAGTAGCTATGGCCGTAGAGGATCAAATAGTGAGGGATCACCACCAGGAATGATCACAGCAATTGCTAACAGTTATTCAACAGGAAAAGGTGGTATTGCCAGTTCAGTTGCTACTGCTTATGGAGGAGCTCCCCAAGGGTAAGAATAATCATTGATGAATAAATAATTTACTACAGGAGAGACGAAACGAGATAGTTCGATTCTTAGGTGTTTTAAATGAGATATGAAAATCTCTATGGTTATGGGAGTTCAGGATTTTTTTCGGAGTGTAGGAGTTTGTGAAAAAAAAGAAAGAATTGAGACAACGCTCCAACATGTCTTGCGTAATTTTTTCTAATTGTTTCGTTGAGACATTTCTTTAAAAAAAAAATTCTCGGTTCATTTTGCCCCAGTTTTTCCTGCTTCTTCTGTCCGTTCTGCTCTTAAAAATGTTCACAAGGAAAATTCTTTATTTTTGCTTAGACTTCGAGATATTCCAGCAGACGTGATACTGAAAAAGTCAATTTATCTCGTTTCACTTCTTCGCCACTGGACTAATTAATTAAAAATAATAGAATGTAGAATATTAAATTGTACGTTTCATAAATTCCAGAAAAAAGAAGAGCAAATCATCGCAGGAATGAAGATTCCGAGGAACTTTTCATCAACGTAAATTAAATTTAATTTAAGTTATGATCTTTAGATCACAAAGTTAATATTCTCTAGCCAAAATAAAGTAGAAGAGATGATAATGGTTTGGTGTAATTCGTATCATAATGATGAGAAAGTACTTAAAGAAGAATAAATAATTTCTAATTAATTTACCTAAATTATGTAATCAATTTACCTCAATTCCTTAATCAGCTCAGCAGAGAACAGGGGCTGTCCATAAATTACGTCACACGTTGAGGAGGAGGGTAGACATCTCAGATTTGAGTCAAAATGTGACAGAGGGGTTGGGAGGATCTTGAAAATCGTGATGTCTCAAAAGTCAAATCTAAAAAATTGATGAAACTCCAAATATATGTTGATAAATTATAGAATATAAAAAAGTTAGTGTGACAATGCAGGGAGAGATCAATGAGAATGTGACATGGGGGATGGGGGGTCTAGAAATCCTGAAATTCGTGTAACGTAATTCATGGACAGTCCCACAACGATATCTGCAAAAATTACATTCACCTAATTTCTTCAATGAATATTTTGAAAACAATCAGACCTAGAAGAATTTATCGAGAGACCCTTTTTTGTAGGCCTTGAGAATTAAAAAAAAAGTCTCCAGATTTTTATTAGTCAGCCGACTTGCTTCAAAAATATAATAAAAATTAATGTGAATTCTTCTACTCATCTTGTTTCTCCACTTGCCTCAATATTTTATGACAAAAAATCACTATTGAAATTACGAAAAAAATCACTCAGTGTTGAGATGAAAGTAGCGTACCAATGAAAGACTTCGTTACAGTGAGAGTAATCTCCTGAAGCCTTGCTCGTTCATTGACACTCATCTCTTGCGGAGTAACGTAGAAGGTCGCATCGTACAGTTTGTGTTAATTTCATCTGAAATTTCTATTTATTTACGTACCTCATTCACTCCTGAAGAGGTCAAACGAGACAGCTCAATTTTTATTAAGAATAATGATGTGGTGAAATGAATTCTAATAGAAAACGATTTTTTTTTAAATTTGACCTTGATGATCATAGTGTACAAAGTTCTTCTTACCTTAAGGATTTACTTGTAGATTCACGTTAAATTTCTTTTTGTCGTTTTCTCCCCTCGTGAAAATAATAAATTGTTGAGTGTTACTCAGGGTCATGAGCAATGTTTCGAATGGAGTTGGCAATGGCTTATTTACTTTACAGATTGACTCTCTGTGAACTTGAGAGACGATGAGTCATCTAAAGGGATTGTATGGGGAATTCCCGAAAACTAAATTTTTACATGTTAAATCCATTTTTATCTTTGAAGAAAGTAGAATTTTGTCGATTTTACTGAATTAATTTGAGATATTAAGAAATGATACTCAAACGATTATCATCAGGTTTTATGTCGACAAGAGCGTTATACCAGTGAATGACCTTCAAAAATACCCAGCTTCCACGTAATACGGAAATAAAGTATTCGCCAGTTGACAATCTCAGACTTAATAATATTCAGCACGCTTTTTTTTTCATCATCTATACGTCTGTGAAAAAGAGAAAGAATATTTAATCCTAAAAAATTTTTGATTTTTTTCTCGTTGCTCGGGATATCCCAGGTGTGCTGATGGGGGGAAAGAAGTTAACTATATAAGACTGGCTCACTAGGCTCATCGGCATCAGTTTCTCAAGACATTAAACGAGAGTACACCAAAGTGCAAGGGATAATTAAACACATAGAATGGCTAAATTTATTGTAGTTTTAGCTGCAATTGTTGCCACTTCACTGGCATATCCACTTCTAGAGAATGATGGATCAGGTAATTAATAAAAATATTATTGTTATTCTTCATAGTAATCAAGGGAGGAGCTTTCTGGGGATAGAATCTTGAGGAAGTCATTTCAACAGGGGAGATTGAAGCAAAACGGGATAAAATGAACTGGATTTTTTTTCGGAGTGAAGACCTTTACGAAAAAATCGGGAAGATGCTTCAGCATATTTCTATTGTTAGCGATTTTTTTCCCCTATTCTTCTCATAGATGCCCTTTTGCCCCAGTCTCCCTTTCATTTATTTTTCTTGGGAAAAGATATCCCTATCAACCAATTAGCCTGATTTTTACTGAAAATTCTTGAGCATATGAAGTTTTCAGACAAATAGGTTTAATTTTTTTACCACTGTTTTTAGAAATATCCTGGAATCTGAACGAGGTAGAGCAATTGTTCTATCATCTTTTTTTGTAACTCTAATCCTCACAAAAGTGATGATGAATTACTCTTAATGTATTAATACAACTTTTCCGTTTCTTTTTGTCAGCTGCAGCTGATGTACCAGTAAGAGTCGTTAGAGCTGCTGCGCCAGATCCAGATCCACGTCACCACCATCACCATCATCATCACGGTGGTTACGATGGAGGTTATGGTGACTATGGATATGGTGGTTATAATCAGGGTTATGGTGGTTATAATCAAGGTTATGGTGGTCACAATGGTGGATTCAACCAAGGTGGAAATTCGCAGTCATCATCTAATGCAAATGCAGCATCATTCAATACTCCATTCGGTAGTGCATCATTTGCAACTGCTAATGCTCAATCAGGGTAAGCATTTCGCTTCATTATTTTGAATTTGATGAAGATAGTAACTGTTCTTTCATTTTCAGTAATAATGGGGGATTCGGAGGATTCTTCTGAACTGCAAATTAATTGAACCAAAAGACTTGTAAATTAGTTAAGTAAACCTAAACAACCTCTGTATCATAATAAAATTAATGAAATTTGAGTTAAATTCTTATCAATATCCTTCCGCGTATACCCAGTGTTTTCATTGTTAATGATTCACTGATTCATATTTATCCTCGTCCTGAAACATTTTGCATTTTAAACCGGTATTTTATGATACATAATTTTTATATTGCTTTCCAACGCGAAAGTGCATTCTTTTTATAATTTAAAGATGTCATGTTAAAACGAGGATTTTTTAAAAAGTTCGATCTTTGTTAGTGGAAGTGACAGACAGGAAGTCGTTAATATCCATCTTATAAATGTGGGCAGAAGGGAAGGAATATAATTGTGACTACGGTCATAGTAGAATGATTTTAAATAATTTATTATGATGGAGAATTTATTTATGAAAATTTTTCCATAAATATACTTCCATCTTTCTTTGAAGAACTGACTCATTCAAGATTTTCAGGGTCAGGACACAGAAATACGTGATTGATAAAACGTGTATCATCGAATTGAATGGTGGGAGTTTTTAAAAGAAACTTTTCAGTCTTATTTTTGTGAACAAACTCGGATTTTAATACAGATAAACAAATCAACACTCGGTTAGTCACGTAAGACTGCTGAACGCCCTTGATCGTGCGTAAGCAAAAAGCCATATTAATTAAAATTTTATAGAGAACTGAAAAAAACAAAACCTATCTTCGGAATAGCTGTATCTGAACTCTACATAAAGATCTCTACCACCAATATCATCTTTGAGGATGTAGGGGCGACCGGGGTAGACAAATCTACAGGACACAATGGACCCAAAATATGGAGTTTTCAGACAAATTAATTAAATTTTGTCATCAGTTTTCTCTAAATATCTCAGAAGCTAGTAGAGATACGCTCCTTTTGCCTGTATCTTTTATTATGAAGAATTTCAGCTACAGAAAATGATTAGGGCGAAATTGCTCTATGTCACTCTGATTCCGACTATATTCTCAATAAACTGATCCTTGATTTAAAAAAAAGCATGACTTTCAAAGCTCTACTGTCAACAAAATCCTGATTCATTTCGCTACGGTCCCCGTTTGATATAGGGCCTATATTGATGAATGATGATGAATTTTGAATTCTTACCGAGCGCTGAGCGTCATGGGCCATCGACTCGGACCCTATCAAGAGCAGTATTTGGGTTCGAATAAGAGGGCCTCTCTTTGTGCCCGTGATACCGTGCTCCACGCCCATAGGTTGCTACGAGGTTCCCGCGGTCATAGGACAGAGCAGACCCTCAGTGCGCCCCAGCCGGGGAGCATTGAAGAGCCCCCAATGCCCTCCCCCCTCCCTCCGAAGCATTCAGTTTGTGTATCTCTTATAGGATTACACATTGGTCCTAGGAATGGAGTAGGCCCACCCTCGCAGAGCATGGTACAAGGCTAAGGCAGAATACAATGCAGTGCTGCATGGTTCCTCAAACGTATCGCAAAGACACTTCAGCCCTAAGTTCCACACAGCCCTCGCCACAACAGTGTACAGTGTAAGCCTTACACCTTGGCGAAGGAGAGTTGGTCCATGGCTGCGCCTTCATGCTCAGTCCCAGCTTTTGCCCTGGTCGGAACATGTACTGCAACTGCGGGTCGTTTTGCTTGCGACCCCAGTCTTCGGACCACGCTATCATTTTAAACTACGTGATCTCCCTTCCGGGAGCACGCTACAGATCGGCCTCCCTCCTATCCGCCACTTGGAGGTCATGCTCATGTTGGCATGAGCATGAGTATGTCGGCACTCAACGATCTTAGGGTTGGGAGCAATCCTTGGGTCCCACTAAGGCCCCCTTGGTCCGTCCTCGCCCCAGGCAGGAGCCCCTATAATTTCTATCGAATTTTAATTGATTTTTGCTTCAGAACATCATTGATGGTTCGAATAGTCTTCTACATTTTTTCCCTGAAAATACCATTGATGAGGTACCCTACAGCTTCAACCATGATATCTTTGAACACCAAACTAAATTTAAAAGAGTAGCAGTATGAACCTTGTAGGTCCAAATGCATTGAAAAAATGAAAAAAAAAAAATGTTAACGAATTTTGAGTCTGTAAATCAAAAATAATCGCCATGCTCAAACATCTTCGATGCTCTTCATCCCATCATCTTTACGATTAAAAATAAATGTAGTGACTTTATTCCTATTTATTTCATTTACTTCACTATTGAGGTATATCGGGCACGACAGAAATTTTAACAGAAAGTCCTGAAATTTATACAGGGCGTAGATAAATAGTCAACCAACATGCGTGAAATTTTTCAGAATTTTCTTGTATTTAGTAATTGAGTTTGACGGACTTAAAAATGAGAAAAAATATACAGAGGTATAAACTACACGTGAAAAATCACCCCATTATTTTCCATATAACTGATGAACGGCTCGAGGAAAATTTCTCAAAAAAACCACACAATACAACTCACTATGTTATCAAGCTCTGCCAAAAATTTCAACATTATCTTGTGTTTAGCGACACACATTTATTGAGTTATATAACACTAGTGTATATACACTAGCGGAAAAAATTAAAGGATCAAAAAAAATTCCAAATTTTTAGTAGTTTTTCAAATGGCTGTATCTTTCTTAAAAATGATCTTATCGGAGTGAAAAAAAACACAATTTGAAGCTTGAATTCTCTAGTTCTGTGATTTTCTCACGAAAAGTTTTTTCAAATAATGTGCGCACATTACTTGAAAAAACTTTTCGTGTCAAAATCTCAAAACTAGAGACTTCAAGCTTCAAAAAATTTCGATTCGAGTCGAGTCGATCGATTCGACTCGAATCGAAATTTTTTTTCGTCTACTGACTTGGGAAATTTTTTTTTCAACTCAACCACCATATGAACCGAATAGCTTGATCATTCAGCTTCAATTTGTTTTTTTTTACCTTGATTCGACTGTTTTTTGCTGAGATATCGGACTTTGAATGAAAAAAGATCGTTTTGTCTGTGATCATCGATATCCCAGCAACCAATGATCGCACAAAAAATTAAAGGTGGGTTTTAAAAACCTGAATAAATTCTCTACAAGGACAAGCCATTTTCTATCAAAAAATTTTTTTTTACATCCTTTACATGAATTTGAAAGAACAAGAGAAAAAAGGCTTTTGGTGAATTTTTGAAACATCAAACTTTTAATGAGGAATATTGAGAGAACCAACCATGTTTAGTGTGTCTTTTACAGTTCAACATACCCACGCAAACCCTACAAAGTTTCAATTAAATTCAGCCAGCCATTTTTTTGTTTCATTCGATTGAATTTTTGAAAAAATCAAAGGATCACGTTTTTTTGCTTTTATTAGTTGAGAATCTCTAGAAGAATGAAATAGTATATTTCTGCCCTCCGGCCGGAAAGTGGCAATCACGCTGCGCTAAACAAAGTTGCAGCTTTCCAGCGTCGTCGGGCAGAAAAAAAAATTTCCTCAGCTTTTTCCACATTTTCCTTTCGAACAGCGTTTAAATTTATGAAAAAACAGAATTCGAATTTTTTCTCCCTCTTTTCATAAATTTAAACGCTGTTCGCAATGAAAATGTGAAAAGAGCTGAGGAAATTTTTTTTTTCATTTCGTTAAAGATTCTGGACTGTCGAGAGCAAAAAACGTGATCCTTCAATTTTTTTAAAAATTCAATCGAATAAAACAAAAAAATGGCTGGCTGGATTAAATTAATACTTTGTAGGGTTTTTGTGGGTAGGTATATTGAACTGTGAAAGGCCCACTTAACATTAGTGATTCTATCGATATTTCTGATTGAAAGTTTGATTTTTCAGAAATTCACCAAAACCTTTTTTTTTTCCTTGTTTTTTCAAATTCATGTAAAGGATGTAAAAATAAATTTTCTCGGAAAAAACGGCTTGTCCTTGTAGGGAATTTATTCAAATTTTCAGAACCCATCGTTAATTTTTTGTGCGATCATTGGTTACAGAGATATCGATGATCAAAAAGAAAACGATCTTTTTTCATTCAAAGTCCGATATCTCAGCGAAAAACGGTCGAATCAAGGTAAAAAAAAAATGAAGCTGAATGAACAAGCTACCCGGTCCATATGGTGGTTGAGTTGGAAAAAGTTTTCCCAAGTCCGTAGAAGAAAAAAAAAAAAAATTTGAAAAAATTTTTTTCATTGTACTCATCAGAATAGTGCGATACACATTAGGGGCCGTCCATAAAGTACGTCACACTAATTTCATGGTTTTTAGACCCCCCCCCCCTTCCCCCATGTCACATTCTGTCACATTTTCATTGACCCCCCCTCCCGCATTGTGATGTCACACAATCATTTTTATACTCCAGATGCAATCACTTTATCATTTTTTTTGCATAAATTAATCTCAGTGAGAGCAATTGGATAGACTTCAAGTTTCACTTTATTTTTGGTAATATCTTTGAGACTTCATTCAATATTATTTAATATTATTTGAATAACATCGAGCGTGTTTATTTCTATCTGATATTAACGAAATGCTTCACAGTGTCCACAAAACAGAAACGTGACGTTTGGAGAAGGGAATACATATTTATTGTTTCGAATTTTCACTAAGTGCAAGGTAGAATCGCAAGAAAAAAAAGATTATTTATTGAAAAGACGTAATTGAATGTTTTTTCCAAGAATTTCTTGCCCGCGATTTTCATTCTACATTTCATATCACACATTATTAGTTTGAAATAATCGGGAACTTTAAAGATATATTAAAAAATTACTTACTTTTTTAAATTTGACTTCTGTAACATCACAATCTTCAAGACCCTCCCGGGGCCCCTGTCACACTTTGTCACAAATTTGAGACCCCCCCCCCTCCCCCCTAAATGTGTGACGTAATTTATGGATGGCCCCTTAGTAGATTCATAAATATTGACAAAGACATAAATCTTAATGAGAGAGACTGAGAAATGAATCATTTTTTTCATTTTAACTTAATAATTTTTAAGCTCTCAATTTCTATAATATCTGGAACGTGTGGAATTATTATTTTTTTCCATATTCGACTTCAAATAACATTCTGGATATTAGCGGAAAGTAGAGTAAAACGGACATAGGGGTAAAATGGACATATTTGAGTTTCGATGTTTATGTTATAATTTTCTTTAGAAATTAATCAAAATATTGGAGATATTTTAACTCCATATTCTTTCCAATAACATATAGTTCAATGTATTTTTTGATAAAAATATGTATAAAAATAAATATTCTTTTGGAAAATAGAAAAACCGATGGCTCTCCAATAAAAACTAGAAGAATCCTTATTTGAGAGACTGTGAGTCTCTCAAGCAAGGACTCCGGTTCGTTGAGCAGGGACTGTGAGTCCTTGTACGAGAGACACGGGGAGGTCAGCAAGGTGTCTCTCGAAAGTCCCTGCCATGGCGCGTATAGGGACTCTGTCAAAGACTGAGACAGGGACTCTTTCGACCACTGAAAGACTCGATTTTTTTTATCCCGGGGTACATCAATCTCTTGCGTCTCATTCTGTCTGCTAATTAGGACCACTATATCCACGAACTGGGACATAGGAGTTTCGAGCGTTTAGAAATCGGGATCTGACATTCCATAATTGTTTTTATTAATATTTATTAGAGTCACGATTTCTCATGGCTAGTACGAATGATGGAAGTTCCTTTTCATCTGAAAAACCTGTACCGATGACAATTTCATTGTTGGTTATGACTTTTTCAAGATTACGAAATCCTTAATCGTCCGCCAGCGTGGACTGTGATGATGGATTGCATTTAGAGATATTTTCTCAGAATGAAACTATTTTTCATTGTCAAGGTTATTTTCTACTATTTTCATTGTTAGAAAAATCGTCGTTTCTCAAAATGTAATTTGCGTTTCTGACTGAAGATTCTCAAGTTCATTCTACTATGAGGAAAAATCTCTGAGCGATTACTCACCCGGATGCAAAACGAAAGAAAATAAAACAGACAATCTGCATAAAAGTTGATCTTGATGGGATAGTTATGATGGGATTCACCGAATTCATCCGTGATGCGTAGAATAATAAAGTGGCAAACAAAAACATAACAGAAACGTGCAGATTGGCGGATCTCAAGGTCTTCGGAGACGTGTTGGGGGTAATATTTTTGGATATAAGAGACCGATGCAATGCATACTGGAATCTGTAGTTCCACAGAAATAATCCGTTGAAACCGTTGAAACATAAGTGAAAATCTAATAAACTCCGAATTGTCAAAATGAACAAATTCATTATAATTTTCACAATTCTATTGGCTGTCAGTACAATTGTATTTTCGATTGAAGATGAAAAAATACCAGGTTAGTGAAAAACAGTCAATTCCGTTGTTGGTCGTGTACCCATATCGACATGTCTATTCAGTCGATCTTTCATCAGTCAATGTTCAGAATGAATTCTGATCTCTTTGAAAAACGAAAATGATTGACTATCTATCGCTGCCTGCCTAGTTCGATTTATTCTCATTTTCTAAAAAATTTCAGAATTCGTATCGAGCAGTTACCGATATGGGTCACCCTTTTCAATATTATTATTAATAGAATTTGATTTTATCGACCGTTCAATATTCAAAGATTTTTAATTTTTTTAGTCGGCTTTGCGGTCATATAGAGGGCGCGTTCGTTTATGAAATCATTTGCTCCGTTGGATCAGAAAAAAAAAAAAAGAAATTATTATTAATTTCAAAAGTTTTTCATAGTATAAACATCAGGACTGAAATGTAAAATGTTGGAAATTTTGATTGGAGTCAAATATGAAAAAAAAAGATAATTCCATAATTTCCGAATATTATAAAAATTGAGAACTTGAAAATCATTGAGTTAAAATGGAAAAGTTGATTCATCTTTCGGTCTCTCCCACAAGGACTCATGTTTTTGTCCATATTCATAACTTCATTGAAAGCCCAGCAAAGACTCTGAAGAGACACGAGAGACACTGTAGAGTCAGTTGCGGGACTTGCGAGACACTACAGAGACTCGAAAGTCTTCCTGGGAGTCTTTAAAGATCGTAAAAGACTCTCAAAGACGGTAATCAAATGGTTGTCGATTCAAACCTCGCTTGCGCATTCCATATTTTTTTCCGAAGATGTGACTTTGATAATTATTTAAATTTTATGGGCGCTATTCTGTACATTTACCAAAAATTTGATTTCGGGATGGAAGCTCGACTGAGTGAACATATCGATATAGATAATCGACGGGTCCGCCAGGGCAGATTTTAATCTGGTAATTGTCAGTGAAGCTTCAGCGTCGGCCTCACTGTTTTAATACATTAGCCTTAGTCAACATGTCAGTGTAAATTTGACATGCAAACAGCTCTCCCATCTCTTCGCTACTGAATGAAATAAATTAATGTGATTTCGTGAATATTCTCTTTCCATTTTAGATGATGATAGCATAAGAGTCATTAGGTCACCTGTTCCGGATCCTCATCATGGAGGACGTGGCTACGGTCGTGGCTCGGGAGGCAACGGAGGCTATTATAGAGGAAGCTGGGGAGGTGGATATGGAGGCTACGGAGGCTATAACCGTGGAGGATATCATCGCGGAGGTGGTCACAGATGGTAGAAGGATGTCAATAATACGATCAATATGTTTAAACTATCGGCAATACATTTTGATATCCACTAATCAAATACCTCAATTCAATTCAATTTTGTAGCGAAAAAAATAACTTGATCCATCAATTTTTTATTTCGAGTTTCCTTAGGAATATCTCGATGGGTTAACATCTCGGTGTGTTAGTTCTTATTTCGAAGGAATGATTCTTTACTATGTTCACTCCATGACGAATACATTGTAATTGTGATAACAATTGTAATTATAGGATAATTGAAATAAAAAACAATTAATTCTCAGTTAATTAGAAAAAACGTTGAATTTCCTCGTAATTGAATAATTCATTATTCCTTTGCTTCATTCTAAAATGAATCTTGATGCAATGAATGAATCTGCGTAGTAGAAGTAAGTTAGAATAGATTAAGCATTGAAATTACATTACGTGGATAATTTGTGACGGAAAATTTCTAGTCCATGCATCGTGATTCTCCCAATGAAAAATATAAAATGAATAAATCAATCTAGAGGAAAAATGTTGTTATGAACCTTTTTCATCGGGTATCATCGGGTAAAATTTGCATTGAGGAGAAACTGGTAACACTCTGGATGAATTTGTGGCAGTATAAAAGAATCTTCTAGCTTTAAACGACATCAGTCAGTGAGACAGCAAGATTGGATATACTCATCTTTGTATCATGGAAATGGGAAAGATATTAATTTTTGTTCTGACGGTTGTTGTGGCTATCGCCGCGTTGGCATATGCAGTTGAAGACGAGAAAACTTCTGGTAATTGATTAAAGAAGAATAGAAAATTATTTTTATACAAATTACTATTTATAAGAATATCGATTCCAGAAGTGTGGTGAAGAAAAAAGATTGAGCGAAGAATTGTTTTCAATACTTTCACTAATAGTTTGGAGTAAGCGTATTTGGAAGAATTCAACAAGAGCCTTTTTGGTAGAGAATTTTATGGATTCTAAAAAAGTCTCTTGGGGAATTTTCGCAAACTTTGTTTTCTGCTTGATCCTTTCAAAATAATCTACATGTGATTTTGCCTTTTCTTTTACCACTTCACTATTGATTCACTCGATTTTAATTTTTCGGAAATGTCGCGGAATCGATTAGAGATTTTTCTCTATAAAAAACGTGATAATCGAAAAGTGGCACATTTATAGAACCCATTGAATGGATAATCATTCTTTCAAATTTCAAAATGGATTTTTGAGCTTTTGCAGCCAAAAAATGCAAGTCGAAAATTTTGAGGAAAATTTACTTCCATTCGGAAGCAAAAATATCCTCCCCCCCCCCCTTATAGTTGAAAAGTGAATGAAAATTAGAGAAATCAACAATTTAATTTTTTCATTTTCCAAATTCATTCAGTTTTCAGCGTCTTTAACGGCACATACTAGGCATGCCCCTAGGGGCATGCGAATAGTAATCGAGTCAAATTATTCCAATTTTCGAATATTAGAAACTTCAAGTATTCGTCTTCGTTCGAATATTTGTACTTGCTCAAACATTCATATTCATTCAAGTGTTCATATTCGTTGGAATACTTGTATTTGTTTACGTATTTTCTTCACAGATATACGGATACGAGTGTGTTCAATAATATGATTCGAAATAAATTGACTCCCGATAGTTAATGAAGTATCGTCTTCCTTTTTTTTGTGTTGAACGGAAAAAAACGCGGTAATTGTGTATAATAGAGCCCACAATAAAATTGAAATGAATTTTAATTTGAAAGTTGCCTTAGGAAGGGAGGTGGCGAAAATGATGTAATATAGGGGAGACCGGGGCAAAGTGGGGTACCTAAGGGAAGGAGAGGGCTTTCAGGGCCCAAAATTTGATGTCATCTTTATTTTTACCTATCTTTTTGATTTTTCAATCAATGAAGTCACGTCGATTATGTTGAACCCATCCGGGCAAAGTGGGGTACCCAAAAAAAATCAAAATTTCATTAAAAGTTGAGATTTTATTTTTTTTTAGTATTTGATCATTCTGTTGAGTATTTGAAGCATTTTTGGGAGAGATGGTCCACTCTCATCGCAGTTTGGGGCAAAGTGGGGTACCAGAAAAAAAAATTGAAATTTTATAAAAAGTTGAGATTTTTATTTTTTTAGTAATTGATCATTCTGCTGAGTACTTGGAGCATTTTCGCCGACATAGTTCGTTTTCATCGCATTTTGGGCGAAGTGGGGTACATGAAAAAAAATTGAAATTTTATAAGAAGTTGAGATTTTCTTTTTTCTCAATAGTTGATTATTCTGTTGATAAGAAAACCAAAAGTGAAGTATTTTTTTTGCTTCCGAATGGAAGCATTGTAAACGCGATTTTTTTCGATCTCGAGATTTCATCGTAATATGACTCAGAATGTTCCAAAACGTCGAGAAATGACATTTTTAAAAAATGTCTGTATGTGTGTGTGTGTGTGTGTGTGTGTGTGTGTGTGTGTTTGTGTGACAGATATCAGCTCATCGCTCCGGAGCGGTAATACTTGGTGACCTGAAAATTTAACAGTACTTTCTCTCCCCATGCAAATTGCTCTCCGTGAAATTTGAGCGAAATCGGTTGAGTACTTTTCAAGAAAAATCAAATTTTCGTAAAATCGTTTTTTCGATTTTTCTCCGCGAAAAATTGATTCACAGCCCCCACTCTCAGCGATGAAATTTATCTCATTTGAACTCACAATTTTCACTCGGGGTAAATTTTGCTGCGATTTTTCGTTTGCGGATAATTTTAATTACAGTGTTTTTTATCCTGAATTTTGTATACACGATAGCTCAAAAACTATTTGAGTTAGAGACTCCAAATTTCGTGGGTTTGTGCATCTAATGAACGAAAAGTTTGGTATTGAAATTGGGCGAAATCGGTCCAGTAGTTTCTGAGATATTGCACAAAAACCATTTTATGAAAAGAGGTTATGTCTCGAAAACTACTGGAGCGATTTCGCCCAAGTTCAGCTTAAAAAATTCATCTCAATGAGCCCCACAAATGGTGAGAATTTCAGATTTTTCAGAGGCAGTCTCTTGTAAGAGTTTTCGATAAATTAGTTTTTTCAAAAATCACGGTTTTTCTTAGCTTTCTCCCTGGGAACACTACTATTTTTTATTTCACCATTCGAAAGTAGACAATTTTTTCTACCAAATGAGTACATTTTCTTCTGACGACAATCGGAAAAGATAGGAATCCTATTTGAAATCTGAACTTCAATTTCTAAGTTTTATCGTAGGATCTCAGTTATCATCTAATATTGAAAATTTATGCATCATATGACATTATTGCAGTTTAATCGATTATTGTGAGCTAGGACTGTAGGTCCTAAGATTGCATCCTGAACAGATCGATACGGTCTGGAACAATATTCGTAGGAATGTTTAAGTGCGTATTTGTCGTGAAAATGATGTTATTTTTTTGAGCAATGGAATACATGAATAACGATTTGATGCAATATTGATGAAATTCCATTCGGAAGCATTTTGCCAATCGAATTGGCAACATATTAAATGTCGTACAAGGAGTGGCGTTTGCCAGTAACGCACAAAGAGTGGCACTCCTGCTTGTTTTTAATTGAGCTGAACATTGCTAATTTTGCAAAAAGTGCAAATATTTTAACGTTTTTTCTCAGCTTCATCTGTACCTAAACGACCCGTCAATTTTGAAGCCGATCGGTTGGACTGTTTTTTTGACAAAGACCAAAGAAGTTTTTTTCTCGTTATCTTTCCGTGATTCTCTATGTGTGGATGGGGTGAGTGAGTAAGGAAGGTGTGGATGAGGTGAATAAGAAATCACGAAAAAAGAAAATCTCCGTTCCTGATCATCATTAATTGATGTTTAAGAATCAAAGAAGCGTTCCTTTCATTTTCGCTACAACTTTGACCATTCAGGGGAAAAAAACTATCTTATCCTATAAGACACGGGTCAAGTCAAAAAAAAATTTTAAAAACCGTGCACTATTTTGAAAAATGGAATTTTTCTTGCTTTTCTTTCTTCACTTTCATTCCTTTCCTGCGCCATCACTAATGCCCAGAACGTCATGAAAATGAACCCTGGAGCATACGTTGATTGCTCAAATAAAAAAAAAAGTGCCTTAAAAAGTTGGTACCCCACTTTGCCCCGGTCTCCCCTATTGATTGATTTATCTCGTGCCCAGACGAGAAATAATTGTTTATAATGAAAACTTGAAGGTAAACACAACCGTTGTTGAATAAAACCAATTATTGTCTATATTGACGCATTTTGGCTAGAAAAAATTCAATCCATCGCTTTCGAGATATTCACATATTAATGAATGAACTTTTACTTTTCTAGCTACTACTCTTACTATTTTCATAGGAAATTAACCAATTAATTTCATCATTCGAGTGCATATTTTGTCATTGCAGCACCTGCGTCTCTGATTCAGAGACTACAAAGATCAGCTGATCCGAATCCAGAGCCAAAACATCATGGGTATGGTGGACAGGGTGGATGTGGTGGATGTGGTGGATATAGTGGTTATCATAAAGGACATGGTTATCATAAGGGACATGGCCATCATTATGGTTAAATGATACAGCACTCATGGAGGTAATAACCTCATAATCAGTATTATCATTATATGCAACACTAGGCTCGTACCCTGTAGAGGATTCCCCCATGTTTTCTATTCTTATATGATCAATCAGTTGAGCATGGAGTTTCAAAAAAAAAAAAAAATTGGATCTATTCATTGAAGTGTTGCCAAAAATTTTGTTTGCCCTAATATATGATTTTTTTTCTCCCCTTACTGCGGTGGTGTCTTTTTTAAGTACCTCAGTATCATTCAAGTCCTGTGGTATTATTTTGAGTCCCATTGCCACCCAGGTTTATGATCTCCCGGGAAAAATCGGCATATATGAAACATATATGGGCATATATGTACCATATGTTCGTATATGAAATTACCATATATGATCATATATATCGATTTTTCCCGGGCTATTGTAGCTCTGCCGGGTAAGCGGCATATTTGTGGATAAAGCATATGTAATTAATTACAGTGGTGCTCGTTTCAAAATCAGCAGAAACTTGGATTTGAACTTTGAGCTTTGAGTTACCAATCCATCGCTCTGCTGACTGAACCACCCTTTAATATGTTATTGAATGGATAGAAATATTCGAGACACTGAATTCCGACGAGTTTATACGATTTTTCATTCAAAACACCTCCTTTTAGGAAATAGGCTCAATGCCATAAAAACCCCAAAAGTGAATTTTGGGGAAAAAAAAAATGCCAAGTACGTTTTTGTTAGCTGAATGGATTCTGTAGCCGTCCAACAAAAAAAAAAGAGGTGAAATCCATGAAAGCCAAGTGAGGAAGAATTAGTAAATTGAAGACTGCTTGTAATCTAGATAGATGGAGAGGCTTATTATTTTATTTTTCAAACCACAGAATTCAAATCATGTGGACCCAAAATTTCAAGACGAACGTCCTTGGCGTGTCCAGTCTGTAATTTCTGGATGTAATAAAATACATGCTGCTGCTAGTGTTTACTGGAAGTTGTGTTAGAACGAATTTTATGAAGAAGTATTACCTGGACACGCCAAGTACGTTCGTCTTGAAATTTTGGGTCCACATGATTTGAATTCTGTGGTTTGAAAAATAAAATAATAAGCCTCTCCATCTATCTAGATTACAAGCAGTCTTCAATTTACTAATTCTTCCTCACTTGGCTTTCATGGATTTCACCTCTTTTTTTTTTGTTGGACGGCTACAGAATCCATTCAGCTAACAAAAACGTACTTGGCATTTTTTTTTTCCCCAAAATTCACTTTTGGGGTTTTTATGGCATTTCACTCCTTTTTGTATTCTTTAGATGATCAAACTTCCATAAGTTACTGAGATAATTGCGGCAAACTGAAAAAACTCCCTCCTGATGCCATATTACTATCCATTCATCTGTATCTAAATTATTCACCGAAATATCGACAAACAACTGAAGAAACTCCCCCCTGATGCCATACAAATGTCTATTTCGCTCTATCTCGTTTATTGACCGAGATAATAGCGAAAAACTGAAAAAACGCCTTCCTGATCCCACATTGAAGTCTATATGGCCCTATCTCGTTCATTCACCGGAATAATCGCGAGAAACTAGGAAAACTCTCTGATGATCCCAAATTAACAACCACTTCGCTCTATCTCGCTTATTTGCCGAGATAATCGCGAAAAACTGAGGGAACTCCCCTCGATCTCATATTGACGTCCATTTTGCTCTATCTCGCTTATCTACCGAGATGATTGCGAAAAACTGAAGAAACTGTCTGGTGATCCCAAGTCAACAACCATTTCGCTCTATCGCTTATTGACCGAGATAATCGCGAAAAACTGAGGAAAATTTCTGATGATCCCAAATTCACAACCATTCCGCTTTATCTCGCTTATTTGCCGGGATTATCGCGAAAAACTGAGGAAACTCCCCCTGATCTCATATTGACGTCCGTTTCGCTCTATCTCGCTTATTTGCCGGAATGATCGCGAAAAACTGAGGAAACACCCTCTGATCTCATATTGACGTCCATTTCGCTCTATCTCGCTTATCTACCAAGATGATCGCGAAAAACTGGAGAAACTGTCTGGTGATCCCAAATCAAAAACCATTTCGCTCTATCTCGTTTATTGACCAAGATAATCGTGAAAAACTGAGGAAACTCTCTGATGATCCCAAATTAACAACCACTCTGCTCCATCTCGCTTATTTGCCGAGGTAATCGCGTAAAACTGGGGAAACTCTTTGATGATTCCAAATTAACAACCATTTCGCTCTATCTCGCTTAGTTGCCGGGATAATCGTGAAAAACTGAGGAAACTCCCCCTGATCTCATATTGACGTCCGTTTCGCTCTATCTCGCTTATTTGCCGGAATAATCGCGAAAAACTGAAGAAACACCCTCTGATCTCATATTGACGTCCATTTCGCTCTATCTCGCTTATCTACCAAGATGATCGCGAAAAACTGGAGAAACTGTCTGGTGATCCCAAATTAACAACCATTCCGCTCTATCTCGCTTATTTGCCGGGATTATCGCGAAAAACTGAGGAAACTTCCGCCTGATCCCATATTAACGTCTATTTCGCTCTATCTCGTTCAATCATCGAAATAATCGCGGAAAACTGAGGAAATACCCTCTGATCTCATATTGACTTCCATTCCGCTCTATCTCGCTTATCTACCAAGATGATCGCGGAAAACTGGAGAAACTGTCTGATGATCCCAAATTAACAACCATTCCGCTCTATCAAGCTTATTTGCCGGGATTATCGCGAAAAACTGAGGAAACTCCCCTTGATCTCATATTGATGTCCGTTTCGCTCTATCTCGCTTATTTGCCGGAATGATCGCGAAAAACTGGAGAAACTGTCTGGTGATCCCAAATCAAAAACCATTTCGCTCTATCTCGTTTATTGACCGAGATAATCGTGAAAAACTGAGGAAACTCTCTGATGATCCCAAATTAACAACCACTCTGCTCCATCTCGCTTATTTGCCGAGGTAATCGCGTAAAAGTGGGGAAACTCTTTGATGATTCCAAATTAACAACCATTTCGCTCTATCTCGCTTATTTGCCGGGATAATCGCGAAAAACTGAGGAAACTCCCCCTGATCTCATATTGACGTCCATTTCGCTCTATCTCGCTTATCTACCGAGATGATCGCAAAAAACTGGAGAAACTGTCTGGTGATCCCAAATCAAAAACCATTTCGCTCTATCTCGCTTATTTGCCGATATAATCACGAAAAACTGAGGAAACTTCCGCCTGATCTCATATTAACATCCATTTCGCTCTATCTCGCTTATTTGCCGAGATAATCGCGAAACACTAGGGAACTCCCTCCTGATCCCATATTAATGTCTATTCCGCTTATTTACCGAGATAATAGCGAAAAACTGGGAAAACTCTCCAGTAATCCCATATGGACGTCCAATTCGCTGTTTCTCGCTTATTTATGGCCCGTGTAATAATAAAAATGATACCAACAATGATAATAATAATAATAATAATAATAATAATAATAGTAATGAAAATATTAATAATAATACATTGCAATGTATTATGATAATATAATATATTTTAGAAAGGGGAAGAAATTTCGTGAATAATTTTATAGAACAGAAGGAAAGAGAAACGCCATCTAGCGGACGAATTTTATACTTCGTCATCATTCTGTTGCAGATGGCGTTCGGTTGGAAGAAAGATCATCTATTTGGTAAAATTTGTCGCATGACTTTTCTTTCATTACATATTCATTAAAACATGATAATAATAAATGAAAAAATCATGAAAAATTACTCATAATTAATGAATTAATCGATAAATAGAGCATTTACGAAAAAATGAATTATTTCCAGTGAATTAAAACACAAGTGACTGATTCACCGGGATAAGTATAGCAGTGCGCGATACCTGCTCGAAACGTACTTGGCATCGTATCGCTACCGCGATACTTGATTTTAATCAATTTTCCATGATGAACTAGTTAATCTCAACCAACGATGATTGTATTCAAAAAGACATTGTTTTACCTAAAAAAACTCATCAGCTGAAGTCCGAAAAAATGCATAGTTTTTGACATTTAACACCTTAAAAAATGGAGTGGGATCAAATTTGTCCCGTGTGTGCTTTGAATTTCTGTTCGGAGATATGTGCTCCGAACGTTACCAAACTATTATGTTTTCAAATCACATATCGTGCAAAATTGATGGAGGAAAAATATAAATGCTAGTAACTAGTGAAATCATTCTCATGCTAAATAAAGTTATTCGGTGACCGACGTGGCTGAAAACTCATTACACACACTCTGATAGTGTGGAGTGGATTCGGCAACGTCGCAGCAAAAATAAAAAAGCGGACAATCCTTTATCGTTTGGGCAAAGTCGTTAGGCCGCTAATGGTTACCAGTCAAGATTAATTTCTTCATAGACAAAGCGAAGTTGACTAGAATTTTAAGTTGGATTTTGACGAATATCTCGGAATTGACGGAGAATGGATGAATTTTTCATCAGGATCGTTGTGTAGAATAGGAAGAAATATTGTTTTTATTATCATTAATGAGAAGAAATCTGTAATTTTTTTCTAATCAAATTTTACGGATCTCAAATAAATTCCGAGATATTCAAAAGAAACTGACTCTGCATAAAAATCCATTTTTAAAAAATTATTGCTTTGAGAATGAATTGTTAATTAATTTTTATTATTATATTCCAGAGTGAACATGGACGTGGGATATTGCGGAGTATTTTTTTACCAAAGTATTGTCACGTAATTCACACAGGAATTTCAATGAATACAAACGAATTACCAATTGACGAATTCAATTAGAATAAATATACTTATCATATGTAGAAGAAAGGAAAAGATAGAATTTGTTAATCAATAAATGAACTTTCAAAAAATGAAACAATACTTTTCCAATTCACCTTCAATGTGTTCAATAATCCTCGATTCGCATTTTTCCCTTTCAGGAAGTAAAAGAATAAAAACTACAAACTTCATTCCTATTTTGATCACTCCACGGGTCTATTTCGTAGATTTTAATCCTTTCGCTAATCGATTTTCGTTCACTCGTGCACTCTAACGATCTAGTCCCAGTGGATGGTGAGTTTTGGAACGGCTCACGAATCAATTTGCGGATTCTAACCCTTTCGCGTGAATCAGCGTTCCTCCAGCTAGTGTTGCTAGAACCTTTCGGAGCGAAATAGTGGCTAGCATAGAGCTCCGAAGTAGCATCCGGGACGCACGTGTAGCCAAGAAGTAGCCGAAGAATTTTCGGAATCGAAAAATTAATTATATTTAATGTAACTTATATTGAGAAAATCATTATAATTTATGCGATTTAAGTGAAAAATAATCAGAAAGTTTGTTCTTTTATGGATCAATCACATTTTTCTATACAGAATAATGAAATGCAACAATATTCAATATTGCTTTTCGGTTTTTCATTAAGTGTCTTCTTGAAATATAAAATTATAATTTCTTATACTTATGGATTAAAGGTTTCCCAATACTAATTCTACTGACAAAACAATTAATATTTGGCTTTAACATCGCTGAAAAATTTACACAATATTTTTAGAATTTCTCAACCAAATTAAAAAACCAATTGCAATTTCCAGCTGTTTCAATGAGATTCAACGATTCAATAGAACCTCCATTATCAGTTTCAACTAACATGGTTGAATTGACTGAGCTCTCATAAATCTTGCTCGTAAACTACTGTAGCATATGCTTCGTGGAGAGATAATTTTTGCAGCAAAGTCCAAATACATTCATATGAATACAAATTTGAATGAGAGTAACAAGCATAGGTAATAGCATACGATTTCGTAGTTTTGCTTGCACTACTGAAATTGCACTGAACATTCTTTCGATATTGGCGTTGCTAACTGGTAAGAAAAGAGCACGAATGGCAAATGAAGCCAATTCCTTAAAAAGTCAGTTCCCACTTGCGTACTGGAGATTTCATACTGTGATTCAAAGAATAGTCCAAGGAATGGATCCAAGGAGAAATGATTGAAGTTGAAAAAATTTTAATTAATGGTATCTATTATACATGGATGTGAACAGGCTTATCTATCGTTCTAGAACGCATAGTATAATTAGTAATGAAAAAAAAAATTAACCAAGCAGGTATCAATACATTAAGCTACCTAGCAAACAATTGTTATGGAATATTTTTAAACAACTGATGAATCAGGGCATGGAGAAAAGAAGGAATGCAAGCATAAACTTTCAACAGAATATGTCATTCCTTTCTCAAATGATGAGAAAAATTGTATCACAGAACGATGTAATACATGATAAAGCATGAATAAATAATTCATTCATTTTAAAAATAAGCGATTTTCTTTCGTTAAACCTTACACAATCCTAGAAAAAGAACTATCTAGATTCACTTGTAATAATCACCGGAATTTACATGAACTTCAAAAATATTTTTCATTTTGATTTTATTTCTTATTATCCCTACCAGAGAATGACAAATCGAATTATTTTTGCTCCACGGTAGATGATACTTTTCTCTTATCAAGAGATCTAATGAGACCTTATTTAGAAACGAATTTGGATTAGAAAGGAAGGAGGAATTTATTAAAGGGTATCAGTGTGAAGCACTACTACGCCTTCAAAATTCCACGGATACTGGATGTTGTTGAACCGTAGGGAGGACTTATCGGTGATCTTAAGGAGGTTTTCTCTGGATGTTCGATCGCTGCAGATGTCTCGAAAGTCACAGAATTCGTTCCAGAAGAATGAGTACATTATTAAATGAATCAATTAAATTAAAGAATTGAATCGATTGAATCAATTAAAATGCACAAGTTTCCGAAAAAAATTGCAGGTGTTCGGATTCGATCTCGAGTGAGTATCGAAGCTCACAACTTTCTGCTTTCCGGGCAGCTGCTTTACCATTCAGCTACCGATCATATTAATCAACTATTTCCAGTCATTTCTTTATTCTATCCGTTGATAAAAAATAGAAATATCTCACTTGGCGAATTGAAATAAATTTAATCGCGAATGAGGACTAATTTGCAAATAAGATTAATTCTCAAAAGAAATGTATTCTTTCATCCTTCTTATAAAGTATATATTTAACGCAATACGCGCATTCAAAGTTAACACGAATTGAACCTATACGGTTTTCTTTCTCAAGATTGGCAATGTTCATAACTTTCTCAAATTATTCTTTTTCTCCCTCCCCTCAAATGACTTTCCACAATCATTCCCACAGCATACCTAAAAATGAACAAAATCTAAAAACATCACTTGATCACTTGATCAATGAGTAGAATAGCACGGAATATCCTATATATAGATTCAAGGAAAGAATATGTTTGCATTAGATAAGAGACGTGAAACGTTCTCGAGCAGTACGCGTTCATACTTTTGAAACGCCGGAAAAATATTCCATTATTTTAAAAGTTCAAGAAATTATTGTTCGAACATTATTAGACTGCCACAAAAAAAATTGTCGAAGACTTTTCTATGATAGATTTCGACTACCACAAAGGAAATTCAATGTTAAGGCTGCAATAAAATCTATTCAGTTTAATTATTTTGAAACGATTTCGTGTCTTTCCTCCTCAATTCTATGTGTTTGCTCATTCGCTTTGATATTTTTAGAATGCCTTGCAAATATTCGACGATAGTAACGATTTGAGTGAGAGTCTTCTGTACATCAGGCTATGTCTCTCTCTAATTCCATGGGCTTATTCTATTTGAGTAAAAGATAAGAAGAATTGAAAGTAGAACGTTCTGTTTTATTACGGAAGGCTTTAGAAACGGTCGAGCATATTTTTTCACATCCATGAGTCTTTCTCATTACTTTACAGCTTTAACGATTGGAATTTTCTTGTGAATCCAATATTAGGAATGAGTACGCTCAAAGGACAGCTTCTAATATTTCTCATCATCTGTATAAGTGAATCGTTGAGTGTCATCGACGCCCCGTATGATGCAGGTAATAGAAAGAGTCAGTACAATAGAACATAATGCTTATTTATTATTAAACAACAAACCATAATTGTTGTTTCATCAGCCAAACAAATATGGGAATTTTACTCAACGCTAGATGAATTGAATTTGACATGTTTAGCCAATCCCAGAACAGTCCGCCAATTTTTTAGTAATGACCCTGAATTAAATAAAAAAATCAGAGATCAAATGTATGAAATTCATGTGCTACTACGTGAAATTGAAAATTCCATAAATTCTGAGATGAAGAATAATTTGGCCAAGATTGTGAGATCTACAGTCTTCGCACAAAAGTGTGTAGATTCAATGGAAATATTCATTAGCAGTATTGCTGATGATTACAAAACATTTTATCAGATAATGATTCAGAATGGTCATATACATGATCGCTTACTTCATAATTTGACAAAATCAATTTTTCCGAATATTGAATCAAACATTGGAATGATACGGAAGATTATGACTGATCCAGACGAGATGTTACCGGGTGAGTCAAGTTTGATAGCTGCTATTAATGGTTACGCTAAGGTAAGAATCTTCCAGGAATAATAATAATAATTATAATAACTTGATAGTGAGGAGATACAAGAGAATGAGTCGATTCTTCTGCCGATATTGATTGGAGAATATCTTGAAAACAAACGAGATATTTTTCAAGAATGTAAAAAAAAAATTTATCCGGCTTTCTCTCTTTACTCCTGCATGAGAATAATGAATATTCAGTTGAATATGATTTTTAATAAATGATATGTCATCTATGATAAACTTATTTAATACAGACTCGATACGATGAAACATGCAACATCTATCGATCAATCGATGATATTCTAGTTTACGTGTTTAAAATAGTAGTCATAGCCGAGATAAGGACCAGTGTGATGTTGCCCTTTGCAAATTTATGTCAATGCCACCGTAAACAAGGTATCATTATCTGAATTAATTGATATCATTCTACAACGCATTCATTTGCGGAGAGGGAGCACAGATCTATTTTGTCTATTTTTTTGTCATTCACTTTTGAGGAATATCTCGAAAACTAAGCGAGATAACGGAATTTCACCTGTGTGTTCTATCTTTTTCTGTAGAACTTTTCCGGAACCACAAAAAAGAATTTGAATGGAATTACGTCATCTAGCTTGGTTCCCGAGATATTGTCCAAGAATGAATGGCAGAGAAAATGGACGTGTCGGTTGTATCTCCTGTGACTGAATTCATCATTGTTTTTCATACAGAATGGAAGACTATGAATGCTGCGGCTCTTGAGCAATTCCAGAGATATTTTAGAAACTATGGGAGTATAATGAAACAACATTTAGACCTAGCTACAGGCTTATATATGAGAGCTTGTGATCCCATAGATGGCGCGTGGATCATTAGTATTAATTTTTTTTTATCGAAAACTTCAAGTGAAAGACTGTTTACTATTTTTCTTAATGATGAAAAATTTTCAGATAAAAATGATTATGAACTCAACGAAATGACACAGACAATAATTTTTCGGTATCAGTCGACAGCATGCCCGTCTGAGTTCTGCCAGGATATGTGGCGACACAGAACATCCCGATGTGACGCAAGATATTACGATAAACGAAGCGGTTGTTCGAGTACACCCACCAATTGTAAGCACTTGGGTGCTGTGCAAGCTTGTGTATTGGTGAGAGAATACTTAAAAAATGTTCAATAAAGCATCGACGATTTGTTAGAAATAATCGGAAAGAGTGAGATAATTACAGCGATTTTTTTTAGAAATTCGATGGTTTCAGCAAGAATTTACAGGTCAAGCTCTCTCCATTACCGAAATTTTGCGGTTTTTGTCAAGAAATCAAAACTATAGAATTGCAATAATTCGGCTCCTAGTACTTTTTCGTCCCTGATTTTCTATATAATTTTTATTTTTTCATTGACACAGAAAAATGGTCCCGAAAAATTGCAATACATAAACTCAACAATATTAGGCTTTTCCGGGAACAATTCCAAATGTCCGGAAGATGATGGTTATGTAATCAATAATGGAAAAGGCCCGGATTCCGCATATGCTACATGTGGCTGCCAGTGTCATGAGAATCATAACAAAATCAGTCTCGTGATTATGGAGATCAGAGTGTGCCGCAATGAGTAAGTTTATGAATCATAACAGATAATCAAGGAAATCAAATTACTTCACTAATGAGGTTGTCATTAATCCATAATCTGCGTGAAGAGTCATAATTGGTCTACGATTCAAGCGAAGCAATGATATTCTACATATTCAACCAAGAGTAGGAAAATTAAGGGCTAATGGCTACATTCAGAGATATTCAGAGAGGTGGTTAGGAATTCCCAATAATATTGATGCATCTCAGATTCATTCTGTTAATAGAGAGACTGGCTTATTTTTCCTTGACGATGTCCTTTTACCACCAAAATTCGTTCTAACAGGTACTTGCGAATTATGCTCATCAAATATCGGGAAATGAATATGGGCCATCAATGATTATTTTATTGAATAATTATATTTTTAGGAGTTGGATTCGCCGAAGTAAGAAGAGGAACTGCAACAGGGTTGGCCATTAACATATGTGGCGTACCATTCGATTACAGAAGTGGCCAATTAGATCTTGGAGGGAGAATCCAATTATCCTCATCAAGGGCCAAGCTAGGGTAGCCAGAGCTATAAATTCATAATATTTTCATTCTGAAGCGAATCGAAGAGATAGTCTAAAAAATTTTAATTTAAAAAATTGCTTCAATCCACAGGCAACCTCTTCCATTTTTTCCAATGAGTTCACTCCAAACAGAGGAGCATAATACACCAAGTTCGACTGACATGAAATACGTTCACCTCCAACAATCACTTTCAAGAAGTGATTTCAGACAGTCAGTGCTAGCACTAGTTGATGCAGTACCAGTTACGACGGATCCGCCAGCAGCATTAAGAGGAATTGGAATATTCCATAAAAGTGTAAAAAATTATGCTGCATTTATTTCACTCAGAACATACGGGATCAGCTATGCACCATATTTTCAAAATTTCACATCCACTTACACAATGGAGGGCTGAGTACTACTATCCACCTAACGACAACTTGATCAAATATAAGCGTGATAATTTCATCTATACGTAATAATATCTCATCCATAAGTCCATTCTTGGATGGAAGGATCGTTCTATAATATCAATTCATCTGTTTAGATAACATAAGAAATATAGAATGTATGATACACTTATTCCACTAGATACATGTCTTTTCTCTTCCCATTTTCACGTTTCATTGACAACGTTCATAGAGAATCTGAAAAAGGTCCAGTATTGAAGCAATAATTTTTCTATTAGACACTAATTAAAAAAAGTATTGACGATAGAAATGATTAACGTGTAGAAAGTGGTTCTAGAATATATTCCAACTACAAGAAGAAGAATCTAATGTTCATCCTAAAATGAATTATATTCAGTTTCTTTTCATCTCAAGGTCACTGTATTTCCTCGATGAATTTTCAAAATTTCAAAACAACCAGATGCTAGTCATATCACTAGGGCCGGAGACTTCATTTAAATTTGAGTATCACTAAGTTGCTAAGCAACTAGGATACTCGATTCGATAAATAAATTTGATGATTGAATAAAGTATTGAATATCAAAGTGACATTTGTGAGCGTTTTCGCGCGTTTAAAATTTGAGGCGACCCGAGTCGAAAAATTGGTCGTTTTAAACTTTTATTTAGTTGGCCAAACTGTTCTCAAACTGAAAAATATTTTGAATAAGGGTAATGAAGATTTGTATTTTTCGAGCTGTCGGCAAGCTGTCCTAGAGTTGCACCTAGTGGAATATGACATCAAGAATATTATTATTGAAAATTTTCAGTATACACAACTACTTGGTAATTTTCACATATATCTAATAAGTTACACAATTTTTAGACAATCTCTATCACTTCACACACGACCACACTCAATAGAATGATACTAGTCTTCTTCTCTTTTAACCGAAACCCGATTGCGGATATTACAAAATTTGTTTTTTGACGATATTGAGAAATTGTTGACTACGAAGCACTCCGTTCAAAGAGTAACCGAACGGAAGAGTAACCTAAGAGTACTTAACGGAAGACTGACTTGCTTAGTATGTCTTCTATTCTTTGCGTCAAGATAGCACAGCTAAAAATTCCTAACCTTTCACTCTACACTTCCTCCTTTTGCCACCTCGATAAAAATGAGAAAAACCCGAAAATTCCTGTTTAATTTCGGGGAAGTTTTCTTGTAAGTCCCACACATTGAAAATTTTTCTAAGTTCCAAACTGAGAACATCTCGGAACGACGCGAGAACAACTTTTGTCTTCCCCAGAAATATTGTAATACAGTAATAAAATATTTTTATGGTTATTAACCCTTGACTTTTATACCTGACTCAATGGTCCAAACCCCTGTGACAACTGAGGACAGCTTGCACACAACTTTGGTATACACTAGAAAGCAGTGATGAGTTTGACAACCAAAACTGTCCTGTGGAATCGATGAAAAAAATACGAGAACAAAAGAATTTGAAGAGAAAGACAACATAAACACAACTTAGAACAACCCATTTTTCAACCCGGGGACCTCTGAACGGAACTCTGAGCGGAACTCCGGGGCGGACTTTCAAACGCCTGAAAACTCACGAATGTCATTTTGACATTTCAAACTTCATTCAATCATCAAATTTATTCCTTGATCCAAGTATCGTAGCTGCTTAGCAACTTAGTGAGACTCAAATTTAAATGAAGTCTCCGGCCCTATATATCACGTATGAACAAGTAGTCAAGACAATGAGGTGCCATGAGCGAACAGTGAATCAACTCATGACTCAAAATCTCCAGGTATTTTCTGAATTCTTGCAGTACAATACTTGGAAACCTCTACACAGATATCTCAAAGGAGAATTGGCTGTTAACCCCTTCACACCAGGTTTGATATACGTTGCCCCATCAGTGAAGCTGGTACAATAATTGCTGTTGATGGTGTGACGTTATGAGGTCATTTATATTTCTCTAAGAACTTCAGCCTTTAAGGAGTAACACTCTAGACCCTGAAAAAAAGACCAAACTTTGGGAATTTTTTTTGAGGACATGGATGAAAGGATCGGATTCATTTTTTCAGAGGGCATTGAATATATGTCGGGGTAGGTAAAAATTTTTTTTATTGGATTCTCCAAGCAAAATGGTGGCGATACAGGCAATCTTTAACGAAGCCTTTTTTTTTACGCCTCCACGGGCGGACTCGTAGCGAGGCAACTATAGGAGCTAGTGCAAAAAAAAATTTCCCTGAAAGTACATATAATTCACTAATGAAACACATAGGATTTTTTCTTTCAACCAATTTTTGAAAAATCAGCAAAGGTTTGAAAAAAAATCTCATTTCTAACGAAAATTTTCGCAGAAAATCGTTTCTATAAAATTTTTCTTACGGTCAATCAAAAAGCAGCTATGTAGTTCACTAGATAATATGATTTTGTAGCTACAGTAAAAATTTCAGAGCAATCCATCGAACGGTTTCCGAGGAGTGAGCCCGCCCGAGTTGAGAAAAGTGATTTCGAGAAAAATGTTCAAAGTTTATAAGTCAAGGCACCGTACATTTGGCCATCTAGGTTGAAACTCTGTTCCTAGATGATTTCAGCTCCAGTCGATTCATTTTCTGAGTAAGGTTACTTTCGATTGAAAATCTCTAAATTTGAATATTTGGCAACTATTGAAAATTTGATTCTCAAACATCAATTAATGATGATCAAGAACGGAGATTTTGTTTTTTCGTGATTTCTTATTCACCCCATCCACACCTTCCTTACTCACTCACCCCATCCACACATAGAGAATCACGGAAAGATAACGAAAAAAAAACATCTTTCGTCTTTGTCAAAAAAACGATCCAACCGATCGGCTTCAAAATTGACGGGCCGTTCCCGAGTCGAAAAATAAAGTATTCTGAACTGTCATTTAATTGTTGAAACTGTTCTGAAACTGACAAATATTTTGAATAGGGGTAATAAAATTTTCTATTCCTTAAGCTGTCTTCGATCTGTGATAGAGTTGTACAGTAGAATTCCCCAGAGTTGGACGCGTCGATCCAGGACCATCCCCTAAAGTGGACATACCCTTTTATCCCCACCATCTTCCACTAAGGTCTCAAATGCGTAGACCTGCGCAGCCGCATGCGCAGATAATTGCGCAATGGGTCTAGTGAGAAATAAGTAAATCTTGAAAATTCAAATGCGCTCGGCTAAATAGTTTTTTTTGATTGGTCGTCCTGGCGGCCATATTGAATCGTAGTGCGGGACGAAATTGTCCAACTTACGGCGAGAATTCCGTCTAATACAGGGAATGGTCCAACTTAGGGGAATTCCACTGTACTTAGTGGAATATGACATTGAGTGAAGACTCAAAATGTCCTCAATTTTACGATTCTTAATTGGCGTACGGCAACTTTTACGCCAGAAACTGTCCTTTTTATGACCGCAAACCGATACATCCATCCTTTTCTAATGGGTTTATGGTAGGGCCCACAGCGGCTGGTCGAAAGGAGAAGTGGTACGATTAGGGATGGGGTTTTTCTCTTTTAGAGAATCTATAACATACGATAAAAAACGCAATTGAAATAGAGGATCTTCATTTATTTGTTATCAGAGAATATTCTATATATTTTAGAGAGTAATATTTTTCTCATTTTTCTCATCGATTTCATAATACAATCCATGTACAATAATATTTGATATGCTCTATACAATTATGTCTAATGTACCGATTCTGAAAAGCTCATCGCAAAAATATTATAATTGTGAATTTTCAGTATACAAAATTGCTTGATAATTTTCACATATATCTAATAAGTTACACAATTTTTAGACAATCTGCATGACTTCACACACGACAACACTCGATAGAATGATACTAGTCTTCTTCTCTTCTCACCAAGACACGATTACGGACATTACGGAATTTGTTTTTTGACGATATTGATAAATTATTGCTAGTGTTTTGAATTCCAACAAAACACGTATTACCCGGGAGAAAAAATCAGGCGGGCTAGAGGCAGCGTTTTGGCATTTCCAAATGGCAGTCTAGTGGCAGTTTTTATGCCACTTTTCTTGCGGCGAACTGACGGGATTTGTGCCAAAAGCTGCCTCTATACTGCCTTTTGCATAAAGCATCCAGTGGCAGCATAAGGGCGGTCTTTTGGCAGATGCCACATGCCAGTACCCTGCCTTTAGACTGCCATCTTCATAATGCCATATTTAATTGATCAATTAATTGTACTTATAAGTACACCTAATTTTGTGTGGTAAATTCAGAAATTATGGCCATCATTTGCAGTTTTCGACGCAGATCACACCGATATAAAAAAAAAAACGGATCGGTCGCGCCGTTCCCGAGATATTACGTTTCTTTTTCCGGGACCGGGGCTCGAACCTAGGCTGCTTTGATTGATCTTCTTCCTTTGGATGTTCACTTAGTCCGCACGGCTATTCTGTAATACTTGAGAGTATATATTTTTATTCTGGTTTATGAATATCTATTTTTTCACGGCAATTTTTTAATGAATAAATTGTCTGTATAATAAATGCACGTGAATTATTCAATGAAGGGAACTGTTCGTTTATTTCAAATGAGAAAATAGTCTACCAAATGATTATTAATTATTGAAAACTGGAGACTCTAAAATAATTATGAATAGATAAGAAAGTAATGGAACATAGCAAATATTTTTTTGACATAATTACAAAAGTTGTTGAATTTACTCAATTCAATTGAATCAGAAATATCAATTCGTTGAATTGACTAAAATCAGTACATTAAACAGTTATTTTTAGGTATTTCAAAAAATTTTTGCTAAGGACCATTTGCCTCAATCTTTAATTCTTTGCACAATAATTTTTTTCGTAGGGTAACTTAAGTTGTTGAAATCATTTGTTTGCCGGTTGAAAAAACTGAATTGCAGAGTACTCAGTCATCGTAGCCATCGTAATATCAAATTTTTTGTCCTAGCAATAAATTGTTTTAAGGAAAATCGAATGCATACAAACGATCGGTGTGAACCTGAAATGATTCAAATTAGTAACGAAACCGCCAATCAACACTACAATTATGAGAGATAGACGATGATGGAGAAAGGCAGTCGAACTACCTCATGGAGGCAGATTCATGGCAGCATGTACGAGCAGGTAAATGGCATCACAAGAGCGGATTGTAGAAAAGGCGGTCTTCTGGCAGCTCAAACACAGCTCACCGATGACGTTATTGAACAACTGTGCCTGAGCTGCCAGATGACGGTCTTTTCTGTTGACCGCTTTTGTGCTACCATTTTTCTGCTTTTAGGTACTGCCATGAAACTGTCTCTTTACGGTTAATATGCTGCCATTCCTCCAATCCACCAAGTGATCTGCTTTTACGCTGCCTGTAAACTGCCTGCCACTTTTCAATAAAAATAATGAAACTGCCATGTGCTGCTAGGAGCACGCCAGTTATCCGCTGCTTTCCCTCAAATCTGCCTCTAAACCGCCTGAATCCTGTTCGTTGCCCGCCTTAATTTTTCTCTCGGGTATATGCTGAGCCGATACACGGCATCCTTATGAGCAGAGAGAATTTATCTTTTTCTCTCTGCTATGAGAGAAGCTATTGTGTACTGTAACGTGCCACTATTTGGCCGTATGAACGATAGGAGTGGATGGGTCTTTGTCCACGAACCAGAGAGACTTATTTTAGAATATTAAATGATGGAGTCGAGACAGTTATATTTTATGCTCTAAAGAATCATATTTATTTAACTATTTACAGGTGTTTTTAGGAGGAGCATTTATCCTCCGGTACAGGAAGTCATCTTTATTCTTGGAGTTTTATCTTATATTTTTACATTTATTGAATGAATAACCCTTTGATTTTACGATTTTGTAGTATTTTCATTAATGAAGTCGAGGCCGATGGCGATGTCCTCTAGGTCCTGGTGTCCTGGTCCTCCTACTCGTATTGGAAGTCGTCGTCCTGAGACCTGGAGCGTCCACCTACGTTTGGAAACGCTCCTAGAGTCTCTCTTATTTTTACAGAATATTTTACAATGGATAATTTACAAAGAATATTTTATTACGAGTGTTTTATTGAATTAAATTTAAATTAAACGCTCGGGCTCGTCACCGTCGCGTAAGGAAAGACGCTTGGGCTTGTCACCGTCGCGTATAGGAACACTCGGGCTTGTCACCGTCGTGTATAGGGAGACGCTCGGGCTTGTCACCGTCGCGTGTTGAGTCTTCCACTGCTCGTAGTAGACTCGCGATTCTCTGCGCTGTGGCTTCTTTTATACTCTTTGCTGCTGGTGGCTCCGCTCCCCCCACTCCTCTGCTGCCCCTTCCACTGATTCTCTCTGCTGGGCTGTGATTGGCTGGTCCTCTCTGCTACTCGGTGCAAGGGATAGGAAAGACGCTTGGGCTTGTCACCGTCGCGTATGAGGAACACTCGGGCTTATCACCGTCGTGTGGTGAGCCTTCTACCGCAGGCGGCAGTAGACTGACTTCGGTCCGTGCTGCGGGCTTCTTATATCCCCGCCACACGGACCGAGCGCGCTTGTTTTTCCCCCACTCCTTGGTTTTCGGCCAATGGGAGAACGCGTTCGTTTTCCGGGCTCTTTTTTGCCCCGTTACAGTACTCGCCTTAAATCATCCCCTCCTGCTGCTCAGATGGTTTCCAGAGTGGTCACCTGGTAGCACGGTAGCGTCTGCGGTCAGCTTCATAGTAATTCTCATCCAGTAAGATTCGTACCAGGATGCCGTGTATCGGCTCAGCATATAATACGTGTTTTGTTGGAATTCAAAACACTAGCATTATATGCCTTTGGCCGATACACGGCATCCTTATGAGCAGAGAGAATTTATCTTTTTCTCTCTGCTATGAGATATGTTTGGTATCTACTGGTGACCTCTCAATGCTATGTGATTTAGAAACAAGGATTAGAGAATATTGCACTTTGGATTTAGTAATGACACATTGAAATATATTTTATTATCTATCTGGGAAGAAGAATAATTCGAGTTACATACGACTGAAGATTACTACTCACATTGCACCATAAGTTTAAATTAAATACGATTTTTTTTTTAATTCTCTCCAATGAATCTTAGACTTTTACAAGAAACAGAACAAAGTAATAGTATCAATTTTTACATTGGCGTAAAGTGAGCAGACAGAAGACTACCCGAGTCAAAATTTTTGGGCTCGTTCACCCTACATTTCGACTTCCAGCTTACTTTCAATGTACATTTCTTTGATGTCCAAGAAGTCCCGCTAGAATCTCACCTTCCTTTCGCCGTTTTTCGAATTAACGTCTCCAATGTAAGGTGAATGAGTTCAACTTACCTGATTCACCTTACATTCGACGTCTGCGACTTATCAGAAATCCAGTGTAGGGCGAAAGGTAAAGTGAATGAGTTCAACTTACCTGGTTCACCTTACTTCCAGCTTTTTGAACTTATTGCCAGAAAAAAAATAAAAATGAATAATAAATTTACAAAAAATATCGATTTTATATCCGGGAATTTACATTTTTTTTTTTAATAACTCTTTTTTTATCCGATTCATACCTTTTTTGCGATCCGATGCATTTTTGTGGTGCATCATGATCGGGGATGCATCTGTAATCGCATGATAACGAGATATTTGTGCCCCTCCTCGATTTATTCATTGAATTCTTTTATTCCTCATTTTTGGCCAACATTTCCAAAAATGAGCGAGATAGAGAAATTTAGTGCCGATTCCATCTTGGGAAGAATTTCGAGAGCTATAAAAAAGGATCCAGGTGAAATTGCACTATCTCGTTCAGTTCCTGAGAAATATTGAAAAAATGAATGGAAAAAATTGGTCTCCTTGAATTGCCAGTTTTTTTCATTTTTGGCTAATATCTCGAAAAATTCATATCTCGAAGTGAGATAGAATGATTTCACCGTGATTTTCAGGCAAGTGCCCATGAATCCTGAAAGAAGCGATATTTTCCAATTGAAAATCCTGCAAATTGATTGTAAAAAATCTTGTCTTTTACCTCTTTTGAAAAATTTCACGGTATCACCTCTAGAGCTGAAGATGTTTTGAAACCGTGAATTTCTCAAAACAAAGAGAATTCTCAAAAGTAAAAAAAAAATTATTTCTGGCGCTTCTTCTCCAGCTGAAATGCATCTTTTATGAATTAATTAATTTATCATTATCTTAGATTTGTTATCAATTATTATTATAAATTCGATTCATTATTATTTTTCTTTTTTTTGAGAGAGCCTAAAAGGCGCAATGAGGATCGAGATAGTTATATGTTTCAGATTAGCAGCAGTCAACGAGAGAACTCCAGGCGGTCACCGAAGTTAAGCAGCATTGGATCTGGTTAGTACTTGGATGGGTGACCGCCTGGACGATCTCGAGAACTACTAGACCGAATTCCTTTTTTTTTTTTTTATTCATTTCATTAGAAGAAAACTAGAATAACCGTGCTGGGGGGCTATTTTTAATCAGACAATTGACCGCGAAATCAATGAAAAACGCGAATTTAGGGGAAAAAGGCATGAAGGGAGGGGATGGAGGAGAATTTTTAGAAAATTTCAACTTCCTTTGAACGTACAAAGTGGAAGAAACTCAACTTACTTCGAACTTACAAAGTGGAAGAAACGCACATTTCGGCCGTTTTGTAGGTTCAAAGTAAGTTTAAAATACACGGTGACCCTACGCCGTTCAGCTTCCTTTCGCTCTCCTTCAACCTACAATTTTTGTAAGTTGAAACAGAAATTGAAACCACCTAAAAATTTCGACTCGGGTAATTGTATTCCGTTTGGTACCGTTAATCTCTTTACAGTAGTGCTTTCTGAACGTCTCAGCACATTTCCAATTTCCTCGATTCAGGATATCTTGGAGTGGGAGGTTGTCCAACCATCCTCGCGATGCCACTGCTGCTCGCACACTTCCTGGTGAAGCCTCAATACCCGCATCTTTCAGGACCGACCGAATCCACCCAGCAATTACGGTTTTGGAGGCTGCTTTCACTGGACCAGTGACGGTGATGAAGAGAGCGTCGGCATTATTGTCTTTTCTTCGCTCCTCAGACTTCTTTATCATCGCTCTAATAGCTGTAATTGGACAGAGCCAAATGTTCTCATGTCGAGAGAGTTTCCATCCTCACTGCCTAAATGCAGCTCGATCTGTTTTTGCACCAAACGCCGGCCACAGTATTATTTCTTGTCCCAGATTAACTAAGTGGTCTTTTGATATCTTCAAGAGGGTCAGATCATGAATACGTCTACCAGATGCTAGTAGAAGTAGTGCTGCGGTTCTTCTGGACAGTTCGAAAAGAGATAGACTGGTTGCTTGAGTAGCTAACCAATTAAACAATATTTGTGCATCCCAAATGGGTGATTTTATCTCCCGTGGCCTCACTGATGCTATTGCCTTCAAAAACTGGCGCACAATAAACTCAGAAGATAGGCTATTATTTAATTTACCTGAACAATACGTTGCTATCGCTGATTTGTGTAGCAGAATCGTGTTGTATGCTAGCTTCTGCGTGATAAATAAGTTAGCTAGGAATCTTGCTAGATCCTGACCCTGTGGAGCTCTGGGATCGATGCCTTTTTCTTCGCACCACCTTAACCATCTCCGAAGAGGGGCTTTATGAGTCTCCAGAGTTGATAAACGCCAACTCTCCTTCACTAAATCTCTTTCCTCAGGGGACCAGTCTTCCGCTAAGTCTCCCCACCCCCAACTTTCCACACTTGTTGTGTAAGGTGTTCCACCCGTTGAGGGGGTTTTTGAGTTGTCAAGTCCACTAGAGCCTTGTCCAGGTTCGGGATGGTTAACGGAGGCTCTTTGCTCCTGCTGGCTAAGTCGCTCATCCAAAATGTCTGGTCCCAACTTGGTGCTACTACCAGAAAGTGACCTCTGCACCGATTGAGGTGTGCTAGGACTCTTGGTAACAGGTTTGGGGGTGGAGAAACCCATGCTAGGAGGTAATTCCAGCATCCACTGAATGCGTCGATGAAGCAGGCGTATCGATCGTTGCAGTCCTGCGCAATGTATTGCTTGACTGCGGCTGACGTTGACGATGCGAACAGATCGATTTCTGGGACTCCCCATCTTTCGACAATTCTGTCTGTTGCTGTTGGAAGTAAGTGTCACTCGGGGAGTAGCTTTCTTCTTGATAGCCTGTCTGCTATCCCATTGTAGCGACCTGGGAGATAAGCCGCTGAAAGGGTGACTCCGAGGCGGTCCACCTCTAGAAGGATCTTGTGAGGAAATGCGTATACGGCTCCTTGTGTAAGCAAGTCGTCAGCGCTGTAGCTCCGTACCACCACTCTAACTCGGTCTTGACTTTCAGTGGAAGAGTCAATCTTTGTCTTAGTCTGTGCTATCGAAAATTGGTTAAAAATCTCTGGAGATGGCGGCAGTGAAGACGCCCTCTATGAACGACAAAGTTGGCGAAATTCAACTGCCCCAAAAGACTCTGAAGCTGTTTTAGAGTACAACTTCCTTCCGATCTGATTCTCTCGATGAGGTGGACAATCTTGTTGGCCTTGGCTGTTGGTAGACTCATGCGGTTCTCTCGAGTGTTCCACATTAGTCCCAAGAATTCGATCTCCTGGCACGGTTCCAGTATACATTTCTGGAAATTCACCTGCCATCCTAGCCATTTGAGGAGATCTGTGGCTTCAGCCGTCTGGGACGCCAGTCTGGTTCTGTCTTTAGAGGCCAAGAGGAAGTCGTCCAGGTAGACTACCACCCTCATACCCCGCGACCGAAGGATTTCCGCAATCCAATTCGTTACTGTCGGGAAGGTATGAGGGGCAGATGAGAGGCCAAAGGGCAAGCTCGTCATCTGCAGCAGCTCCCCGTCGTAGAGGAGACGAAGGAGGCTGCGATGTGACTCTGCTATTGGGATGTGGAAGTACGCCTGGGAGAGATCGATTCTTGTCAACCAGTCTCCACTCTGTGAAAAACCGGAATTTTGTAATGAGAGATGAGATAAAAATCTTTCACCCGTACATGGTTGTTGAGGCCTCGTAAATCGAAGATGGGACGTACTCCCCCGCTGTTCTTCTTGATGAGGAACATTTTTGAAATAAAGCTTAGGCCGGGGTGACGTGGTCGTTCTAGCACCTTCTGTTCCTTTAATACTCGGATCTGCTCTGTCATCTCTAGGGACAGACTTGTCATGAATCTGGACCCTCTCCAGTTGGCTATCAATTTGGGCTTCGTGACTAATGGAACTCGAGCACAAATAATCTTTAGAATGTATAATGAGGCTCCCATCTCTCTCCATCTGCCTTGGAAGTCGGCTAGTTGACCTCCTGAAAAGGTCTGAGGGGGCCGATAGTCATTTATCAGAGGATTTACGAAAGGAGTTGTCGGGCTTTGGTTTAAAAGGTTCCTTCTTGATACCTGGTTTGGCTCTTGAATGATGACGCTGTCTATCCTGATTATTTCTCTGAGGATAAGCCGGCTTACCTGCTTGCTGGTAAGACTGGCCAGAACTCTTGGACTGACTTGAGTCTCTTCTCTGAGGAGTTTTCTTGGATACATAAGCTGGAGTGTTCAGCCACGACTGAGCACTACCAAGTGATTGTATCAGAGGAGATAATTTTTCCTTACCAAAAAGATACTCCGCACTGGGTGGTACTTTACGTAGGGCCATCTGCACGTTTTTATTTTGAAGCTCAGCTAGAATCCGCTCCCTCCGGAGCTCGATGCATTCTGCTCGTTTGCCACGAATAACCTGAAGATTCTGTTCGATCTTTTTCGATACCTGCGGTCCTGCCCCGAAACCCGAAGAGAACTTCTCAAACAGTGAATCTGGATTGAGATCCTTGGGATTAGAAAACGCCCAATCGACGATGCCTTGGAGATTAACCTTCAATAAATCCTTCTGTTCAAGAATTGCATCTGACAGACCCGCCAAAGTACGTTCAGTTGGTAATAGCGGATCCTTCTTCTTGTCGAGGTAGCAGAGCTCCTCATTTACCTTCAAGTCGATAAAGCCGGGCGCGGCCGTGAAATTCTTCAATGCGCTAGAGTATCTGACCTCTTTCCAATCGGATGAATCAAATCTTTGTAAATTATTGAGTTCATCCAAGCGGCTCTTAATTGCTAGTCGAATCGTTCTTTTTTCATCGACTTCGGTCTTTAGTACCCCAAAGTTCAGGATCTTATTATTCCCTTGTGGTTTCGATAGGAAACCTTGGGGGATAACCGAAACCTCTGTATTCTGTGCTTGATGAGGTTGCATTGTTTGTGTCAAGATTAAGTTAGATAAATATTGAATCTGATCTTGCATCTCACGAATACTCGTACTTTTTGTCTTACGCTTCTTTGGGGGGGGGGGGGGCAGATCAGAATCCTCGCTGGACGCATCAAAATGGCCGGGGGTCGACTCCTCATTTTCTTTTTGTTCTGAGTCGTCCTCTCCCCGGTCAGTTACCCGAGCTACTTCACTTTCTGACTTTTTTTGATTAATCGTTATACCTGAGACTGATCTACGATAATCAGCTGAATTTCATATACGAAAATAACTTCTTTAATTGTTCAAAAAAACTTTTGACGTGTTCACACGGCGAAAGTACTCAATGCTATGAAGCTGACCGCAGACGCTACCGCGCTACCAGGTGACCACTCTGGAAACTATCTGAGCAGCAGGAGGGGATGATTTAAGGCGAGTACACAATAGGTTCTCTCATAGCAGAGAGAAAAAGATAAATTCTCTCTGCTCATAAGGATGCCGTTTATCGGCCAAAGGCATATAATGACTACGAAGCGCACCGTTCAAAGAGTAACGAAAGACTGAATTGCTTAGTATGTCTTTTACCCTTTGCATCTAGACAGCACAGTTAAAAGTTCCTAACCTTTCACCCTACAATCCCTCCTTTAAAACTCAATAAAAAAGGGAAGAACCCGAAAATTCCTGTTGAATTTTGTGGAGATTTTCTTCTAAGTCCCACACATTGGAAATTTTTCTAAGTTCCAAACTGGGAACATCTTGTGACGACGCGAGAACAACTTTTGACGTACCCGGAAAAATTGTAATGCAGCAGTAAAATATTTTTATGGTTATTACCCCTTGACCGGTAATGGGGTAGTTTCACTCTGCCAAACCAAATTAAATTTCCCCAGATTTTTTTGAGTTTTTTTGTTTTAATGTGGTGTATCATGATTGACCAGAGGTCGGTCACAAGATTTCAAGGCTGAGAGACATAATCCTAATTAAATTTTTCCAAAAACATGTAACTTTTGCCGGAAGTTGGTAACCAATAGAATGAAAAAAAACAACCATTGAATATAATTGAAATTATCACCACGTTTTGCGTAACCCAAGGCCACGACGGGGACGTAGTGGTGCACAGGCCTCAAAAAACCTAACACGACCTACCCTATGCGACACTCGGGATTTTGATGAAGAAATGTATTGACTCAAACACCGCTCACCTTCATTGAGCATTAAAAATTTTAATTTTTTAACTTAGTAAGAAAACAAGTACATAAAGCATCAAAATGCGTACCTATTCCTTTAGTCAATAATTAGTACACATCGCGTGGAACAATATCAATCAAAAAAAATATCATAAAATTGTAACGAGAAGAAAAAAAAAAACCAAAGCGAAAAAAAACTCGATAAATTTAATACGGCTTGAATGAAAAATCAAAATACTCATCTAAAATCTGGATTTTCCAAGGAAAAACACCTGCAGTGGTGGCAACTAACTTTTAATACAAAACACACAGTTTTGATGTTTCACTGCAGACAACCAAAATCAAACTGGCCTAGAAAAGGCTCATGTGGTTGAATTACCAAATTTACCGTTTTCTTAAGACCATTGGTCTCTGTTTATCATTGTGTTTTCACACTGACTGTCTTTGTCAGGAAGATATCGATTATTTCATTGTCTCTTCACCTCTCATCAAGTTCCCTCTCTCCTTACTCAATCAAAACAATGATACTCTGCTCTATTTAAATTAAATTATTATTCCTCTGATATTTCAGAAGTAAAATTTGAAAATGCTGAAATTTATTTATCGATTTGTTGAAAACAATGAAATTACTTCGAGCTATTTAACTCGAAGCAAAATATTCAAAAAAAATATTTTCACCTTAATAAAGTTAAATTTTGAAATTATTATAATCAATGCGACAGTTGAAACTAGCTATGGCTAAAAAATGATCAAAAAATTCGGACTCTAAATGTTCAAAATAGATACTTTTAGTTGGCTGAGCTCTACTCCCCCTTTACCCCTTATACCTGATTCAATAGTTCCAATCCTTGTGAAGATGAAGAACAGCGTGTACACATTTCTTCTATTCATCGAAAAGTAGTGACAGCTTTGAAATCACAGACTGTCTTATGAAATCGAGGAAAAAAATGCGAGAACAAAGGAATTTGAAGACAACAACATTATACGTACAACTCAGAACACTTATTTTTCGACTCGGGTTTAGGTACAGATAAAGCTGAGAAAAAACGTTAAAAAATTTGCAATTTTTGCAAAATTAGCAATGTTCAGCTCAATTTAAAAAAAAATACTTCATTTTTTGTTTTCTTTTGAGCAGAATAATCAACTATTGAAAAAAAAAAAATCTCAACTTCTTATAAAATTTCAATTTTTTTCATGTACCCCACTTTGCCCCAAACTGCGATAAGAATGGACCAGCTCTCCCAAAAATGCTTCAAATACTCAACAGAATGATCAATTACTAAAAAAAAATAAAATCTCAACTTTTAATAAAATTTTGATTTTTTTGGGTACCCCACTTTGCCCCAATGGGTTGAACATGATCGACGTGAGTTCATTGATTGAAAAATCAAAAAGATAGGTAAAAAGAGAGATGACATCAAATTTTGGGCCCTGAAAGCCCTCTCTTTTCCTTAGGCACCCCACTTTGCCCCGGTCTCCGCTATATACATATATATATATATATATATATATATAGGGGAAGGGCGGGCAATATGGCATAGGGCGGGCAAAATGACATAGGCAAATTAGAAAAAAAAAATTTTTTATGAAAAATTAGAAATAATTTATTTAGATGAAGTTCTCATCGTAGATCGCAGTACACGATTCGATGGGTTTGGTGGCTCATCATCTTCATCACTGGATGAAGATAAAGAACCGAGTGATGAAGATGAAGAACCGATGGTGGAATCACTCAGGGTACTGTCCGAGGCCGCTTCCTCTTGTTCCACTCTCGCATTCTTGCGTGGAGGACGCCCGGGACGTTTTCTCGGCTGTTTGGACTGATTTTTTCGTGAATTCAGAGTAGATTTTCGTTTCAAGGCCTTCAGGAAATCTATATGCTCACTGCTCGTTAAAACAGTGGGTTTTCCTGCAGGACGTCGGCGTTTGCGTAGGGTTCTCTCATGGGCAACGGGCAGTGGAATTATCTCTTCTGGTGGGATATGGAGATTCCTAGTTTGATGTTTTCCAATTTTCTCAAATCGAACACCATAACCACCTGAAATGGAGAAAAACTTTATTATTCTTGTGCAATATGGGGAATAAATAATTTAATTGACGTTCAATATTCTGAATGGGCCTTAAACGGGCGAAGAAGATTAAATAAAAATATGAAATAAAAATTAATGTGAAATTCACTCGTAGATGGTGCTGGTTCAGACGATTCCTTTCTTCGCTGATCCATCTTTCGGTCCAACTCTTCATCTGATTCAGAGGCTTCTCCTTCTGGCTGATAATTCAGTGTTCTACGCGTTCTTGAGCGTGCAAATTGCTGTACATTTGAGGTTGAAGGTGTCTCTTCTGTGTCTGAACTCAACTCGCTGAACAAAGGTCCATCCGATATCACTTCGCGAATGAAGGAATCATTTTCTTCTTCTTCTAATTCAAACTCATCATCGGGACTGAGATTATTCATCATACGCAGCGGTGGCATTGATGCTTCTGGGGTCAATATCTCGCCTTCTGAAACCATAGAAGTCTCACCAGCATCTTTCCTATGACGAGGGACAAATTGTGTGTCTGATGTTGGTGGAGCTACAAGAGATGAGGTCGTTGGGGAGTTTTGATGGGAGTTGAATACACCATTTCTTCTGGGCGAACAGTGAGGACTATCCTCAAGGCCCACCAGTCGGCTCATGAACCCCATCGACCATCTGAAGATTTTTTTCATCCTGGACTCAGTTCTGGGCTGTTCGATAGCTGAAGTAGAGTGGGATGGTGATTCTGTGGGATTTTGTAAGGTTTCTGAGAGCTCAAGTTCACACGAGTTCTGAGGAAATGATGGAGAAATCCCTTCTTCAGCAGCAGATTGTTGCATTCTCCAGTTTCCTTCTTCATCTTCTCTTTCTTCTTGCAACAAGTGTCCCTCAAGCTCTTCTATCTCCTCTTCTGGTGCTGATGATTCATCTTCTCTTCCTCTATCTACTTCTTCATCTTCTTCATCATCGGCTGAAACGGACAAACCACTGATTGTGTGATTCAGCTGCTGAATGTCGTAGTCTACATCATCAATCAGTGGCTGATCAGCCAGCGTTTCACCTGCATCAGTGTCTAACGTTTCGTTTGTCTCGCGGTTTGACTGAGCTCCATCCTGAATATTATCCGGTATCCTCCCCGTGGACAAAGTCGAGGGCATGAAGTCCATTTCTGTGAAGACCTCACGATTTACAGGCCACATGCCGGTTTTACGGAAACCGCTGTAAATGGACTCTGCCTTGCCAGCTTTCATCAGAGCTCTCGACATAAGCGCAGCAACCTCTGATATCGCCAAGTTACAGTTTCCATATTCCCGCTGCCATTGTTTGACTTCTTGGCCATAAGCAGTGGAAACTGGCTTCATGATGCTGACGTCTAAAGGCTGCATTCGGTGGGTGGAATGAGGTGGGAGGCAGATGATGTGGACATTGTTCCGTCTTGCGTACTGAAGAGCATCCAAATTATAGGAGTGGATGCGACTCCCATCGAGAATTAACGCCACTGGACTCTCTACGGTTGGCTTTGTCTTCGAAACGAACCATTTCAGCCATTTCAAGAAGTGCTCCGCTCTCATCCACCCATTGCCACTCGCCAACGACCAGCTTCCTTCAAGGGCGCCCTCCAAGAACTTCTTATCATTTTTTTTTCGTGGAAATACGAAGAGTGGTGGCAAAATAGTCCCTGATGCACATATGCAGAGCTCGATGGTAATGAGCTGGCCACGTTCCCCAGAGGTAATTTGGCCAACTTGTTTCCTGCCTTTGGTGGCAATGATTTTCCCCAAATACTTTGGGACGGTGGAGACTCCCATCTCATCCACATTGAAAATCCTTTCAGGGGAAAACTCATGCTCAGACACCAAATCATCCCACAAATTGAAATAATTGTGTACGACAATTTTATTAAAACCCAGAGCTCGAGCGGTAGACGTCGCTTCCGGTTTACGAAGAGTCATTGTCGGATTTCGCTTAAAAAAATTACTCAGCCATTTTTTTCCTGCCATAGCATTGGCAAATGGATGCTGGATTTTGTTAGCCTCTGCTAATTGAAAGACTAATATTCGGAGCTCCTTGCTGGTCAAGCCGTGCAGTACTGATTCCTGTTTCTTCAAATACTGAATTAAATGTTCTTCTTCCTTCGCATTGAAAACTGGAGACAAACTCCCTAAACCTATTCGAAGCAATCAAAATCAAAATAAGAATAGAAAATCGGAGTGAAAGTGGAAATTTGTCATGAATAAGCACAAGCATGTGATGAGATAAAGAAAATTTTTATGTGAATACTCACCCTTCATACAAGTCAGCTCCATGTCAGGGTTTAATCGATGGCTCTTGACTCTGCGTGCTAGTGTTGTGGGCGATTTGATATGGTATGTTTCAGCAGCTCGTTTGTAGCCCATCTCGTTCGAAATAACAGCTTCAACTGCTTTCATCATATCTTCCTCAAGCCAGCTTTGTCTATCAGTTTTTTTAACAAAATCGTTCACCATCTTGGCGTTTAATGATTATTATTTTCTAACACTTAAATTTTAAACTGAATTCTCTATTCATAACCTGGAGGAACTCAACACTTAATTTATTTTTAATTTACAAGAATTTTTCACTTAATTTATTTTCAATTTACAGGAATTTATTTACAACACTCAATCTATTTACAATTTATCAAATTTATACACAATTTATTCATAATTTTCACACAATTTTTTGAAAGTTTCATTAATTAACTGCACTTTATTCACAATAATTATTCGTTAATAATAATTTGCACCACAGAAGTCACGAAACACAATTTAAAAATTTAAAAACTCGAAAACATCAATGCCATCTGGCGGTGATATTTTTCAACACTTCAAGAATTGAAATTGCAGCGGAATTGGAAAATTGATTCAATTAATCGATAATTGAGATTTCTACTCTATCCGTGAATTTTCTCTTTTTTTTAAATTGAATTTATCTATCAATTCATCCAAGTTATAAATCCATTGAAACTTCAGTTCAAAGAACCGAAAAACCATGAAAATATATTTTTTTTGGTGTCCTTAGACATTGCGGTTGTTAATATTATCAATAGTAAATAATAAAAAAAAAAAAAAAAAAAAAAAAAAAATTCATTTTTGGGTATGTCATTTTGCCCGCGGTATGCAATTTTGCCCGTGGGGACAAAAAACGATCATATCGGAATGAAAAAAGTGCAATGATTTCTTTATCACATACTGAAGCTCATGAGAAAAAGAAAAATTGGCTGCAAGGCATCCGAAAAGATGCTATGCCATATTGCCCGCCCTTCCCCTATATATATATATATATATATATATATATATATATATATATATATATATAAACTCCTGATTTTCCTTCAAATGAAATTATACTGCTAGTTGCAATAGATTCACATGTACCGTATCATGTAAGGGGAGGAATTTCTCGTGATGGGAGTATATCGTAATTTTCAACATTCGTTATAACGAATGTTGAAAAGTGACGATAGCAAAATATTCAGTAAAACTGAATTTATAGAGGTGAATTTGGGTAACTGGACTCTTTCATTCATGTTACACGTCCCAAATAAGTATAGTTATTCACCATTGTGTATATGACAATAAAATCTGTGAAAAATAGCAACAAAGAATAGCTCGATTTGATCTCGACTATGTAATTACGTTAAATTTACCATCGGGAATTCCCTCAGTGTATGACACCAAAATGAAGATTCAGAACGACAACTGGACAAAAACGTTATGAGTAGTCGAATTGGTGTTATAGCAGACCCGGGCATATTTCAGGTAGTCGAGAGCACGTCGTTTTGATCCCATTGCCACTCTTTGTACCTGGGACCAGTCCGGCCATAAACCGTAACCCCCCTCAATGATTTAATTACTAATATTTCGGTGTACCGACATTTTTGAAGAGGAACTACGTGTGATTACGTGCATAGTTCCAGATTTTTTCAATGACAAGTATCATATGAAGAAACTCAAGAGTATCCTTTCCAGACTCCTCTTTTTGTATCCGAAACAATCACAACGTCAAATATTTTACGATATGAACAAAAAAAAAGAAGCAGCTGAAGAGTGAAGAAGCGAAATCAAATGAGTATTTTAATCATGAAATCCCTTTTTTCTCAATTTCGCGTTAACTGGATGAGGTATCGCAATTCTATCCGAATCCTCTCGTGTAGCCCTCGAAATTCTCTGGCAAGGAAGATTCCATTATCAGTTTCAACTAACATGATTGAATTGACTGAGCTCTCATAAATTTTGCTCTTAAACTACTGTAGCATATGCTTCGTTGAGAGATAATTTTTGCAGCAAAGTCCAAATACATTCATATGAATACAAATTGGAATCAGAGTAACAAGCATAGGTAATAGCATACGATTTCGTAGTTTTGCTTTTACTACTGAAATTACACTGAACATTCTTTCGATATTGGCGTTGCTAATTGGTAAGAAAAGAGCGCGAATGGCAAATGAAGCCAATTCCTTAAAAAGTCAGTTCCCACTTGTGTACTGGAGATTTTATACTGTGATTCAAGGAATAGTCCAAGGAATGGATCCAAGGAGAAATGGTTGAAGTTGAAAAAATTTAAATTAATGGTATCTATTATACATGGATGTGAACAAGCTCATCTATCGTTCTAGAACGCATAGTATAATTAGTAATGAAAAAAAAAAAAAATGAACCAAGCAGGTATCAATACATTAAGCTACCTAGCAAACAATTGTTATGGAATATTTTCAAACAACTGATGAATCAGGGCATGGAGAAAAGAAGGAATGCAGGCATAAACTTTCAACAGAATATGTTATTCCATTCTCAAATGATGAGAAAAATTTTTATCACAGAACGATGTAATACATGATAAAGCATGAATAAATGATTCATTCATTTTAAAAATAAGCGATTTTCTTTCGTTAAACCTTACACAATCCTAGAAAAAAGAACTATCTAGATTCACTTGTAATAATCACCGAAATTTACATGAACTTCAAAAATATTCTTCATTTTGATTTTATTTCTTATTATTCCTACCAGAGAATGACAAATCGAATTATTTTTGCTCCGCGGTAGATGATACTTTTCTCTTATGAAGAGATCTAATGAGACCTTATTTAAAAACGAATTTGGATTAGAAAGGAAGGAGGAATTTATTAGAGGGTATCAGCGTGAAGCACTACTACGCCTTCAAAATTCCACGGATATTGGATGTTGTTGAACCGTAGGGAGGACTTATCGGTGATCTTAAGGAGGTTTTCTCTGGATGTCCGATTGCTGCAGATGTCTCGAAAGTCGCAGAATTCGTTCCAGAAGAATGAGTACATTATTAAATAAATCAATTAAATTGAAGAATTAAATCAATTAAATTAATTAAAATGCACAAGTTTCCGAAAAAAATTGCAGGTGTTCGGATTCGATCTCGAGTGAGTATCGAAGCTCACAACTTTCTGCTTTCCGGGCAGCTGCTTTACCATTCATCTACCGATCATATTAATCAAATATTTCCTGTCATTTTTTTATTCTATCCGTTAATAAAAAATAGAAATATCTCACTTCGCGAATTGAAATAAATTTAATCGCGAATGAGAACTAATTTGCAAATAAGATTAATTCTCAAAAGAGATGTATTCTTTCATCCTTCTTATAAAGTATATATTTAACGAGATATGCGCATTCAAAGTTAACACGAAATGAACCTACACGGTTTTCTTTCTCAAAATAGGCAATGTTCATAACTTTCTCAAATTATTCTTTTTCTTCCTCGCCTCAAATGACTTTCCACAATCATTCCCACAGCATACCTAAAAATGAACAAAATCTAAAAACATCACTTGATCACTTGGTCAATGAGTAGAATAGCACGGAATATCCTATATATAGATTCAAGGAAAGAATATGTTTGCATTAGATAAAAGACGTGAAACATTCTCTAGCAGTACGCGTTCATACTTTTGAAACGCCGGAAAATATTCCATTATTTTAAAAGTTCAAGAAATTATTGTTCGAACATTATTAGACTGCCACAAAAAAAATTGTCGAAGTCTTTTCTATGATAGATTTCGACTACCACTAAGGAAATTCAATGTTAAGGCTGTAATAAAATCTATTCAGCTTAATTATCTTCAAACGATTCGGTGTCTTTCCTCCTTAATTCTATGTGTTTGTTCATTCGCTCTGATATTTTTAGAATGCCTTGCAAATATTCGACGATAGTAACGATTTGAGTAATAGTCTTCTGCACATCAGGCTATATTAGATATATCCCCATCTAATTCTATGTGCTCATTCTATTTGAGTAAAAGATAAGAAGTATTGGAAGTAGAACGTTCTGTTTTATTACGGAAGGCTTCAGAAACGGTCGAGCATATTTTTTCACATCCATTAGTCTTTCTCATTACTTTACAGTTTTAACGATTGGAATTTTCTTGTGAATCCGATATTAGGAATGAGTACGCTCAAGGGACAGCTTCTGATATTTCTCATCATCTGTATAAATGAGTCGTTGGGTGTCATCGACGCCCCGTATGATGCAGGTAATAGAAAGAGTCAGTACTATAGAATATAATACTCATTTATTATTAAACAAAAAACCATAATTGTTGTTTCATCAGCCAAACAAATATGGGAATTTTACTCAACGCTAGATGAATTAAATTTGACATGTTTAGCCAATCCCAGAACAGTCCACCAATTTTTCAGTAATGACCCTGAATTAAATAAAAAAATCAGAGATCAAATGTATGAAATTCATGTGCTATTACGTGAAATTGAAAATTCCATAAATTCTGAGATGAAGAATAATTTGGCCAAGATTGTGAGATCTACAGTCTTCGCACACAAGTGTGTAGATTCAATGGAAATATTCATTAGCAGTATTGCTGATGATTACAAAACATTTTATCAGATAATGATTCAGAGTGGTCATATTTATGATCTTTCACTTCATAATTTGACAACATCAATTTTTCCGAATATTGAATCAAACATTGGAATGATACGGAAGATTATGACTGATCCAGACGAGATGTTACCGGGTCAGTCAAGTTTGATAGCTGCTGTTAATGGTTACGCAATGGTAAGAATCTTCCAGACATTATAATAATAATAATAAGCCAATAGTGAGGAGATGAAAGAGAATGAGTCGATTCTCTTGCCGATATTGATTGGAGAATATCTTGAAAACAAGTGAGAAATTGTTAAAAAATGAAAAAAAAAATTATCCGGCTTTCTCTCTTCACTCCTGCATGAGGATAATGAATATCAAGTTGAACATGATTTTGAATGAATGATATTTTGTTAGGGGTGAGCGAATACTTCTCGAATCGAATAGTAAGATTCGATTCGATTCTCGAAACGAATAATTCGAATTTCGAATATTCAATTCGCAAATCGAATAATCGAAATTTGAATGATTCGATTCGATTCTACATTTACATAGTCAACATTTTGTTGACAAAATGTTTTTCTTCCATTGATTGTCAAACTGCAAAAAAATATTATATGCTTTTATACAAAACTATAAATAATTTAAATGACGCGCTACCGTGATGGATTTTCTCTTCTCGACTGCAGGGGAAATTGTGACAGCGAAGAGAACTTCACTGTCTCCTGAGAGTGTTGAGTCCCTTCTTTTTTTGAGTAAAAATTTAGATTAAATGGTATATTTATGGATCGGTTATCAGCTTTGAGGATGATTGGGATGCACAGTCGGGGAAAAAATTGATTTTTGGTATGAAAACGTAAAGAACAGCGTCGACAAGATAAACGGCCCAAAACTGATTCAGTAAGTGTTTGAAGAATGTAATAAGGAACATAATAAGCTCTAGAAACAAGAAATTAATTGAAAATTGAAGAATTGGTATCTTCTTTTACATTTCTTTGAATTTTTCAACATTTAAGTGAATGTAAAAAATGACACCAATTTTTAAGTTTTCAATTGAGATTGTGTTTCTCAGGCTTATTTCATTCCTCATCACATTCTCTATAGACTCACTGAATCATATTTGAGAATTTCATCTTGTGTACGCTGTTATTAAAAATTTTATGAAAAAAAAAAAAAAAATTTCCAATCGTATCTCTCAAACATCTTTAAAAAAGCTCCAGAAACGAATATTTATGAGAAAAAAATCTGAGAAATCATTTCAGAACACACATACAAAATGTAAAAAAATGCACAGAATAAATCTTATCTCGTTTTATCTAAATTTTATCGAGTTTCCATATTGTGATGATGGCAAGGCTATTGAGAATAGATAAAAAAATTTTGAAATTAAACGAATTGAATATTTGAATTCTGAATCTAATATTTATGTTCGATTCACTTCGAATTATGTGGCGTTTCGAGTTATCTGCTGACCCCTGGCAATAATAGATCATAAAAGCGATTCAAAAAACTATTAATTCGAATAGCTCAAAGATTTACGAATTATTTGATTTTTTGCCTCCTTTGAATTATTCGATTCTTCTTAGTTTTTCTCAATTTTTCGTGAATTATCCGGAAATTTCGAATTTTTCGGAGTTTTTCGAATCATTCGAAAATTCGAACATTCGAATGATTCCAATAACTCGAAGATTCGAATAATTCGAAAATTCGAGTTATTCGATTCGAGTTTCGAATCGAATATTAATATTCGATTCGATACGAATAATTCGCGCGTTCGAATTATTCGCACACCCCTATATTTTGTCTATAATGAACTTTTTTGATATAGGCTCGACACAACGAAATATGCAACCTCTATCGATCAATTGATGAAATTCTAGTTTACGTGTTTAAAATAGTAGTCATAGCCGAGATAAGAACCAGTGTCATGTTGCCCTTTGCAAACTTATGTCAATGCCAGCGTAAACGAGGTATCATTATCTAAATTAATTGATAATCAATCTACAACACACTCATTTGCGGAGAGGGAGCACAGGATCTATCTATTTTTTTGTCATTCACTTTTGAGGAATATCTCGAAAACTAAGCGAGATAACGGAATTTCACCTGTGTGTTCTATCTTTTTCTGTAGAACTTTTCCGGAGCCACAAAAAAGAATTTGAATGGAATTACGTCATCTAGCTTGGTTCCCGAGATATTGTCGAAGAATGAATGGCAGAGAAAATGGACGTGTCGGTTGTATCTCCTGTGACTGAATTTATCATTGTTTTTCATACAGAATGGAAGACTATGAATGCTGTGGCTCTGACGCAATTCCAGAGATATTTTAGAAACTATGGGAGTATAATGAAACAACATTTAGACCTAACTACAGGCCTACATATGAGAGCTTGTGATCCCATAGATGGCGCGTGGATCATTGGTATTGATTTTTTTTTTATCGAGAACTACAAGTGAAAGAGTGATTACTATTTTTCTTAATGATGAAAAATTTTCAGATAAAAATTATTATGAACTCAACGAAATGACACAGACAATAATTTTTCGGTATCCGTCGACAGTATGCCCGTCTGAGTCTTGTCAAGATATGTGGCAACAAAAAACATCCCAATGTGACGCAAGATATTACGATGAACGAAGTGGTTGTTCGAGTACACCCACCAATTGTAAGAACTTGGGTGCTGTGAAAGCTTGTGTATTGGTGAGAGAATACTCCAAAAATGTTCAATAAAGCATCGACGATTCGTTAAAAATAATCAGAGATAAGAGTGAGATAAAAATAATTACTGGGAGTTTCTTTGGAAATTTGATGGTTTTAGCAAGAATTTGCAGGTCAAGCTTCTTCCATTACCGAAATTTTGCGGTTTTTGTCAGTACATCTCAATCAAAACAATCGAATAAAAAAAGAGGAAAAAAATTTTTTCCGCTTTCAACCCTTCGATCTCGTTATAACGTGTGCTCAAAAAAAAATTTCATCTCAAGATTTCAAAAAAAAGGACTTCAAGCTTTCCAACCATTTTTTTTCCATTCCGATCCGATGATTTTTGACGAAGTTACAGTCATTTGAAAATCACGACAAAAAACTGACAAAATTTACTGTTTCCACAATTTTGTTGCTGAGCGTATATAATTTTTTTTTTCATTGACACAGAAAAATGGTCTCAAAAAATTGCAATACGTAAACTCAACAATATTAGGTTTTTCTGGAAACAACTCCAAATGTCCGGAGGATGAGGGTTATATAATCGATAATGGAAAAGGCCCGGATTCCGCATATGCTACATGTGGCTGCCAGTGTCATGAGAATCATAACAAAATCAGTCTCGTGATTATGGAGATCAGAGTGTACCGCAATGAGTAAGTTTATGAATCATAACAGATAATCAAGGAAATCAAATTACTTCACTAATGAGGTTGTCATTAATTCATAATCTGCTTGAAGAGTCATAATTGGTCTACGATTCAAGCGAAGCAATGATATTCTACATATTCAACCAAGAGTAGGAAAATTAAGGGCTAATGGCTACATTCAGAGATATTCAGAGAGGTGGTTAGGAATTCCCAATGATATTGATGCATCTCAGATTCATTCTGTTAATAAAGAGACTGGCTTATTTTTCCTTGACGATGTCTTTTTACCACCAAAATTCGTTTTAACAGGTACTTGCGAATTATGCTCATCAAATATCGGGAGATGAATATGGGCCATCAATGATTATTTTATTGAATAATTATATTTTTAGGAGTTGGATTCGCCGAAGTAAGAAGAGGAACTGCAACAGGGTTGACCATTAACATATTTGGCGTACCTTTCGATTACAGAAGTGGCCAATTAAATCTTGGAGGGAGAATCCAATTATCCTCATCAAGTGCCAAGCCAGGGTAGCCAGAGCTATAAATTCATAATATTTGCACTATGAAGCGAATCGAAAAGATAGTCTAAAAAATTTTAATTGAAAAATTTGCTTCAATCCACAGACAACCTCTTTCATTTTTTCCAATGAGTTCACCCCAAACAGAGGAGCATAATACACCAAGTTCGACTGACATGAAATACGTTCACCTCCAACAATCACGTTCAAGAAGTGATTTCAGACAGTCAGTGCTAGCACTATTTGATGCTATACCAGTTACGTCGGATCCGCCAGCAGCATTGAGAGGAATTGGGATTTTCTATAAAAGTGTAAAAAATTATGCTACATTTATTTCACTCAGAACATACGGAGTCAGCTATGCACCATATTTTGAAAATTTCACATCCACTTACACAATGGAGGGCTGAGCACTACCATCCACCTAACGGCAACTTGATCAAATATAAGCGTGATAATTTCATCTATACCCGAGTCGAAATTTTTGGGCTCGTTCACCCTACATTTCGACTTCCAACTTACTTTCAAGGTACATTTCTTTGATGTCCAAGAAGTCCCGCCAAAATCTCACCTTCCTTTCGCCGTTTTTCGACTTTACGTCTCCAATGGAAGGCGAAATGTAAGGTGAATGAGTTCAACTTACCTGATTCACCTTACTTTCGACGTCCACAACTTATCAGAAATCGAGTGTAGGGCCAAAAGTAAAGTGAATCAGTTTAACTTACCTGGTTCACCTTACTCTCAGCTTCTTGAACTTATCGTCAGACAAAAAATGAAAATGAATAATAAATTTAAAAAAATATCGATTTTATTTCTGGGAATTTTCGGGATTTTTTTTTTTTTTAATAACTCTTTTTTTATCCGATTGATACTTCTTTCGCGATCCGATGCATTTTTGTGGTGCATCATGACCGGTGATGCATCTGTAATCGCATGATAAAGGGTCATTTGTGCCTCTCCTCGATTAATTCGTTCAATTCTTTTATTTCTCATTTTTGGCCAATATTTCGAAAAATGAGTGAGATAGAGAAATTTTGTTCCGATTGCATTTTGAAGAGAATTTCAAGAGCTACAAAAAAGGATTCAGGGGAAATTGCACTATCTCGCTCAGTTTCTGAGAAATATTGAAGAAACTAATGGAAAAAATTGGCCTCTTTGAATTTCCACTTTTTGTTCATTTTCCATTTTTGGCTAATATTTCGAACAATGAATACTCGAAGTGAGAGAGAATGATTTCACCCTGATTTTTAGGCAAGTGCCCTTAAATAAAAAAAAATCGATATTTTTTAATTGAAAATTCTGTAACTTGATCGCAAATGATAGGTATACTTCTTCAGAAAAATTTCACGGTATCACTAGAGCCAAGAATATTTTAAAAACGCGAATTTTTGAAACAAAAAAAAATCTCAAAAGTTGAAAAAAAAATTGTTCTGGCGCTTGTTTCACAGCTAAAATGCATTTCCTATGAGTTAACTAATTCATTATCATTTTAGATTTATTATTGATTATTAGTATAAATTCGATTTATCATTATTTTTCTTTTTTTTCAAGAGAGCCTAAAAGGCGCAATGAGGATCGAAACAGTTATATGTTTCAGATTAGCAGCAGTCAACGAGAGATCTCCAGGCGGTCACCGAAGTTAAGCAGCATTGGATCTGGTCAGTACTTGGATGGGTGACCGCCTGGACTATCTCGAGAACTACTAGACCGAATTCCTTTTTTTTTTTTTTATTCATTTCATTGAAAAAAAATTAGAATAACCGTTCTGGGGGGCTATTTTTAATTATACAATTGACCGCGAAATCGATCAAAAACGCGAATTTAGGGGAAAAAAGGCATGAAGGGACGGGATGGAGGAGAATTTTTAGAAAATTCCGACTTCCTTTGAACTTACAAAGTGGAAGAAACTCAACTTACTTTGAACTTACAAAGTGGAAGAAACGCACATTTCGGCCGTTTTGTAGGCTCAAAGTAAGTTTAAAATACATGGTGGCCCTACGCCGTCCAACTTCCTTTCGCTCTCCTTCAACCTACAAAAATTGTAGGTTGAAACAGGAATTGAAACCACCTGAAAATTTTGACTCGGGTACGTAATAATATCTCATTCATAAGTCCATTCTTGGATGGGAGGATTGTTCTATAATATCAGTTCATCTGTTTAGATAACATAAAAAATATAGAATGTATGATAAACTTATCCCACTAGATACATATCTTTCCTTTTCCCATTTTCATGTTCCATTGACAACGTTCATAGAGAATCTAAAAAAGGTCCAGTATTGAAGCGATAATTTTTCTATTAGACTATAATAAAAAAATATTGACGATAGAAATTATTAACGTGTAGAAAGTGGTTCTAGAATATATCCCAACTACAAGAAGAAGAATTTAATGTTCATCCTAAAATGAATTATATTCAGTTTCTTCTCATCTCAAGGTAAACTGTATTTCCTCAATGATTCTCCAAAATCTCGAAACAACCAGATGCTATTCATATCACTAGGGCCGGAGACTTCATTTAAATTTGAGTATCACTAAGTTGCTAAGCATCTAAGATACTCGAATCAATAAATAAATTTGATGATTGAATGAAATTTTAAATGTCTGAGTGACATTGGTGAGAGTTTTCGCACGTTTGAACTTTGAGGCGACCTCTGAACGGAAGTCTGAGCGGAACTCCGAGGTGAAATTTCAAACGCCTGAAAATTCACAGATGTCACTTTGACATTTCAAACTTCATTCAATCATCACATTCATTCATTGATCCGAGTATCGCAGTTGCTTAGCAACTTAGTGAGACTCTAATTTAAATGAAGTCTCCGGCCCTATATATCACGTATGAACAAGTAGTCAAGACAATGAGGTGCCATGAGTGAACAGTGAATCAACTAGTGACTCAAAGTCTCCAGGAATTTTCTGAATTCTTGCAGCACAATACTTGGAAACTTCTACACAGATATCTCAAGAGAGAATTGGCTGTTAACCCCCCACCAAGGGGTTAATCCCTTCACACCGGGTTTGACATACGTTGCTCCATCAGTGAAGCTGGTAAAATCATTGTTGTTGATGATGCGATGTTATGGGGTCATTTATATTTCTCTAAGAACTTCAGTCTTTAAGGGGTAACACCACTCTAGACCCTGAAAAAAAAGACCAAACTTTGGGAATTTTTTTTGAGGACATGGATGAAAGGATCGGATTCATTTTTTCAGAGGACATTCAATATATATCGGGGTATGTAAAAAAATTTTTTATTGGATTCTCCAAGCAAAATGGTGGCGATACAGTCAATCGTCAACGAAACCTTTTTCTTTCATGCCTATATGGGCGGACTCGTAGCGATGAAAGCATAGGAGCTAGAACAAAAAAAAAAATTTTCCCCGAAAGTACATATAATTTACTAATGAAACACATAGGATTTTTTCTTTCAATCAATTTTTGAAAAATCAGCAGAGGTTTGAGGAAAAATTTCATTTCTCACGAAAATTTTCGCAGAAAATCGTTTCTATAAAAAAAATTTTGACGGTCAATCAAAAAACGGCTATGTAGTTCACTAGATAATATCGTCGCCTTAGAGTGAAAGGGGCGTAAGTGCCATTTTTCCCGATTTTTTTTCTTCAAAATAACAAAAAGGCGTATCTCCACCATTATTGCTCCAATAGGCTTTCCAAGGCCTTTGACGCAATATTAGTGAAAAAAAAACCACTGACTAATAACAAAGGGGCGTAAGTGCCGGAGATACGCCCCTTTGTTTTTAGTATTTTCATTAATTTTTCCCCGACCATCGGAAAAAAACTAATAACAAAGGGGCGTAAGTGCCGGAGATACGCCCCTTTGTTTTTAGTGTTTTCATTGAATATTTACTTAATCATCGGGAAAAAATAATAACGAAGAAGCGTATCTCCAGTCCATGCGTCTTTTTGTTATTTTTAAAAACAAGAGGCGTAAGTGCCATAATTCAAATAAAAAATCCTCAAAACAAAAAGGCGTAATTGCCGAAGTTTAAAAAAAAAATTCCTAAAAGCAAAAAGGCGTAAGTACCAAAAGTTAAAAAAAAATTCCTAAAAACAAAAAGGCGTAAGTGCCAAAATTAAAAAAAAATCCTAAAAACAAAAGGGCGTAACTCCAAAATAAAACAAAAATCCTAAAAACAGAAGGGCGTAACTCCAAAAGTGCTCATGTGATGAAAAAATTATAAAAACAAAGAGGCGTAAGTGCGGAGATACGTCCTTTTCACTTTAACTTGAACAATTATATAGCGTTTAAAAAGAAAATAACAAAGGGGCGTAAGTGTGGAGATACGTCCCTTTCACTTTAAAATTGGTAGTTACGCCACTTTGTTATTTCAATTTTCAATTATCCAAATAGGGTTCCAGAGGCCATAAAAAACATTTTAGTGTGATAAGTTGACATACGCCCCTTTCACTCCAGAATTTGGTGTTTTTGGCACTTACGCCCCTTTCACTCTAAGGCGACGATATGATTTTGTAGCGACAGTAAGAATTTCAGAGCAATCCATCGAACGGTTTTCGAGAAGTGAGTCCGTCCGAGTTGAAAAAAGTTATTTCGAGAAAAATGCGTTCAAAGTTTACAAGTCACTGCACCGTACATCTGACCATCTATGTTGAAACTCTGTTCCTAGATGATTTTAGCTCCAATCGAGTCATTTTCTGAGTAAGGTTACTTTCGATTGAAAATCTCTAAATTTGAATATTTGGCAAATATTGAAAATTTAAGTTTGTATATTTGATTGAAATATAATCCGTTACTTTTGGTTTCATTCTCCTTCATTATTTTGTCAATGAATCGACACTTCCATGTCACCATATCATTAATTGAGTGCAGTCAACTGATGAACGATTGCGTCCTTCCAATGCCACAAATATCTCATTATTTCATTACATTAAAAATTAGAATTTTTCAATTTGAAAGAGCTCTACTCCTCACCCCCCCCCCCCCCCCCCCCGGCACCGCAGCAGAAAAATTTTCATTTAATTATTCTCATCCTTGCGAGCAAAGTTGAAATACAATTATCTCTCATTAATTATTCAAGATTTCGTCATACAAAAATTGTTTGAAAATTGGGAACACGGAATATTATATCACGCGATGAGAATCAGTAAAGAATAGTCTGTATGAAGATATCCAGAATAAAATAAACAAATCGTGCACTCAATTAATCTTCCTTTTTTCCGGTGACAACCATTTTTGTCTTGGACTATCTCATCAAAAATATCTCGAGAATTACCTCATGCAATAATATCGTCACCTTAGAAATGAAGTGACGTAAGTGCTATGTATAAGCATAGCACTTACGTCACTTTGTTTCTAAGGCGATGATATCTCGTGATAAAATAATCTCAGTTTATAACATCTCGTGTTGAATATTTTGACAATTTTATCCCAAACAATAACATCTCATCTTAATATTTTTTCGATAATATTATCTCAAATAATAATATTATAATTTATGTAGGAAATTGAGTTTTCTTGGATTTCTATTTTATCATCCTATTTTTGTTTAGCTTGCTGCTTTCCACTAAATGATATCATCGCATCTTCCTTGATCCATTCCTCTGTTGTGTTATTGTTCGTTTATACTGGTAACAATTTTTTTTCTTTGCTGATTGATGTTAATGATCTTTGAATTTAAAGAAGCTGACCTTGTAGGTCTATGCTAAATGATTTTAACTAAACTTATTTCCACTTTTGTACCAACGTTTCAGCTTCTTCGTGAAGTCTTCTCCAGGGTACTATTTTTATTTCACTGAAGAAAAATATTTTGACATTATAAATGACAATCTCATTAAAAGAATATTAATCTTGTTGAAAAAATATTGCACAATTACTTGTCGGTATGAGATAAATCTCCTCTAAATTCAAAGAAATACATTGTGGTCGGATATCCAAAAATTAATTGATGTTAACATCAGACTGGTCAACATGAGCGATCAAATGACTCTGGTCGAGTGATGAGGGATTCGCTGCCGTGTTATTTTCTTTGCGACGGTGCCAAATCCCCCTCTACACCGCCCGAGTGCGTTAAGCGTGATTTCGGTAACGTCGCTCACCAGATAATTTCATTTAGCATTGGAAAGTTTGAACCGGTTCCTAGAATTTATTTTATTTCTCTCCCAAATTTGCAGGATACGTAATTAAAAGAATATGATAATTTTTCAAACACTTCAACGATAAAAGTCTATTTTTTCATAAATTTCCACTGAACCGATTGATCATATAAAATTAAAAAGTGCGAAGCGCGGTGCCACGCTCATAGATTGAACAGTCTAGAGTTAATGATCGCTGATAACGATGACGCAAATATATTTCGAATTGTTTCTAGTTACGATAAAAATAGTGATTATCATTATAATTTGCATCTTCCGTTCAAAAACCTGCTGATTTTTCTCTACATTTTTTTCTAAAGGTGGATCAGGGTGGTTAGGTAGAGGAAGTGGAAGCGAGTCAAAGAATGTTGAGACACTGAATTCGTCAATTAATAACTTTTAGTAATCGTTGGTGCACGATTTAGTCGATTTACATAAATGAATTGTCCGCGTGATTAATATGTTCAAAGAAAAGAGTTGATGCGCTTTAATTGTTCGTTGACAGTCTGAATTGTTAAAATCACAAAGAGTCAAAATTATCGGAAATACTAATTAACCAACTGTAAACGTTGAATCGCGAAAGGAACTCATTGCTTCAATGATAAACCGTTGGGGTAGCGAACCATCCAGTTGATAAACGCAAAGAGATGTGTACCCGGTGAGACTCCAATTAGTCCTTTTGCCACAATAGAGTTCTGTATTCAAATTTTTAAAATATATGTCCAAGACTTTTTTTAGTTGATTCTTACGTATTTTTATACGGAGAATCCAAATCTATAATTTATTTTTTTGTAGGACGTCCGAGTCATTTGTTATTAACATTTTAAATGTTTATAACGCGATAACTCGGAAATTAATTTTTTCGGAATTTTTTCATTTTTACTTTCGGATTCGCCATGAAAAACTGAATAAAAAATGTCCGAATCGTTTTTTTTAAATATGAATATTTATTGAGATAATCTAATTTTTTAAGAAAAAAGTCGTGCGTGAGAAGAGAACATGAATGGTGCGCGCGCAGCGTCTCACGTATACGCACGCATACACTCATAGCCCACTCTATCTCTTACTGACACACGAAAAATAACACTTTACTCCCTCGTCTCAGGAGGGCTCGTTTCAGAATCGCTTGTTTGATCGCTCTCTTTCTCCAGCGCGGTTTGAGTGGCGTGATGAGAATATTCATAATTTTTTGAGGATTCCTAAGAATATCTTGGAAACGAAGAAGTTTAGAGAAAAATGTCAAGTGACTTTTTTTGTAGGAAATTGAATTCTCTGCATAAAAGATCTGAGCAGAAGTGCATTATCTCGCTTATTTTCCGAGATATTCTATGAAAAGGAATGAGAAAAAAATGCATTTCTCAACTTTTACGTCTTCACTTCCTGAGTTTTTTCAGGATTACTCAGAAACTAAGCGAGATAGCTTATTTCTTGCAGAGACCCTTTCTATAGCTTTAATTATCTTCTACAAAAAAGATCTTTCGAAGAATTTTTCTGAATCCATTTGTTTCGGAAATATTTTCCAAAACTTATGCAACCATTTTTTTCACTTTTTTTTTTCCTAATGTTTTGTCAACATTATCGGACGGATATCTTTAAAACGAGCGAACTTAAGAGAAAATGTTAACAAACGTAAAAGTTGAGAAATGCATTTTTTTCTCATTCCTTTTCATAGAATATCTCGGAAAATAAGCGAGATAATGCACTTCTGCTCAGATCTTTTATGCAGAGAATTCAATTTCCTACAAAAAAAGTCACTTGACATTTTTCTCTAAACTTCTTCGTTTCCAAGATATTCTTAGGAATCCTCAAAAAATTATGAATATTCTCATCACGCCACTCAAACCGCGCTGGAGAAAGAGAGAGATCAAACAAGCGATTCTAAAACGAGCCCTTCAGAGAGTAAAGTGTTATTTTTCGGGTGTCAGTAAGAGATAGAGTGGGCTATGAGTGTATGCGTGCGTATACGTGAGACGCTGCGCGCGCACCATTCATGTTCTCTTCTCACGCACGACTTTTTTCTTAAAAAATTAGATTATCTCAATAAATATTCATATTTAAAAAAAACGATTCGGACATTTTTTATTCAGTTTTTCATGGCGAATCCGAAAGTAAAAATGAAAAAATTCCAAAAAAATTAATTCCCGAGTTATCGCGTTATAAACATTTAAAATGTTAATAACAAATGACTCGGACATCTTACAAAAAAATAAATTATAGATTCGGATTCTCCGTATAAAAATACGTAAGAATCGACTCAAAAAAGTCTTGGACATATATTTTTAAAATTTGAATACAGAACTCTATTGTGGCGAAAGGACTAAATGACGACTGAATACTGACCAAATTAATGCCAAGAGGGGGGTGACTGACTACTTCAAGAATTCTGGCTTATCACCCAAATTTGACCGACTGCTCCGAATTTTCGCGCTAATTCCCGAGAATCTTTTGCACTGATGATATTCAACGCAATCATGATGCTGTAATATTTTCTAGGGTGAACGTTCGATCCCTCAAATTTTTCGATGTTAACTGTTGATTCAATTTAATTCAGTAGTGAAGAGGTAAAACGAGATAAGTCTTTTTTTTTTTCATTCACTTTTTAGGAAATACCTCAAAAAATAAGCGAGATAGGACGATTTTGACTCGGATCTGTTTTGTAACTCTTAAAATTTCCTATCAAAAAAGATGAGTGATATCGCCTTATCTCGCTTAGTTTCCGAGCTATTTCCTCCAAAATAATCACAAGGATAAGTCGACTTATCCTGTTTTACCTCTTCACTACTGAATTATTAGCATTCCTTTCTTTTTCGATTGAATTTGTGCTCTTATTCAAAATGTTTCATATTGAGATGTTTTTGTTCTGAGATTTTTTTATTGAGATTATTCTGCCATCCCGAGTCGAAAAATAAGTCGTCGCAAGATGTAGTTCTGACTTCCTCGTCAACATTTTCTTTTGTTCTCCGATCGTTTTCCATGTCTTCATTGAACGTTTTCCGACAGAAAAGACTTCAACAATTTTGGAGGAAGTCAAAAAACTTCAATATGTCATCCGCTATCGTTGTTTTACCTTTCCTCTGCAACGGCATACGACACCAAAATGAAGATTCAGAACAACAACTGAACAAAAACGTCATGAGTAGTCGAATTGGTGTTATAGCAGGCCTAGGGCCTAGGCATATTTCAGGTAGTCGAAAGTACGTCGTTTTGATCCCATTATCACTCTTTGTACCTGGGACCAGTCCGGCCATAAACCGTAACCCCCCCTCCCCCCCAATGATTCAATTACTAATGTTTCGGTGTACCGACATTTTTGAAGAGGAACTACGTGCGATTACGTGGATAGTTCCTGATTTTTTCAATGACAAGTATCATATCAAGAAACCAAAGAGTATCCTTCCTAGACTCCTCTTTTTCTATTCAAAACAATCACAACGTCAAATATTTTACGATATGATCAAAAAAAAGAAGCAACTGAGAAGTGAAGAAGCGAAATCAAATGAGTATTTTATTCATGAAATCCATTTTTTCTCAATTTTGCGTTAACTCTGGGATGAGTCCATTTTAAAAAATGAATATTTCATAAAATAATGATCAACCTTTTTGTAGAAAATTTCTAAAGCTACAAAAAACGGCTCGGAGTAAAAAGGGCATATCTTCATTCGTTTTAAGGATATTAACCAAAAAAAACGAAAATTCAGTAGTGAAGAGTTAAACTCAAAAATAAAATTTTTTATAATTTTTTTCGGAGATCATCTCAGAAACTAATAAAGATATGCCCTTTTGGTCCGCATCCTTTTTCGTAGCTCTTGGGATTCTCTCCAAGGAAAGATCAGGGTAAGAAAAACATATCTCTTCATCAATTCGCAGGATATTTCTCTCGCTCTCTGTTCATCAAAACTGTTGCGGAAACCAAGTGAGATGAGACCCTTTTGCCCTGATCCTTCTTTTAGTTCTTGAAATTCTCTACAGAAGAGGACTCGAAGAGAATTGCACTGTCACACTCAATTTTCACCATATTTTGAAAAAAAAGGGGTAATGAAATCTATCTACCGAAAAATCCTTAAAAAAAAATTTTTCTTAAAGAAAAGAAAATCCCTGGTTTTAGTTCTAACTGACGTAGAATCGCCTACGTTATTTTATATCAGTCAAGATATTCAGTGATACAGTTTTTTTTACGGAAAAGTGTAAAATCGACAGTTCTTACTCATTATCAGGGGGGGGGGGGGGGTCAGACGGACCCAGGTAGAGATGCGATGAAAAAATGACCGGTCAGTTTACTGGTAACTTACCGGTAACTGACCAAATGATAATTACTGACCGTTTTGGTAAAAAAAAAATTATTGAGTGTCGTGTTACAAAGCTGACTAATTGATTTTATTACGGTCAGTTTTCATCTAAATGGATTTATATAATCCGACAATTCATTCAAAGATTCACTAGTACTTTATTTCATGATATTTGATTGAAATAATTTTCATAGTTTATATGAAGAAATATATATGAAAGAGATATAGAGAGTTTTATATACAAAGTTGAATGGAAAACTTTGAAAAGTATGAATCAGTAGTGAAGAAATGAAATACAATGAGTGAATTTTCTTGCCATTTATCTATCAGGAATATCTCAGAAAGTAAGCTAGAGAGTGAAATTTTTGGGCTTTTTTTGATAGAAGAGCATAACAGAACCAAAAAGGTCCCTTCAAAAATCTCGCTATTTTGCTTAATTTCAGAGATATTTTAGTAAGAATGAGCATGAAAATGGATCGATTCATCTGTTCTCCCTCTCCAGTACGTAAATCGGTATGTGAGATTTAATCAAGAAATTTCGTGGATACAGGACTCATTCATTCTTTGCTTGTTAAGAGTAAAAACTAAAAAAAAAATAAAAATGACAGAAAATGACCGGGGCTCAAAATGACGAAGTTCTGATTGGCTCATTTTGCCCGGGTCAAATTATGAGTCGTCCTTTTTGAGTAACGACGATTCAAAACCATATTGTGACACCAAATGACTTTAATACTTTTATGACTCCTACCGAAATGGGCGTCGTTTAACTTCACGTTGATGTTGGAAATTTCCAAAATACCTCCGAAAACGAGGACAATTTTGAAGTAAAAACTACGTTTTATGAAGACTTATTTTTCAACTCAGGATGAGATGTTTTTCATTGTGACGTTATTTACTGAAATTTTTTTGCTAGAATAAAATTGAATTTTTTCTTGTGATACAAAAGAGTAGATATTCTCTCGAAATTCAACTTTCGCGCCAATATGTTTGTCATAACTATTTAACATATCTCTGTATTATCAGTACATAGATACTGTTGTGAGATTGCTTGATCGATAGAATTTCGTCGCTACAGACAACAGTGTTTCTTAAACAATCCCTCTAGTATTGGCTAGTGCGAAACAGTGCGTTGAATAAGGTAAAGTTTTTTTTTTCTTTTTTTTGTTATATTCTTTCCTTTCTCTGCTTTGAGTTTAACTATCTATTTATGGATGGGGAGAAGCCCCATTCAAAGATCACTCAGACGCACGAATATCCTCACCATCATTAAAGTATTGCGTTTCAAAATCCCATTGGATTACAAATCATATCGCATGTGTTCGCATTCAACCAACGAGATACAATTTAGTAGACTAGTAGATTGGAATTTTAGGAATTTCCAGAATACGTGAATTTCGTTGTGAATTCAGGACTCAAGACATTTGACCCGATTAATGTTTTTACGGAAAAAAATTCACATTTTCGTTTTTCATTTTTTTTTCCCAAGGGTAATTATGCAAAATAGTGCCCATCTTTATAAAATTTGATAATTAGCAGAATCAAATCTTCGAAAAAAATATGGAATGCGCAACCAAGGTTTGAACTCACATCCTTCATATTACCAGTCTGATGCTCTACTTTTTTTTTTTTAAACAAACTTTATTTTTACAATAGGTTACGATATTTACAAGTATATACAGGACGTCTTAATTAAAATGAACATGTTTGGAACAAAATTTCTTTAATATGTATCAGTTATGACTGCTGGTCAAATGGCTTATGACGCTCTCGTGACTATATAGTATTGATCAGGGAATTAATGTTTATATTTGTATGGGATTTGCATCAACTTATAAGATTTTATGAGTTTCTATTGTAAAGAATAATGAATGGCAAAGATGATACCTTAACCCTAGCATCACAAAAACCATTCTATTGATCTGATGCTCTACCAATTGAGCTACTGCGAGTTCCACTATTTACCTTCGAATTTCTGGTTCTGATACATTGTCTTATTTTCTCCGTCTGCCTTTCATGGAGAAAATTTGAATTAATTTTATTTTCTGGGTTCTATTATACATATATTTACCTTCACAAGAATTTTTTTTTTCGAAATTGACAATTTTTACTGGAAAATGCTGTACTTAAACTGAAAATGATTGATTTATGAGTCGAAGAATTACGGGGATATTATTCCGAGAGTAGGAGAAACTGGGAAAAAATTTTTTTTGGAAGTGAAATTCTCTACGAAAACAATTGAAAAAATTACCCAACAATTTAGACATGTTGGAACATCTTTTGAAATTTTTTAAGATTTTCTTAGGGAGTCCTTCACCCTCCAAAAAATCCCCTAGCTTAATCACAATGACGATAAAAACGTTATTTCAATATTTCGCTAGTTTTGCAAAAAAAAATTGATAAAAAAATATTTTCTAAATGGAAGTTCAAATTGGAATCAAATAAATGCCATCAATCGATTGATTTGGTCTTCAACAATTTCTGGAGAAGTTCTTCGATTAAATGAAATCAAATTCGATTGGCCATTACTGGATAACCACTGTAATCTCTCTCAAATAGTCATATATCTTCACAGAGTAAAATAGCTTTTAGTAGATACACGCCAAAGCCCCGAAAAGTTAAATTAGAATCTGGAAATTCCGTAAAATTTCATTCTCCGATCACTATCGTCTGAATGCAAGTTTTGCCCCAATTTTCATAGACAAACTATTTGCAATCTGAATCAGAAAAGTTCTGGATACGATAGATATTTCGATCTTGTGTAATAGACAATTCGAACGATTTTATTTCTAATTGATTCCAAATTACCGAGAATTAGGAAAAACCGGGGCAAAATCAACTGCATTTTGTTCAAACTGAAAACTTCCACGAAGAATTCTGGAAAAAATTTCTGAAAAAGTAACGCTCGGGCATGTGCAAATAATTGAGAATTTTTCCGTTCTTTTTCTGAAGTCTTTCACTTTGAAAACAAAATCCGGTTTTGCCTCAGTTCCATAAATTAATTTTTCATTTTTTTTCAGTTTTTGAAGAATATCACAGAATCTCAGAAAAATAGAAAAATATTAATATTTTTTTTTTTTAAGGATTGAGGCCTATAAAAAAATATTACGACAAAAACTTCCCCCAGAAAAGTAAATTGCCTGAAGTTTTAAATTGAAAAAATATATAGCTATTTTTTTTCATTAAATTCCCAAAATATGTTAACGAAAAAAGTTGATGCCATTTGTTTCAACAATGATACTTTGACATGAGATCGCACAACATTCAAATTTTCAAAAAGTGTATCCTCAAACCCAGTATCCAACAATAATGATGAAAATAGAAAAAAAAAAAACGTCATCAAGAAAAAAAATCCATCAGGAATGAATCATCCATAAGTTGATAAAAACTATGCAATTCAAATTTAGAATTAATAGAAAAGAAAAATGAATGAATAAAGAGCTTAAATATCCATGAATCGATTCTGGAATGATTCGTGACCAGCCCCGTTTGATTTGACATGCAATACAAATAAAATTACGCAAATGCGATACAAATATAGCACACGAACATGAGAAAAAGGGACTATTGAAAAATTGTCCCTTAGTGTATCAATGTGGATCAATCAACGAGAAATGATGAACTAATCATTGAAGTTTCATACGAGAAGAAATCAGTAGCGATGAGATGAAGCTAAGAATTTTTTTTCTTTCTAATAATTCAAAATTAATTATTAATTATTAACTGAATGAAATTGGCCATTCTCAGTCTGGTGCAATGAATGTGATGAAGAAAAACCACGTAAATAATTAATAATTTAAAAAAATATATTTTTTCATTTAATTTTCTTTCTTGTAGAAATCTTTCGAGAGCTACAAAAAAAGTCTCCACAAAAAATTCGCTATCTCGCTTTTTTTCCAAAATATTTTTCAGTAATTACTAATAATAATTTTTAAAAATATCCTGTTCTTTCTCTTGACTACTGAATCACAACAGAATATCTCTAAACTCATTCGCTACAACAAAAAGCATTTATAAAAATTTCGCTATCCCTCTAAAATTCTGAAAAATCCCCAAAAAATAAGATGACTAAATTTAAGTTGAGAAAAAAGATTTTCTTTTACTTGTTTTTTTTCAGAAAAAGTCTTTCCTTCTTCATTTAGGAGAAGCGGCCAACGCGCTAGGAATAGACGAAAAAATTAGAGTGAAGGAGAAAAGAAATGATGAACTTCCAAGGAAAGGGTGGCCACCACCACCACGCAGGTGGTGGGGATCGTCTCGACCTCAGCGCCATTATGAGTCGCATGAGTGCGCGTACTGGCGCTATTGTATTGAAAAGTGTTTCAATATTCCTTACGAGCGGACGAAAGGCATCAGTTAATTCAAAAAAACCAATAACGGATGTACAAAATCCAAGAAGAAGAATAAGAAGAAAAATGCCTGACGATGCTAATATTAAAACTTATTACGCCAAAGTCGTTGAAACACTGAGGAAGAAAACGCGATTCTCAAGGTCAAATTTATGAGAATTTTTAATTTTAAAGTAACAGGATATGTCGATTTTCTGCGCTTTTTTTCGGGGAGAATATCTCAGAAACTAATGGAGATACCCTTTTATTTTTGCTCTGATCCTTTTTGGAGAGAATCTGAAGAGCTACACAAAAAAACAGGGTGAGATAGCCCTATCTCACTTAATTTCCGGGATATTCTAAAAAAAAAAACAATCAGAAGAAAAAATCGATTTATTCTGGAATTATTTGATTTTTAATAATTATTCCGATATTTTGATAGGACTGAGTTGGAGGCACTTTGCAAAATTTATAGAAAACTTACTTCACTACCTGGACAACAAAAAGGATCTGGTATATTCAGTAAAGGACCTCAAACTGTTCAAACTGTTGAAGTAAATCCTATTAATTTTGTCATGTGATTTTATCAGACAAAAAATTATATCACATTTTTTTATTGATTGGATTTTTTGAATTTTCATTGATTCAGGGAATTGATAGAACGATATTCCGTGAATTGATACACAATACATTTGATATTATAACTGAGGACACACTGATTGAGAGAATGTTTTGCTGTTGGGATCGTGAATGCGAGGGTGCTATACGATTAGAATCATGGATAACTGGATTGGATATTTTTTTACGCGGTAATGTTAGAGATAAAATGGAATTCTGCTTCAGGGTCTATGATCTTAATGGAGATGGATACATCACGAAGGACGAGATGTTTCAATTATTCAAGTGAGTGAAACATATTCAATTACGGAAACCCAGGGCAAAATGAATCAAGGTTTTTTTAATGAAGACCTCCACGAAAAAATATGAAAAATTGTGAAGATACAGCATGTCCATATTATTGACTAATTTTTTATTGACCAAAAAATTCTGATTTTACCTTTTCAAGGAGGTTCTTTCAAAAATTCCACTATTTCCCTTAAAGTAGTATGCCAGTGAACTCGAGTACAGTTAATCTCTTATTTTCTTAATGCTGTACTACTCTTTTCTGCTCATAATTTTTCAAGAATATCTCGGAAACTGAACGAGAAGGAGCGATTCTGTCCTAATCACTTTTGTAGTTCTTAAAATTACTTACAAAAAAATAAAAAATGGCAGCAAAATCGTCCTATCTCGCTTAGTCGCGAGATATTGGACTTATCATGTTTTACTGCTTGGCTACTAAATTAACAACAATTGACAATCCTACAAAAATATAAAAAAAATTTCATACTGACCTTTTTTCATCTATTTGATTTCATCTCCTTTTCTTTTCCTAAATTCAAGGAATTGCTTGATAAAACAACCTGGTGAAGAAGATCCCGACGAGGGTGTTCGTGATTTATCGGAATTAGCCTTGAAGAAATTAGACGTTGATCACGATGGAAAGGTATCATTTGTGGATTACGAGGCCGCAATTAAGGAGGAGCCATTATTATTAGAAGCCTTTGGCCAGTGTTTACCAACTGAAGAAAGTTGCAATGCATTTCTCACAACTCTTCAACCTTAATACAAAAAAAAATCTTTAAAAAATCTGAAAAAAGAGCAATTTAAGAGATAATGTAGATGATACAAATGAATAAATTATTAAAAGAAATTCAATCCTGCCTTTTTTTTATTGTATGTTTTACCCTGTCTTTCACTTAGTAATTCATGGGCAATAATGTTCGTGAGGTTATTGGAATAGTGGAGGCATTAAAAAATCGATCACAGTAATAACAACAAGGCAATAAGTTCTTCCATGCACCCAAGGGGAATTAATCAGTCACAGTTGAAACAAAAAAATTTTTTTATCGTATTTATTACCGTCCTAAATTGCTCAAACCGAAAAAAACAAAGGCTATTACTCATTTTATTTTCTCAGTCTCATGAAACTGGCAATCATGGCAAGACTAATTATTTGCATCCCATTTTTACTTATTTCTCTACCGAATACTGTGAGTATTTTTTTTTTTTAATTTACTGAAGCAAATTTAAGAGAGATATGGAAAATAGTGTAGATAAATTTCAGTTGCATTTTTGGCAAATATTTTGAAATTTGCGGGAAGTAAAGAAATTCCTGTAGCGATGATTGCACAAAAAAGAGAGATTTTGATAAAAATTTGTTTAATGAGAAAGGAAATAGGCTAAATTAATTATATTTTGGAATTAATTACATTTTTCCTCGATTCCAAAATAGTGGAATATGAAAATTCGAATGTAAATCTTTTTTGTGAAACGAATAAAAATTTTAGAAAACAAATTGTTTCCATCTAATGTTGAAATATTTTTCAAAGAAACGCAGTAATGAAGAAGTGAAGTGCGAAGAAGCCTATAATAAAGGCTTCACAGAAAAATTTGTATTTTTATCAGATGACTAACTCTGAATTAAATGTAGATGTCCCGAAAACAAATATGCGGGTCAAATTTTGACAAATTTTTGAGAAAAATGTAATAATCTGATGAAATTTGACAAATTCGCAGAAAAATTATATCATAAATTCAACTATTTTGACACAATCTATCATGAAAAGTCATAATTTGTCTTTTTTTGTAAAAATATAACAATTTTTGATGACCAATTAGAACATCATGTCATATTTTGTCAATTTTTCTCGCCAAAAAATCTGGCATAATTCGACAGATCATGACAGAATATGTCATCTTTCGATTTTGATATATAGCATACGATTCTGAAGCATGTTTTCATGAGAAGTCCAAAGAATAACAAAAAATGAAGGAAAATGGTCAATTATCTGAAGATATGAGACTTTAAAATTTCATGACATAATATTTCGGGAAACGTTTTTCGAATTTGACATTTTCTGCCAAAGAATTTCATCTCCTGACCGAATTCTTATATGACATATTACGATTGTATTTACCGAAGTTATAATCTTAATATGAAAAATGTCAAATTTTCACAATGTACGTAATTTTTCGTCAATGAGTAAATCTAACATATTCAATCGTTATTGCTCCGAAAAAAAATGACATTTTCCGTTATAAAATGTAAAAAACTGTAATACTATGACATAATTTAATGTCATCCTCCATAATTGTCATAATCCATCATTTTTTATCATAGTCTTATTATATAACATTTTTATACAAAGTATTCTGAAATAATGACCCTAAATTTGCTGTAGTTTGGCGACACTGCTTTAACCGATTTAAATTCTGACGTTCACGTTCTCACTCAATTGATTAAAGACGTTAGAAGTTTGTACCTCGAGGGTGAGAGAGGATCATCAAAAAAAGGCGCAGATGATAAAAATGAAGAGGAAGTAACAATGAAAGATATTAATAATTTGATTTCATCAACTGGAACCGAGTCTTCACGAGCAAGAAGTTTGTTTTTTTCATCATCTCAAAATTTTCTAATTATTTCAATCATGAAATTTGTCCAACACTTGCTTCTATTTAGTGCTAGATATTATGAAGAGGACGCGAGGCAATCAATCAAGTCAATTTCTTCAACAATCATCAACAGCAACAAAAGAAAACGACTTGAGAACTCTTCTAGGTATTATCTTGGAGGAAGCAACGAAAATTAGAGACAGAGCACAGAAACATGTGGAACAACTTATTCAGGCCATTGAAAATGCATAATTCAAATTCTATTATTAATTGTACTCTTTGAAATTGAAATTACTCACGTGACTAGGGGAAGTGATGGAAAATCAATTTTAACTAGAGTTGTGCTGATTCTGTAATTGATATGTAATGCTCGTGGTAATTTGCAGTAATAAAACATGACATATGACAAACTTTATGCAGAGTGAATTATTGTATTCACTTCGAAATAAAGAATTTCATTGTTTAACTTTTTTTTTTGTGAATGTTATTAAATGATTCTGCAGATTAATGGAATATAGTACTCTTTTTTTTTCCTCGATTTAATTTTCCTCTCTGCAGCAAAAGAAACAACTTCACTAACAAAAACTTTTTCGAGCCTGCTGAAAAATTTCTGTAGATCCAATTATTTTTAAAAGATTAACAAAATAATTAGCGCTGAAAGAAGATGACATAAATATTAAGAATATTTTACGAATATCTCCGAATTGAGTAGGTTTAGAAAAAAAAATTGTAATACTTTTTTCGTAGAGAATTTCGCGGGCTGTAGAAAAACATTACGATGAATTTTTGTGGACCGAAAGTTTTTGAGATATTTTCAAAGTAATTCACATTTAATTCTCAGAAGAATGACATGAATATGATTTCATTGAATTATTATTTAATTAGGAGAAGATCGGAGTCAGCGATAAAAGCGAACACTTACTGTTCATTCGCATTATGAAAGTGTAAATAATTTTTCTACTAATTCGAAGAATCTTTCAATAAAAAAAATATAAACATACATAGTATTGCTCCCGTGACGTCACATCTTTGCATAATTCCAATTATTTCTACTGATGAAATTTCCTTCATCTCTTATTGTATTGAGAATGCTCAAAAAAAATAAAAATAATAGCTTTAAAAGTGTTTCACGTTCAGATCGTTTTTGCGTTTTACTGTTTCTCACGTAAATTTATGGAAAATAATAAAATACCATAAATTGATATTTCCTTTCACAAGACAGAATTTTTTTTCAACACTCGTGTTTTTTTCCGTAAACAATTGATAGCGCACTGACACGATACAGTGTTAGGATAAATGAACCGTCAATCAAAAAACCGATGAATATTGTTAGTGAACACGATGAGGTGAATAAAAACGATTGCCTTACCGCGCGAATGGGGAACTGAAGAGGGTGAATTGTAATGCGCAGGGGTGTAAATTTTGCGCGTCTGCGTCTCACCATTTTTTCGCATTCAAAAGCGTTCTTTCCCCCTCTTACGATCATTGGAGTTGAATTCTTCGTGTAAATTTTCTAAATAATTTTTAAGGAGTAACACCACTGTAAAAGTATTAAAAAAGGCCCTTCATACCTTTTTTTTCTATAGAAAAAGTGGCAATAAAATAATGATATTTGAGGGAGTGATTGAGTATATATTTGAGTCTTCAGAAAAAAAATTCATCTAAAAATATCACGATTGAAGTTTTGACTTAGGCTATGAATATGAAGAAATGCTTTGGGAAAAATTCAAAATTTCAGGTGAAATAATAGGTATCAGATTGTAACTTTTCTTGCCCCTATTCTGGAAGGCCCAAAGTAATTTTTAAAGTAAGAAAAAAAATAGATTTTTTGAAAATTCTACAGTGGTGTTACCTCTTAATCAATGAATTTCACACACAGTTTCAGGAGCGAATTAATGAATTATCCTTTTCCAAAGAGAATTCCCCTTCATGTTACGTTATCGCTGTAAAAATTCTTCTCGTTTATTTCCCATTGATTACTTCCAACTTTGGGGAGCGATTACAAATAGATCGAGTGGATGATCTATAGAGACGGGTGAATGTCATAAAACGGTCACATGAGCGTCACGAATGGAAGAGAGTTAATGACGATCATTTTATATATACATTACATTTAGAGAAAAATCAAAAACAGTGCAATCCATAATGTATATTTTTTTCAGATTTTTCAATTGTTGACAAAAACGCTTGGCAGCCATTTTTTGATTTATTTTGTTTGGAACAAATAGAAAAATTGCTTTTTAGGAATTTAAAAAAAAATCTGTTTTACTTATACGCTCTTTGGCAATAAAAAAGTATTCCTGCATCTCCTTCGTAAACTAATATTTAACGAGATAGGAGTATTAAAAATTGAAGTGGAATGGGCATTTCAACCGTTTTTTTTAAATTCCACATGGTCATAAATTTTGAAGAAAAAAAATAATTTTTTTCGTTCCCATGGGAAATGACTTCTCTAAGCAATTCCAACAACATATTCAAAAATGAACAAAATCGAGAAAAAAAAGTTTGAAAAGTGTTCGCAATAGCGTGGAATTCCTCATATATATAGAGGTATTTTACCATCACAACTAATTTTTATTCCCGACAGCTATAAATTCAATTATGACTGTCATTTTCCATTCAAAATTTTGTGACGTCATGTGACCGTTACAAGACGGTCATTTTTTGGTCATATAACGTCGATGAAGGAATAACCGTCATTGCCCATCTCTAAGGAGATATGAGTGGAGGCAAAATGGAACTGACGTGAAATAAATTCAATTAAAAAAAAAAACAATTTTATGATTACGATATGACGATATTCATTTTCTGCGTGAAGCTTTAGCTTTAGCTTTTCGTATATAAATAAGAAACAATGCAGAGTGTGATGATGCCATTCAAGGAGTAACAGAACTCCTCATATTTATTGAATTTTCAAACCAATTGTTTGACGACATTTATCAATATTTTTATTATAGAAAAGTGGCAACGACTGGAGAAGGAAATTACAAAGTCGATGCTTCTGATATTTAATGCAAAAAATCAGCATCATTAATAACCAATGAATTTGAAAATTTGTTACCCTTTAAGAGCATCGTCATCGATTAATTCATTTTATTTCAATGGATCTGGAAAATAAAATGGATCAATTTCAATGGTTTCACTCAATTGTGGGTTTCACTATTGGCAAATATTGGAAGATCTCTAAATCTATATGGTCCAAATTCCAATGGAATTTACTGTGAAATTCCAAATATATATCGTCGCCTTAGAGTAAAAGGAGCGTAAGTGCCATTCTTCCCGTTTTTTTTTCAAAATAACAAAAAGGCGAATCTCCAATAAGCTTTCCAAGGCCTTTTACGCAATATTAATAAAAGAATAAAAAATAATAACAAATAGGCGTAAGTACCACTGACTAATAACAAAGGGGCGTAAGTGCCGGAGATACGCCCCTTTGTTTTTAGTGTTTTCATTGCATTTTCCCTAATCATCGGAAAAAAAACTAATAACAAAGGGACGCAAGTGCCATAATTTAGATAAGAATCGCAAAAAACAAAAAGGCGTAAGTGCCAAAATTCGGATAAAAAATCCTAAAAACAAAGGGGCGTAACTCCAAATATTCTCATATGAGATAAGAAAATTATAAAAACAAAGAGACGTAAGTGCGGAGATACGTCCTTTTCACTTTAACTGTAAAAATCATATAGCGTTTAAAAATAAAATAACAAAGAGGCATAAGTGTGGAGATACGTCCCTTTCATTTTAAAATTGATAGTTACGCCACTTTGTTATTTGAATTTTCAATTATCCAAATAATGTTCCAGAGGCCATAAAAAACATCTTGGAGTGATGAGTGGACATACGCCCCTTTCACACCAGAATTTCGGGTTTTTGGCACTTACGCCCCTTTCACTCTAAGGCAACGATATATATTTTTTTTTTAATATTTTTTATTTTATATATATTATAAATATATATTTCTATGATGAAAAAAGGAATGCTAAGGAATAATAGATAATTCAAACAATATTGAATGAATAAAAAAACATGATGATTTGCTTGAGAAAATAGTTTATCAATAATTAGTCCATACCATTGAAAGTCAAAATTTAAAAATTACAATTTTTCCCATTTTTTTTTTCGTTTCTTTAAAAGCTAGGAAGATAAAAAAATGTGTTTATGTGTATATGTGTGTGTGTGTGTATGTTTTATACAATTGAATAACAAATGTTTGAGAATAATAAAAATGAAAAATCATCAATAATTGTATAATAATTATGGCACTTGCCTTATTTTTTTTTCCTCTCTATTATAAACAAATTCTTTTCGTTTCTTCTCATTATCGATAATAATTACAAACAATGATGACAATATAATTACAAAATACGTAGGTTTATTCATTGCGTTATATATTCTCCTGAATCAGTCTTAACCCTTGGATTAACAAACGCTCGTAATGAATATCAATTTTTTCCTTCGGTTTTCACAATTTTATAGGTATGTAATAAGAAATATTTCTAATCGTAACGCTCGACAATCCTTGGGCTAATTAAAAAATATTTAGAGCGTGTTATGCGTGTGTTCTTTTGTTTTTTTTTTTTTTCTGTAGATTAAAGGTACATTAGTGATGCGACAAGTCGCTACAAAAAAAATACACAATTTTTTTTCTTCAATAAATTATTCAGTTTGAAAACAATTCAGTGATAAAGTGGTAGGATAGGATGAGTTCAAAAATCGCAGGTCGATTACTTTCAGAATATTTGAGAAACTATTGGATTAAAGAGGTATTGTCAAGAGCCTTTTTTTTCCAGTTTATGTCATTCTCTGCGAAAATATTTCTCCACATTTCTCTTCAAGTCTACTCGTTTCAAAGACATTCACAAAAGAATCGACAAAAAATTTCTCGACTCATCTTCACTATAACATTCAGTAGTGAAATAATTAAGTGGTATTTCTGATATATTTCGAAAGTCATTGAGTTTAGAAGATAATTCCGAAGATTTTTTCTGTAGTCCATAAAGTTCTAATAATAAAATTTCAAAAATTTTCGCCTCAGAGTTATTCACAAAATAATTTTCGTGAAATTTTTCAACTTGTTCACCTTCATCACTCCACTACTGAACTGCAAAAATTTTTAATGAATCTTCCCAGAGAGATTCACAGGCTTCCATTGTATTTACATTCAACAAAAAACAAATTCAGAAAAATCTATTGTACAATTATTACTTAAAAACGAAAATTCGGGCAGTTTGTTTATTTTTTACATTAATTATTCTTCTTAAGAAAAATAGTTTTAAAATTGTTACAGGAGCATTTGCTTTATCTTTTTTTTCATGTTTTTTCAATAAAAATTAAAAACGTGATGTTTTTGTAATTTTTACAGTTATATTAACGGTTAAACGAATTAATAATATTCGTTATTTGCTTATTCATTTTTCAAATTTTTCTCTCGTTATTTTAATAATATATATAGTTGATATCCTATCGACAATTAATAATCCTCATGTATTACTTCATTCATTCATTTTCAGCATTTTACTCCATTATTTTTATTGTTTTATTATTATTATTATTATTATTTAATTAATCATTTTAGTTTGATTAATAATTAACATTCATTCGTTCATTATGCATAATATATATTATTCAGGGACTAGCAATTATCGTTCGCTCATGTACTATAATTTCGTGTAAATCACGTAATATCAACGATAAAATTCGTGATTTAATTCAATTTTTTTTTCTTTTTAATTATCAATGAATTTTCCTTCAATTCTAAGCTTACGAGTTTTCCTTTTTTTTTCATTGTTAAATTCTTTTGTAATCGATAAATTGATTTACTAAAATATATAATATAGTATTATCATGGTATTATCTGTGATTCGTCGGATTGTTTATATTTCTCAATAATTTTTTTTATCTCGTAAATTTACTGGATTTTCTAAGAAATATGAATAATGTACTTTTTTCATTTCCTCGGAACTGTGGAACCTTAAATTCGACGATTAATAGTAACGATAACGTTTAAATAAATGCATACAAAATGCACTGGTTCATTAATCATTAATAAATTGATTAATTTTATCATTTTTTTCTTTCTTTCATTGTAAATGAGTTTCATTGATTTTACAATAGTAATTGTTCACACTGAGTCTGAATTATATTTGGAAATTGATTATAATTTGAGATCAGAATTGTGGCAGTGTTTTTTTTATAATTGAACAGAGTCAGACAGTCTTAATTTATTAAGAAATTTATTCATCAAAATTTCTTAGGAAAGAACTAACGAAGTGAGTTGATTTCAAAATTTCAGTTTTCAGTGAATTTTATGGAAAAACTGAAGAAATAAAAATGAAATCAAGTAAGAAAAGCTTCGATTCCGATAAAATATTTTACAATTAAAAATTCCAAAATTACACAAGTGAAGTAAATTGTCTAACTCTGTGACTAATTGCATTTTTTTGAAGAGTAAAACGGAAGCAATTGAGTGACAAATATTTCGGTTCCGCAGTCTCCTATATTACGCCAGTGAAATTTTTCTATTTTAATTGAATTTCTGTTTCATTTTATTTTAATTTTTCTTTTTTTTATTCTCATCGGTTTGGTAAAAGTTATTGTACTCTTCTATTTACAAGTGCGGAAATAAAACGTTATATATAATATATATGCATTCAATATATTTTTCCTACGTTTATCTACGTAATGAGCAGCCCAGCTATACGAACTTACACCACTCTAATGATCACAATTTTATGAATTATTATTTATTAATTAATTTATTATTTATTGAAAAAATAATCGTCGATTCGGCATAGACAAATAACAACAACAGCAATAACAACGAAAGGAAGGAGATGTTCGATATTAGACCGGTGTGATGTGTTTATTTTTAATTGATTTGTTATTTAAAATTCATTGAAATTCACTAAATTTTCAACGATTTTTTTTTTAGACAAAAATGTCAATGTACACGGTTAATAGTCAGAATAAAATTTCTTTAGTCATGCATGAAAACATTTTTATGTAAAATGTAAATTATTAATTATTTCATTTTTTTTTCATCATTTTTCTTTTGCTTTCATCCCGGAAAATAATGGAAATTGAATGAGTACTTTTTAATTAGAAAAATACAACTTTGTTTTAATGATTTTTATTTTATGAAAAATTCAATTTGTCTAATAATTTTTTTTTCCATGCATAATTTTAATATTTTATCGTTAATTCATCGTCAATTCTAATGCCCAAATATTTGTTTCCAAATAAAGATTTCTGCCTTTTTATTTTCTTCTTTTTATTGAAATTTTTTTATCGCGAAATTGGAATTACGTTAAAAACACTAGATACGTGTGTATCGTATGTAAAGTGTACCATATTAAAATATTCTTAGACATTTGTATTTTCACTTTCTTCACAATCTAGTTATCTCAATTTTTTAAATAACTATTATTCTGTATGATTTCATTTTTATTTTTTTTTCATTCATTTTGTCTCAATTATTTTCGTCAAATCGTCTAAAAATATGGTGAATCTCCTCCTCGTCTTTATTATTCACAAGAAAAACATTCTCTCATTCATTTCACTCTATTGTATCATTAAAATGCTGAACTACTGTGCACTTCACAATTAATTCGATAATATATCATTTTTTTTTTCTCCTTATCTTCTTTTTCTTGTCTCCCCTGAATTAATTAAAACCCGTTGAAAACTTGTCTCTGTCTGTGTAATGGACGGCGGTACCGTGAATGGGAAAGAACATTCGTAGTAAAAATTTTTTTTTTTTACTAATCGATCAAAATTATTCTATTTGAATTTTTGAAGTGATGCCAGTTTTTTTGGAAATATCTCGGAAGAATAAAAGACAGAGCAATTTCCATTAAAAAATCTCTGTAGCTCTAGTTTTACTTTAAAAAAAAGTTTTTTTTTCAGAATTTAGATTTCTCAATGAAATTCCGAGATATTACGAACAGAAATCGATTTTGAAGCTTCTCACCAGTTCATTGATTTAATTATTTTTTTTCCATCTATTTCTCGATAAATTCTTGAGCCATTGTCCCTGAGGAACTTCGAATTTTACCAAATGGCAAATTACCACACTGTGATTTTAAAAAATGAATTTGAGGAAATTCAAGTAATTCCTACGAATTTAGCAGCAAAAGAATGAACGTCTCATTTCTTTTGGAAAAAAAACTCAAATTGATTCGATTGATTTTATCTCTTAACCACTGAATTCATCTAAAAAAAAATCAATTTACCTAAAAAAATTCAATTTTTTCCAATATATATTAATAATCTCTTTAAAAACAAAATAAAAAACGGATTTTACCTAATGGATATCCATGAAAATATTCAAAAAAAACAATTTCCAATAACCAACATAGTGAATAATTTATGTTCACTAATAAAAATTTAAAATTTCAAATAATTATGAAATTATCAGGAATTTCATTCTAAAAATTTTTTTAAAAAATATAAAAAAAACTGAATTTCCTTGATTTTTTCCCACGATAAAAAAAAGGATAATTCAATAACAAGTCACGGCACACCGAATAGTCTAGCTCAGTGGGTAGCACCGTTGCATTTGGGCGATAAAAGAAATACGCTCTTATCGCCCAGTTTCATTGAACTTTTTACAATTAAAAAAAAAAAATACTTAAATTTGCATATTGAAGCAACATTGAATCCCATTCTCTTTCATTACTTTAATTATTAAGGAACAAATCTACTTGAATTGTATTCCCACATCGTTATCCCACGCACTATGGCAACATTTAGAGTAATTCCAGGATGGATGCAAATTGCTGCAATGCAGTAAACAAGAGTGCAAAATACGTGTAAATTATTTGAGGAATATCTGCAGAAACATAAAGATTATAAAAATTCATAAAGAGACCTTCCTTAAAACTCATAAAATTCCCTACAAGAAAAGTCGCTTGACAATTTCCTATAGACCCACTTGTTTCAAACATAATCGTGGAAAAATCAACGAAATTTGGGTATTATTCTGAGAATATTTTGGGAAAAATGGGTTTCAAGAAGTTTTTAGAGCCCAAAAAGTTCTTTGCAAAAAGAGTCTTTTTACATTTTTTGTCAAATTTTTTTTGGATAAATCCATCAAATAACTTCTCGTCGTCACATTGAGTTTCCGTTGCACTCTGCACTTGCTTCCATTATGGAATTGCCCTTACTCCCTATTTTATCTCCTGAAAATTCACTGTAACGCAGCTGAATAGTCAAAGTGGCATTTTTTTTCTCTTAAAGATTATTGATGTTCTTAATAATAATTTTTTTTTTCTTTCATCGCTTAATTACCCCATTGTCACTCGATCCGGCCGATTAAACGTTTACTCATTGTGCGCATTTAATTCGAAAATACGCGCACCATGCCCACAAAAGCATACTTCTTATGTAAAAATAATTATATACTTGTTTCTCTCAATCTTTCTACGTTCGTCGTTTCTTTCTCATTTTTTTTCCTTCAAATTCTCTCTTTTTCTTCGATTATTCGAAATGATGAGTTTGCCTCTACCTTTCATAGATAGTCATTTTCAACTGCTTGGGCATCCTGTGATTTGAGGGTTGTCATCTCTTCAGCTGATCCCTCTTCACCATTTTGTTCATCAACAAAGTTTATACTTCCTGCTTTGTACCAAACGACAACATCAACTACAAACGCCAGAAGTAGAATACCACCGGTCGTACCTGTAATTGAATGAGAAAATACAATTGAAGAGGAAAAAAAATGTAAATAACTGAGGAAAAGACGATATTTAAGTAATTAGACGGGGAAACAAGGTAATATGATTTAAATTTTCAATTAATTCGCTAATGAAGATTAATATGAAATAAACCGAATTAATATGAAATAAATTCATCGTGAATTTTTTGCTAATATATTTTCGATGATTTCCTCCAAATATCATGATTTTGGAGATATTTATAGAATAATGAGAAAACAAAAAATATAAATAATAATGTAATAAATGTCATTTTTTGCATTATTTTCTTTAATTACTCCACTATTCAATATTTTTAGGATAAATCATAATTCCATTTGATCTAAGAGAGATAGAGTAATTTCTATTATTACCATTGATATTGGATAAAATGATAGCTACAAAGAAGATTATTAGGAAAATTTTTATATCTCTCTTTTTTCCTAGTAAAAATGGATTTTACAGAATATCTGAGAAGCAGAAGGTGATTGCTCCATGAAGGCTTTATGTCGTGGAAAAACATAGAGCTACAGAGAAAAGGTCATTATACGAATTATTACACATCTCATCGATTTTGAAATATCCGAGAAAAACAATTTGTAAAGCAAATTGACTTATCTTGTTATTTCATTTTTTGTTTGATATTCTTTTTCAATTATGAAAATTTAATTGAACACCTATTTTTCGAAGATTTCACGTCATAATTCAGACTCGAGTCAAATGTTGAACCTTTTTTTTATAGATTGCATTTCATCTCATAAAAAAAGTCGTTTGAAAATTTTCCTATCTCACTTAAATTTTGGAATCTAAACTGTCCAAATGTCCCTAAAATTTTCATATTTCATTTCCATCCCCACAATACTTTGCAGAAATGAAGTTGAAATAATCCAATTTATCAATTTTCATGATACTGGGAATAGCAGATCTCTGACAATTCTACTCATTATTTTTTTTCCTAACAAATGAATTCTTTTGGAATATGAAAAATATGCACATGTGGAAAATTCAAAAAATTGTAAGTGCAATTTTTAAAAATATTTTTCTAAAATAATCCCTTGTTTAAAAAAATCCAAAAAATGTGAGATATGTTGTAATTTCATTGTCATGAATTTTTCTGATAGAACCTACCATGGAAAAACATTCTGAATATGTTTGAATCGTAGAGCCAACAGGCGCCACGTTCACCACAAGCATACTCCCAAACCAGACATGCTGAATCAACCACGGCACCATAAACAATTGGACAAGGTACATTTCCTGTTAAATAATAATCCATTATTACAATTTTTTATCTTATTATTTTTGTTTTTTTCCCGACTTTTATTGTTTCATTGTTTCTCAAAACATTGTCGGTAATAAGCGTTCATACTTTTTATATTTATTTATTATTTGATAATTTTATTTACCGAATAATCCAATGGCAAATTGTATAAGACCTAAGGCCATTGCTTTATCTCGTGGATCGACACACCTGAGTATCAGTAGCATTGAACCAACTTCACTTGTTGAATGTATAAATACAAATACTGAGAATAAAATCATATAAACCCAGAAATTACTGCATTCTAGTTCACAATAACCAATTGTTGCTGTACTCAGTAATTCGGGAATTGTTTCATTCTGTCCTATGCACTGACAATTGTAAAACTGCAATAACAAAAAAATTGAGGAAAATTAATTTAAAGTTTTTTCTTCAATATGGAGTAATGATAAATAAAAACCATTGATGAATTCTCGTAAGAAAAAATAAGATTGACAGCAGAAAATCAACAAAAGTTTGAACTTTACGACGATCGTATTGTGAAAAAGAAAGAAAATAAGAATACATGATAATGAAATGTGCATGGATCCAGATCCATATCTGACAATTATTTTGATTGTTTGAAGCAAATAAATTATTGTAAGAAGAATATTTTAAAAAAGAGCATGAATAGTTTTTTGAATTTTCTGCATATAAATATTCTTCATTTTTTTAAATAATTCATTTTTTGTTAAAAAACAGAAAAAAAATCGAAGAATTGCCAGATATTCATTATTTTCAATTTCATACGAACAAGGGACCTTTTTCATAGTCCATTGAACTCCAAATATTTCAAAAATGTTGAGGAAAATAAAAGTTAAGCCTGAAAATGATCACTCACAGCTCATCCACATTATCAAGACGAATTTTTATACCTGAGATAGAAAAATTCTTATCACCATCATTTTCGTAGGAAAAAAAAACAGAGCTATTAAAAAGATAATCATGAAAATTTTCTCATTTGCCGTGAATTCAGAGACAATTTATAAAAACTGATTGCTCAATTTGAATAAACATAACTTCTTTTTAATCACTGATCAAATAACTCTGTTTTTATATTTGAATATTAGTAGATAAAAAATGATAAATTGAATAAATTTCGTGTGATTCTTTATCTTGTAAATGAAAAAAGGTATATTGATTAAAAGGAAAAATGAATTAATTTTCTCAAAAATTAATTGAATAATGTGGAAAAATTACCGAAGACACTTTGCCATCTGTCACTGTATAATTGGAGCAACCAGCATGACACGCTGAAAAGTAGGTTTTTCGATCTGCCCCACAAATTGGACTGAATTTATTTCTATCGCAGTCACAGCTTGCCTCACACGTTGGTTCAAACCCAGTAATGCTGTAAAAAAAAAGCATCGTCAATTTTTTCCAATTTTGCTATGATCTTTAAAGGTCTGATGATGCCTTACCCCTCTGTATTAGTCGTTAATCCAGCAAAATCATCCATTGGACAACCAATGAACATGAGAATTCCCATTCCAACAGCATAAACAACAGCAGTGAAAGCTATCCAGGCAGCAACGAATCGTGCATTTGGTTTTGCTCTCAGAATGAATACTCCACTGATTATAATGCCCAGACCCATCACGAGAATTCCTCCCACACCTATAAATAACATTGAATGAATAAAATTTTTATGGAAAAATAAGGAAAATTGGATGATTAAATTGGTGAAAGAGTGAAAGGAAACAAATCAATTTCAATTTGCTCTTTTTTTCGGATTTATCGCAAAATTAGAGCAAGATAGTGAAATTGATGGACAGAACTTTCTTGTAAAATGAAATATTCAATTGAGTATAGTAATGAAATGATGAAGTTGGCACAAAATTAAAATACAGATCATTTTGTTTAATCATCGCGGGACACTTTTTTTGGCACAGGAAATTATCTAGGAAAGAGGCTGATTGAATTTTTCGAAACCTATCGGTGCTAAAGATATTCCCAAGAAATTGTACAAAAAAAGCTATTTCTCTTCACGAATGAATGTGGTAATTTTCGCATTTTTCACTTGAGATTAATGAAATTGTCAAATTAAAAATAAAAAAAATGCCATAATATAATGTATTTTTATGTAGTGATTTTAGAGATTATCTTGGAAAAAACTGGACCAAAATTCAATGCATTCCAGCGTTTTTTGAATTTTGTTGCAGTTTTCGGAAAGATCTAGCAACTTCATCATCACAGAAAATATCATTTTTCTTAGCGTTTTCATTATCATTGTTAAATTATTTTTGAGTAAATAAAATTGACAATACCTGAGATCATATTAGCATGATGCGCGGGCAGTCGAAACTGCGTTTCTAAATATTTTGGTAAAAATGTGTAAAGTCCAGCAATTGGCAGTATATGTAGCACACTACTGGCAGTTCTAAACATGAGAATATCATTCTTCAAAAGTCTCTTGACTGCTTTCGGAAAATCTGAAATCAGAAAATTACGATGATTAGGAATGAATTTGAATGGTCCAACACTTTACTCATTTAATATTTAAAATTATTCGAGAAAATTTTTTTACAAAATTTCTCTGAATTGCGATAGAAAGAAAATAAGAAATGAGTGGAATGGAGAAATTGCAAGAAATAAAAACTTCAACAGCTTTCATGGAAAAAAAAAAAATTTCATAGAAATTTACGTTTTTCCTATATATTCTTGATGCAATTATCTGATCAATTCAATCATGGAATTGGGAAAACAAAAAAAATAAATTCCATTCAATATATTTTGAAAATTACCCTTGAAGTATGAAATTGCGGAAAATTCAGGAGGAGACGGTTTTTCATAGACAATTAAATTTAAGAAAAAGGTCGATTGGCCAATCTTTTGAGCTCAGTGAATCAAAGAAGGACTCGAAAATTCATAAAGAAAATTTTTTTCTATCGTGAATTCTTTAGAAATGAGTATTTCAATTTTACTTAATAAAGCAATTTAGTTGAGAAGTAGTGAAAATCCCTAATTTTTCGAACTTTCTTTCTGCAAGTGATTGTTCTATCCAAAAAAAATACATTGACATTTCGTCCCAGAATATGGGCATTCATCAAGGAACGATTTTCGGAGCATGTCAATTGTAGAAAATTAAATTTTCAATAAAAACAAATATATGAATCACTTTGCCTTTGAAATTCAATGTTTCTTACAAATTTCACTGAATTATTATATTTAATGAAACGATTTCTTAATATGCCATGAGCCTCACGTTAATAACTTTTTTTTTGTTTATTAACTTTCAAACCCTAGGAGGGAGGGAGGGGTGGGGGGCTTGATCAACATAATCGCTAATAATTATTTCATTATTTTTCTCTCCCTCAATAATTTCAATTTTTTCATCTACAAATTCTTTTTGTGTATTAGCAAAGAATGAAAATGCGGTTTTCAAGTGGAAACCTCGTTGCCTAGAGGTACTAAAATACCCCTTGGACTCACGTACATGCTGGTTTAGTACGTGAGGTACTTTATTCTCATTGGGTTCCTCTCTAGGCTACACAGAGAGTACACAAAAGGCCTCGGTGAGATTTGCGTCGAGACGATTTCACGCAGTTGCCAGATCACTGAAACTAGAATTTCTTTATATACTTGAACAATAATTTTCCATTACTATTGAATCTGCATAAATGGAAACTGGACAATAGATTATCATCACGATTGAATAAAATCATCGTTGAATAATCATTAAAAAATAATTAAAAGCACATTTTATCTGTGAAAAGAGTGATGATTTGTGGACTGATTGATCATCAATTTCTTGAAATTATTGCAAAAAAAATAAGATAGATGGAGATATTTAGTTTAGAAAAAAACGAAATCAAATTTACATTTTTTTTACAGGATAAATTAATTTATTTCATCTTTTTCTCCCTATCTGACATTTTCTCACATAAGAAAATGAGAAGAGAGATGGAAAAATTCCAGTATCGCCTCAGTGAATCTTGGCAACTACGCATAGATCCATAGACCACGAGACTACAAGTTGAAGAATACTATGAAAATTGTTAAAGATAATTTGAAAATTATTATAATCGGAACATTTCATTAATCGAAATAAAAGAAATAAGGAATTTCATTGAGATAATTAAATTCAGTGAAATGAAGGAAGTGAGAAAGGATAAGTGATCTACGGATGGTTTGAATGACTCTGTACATATAAAACGAGAAAAGCACAATGTGCAAGACCAGCTGACAACACAAGATACAGAGCCCCTTTTTTCCTGTCCTACTCCTTTCACCCTCTCTTTCTATTCCCCACTCATTGGGTGAGGAAGGGGAAGGGATTTTCTAACACACACGTGTCCTCGTGAATCCACCATACGACCGTGAACTTACTTCCACCGTTCGCGACTCGGTCAGTCATTATTATTGACTCACACACACACACACACACAGACAGTTTAAGAAAGTGTAATCCAGCAACGATATGTTACTACAATCAAGAACAGGTATAACACGAATTTTCAATGTCTATCGCGATTAATTGAGGGAAGAAAAACTGAGAGAAGAGTTATTTTGAAAAATAATTCAGTAATGATATAGGAAGGAAGTATATGTGGCAAGATTTCGAAAAACTGATATTTTTTTCGAATCGTTTTTTGTGAGGTCTATTGAAAATCGATATTTTTCAAACCATTTCAAGAAAATCCATTTTTTAATTCTATTTCATGGAAAAATCTTATTGATTAGTTTATTAATCGATTTTTCTTTCAGCAATTCTCCAAAAATCGTATTTTATAAAGAACGATACTTCAAGAATCGATTTTCTCGAGATCACCCATCACTAGACACTTATGATGAGTGATTTTGAATAGATAGATCTTTGTAAGATCGTTTTTTCTTCTAAAAATCAATACTTTTCAAACGATTTCAAAAAACTCGATTGGTCGATTTCTCAATTCTTTTCTTGGAAAAATCGTATTGTTTTTTTTAAAAAAAGGAGAATCGCAAATATTCTTTAATGGATTCTCATTTCAATTTTTTTAATTAATTCTCAAAAAATCGTATTTTATAAAGATCGATTCTTCGACAATTTTTAATTGGAAATCACTAGACGCTTATGATGAGCGATTTTGGATGCAATCGATCCTTTTTTCCTGAAAATAGATCTTTTTTGAGAAATTTTAGAGAACTCGATTGATCGATATTCCGATTCTTTTCGGAGAAATCGTATTGATCATGTTCTGAAAAAGAAAAAATGAAAAACAGGATTCATTTCTCCATCGATTTTTTAATGAAAATTTTTTTTTTCTCTAAAAAAATCGATTCTCAAAAAATCGTAATTAAACACAATCCATTCTTCGAGAATCGGATTTTTTTTTTTTCAGAAATCGACCATTATTAGTCACGATATGGTAATAAAGAATGCGTTGCAAAATTTAGAGATTCTGTTCTTTAAGGTGACATTTTTCCTTTCGATGTTTTTTCGAAATATTCTGAAAAGTTCATACCGAAGTCGAATCAATTCATCTTGCTCTCCCACTTTGCTTCTGAATTGATAATTCGATGAAGAAACTATGAATTTATTTATGAATCCTTTCGAAATGTTGTAATACTTTTTTGCAGTTTACGAAATATATAATAAATGGCATTCACCAAATATATTAACTTTTGGAGAAATCGATGAATTAATAAATTTTGGGGGCAAGAATAATAACATTTCAGTTGCATAATGCTAACAAGTATTTAATTGACGGATTCGTCATCGAGAAATTCAAATTTCTCGTGATCTCTATAGTTATCAGTTAATATCGTGTAATGTCGTGTAGTAGTTAATAAAAACTGAAGAAATATTTATTATTTTCGAAATATTTTCGGGAAAATGGGATTTCTGAGAGAATCCTCTGCTTATTTGTGTCAAATATAATTACAAAAAAAAATCCTTAAAATTGAATTACCATTAGATTTTTAGGATATTCAAAAAATATTGACTCAATATGAAGATCGACTCAATTAAGCGAAAATTATGAACAGCTATAGGAGCTACCAACTGTACAAATACTCCCCAAAAATCAAAGCTTCCAAATTCTTGAGAAAATTTCAAAATATTAAACGATAAAAACAAATAAAATACATGAACTCACCTCGTAGACTCGGTTTCTTCGAATCCTCTATCTTGGGTGTAGATCGACTGGTTGGCAATCTACTTGGAAAGGCAAACATGGCCATACTGACTACTATGAGCATCGCTGATATTAGCACGAGACCTGAAAAACAACCGCGAAAAATCGTCAGCGAATTCATTCCATTTTTCTTCATTTCTTCACCAAAAAAAAAAAAAAATGGTAAAAAAAAGTTTAAACATTCATCTTGTCTGAGACTTACCAAGCCACCATGCACCGACCCATCTTGGATCAGTGGGTGTGATCTGTGGATCAGCGGCGAGATCAACGTAAAGCATAGTACAGAGAGATCCAAGAATAAAGCCAAGAGCTGGACCGAGTATCCTCACCCCTATTGTAATCGCTGGAACGAATGGAGTAAATAAGAATAATAATAAGCGACAAAAAAAAAGATATATATTGTTGCACAAATCAAGCGACTGTGGTAAAATGAGACGCGATGGAACCCGTTTTTTTCGGGCACCCTGATGCTCAACCAGCCATTAAGAAAGTTTTTGTTTTTTTTTTAAACAGGGAGTAAAAGAATTAAGTAAAAATGTGCACCAAGAGCTTGGAGGAGAATGCCATGCGGTTATTTACGCCGACTCACCGAAATACAAAGGACTCTCACGGGACGCAACGTTGTCGTCTATGTATGGTATACCAAGTGTGTAGACAGCAGTTTGTCCCATACCAACTCCAAGTAGTGAGACAAAAAATATTGCCAACACAACTGCTGTTATCTTACTTTGTATCAGTTGATCATCTAAAAATTTGCCCTCACAATACTTTGCTGTGTCTGTATTGAAATGGGACATATTCATCGCTGCAATTGATCTGAAAAAAATCATCATAAATTGATTAATAATTTTTCTAAATTTTCTAATAAAATATTTGAGTAATGAAGAGGTGAAAGGAAAGGCAAGACGATTCTCAATAAAATATCTTGGGAACGAACAGAGCTACACCCCCTTTTTACCCCATTTTGTTTTTGCAGAAAATTTCAAGAGCTACTTCACAGAATGAAAAATGGAAAGACGTATCTCTATTAGTTTCCGAAAAAAATTGACTTATCTCGTTTTACCAGTTTACTACTCATTTGTTCCCATCGAAAGTAAAATGAAATGGAAATTATTTTTGTTTTAATTTTTTCGAAATATATCAAAAATCTTGCATCTTGCTCAGAAAAATTCTCTCCTAAATTTTTACTTCTGGACCCAATTTAGAAACATTCAGAAAAAAATACACCACAAATTCGTCAATTTGTAAAATTTTCCAATTGATCGTAAAAGAAAAAGAGAACAATGTTTTTTTTGAATATAAAATGATTATTCCCTAAATAAATTTATTATCAATTGCATTCGGTATTATCAAAGATTATTGCATCATCTTTGTTTTTATCAAACTAGCACATGTGTTAACAAATGTTTTATCAGGTGCGGGTCCCCCTATGACCTTGTACTGAAGAAGAAAAAAAATAAACTGAAAAATGGAAATAATGAAATGAACATGAAAAAAAAAAAAATAATGGAAAATAGAATCATCATACCCGTTATATTCAACAGTGAGTTGCTCAATTTTATCGTAGAATTTACATAAATTCGCTGGAATTGGATCAGTAAAATTCGGTCCACCACCTTGTCCATCTGGTCCAATAGCACTGAATTGCTTTTCATTCTGTTTAATCAATTGTTCACCATAGATAAAATGAGGCATCGAACAAATAAATGAACTAACAGCAAATAGTATCATTCCCCAAGCAATCCACTTTGGTCTGTGTCCTTGGCCACCATAATAAGTCAATAATAATGATGAACCAATTTGTCCAATTTCAGTTGCTGACATTATTATTCCAGTTGTTTTCGATTGTATTTGAAATAATTTCTCAATTGTCGTTATAACAGAAACGAAGTACGTGTAATACATGCCTTGGAGCACCTAATTAAGGATAATTTAAATTTTATTAATATGAATCTTAAATTAAGGTGGTATCTCAGTGAACTCGAGTACAGTCAAATCCCTATTTCTTGATGCCATATCGAAGATAATATTTTTTTACATTTTTCTGAATTCTTTAACATTCTTTGAAACGCTCTTTATCAGAAAGGAATAGCGAAATTACTGAAAAAACCACATGGTTGACCCATTATTTAAAAGCTATAGACAATAATAACAGGAAAAAATATTCAATTCTCCGTACAGTTATTGAGAAATTTTAATTAGAGAGTAATCGTAACTATTTGCCACTCTTTCTATCTCATGCATGTGATAGGAGATTAGAAATGTAGGGAACATTCAAAAAACCGAAAAAAAATTAGATTCACAAGCTCAAGATATGACTTTCGGAAAGTTTAATCACTTTTACGAATAAGTTTAAGCACATTTCTCCTAATTATCAGCAATTGATTGGAAACAAACCTACAAATTTTCATTTTTTCTGTTCTATTGACCGTACTCTGGGATACTACCTCAAATTGAATTCAGTAGCGAAGAGGTAGAACAGGATAAATCGACTTTTTGAAAAAAAAATTTGTGTATATCTCGGAAATTAAACGCGATAGGGCAATTTTGCCCTAATTTTTTCGTGTAACTCGAAATTCTCCCAAAAAACATTAGGGGAAAATATATTTGTCCTGTTTTACTTTTTCACTAATTAATTGAATAGCAAAGTGCTGGTGGAAAATAAATCTCAAAGTCACATGCAGATGATTTTTGAAATAAATTTTCTGCAAAAAAAGTCTCTTGCTAATTTTCTTTTTCGAATAGTCTCAAAAATGATTAATATTCAAAAAATTCTATATATTTTATTAGAAAGTTGAGAAAATTTCTAAATGAAAGTAATGCGACATTTTTTCACATACAATTAACTTCAGAATAATAAATATTCAGAAATTCAATTCTCTTTTTTTTTTCAATGAATTTTTTTTTTTATCTGATTCCATTATTTTTTCCAAAATTTTTAGCTTGAAAATTATATATATGAATGAACAAAAATTTACTCACCCAAGTGAGACAAAATGTGACCAAAAATGCTTGTTTAGTAGCAAAAAATTGCAACCAATGTGGCCTACATGGTCCCCATCCACATGATATATCAGCATCATCAAATTCTGTATGAAGACTATTTGATTTTTCATCACCATTACCGATGAGTTTACCATTTTCACCACTACTTAATTCAATAACTTTGCCATTTGTTATTGTACCATTATTGTTGTGCTTGTTACAATGTAAATCACCATTACCATTTGACATTTTCTCAGTTGGAATTATCGTTAATACATCGACTGTTCCATTGGAAAGAATTTGCGTATCTTCCCCTGCCATTTTAACGTTTTTTTCCCTTTTAGGCTCTCCCGTGAATTATAATTTATGGCATTCAACCTGAAAGCAAAAAGAAAATATATCATCAATTAATTGTCTTCAATAGATCATCTCAGTTTATATAAATTACATTTTTTTATAAATCAGGATCTAATATAATAAATATTAGATCCAAAAACATTCTAATAAAATAGAATGAAAATAACAATCAACTTATATTGTTGCACTTCTTCTCCGCCACTTTAGTGCTCAATTTTCTCTGCTCCAGTAAATTTTATAAGTGAAAATAAATTCATAGAGCAGCTACAAACGAAAGTACGTTCGAGAGCGAAAGCACCTACTGTCTCCTCTGGTTGCCATTACGACAATAGACAAAAAGGAATCATTACGTGGTAATTGTACGAAGTGAGACATCATTTTGCATTAGACACAGTCTCTGAATAATCTAACACAATACAGACAATGTAATTTTCAGTTCAAAGTAATCATCAAGAGGATGTCCAATAAGGCTTCTCCCCCAATGGTGTAGGAGATACTTGGTCTAGGTCGCCTTTCACTGTTCCCATTGACTCGGCCCCAAGACAATCGCTAAACATATTTCACACGATGAAAAAAAAAAATCTCGAAAGCATTCTGCTGTCTCTCAATTCTCACTGCAAAAATCTGCAGTTTTCTAAAATTTTAGATTGTCTTGTTTCAGATAATAAAATTGATGGAAAGTCATATAATAGAATTGATTTTGCATCAATTATTATCGAGATATTTGAAAAATAAGTTTTTTAAAATAATTCTTCCTTTATTCTATTGTTTTACATGAAACGTAAATGAATCTGCGGGAGAAAATAGACTGCGATTTTTTGGGAGAGTAAAGGACTTCTCAAAAAAATTCGCAAAAATTCCACAACAGTGTGAACATATTGGAGCATCTTTTCAATTTTTTTAGATTTTTTTTCCGAAGCTCTTCACTCTGCAAAAAATACTTTAAAAAAATCAAAAAAATCTCTCTCATAATTACTGGGATTTCGAGAAAGAAAAGAAAATTGAAAGTGTATAACTATTTTCTTCTCTCTCTTTCCTTACAATTATTCAGAATCGATTGGGATCCGAAGGTCATGACTCGCCTCTTTATTGTCTTCTCCTTATCCATTGAATTGAAACCATGTTTCGTTTCATTGCATCAAGCATAAGATGAAAAATAAATGATTAAAAAAAATGTATAAATGATGAATAATTTAAAGTGAACTGCTTCCAGTTTAAACTGGCTAGAAAGGCTGGAAAAATTGCTATTTGAAATACCACATTAATTCATAATAAACGACAAATATAATTTATGTAAGGTATTTGTAATGTAATGCGCGAGCGCGCCAACATTCAAAATCCGTTGTTACTATCTAACATTTGTACGTATCATTACACATTGACATCGGGGACAAGGCGGACTTCCACTCCCCATTGGATAAATATGTGTACCACTATAACCAACACATGTTATTCATATACATTATCATGTACGTTATTGGCTATCTAAATTGATACTAATTCATTGCTGCTAATGACAATTTCAAACACACAGTCTAATATACTGAATGGTTATTCAAGTGAGGGGAACGCATTATTTTCACTCGTCTCTCTTCATGTTCAATACATTATAAAATAGGCAATTTGTTCAATTGGCAAATGATTCGTACACAACAATTTGACCTCTTTATTGTGTACATAATAAATAATATTTTTTTAAATTAATTTTGCAGTGAAAATAAAAAAAATTAATTTCTCAACGTGACAGTTATGTGGGATCATTCATTAAGGGTGTTCTACCGGTATTTTATCAAAATTAAAAAATGTGAGAATTCAATGAATTTTTTTTCCAAGTTTCTCCAATTCATAAAGAAATCGTATGCAAAATTTTGGATTTTTTTCATACCTGGTTTAAAAAGTTAGAAATTTTTTAAAAACCATCGTTTAACATGTGTTGTTATGAGAAATTCACAAAAGCTTAAGAAACTTTTCGAAAATTCTTCAAATTTGATGAAATTCCGGATATAGGTGAGAAATTACCCCCCGCACAAGCGTTACATTTTTATAAGACGATTGGGTCAATAATTGACATTAAAATTAATAAAAATGAATGAAGAATTGTCACTGGCGCGTAAGTGCTACCAACTTGTGTCGCCAGAATTTGTCCTAGAATGCAACGCTTTTTTCAAAATAATTCTCAAACTAATTAAATGGAAAATAAAAAAAATATCTGTGAAATGTAATGATAATAATATAATATTTGAACACCCACAGCGTTCCATGATTCCCTAGCAATAATTTTAATGAGGAATTCAAAAACTCATTTTTTCATGTTCAGGGATTGGGACACTGACGAAATCTCTGCCCCTCTCGTACCGCACAGCCCCCTCTTCCAATACCTGTAGAACATCCTTAAGTTACGGGATGAACGAAAATTGAATATTAAGATGCTAGCTGAACACTTCGTCAATAATGCAGATCGGAGAAATTACACAGCTCCTCGATCTACATTATCGATCGGGTTTTCACTTAGTGCCGTAATGTGTACTTTTTGTGTGCCCTCTATTGAATTAATTCATTAGCGAAGAGGCAAAACAAGATAAGTCGATTTCTTTTGTCAATAGTCTTCATCGTGAATATTTCGGAAAATGAGAGGGATAGCACGAATCTCTCCGGATTTTCCTTCTGTAGAGAATTTGAAGAGCTACAAAAGAGGATTAGAGCGAAATCGCTTCATCTCGCTTCGTTGCCGAGATATTCTTGAAAAACAATTTGAAAAATCGAGTTATCCTGTTTCACCTCTTCTCTACTGACTCCTAGCAATTTTTAAATATTTGAATTTGAACTTAAACATTTCACATTTCTTTACGATCATTTTGCAATTTTGAGAACCTTCAGCAGTTGATACAAAACTTATCTCATAAGTTTGCTTTTCGGCTGCAAAATATTCAACTTTTGGACGGGACTGTAACATGACAACTACTTCAAGTTAGTATCTCAGAGTACAATCAATATAAAAGATAAAATGGGGATTCGTAGGTTAGTTTCTAATCAATTGCTGACAATTCAGGAAAAGGTGCTTTAATTTACCCTAAACAGTGATCAAACTATTCGGAAGTCATATCTTCAGCTTGGGAATTAATTTTTTTTTCCATTTCTTGATTTTGTTTACGTTACCAATCTCCTATCACATGCACGAGATAAAGTGAGACGCAAACAGTTACGACTACCTTCTAATTGAAATTTCTCAATAACTATGCGGAGAATTTGATATCTTTTTCTTCTGTTACTTTGTTGAAATGTTGTTCTCTTTGCCAATACCTTCTAAATAATGGGTCAACTGTGTTGTTTTTAAATAACTCCATTATTTCTGTCCGATTTAGGGTGTTGCATCTGAACCACTGCTATTTTCAGTAGCTGGTAAATATGCAGAATAGGGACCTTTATAAATGAAATTAATTTAAAATCAATTTGAAATTGCCTCAGGAAGGGTGGCGGAGAAATAAGGTAGTATATCGGAATCAAAAATTCGAAGGTAAATAGTGGAACTTGTAGTAGCTTAAGGTAGAGCGTCAGACTGATAATTTGAAGGATGTGAGTTCGAACCTCGTCTGCGCATTCCCTATTTTTTCCGAAATTTTATTCTGGTAATCATCGCATTTTATGGTAGGCCCCTATTCTGCATATTCATCCAACTTTAATAACTTTGGTAACTTTAATAATATATATCTCATAAACTACACGGACAAAAATTATGAAAAAATTGAGAAAAATCTGAAAAAAAATATCTATTCTGATACGACAGCAAAAAAAAGGAGTTAACTGTACTCTATCGAGTACTTTATATGCGTAATATCTCGGAAAATGAGTGAGATAGTGAGATTCTATCTTGGTCCTTTTTTCCAGAGAATTTCGAAAGCTACAAGGAAAGGTTCAAGTAGAATGGCCTTATCTCGCTTAGTTTTCGAGATGTAAACGAAAAGTAATCAATAAAGAAAAATTCAAAATAAACTCTGAATTTACCTTAAATCTGTGTGAGTTCCACAAAAAGTTACCATTCCAGTAAGAATGATCAAAAAATTCCAATAAATATTTTTAAAAAAATGAAAGAAATTTAATCAGTTTCGAAAAAAAGCCTTGCATATCTCCATTCATCATTTCTAATTCAAACGATGACATTAAAAGTGAATGAATAAGAATATACAAATCCATAAATATTTTTCTCCAATTAATAACCTATTCAATAGATTAACAGGTTTTGCAGAATATCTTCCTGAACTTTAGTAAGCAGAAAAATGGAGATGATTAATTTGAAAAAAGTGATGAATGAATTATTTAGAAACATCACGGAGAATGATCGTTCATACAAAGGTCGCATGCTTGAATTATACTAGGCAGACACTTCACCTGATGTAATAATAGATTTGTTACACGGTAAGAGACGAAGAAAAGAAGAGAATGGGAGGGGGGGGGGTCAATCTTCCACCGCAAATTATGTACAATCATAACGTCCTATCGTCATCATCTTTTTCGGCAAATAACATGTTTTATCTCAGAATATAAAAATGTAATATCTATCTATATCTACGAATAATATAGGGAAGAGCGGGGCAAAATGGGCCTCTGGGGAGAATAATCCAGGTTTTTTTTTCGGAGTGAACGATTTTATGGAAAAATCTGAAAAAAGTACACAATAATCTAGACATGTTGAAGCATCTTCTCGAGTAGAAATTCTGTCGGGCCTGTGCCTACAACCCTTTCATATCATCATTGGAATGACGTAGGGCTTACCCGATCGGGTAAGACCTACACACAGAAAAAGCTAGCCATGAGTTATGAACTTTTTGTACATAAATCCTGCACTATGAGCACATGAGTGTCATGGGCTTACCACATGCACTACTGGTAACGTAAATATGCACTAATTGTGAATCAATCATGTAACATTTTGCGTGCATAATTCATGCTGTTATAGTGCATGATTCATGTTCTTATAAATACACAAAATATGTAAAATTTAATAAAATGAAATATGCTCAAAATAGGCATAAATTATGATGAAAAAAAATATCATAATTTACGCTGAATCCATCTAATTGCATTTTAGATATATAGACACTTTTCTCAATATTTTCGCCATTTATCATTCGATGAATCTCAAAAATGGCATGAAATGTGGGAACTAGGGTTGTGTGAATCATTCGAATTATCAAACACTTCGAGGCCAATCGAATACGAATATTCGATTCCAATTTCGCTTTTCGATTGATCAATTCGATATTCACGGTTTCTCCCGGATATTTCAAGAATGTTTGCGAAATTGATTGTTTTCAGCATCTTTAGATTGTTTCTGGGAAATAGTATGATGTTATTCAAAATAAATAATGAATAATTATCGTTATGAATTTACGCGAATTCATTTTTAGCGATCAGGTGGTTATAAGGCGTAGTTGTAATGCTTCAATAAGGTACCCCTGTCAGGTTCACCACGGGGGGACTGCATGACAATCCTGGTGATGTCCTCACGAGGTATGCTCCATGATGTCCCTGTAGGTACGCGGGACAAACCTAATAAGGAACCTATCATTTCTTTGCTGAATTTTCTACTCAGGCTGTCAATTTTTTTCTGATTTCTTTTCGCAAAACCCTTCACTTCTAAAAAAATCCTGAATCATTTTGACCCGAAGTTGTTAACATCATGGCTGAGATCATCGGAAGCACAATTGCGAGTATCCACTTAGAATGAAACAGGTGAAACGAAACTATCGAATGGTGTGCGATGTTCCGAATTCAATACAAGATATCGCTTCGATTAATCAAATTTTGAAATTATTGATTGAATATTATTATGATATTGTTTTTTCACCCCTTGTTTTTTCTTCCTTGGACTAATCGAAAGCAATATCTCGATTTTAATGTGAGATATCGAATCGATTTATCAATGTTCGAAGATAATCGATCGACAGTTGATGTTTCTTTGAAACTAAAACCAGTGAAACGGAACTACCCATGTAGGAAATTTAAGTAGGCCGCAGTTCGGCGCAATATCGAACTGCCGAGTTTCGATATAGGGGAACTATATTGGTGCGAACTTCGAGCCAATAATGGCATGTCACAGCCGCGCGAAGTCGAAAACTAAATAGGGCGTATATCGCATCCGATTTCGACCCGATATAGGATTTCGAGTTCGGCCCGAACGTCGGGCTGATTTCAATGTGACGAATTTCGACTTAGCGCTTCGATATACGCCCAATATCGAATCCCATATCGAACTCGACAGACGCTCAATAATATAAAAACAATTTTTAAACATAAAATAAAAAGAAAATTATCATTTTTTTTTCTGAGATTCCGTAATTTTATATTTTTATTATTTATATTTCAATTTTAATCATTTTAAAGTCATTTTAGAAATTACAAATTTTAGTTCCCACAGGCGGTTTTGAACCCTCGATCGTCGGATGATGATACTTGCACGCTGCCGACTGGACCATCACTCTATTTGACTTTGACAGAATCGTACTGTCTATATGAATCTAAAAGTCATTTGATCTCAAATTCATATCGATATTTATATTGTTTATATGGATATCCTTATTGACAGGAATATAATAACAAAAGTGAAGTAAGAACCAAGAAACAAAACTACATATTTCTCACAATGGAATATTCATTTTTTTACACAAAATTCTTCTATTTTTGAAAATTAAAGTTTTTATTTGAGTATTATTTCTTTCTTTATTGATAATCGAATCATTTGATGGCAGAAAGGGAAGATTTTTTTCTTGATCAATTTTTATATCTATTCTATTTTACATTTATTTATTATTTTTATATTTTTTTAAATTTAGTTCACGAATTAATCATTAGTAAGAAGAATAATTGAAGAAAAATCAATTATGGCGTGACTCTTCAATCGTTATGTTAGAGTATAAAAAAATATAAAAATTAATCAAAAAGAAAAATTATTAAAAAATAAACGATTGTAAAAAATTATTGGTCAATTTCAAGGTTGATATCGATCGGAATTCGTACTGCGGAATTGGGGGGAGCGATGTTGGAAATATGTTTGTCAAAAGTAGAGCAGCCGAACTTCGGTTACGCGAATTACGTGCGATAATCGTTTCGAATTGGTTGTGCCGATATGGGTGTCATGACTTCGGTCCGAATTTCGGATAGATATAGGGTTGCCGATATTCGGCTACTCGATATAGAATCGAGTTACGATACTAACTCACCATCCCTATATACAGGGCTCGACGTTGGGAAGAATATCGGACTTATTCGCAAAACCAATATCCACGCCCCGATATTGTTTCGTACTTTGGCCTTTGATCGACTTCCCTAAAATCGTATAAAATAATTCGGCCCGAACATCGGCCACCCCGTGGATGTCGGGAAACCCTACATGGGTATCGAATGATATGCAAAATCTCGAATTTAATGTGAGATATGGCATCGATTAATCGAAAATAAACGATCGGAATTCATTGTAATATTGATTTTCTCCTCCTTGAGCTAAAATAGGTGAGACGAAACTATCGAATAGAATACGATATCTCGCAATTGACTAATCGATATTTGAAAATGATCGACCAAAAGTTGATGTCCCCCATATACTAAAACTGGTGCTGCGGAAGTTGTCGAATGATATGCGATATATCGAATTTCCATGCGAGATGTCGCATCGATTAACCGAATATTTGAAAAAATGACGTTCAGAAGTTGTTTTTGCAAGAAAGCGCGCGCTTTTGATTGCTAGTCCCCTTAAACTAAAACTGATAAAATGGAACTATCGAATGATATGTGATATCTCACATTTAAAGTGAGATATGACATCGATTCATCGATGTTTGAAAATGATCGATTGGAAGTTACTGTTTTTGCAAGAAAGAAATTTGGATGCAGGTGCGTGTAACGCGCTTTTAATTACTAGTAGCCATAGAATAATTGAGCTTCTGAACTCGCAGCTATATCGACCGAAAATTCTTCAGCAACAATAATTTTTCAATTTTTCCCACTACTACTTTATACGATATTTCGTTCTGTGGAAAGTTGGCATGTAATATTTAATGTTGGTAGTGGTGGAAAAAAAAATCAGTAACTATCTTAACGTGCAAATAACACAAGCCGATAATTGAGAGACAACTCTCTGGGAGATCGACAAAACCGGCTGGCATTCACTTGTAAGCAAAAGTATTTGCGCGTTCTCCTTCAATAATTTTTTTTATTTATTTCAATTTCTTTTTATCGTGATTTTTTATTTACTGAGTTTCATTTCGAGTCAAATTGGAACTTTGAAAATTTCGAAATTAAGGAGATTGGAGAAATTGAATGGGGAATTTCAAATGAATATTGTGAATTTTTTATTCAAATTTTTCCGAGGATCAAAAATATATATATATATATATATAGATGTACGAGAATCAGGTTCCTTAAATTGGAGAATTGCATCATTAAAAAAAAATCTGTTACAAGAGAAATTTGATGGTAATTAAAAATAAAGTTATGAAGAAGTTTTTATTTTAAATTAATTTTTAAAAAACATGCATGCAATTAAGTTTGGAGTAAATAAAATTTGAGAGTCAAATAAAATGACTTTTACGCAAGCACTTTTTGAGGAATATTTGAGGAAGCTAAGAGAGATGGACAAGTTTTCGTGATAGCCTTTTTTATAGCTACGATTTTCCTCTCCAAAAAGGCCCTCAAAAATTTGGTTATTTCTATCAGATTTCGAGATAATTAAAAAAAAAATTGAGACTGCCAATTTCAATTTGTTCTGAGGATATCCCGGAAACTAAGTGGAGACGAAGCCTTTCCATCCAAATCCTTTTTTCTAGCTCTTCAAATTCTAAAAAAAGAAAGGTTAGAGCAAAAAGACGTATCTCCATCATTCTCCTAAATATTCACAAAAAAGTCAAGTTATTCTGTTTTACCTTTTCGCTATTGAATTAAGGTAGTTCTATCCGAAAGAGATGTATCAAAATTGAGACACCGGGCCCTCCATGGAACGGGTGCTTATATTACATATTAATTTTCATTCTCATATATACAAAATGCATGTAGTCGATATTCAAGTATGAAATTTTACATCTAATTATTAATTTAACGAAAATTTGAAGATTTTTTAGAAAAATTTCCTATATTCCCTAAATAATATGGTGCTGTATGCACACATATGAACATTTACTACACGTATAGAACATACAGCACAAATACAACTACGCAAAACGAAACAGCCAATCATGTATTGGCCAGCTGATGACCTCACTCAATCATGAATTTAACAAAATTTTCCTGTTATCAAAATTTAAAAAAAAAATACTCGGTGAAAAAATCTGAATTAATTCCAAATTACTCCGAAATACTGTAAGAATGCCTACGAATTTTTTTAAATCCAAAATTACCGACTCGATTTTGTGAAAAAAAACGAAAACCTTCTGAAATTTTTGACTCTGTATTGAGAGTTGATCCTTTGGAATTAAATATCTCATCAACTATGCAGTGAAAATTTTCCAAATTTTAACCAAGAATCAAAAATAACATAAATAATTATTTCACAAAATTTGAAGAAAATCTCACTATTACTCAAAATCCGATAGGACTATCTTAAGCTGAAAGTAAATAAAGTTCATCAAAATAACCATTGGTTTATTCATCACTCCCCGGATTGACCTGGTGACCCCATGATGCAGTCGACCCCGTCGACAATTTGCGCAAGATCGATAAACAGTACCGATGCTGTCGAGTAATCCAAGTATAAGAGCAACAATGCATGTTTTTTTTTTTTTTTTCTAAAAAAGGAAAAGAAGAAACAAGAAATGAGGAAGCTGAATTGTATTGGAACGAAGACACACGCGTTCGACAATGCATCGAGTAGTTGTATTCAAGTAGAACCAGAAGAAAAGAAGTTTAAAAAAAAAAAGAGAGGAGAATTGAGTGAGAATGACGTTGAACGTGCATAGTTCAAAGATAGGAGCGTCCTCGTGTCTCTCCGTCTTTTTTTTCTCCTCATTTTGTGTTCGTTTTATTTAAACCCATGCCTGTAATGGTAAATTTAATACAGACGTATATGCACATCCTCGCCTTGAAAACAAAGGGACGTAAGTACTATGCTTATACATAGTACTTACACCTCTTTGTTTCTAAGGCAACGATATATACAGGCATGTACTTTGCAATGGATCACATGGACGTTCAAATTCACAATGTAGTTGTATTGGGGAGAGACCAAACGAGAGTGAGTGCAGGCGTGCGTCCACAGTCCCACTCACGTATATATACGTAAGCAACCATTGAGACCTGACCTACTTCAAGGCGCGTTTGCTTGATTCTGTGTATGTATATATATATATATATGTATATATATGCAGATATATATATATATATATATATATATATATATATATATTGCTCTCTTTCTCTTCCTCCTTCTCCCTTCCGCCCCCTGAACCCCTTCAGCATCGACTTGACTCACTGTGCCTCATGTTTAGTTACTCAGTGTGTCTCTCTGTGGTTCGAAAGCACACCGAGAGAGTCTGATTTTCGTACGCAATGACAAATGCAATGGCCTGACTACTCAAAACTCGGGTGGGCTCTCTTGACCCCCTCTGGAATCACTGTCCATTGCCATACTACTCGATACGCAACTCGTTATGTACTCATGAAATGGAGAAGATAAAAAACAGAGCAATGAAAGTTTGGAGATGATCCGTCATGACTATTTGGTCATTAATAGATTTTCTTTAAATTAGCACACATCTGATCATTTTTTGGAGTTTTTGAAGGAGGTACATACCCCTGAGAATGCTAAAAATCGTGTAATTTTCAAAACTCCCTATTCAGGTTATAGGGTGAAGAAAAGTAGTACATTACGACCCTAAGCCAGAAAGAAGGCAACTGCGAAAGAAATTTGGATTTTAACTATTTTTTAACTTTTTTTTTTCAAATCTTTATAATTATCGTCTCTATCGTGTATCGAGGGGGATTTTATTTTTTCTAAAAATAAGAAAATTACAGCATTTTGAACTTTAGTTTGCAAATTTTACAGAAAAAAATAATGTTTAACAATTTATTGAAAAAAAGCCAATTGATAATCATGAAGATTTTTTTTTAAAGTTGAAAAATATTAAAAATTGATGGAGTTATCATGTCAACCATGTCAAACAACCTAATTTCGAGAAAAACGCGTTGAGCAGGGTTCATATCCCTGGGAGTTCTGAAAAAGGTGTGCATTTAAAAACTTTTCATTTAGGTTATAGGGTGAAGGAACAATGACTTTTCAAATTCTTATACTGTTTATTGATCTTTCAACTATGAGAAAACAAGAAAAAACATTTTTTTCTTAATATGGGCATTATCGTTCACGGTCATGAATGAATGAACGTTAAAAAATGTTGTGAATTTGGCTTTGAAAAAGTTAGTGCCATAATTTTCTAGCGGAATGGAATTTTTGCTTGACTTTTCTTTTAATTTTCAGGAGGGTGAAAAAGAGAATTCGTGAAGAAAATCAATTGTTTGAAAAGCTTAGAGATATGTACCCCCTTAAATAAATAAATGATGATGAAAACAATTTTTTTTGAAAATTTGCACTTATAATTTTTCGAATTCTCTGCATGTGCATACTTTACATTTTCTCAAATAATTAATTGGAAATTTTTTTAAAATGAAATATCCACTATTTTCCGTTTCATCATTAATGGAGGGAATTTCAATTTTTTGCTTGTCTTTTTTTTTTTTGAATAAATTGGGTTCATGCAAATATGAGGGGGGTAGGGGATTTCAGAGATTTTGAGAATACCTCAAATGAAAAATGAGAGAAATTTATTTTTTTGTTTGAGTATTATTTATGGAATTTTCAAGATTTAGTGAATGTTTCATGTTTTAATTAATGTCGACTAAAAATTAAAGTTAATAATTAATTGGGTGGAATATTTTCGAATTTAACGAAAAAAAACTTTTGGACTGTTACTTTTTCTACTTTACTTTGACAAAAAAAAATTAAAAAAAAACAAACCTAAAATTATAATTTTTTTGTTTTTCTCCTCTCGAAAAAATGGACTAATGCAAATGGTATGGGAGGAGGGGGTCTTTTCCGGATCAAAGAATTAAAGAAATTTACAATTTATTTTTTTCGAGTGATAATGTTATTTTGAAATGTTCCGCAGTATTATTTAATCTTCGTTACACACTGAGTGAGATATTAGGAATTTTACTCACTTTTTTATACTTTTGCTCTTTTTGCTTTGAATTGCAAGAAACATTCCAAGAAAGTCTAAAATTAATTTCTTCCATATGAAAAAATACCGTCTCATAAAATCCCGTCAAATTATCTATTTAACACTGTCTGCTCCAATTTAGATAATGAATATTCTCGTTTTTGTCAGCGGATTAATAAATGAAACACAAGCGAAACCAAAATTACTTCAATTGACTTATTCAATATTTTTTCGAATTCTCGATTGTCTGAACAGACAAAATTATTTTTAAATTGCGACAAGTGTGTCTTGAACAAATATTTGGAAAGAAGTAGAAATTCAAAGTTTCATTTAGTGAATTGGTTCCTTTTCTTTTTCTCCTTCACACGTTTTCTGACTATATATACATATATACATACATATAGATATATATATATATACATATAGATATATATATATATGAGGAGAGCTTCTGCTGTGCAGTGACTCCAGAAATAATCTCTGGTCGCTCGAGGGCATCTATAAATTCACCTTGAAACGAGCGCCAGCTTTCTTTCTTTCCTTCCTTTCATTTCCTCTTTCTCGCTTTTTTCCTGTTCAAAAATATGAAAAAAAAAGTGCGGAATAAAAATTATAATCATTGAAGGAATAAACATTTAGTGGCAAAAAATTTGACAATTTATCCAAAAAAGGAATTTCTCGTTTTATATCCTGCAAATGGATAATTTTGACAATATAATGATAATTCTACCGCCAATGCATGAATATATGAAAATAATTGCACAATTAAATCGCTGGAAGAATCAATAAACTAATTCACTCGTGAGAAATTCTTTTTTTCCCTGAACTTTTCTTTGATGAATTATTTTCGACATTTTTAATCATTTATTGAAAATGTTTTTTTGCGCATATTTTTTCCAGAGAAATGATTTTGGAGATTTCTTTTTCTAAACCCTTTTTTGATTATCTTGTATTTTTATGGTAAAAGAAATAGGCCATAAAGAACGTTATTATAAGCATTTCTTTATCTTTTTTAGATTCTGAGATATTCAACAGAGAATGCTTGAAAAAAGAGAAAATAGAAGGAAGAAATTTCGGTTCTTCAGGTTTTATAAATATCTCGGAACTAAGGGAGATTTTTCTGTAACAGACCTCTCTGGTACAGTAGATCCAAAAGCGGAAGAAGGATTTATGAGAATCCATATATTACGTATTAATGTCCATTCCTATTATCCTATTATCTATCCACAATTAATTTATTCAAATATTCAAGTATGAAATTTTGCATCCAACTATGGATTTAAAGAAAATTTCAAGATTTTTTTCGTAATCTCTGGATATTCCCCAAATGATACAGTGCTGTATGCACATATGTCAAGATTAATTGCACGTATAGGACCATAGAGCACGCACACAACTATGCGGAAAGAAGCAGCCAATCACGTCTAAGCGTCAGCCCGCAGATTGTCTCACTCAATCGTGAATTTTTCCAAATTTTCCTGTCTTCAAAATTAAAAAAAATAAAGAAACACGGTGAAAAATTTGAATTAATTTCAAATTACTCCGAAATACTGGAAGAATCCCTACATATTTTTTTTTATCGAAATCTACCTACTGGATTTTAAGAGAAAAACAAGAAAACCTGCTGAATTTGATTTATTTTTGAAGTTACACCCTTTACTCTGGGTTAAAAATTGAAACTTTGAAATTGAATATCTCATGAACTATAACATGAAAATTTTCAAATTTTACAAATAAATCGGAAAAAACATGAATGATTATTTCACAAAATTGGAAGAAAATCTCCCAATGACTCAAAATTCGAATGAATTGCCATAAAGGATATTTTGTTGAAGATAGAGAAAAATCAGAAGAAGAAAAGGAGAAAAGGAGAATACGAATAACACTCTAGCCTTTTAATTTTCCGAGATATTCGAGAGGAAATTACTGCAGACTCAACTCGTTTGACCTCTTCACCCCTGAATCTTTTAATATTCATTAAATATCAATTTTTCAACCAAAAATACTCATTTTCAGAGAACAAAAAAAATGGATAAAATTCAATAAATCCAATAAATTTTCGATTATTATTGAATTGAAATGCAGAAGAAATTTCCAGTATTACTGAAAAATTCTCCCCGGGAACGTCTGCCTCTGTGTATCTGCGCGTGAATCGATTTGGTAAATGTTTGCGCAGTGACGTCAGGCTTCACTTGGGTTCTGCGTGCATGTATGGGTAACAGGGAGATAGATAAAATTGTGGAGAAAAATGAAGAAAAAAAAATGTAAAATGTGAAAGATAACATTTTATGCATCAAGGCGATGGTTCATACAGGTGTGTTATTCTTCGTCAATCGTTTCTCATGTCCCAATGTTTTTGTGTAAATTAAATGGCAAAACCATTCACCGATAACGCACCATTATCTGTGATTATTTCAACACGTCGAAGCAATGACTTCAAAATTAATAAAGAGAAGAAAAAAAAGAAATGGCAAACTCAAGAAATAAATGAAATGATTTTTATGGTGGAGTAGAGAGGTATAAATTGAAGTCTAGAGTATTGATTATGAGTTTGAGGATATTTCGAAAATTGAGGTAATATCCCAGTGAACTCGAGTACAGTTGACCCCTTATTATTTTGATGCTGTATCAAAAATGATATTTTTTCATATTTTTTTGAATGTTCTTACATTTTTCTGTAGCATGAGGGATATAAATGATTTTATAAATCGAACTGAATTCATAAATATATACTAAATCGAACAGAAATAACGAAATTATTGAAAAACCACACAGTTGACCCATTATTTAAAAACTATTGGCGAAGAGAACAGCATTTTAACTGAATAATAGAAGAAAAAAATATTCAATTCTCCGCATAGTTATTGAGAAACTTTAATTACAAGGTAATCGTAACTATTAGCCTCTTTCTCTGTCGCATACATGTGAGACGAGATTAGTAATGTGAACAAAAATCGAGAAACAAAATAAAATTACTGTGAAGGCACCAGTTATCGGACGGTTAAGGCAATGGTACCGGTTCCCGGACAAGTTAGAATTAAATTATTAAAATGATGAAAAATTTCAATTAAATGAATCAAACAATTCACTTGATTGTTATTTTAACATTTTGCAAGTATTGAAAAACTAGATTTTTTCACTTGAATATTCATTATTAGTATATTTTGCGGCTGCATCCGGAAACTAGGATCCGTCCGGTAACCGGGTCCATCATGATATATTCACCCGGTGAAGATATGACTTTTGAATAGTTTAATCACTTTTTCTGGTAAATTGGAGCACGTCTTTCCGAATTATCAGCGATTAATTGGAGACTAACCTACAAATCCTCATTTTTTTCTGTTTCATCGACCGTACACTCCGATACTACCTTAAACGGGAATTTCAAGAGCTCTAAAAAAGGATTAAAACGAAATCGTCCTATCTCGCTTAGTTTTCGACATTTAAAAAACAAATGACCCAAAAACTAGATTTTTCTTATTTTTTCTCAGAGATTTTTTCTTTTTTATTTTGAACAATGTCTCGGAAACTAAACGAGATAGCGCAAATTTGTCCTAGTTCTTCTTTGTCGAGGATTGACGAGCAACAGAAAGGATAAGGACGAAATCGCCCTATCTCGGTTTGTTTCCGAGATATTTCCAGAAAAATTTTTGAAGAAAATATTGATTCATCCAATTTTTTTTTTAAACTCTATTTCTACAATTTCCGAAGATTTCCTTAAAAAAACTCACCATCAAACTGTTTCGAATTAATAATTTCTATGAATTTTTTCATTCCATCCACCGATAAAATTCTCTCTCGTCAATTCTCAATTCATTTTTATTTTTATTTCATTGAAATTGTCGAGATTTTTTATGGACGTATTCATGAGCCTATTGACCCATATCGATGTACTCAAAATAAACCAGTAAAACTCGTCCTCATTTCATTATTATCATTTTTTTTTTATTGTTCTCATCTTATTTTTCAGTGAAATGAAGGACGTTTCTTTTCATTCAAAAGCCCTCCCATCCCATTTCATCGATACAAAAGTGTTGCTTTTCATGTTTACAATGAAGTGATAGTACAAAACTGAGTGACACTCACTGTTTTGTAAAGAAATTGTGCGTATATGTGTGGAGTTTGCAAGCCGCAAGTCACTTTACGTATGTATGCGAGAGATTGAGTTTATGTTTATGGCATACAGTGTCCACACCTGTCAAAGCTGCCTCACCTACGGTATGTGGGTTCTTATTATACTGGCCTACTGAGAGAGAGAGAGAGAGAGAGAGGCTAGAAATAGTTCCGTATATATATACAAAACTAAATTCGATCGCATTTAACGTGTTTATATTAAGGTAGTTCAATCAAATTTTGGCGTCATCGAAAGATTTTCTTCAAACTTCGTACAATAATTATTCATATCACTTCTGATTTTTGTGTAGAATTTGAACGTTTTTGAGCGTATAGTTAATGAGATATTCAATCACGAAGTTTTAATTTTCAACATAGAGTAAATGGCATAACCTCAAAAATGAATCAAATTCAGCGCTTTTTTTCTGAAAATCCAGTCGGTAGATTTCGACAACAAAAATATGTAGGGATTTTTGTAGCATTTCGGAGTAATTTAAAATTAATTCGAGTTGTTTCACCGGGTATTCTTTTATTAATTTTGAAAACAGCGAACTTTGGTAAATTCCACGATTGAGTTAAGGAATCAACTAGCCAGTGCTTAGACGTGATTGGCTGCTTCGTTCCACATAGCTGTTTTAATAATAGTATATTACCTAACGAGTGGAAATTTTTATCGCACGTGTAAGGCACAGTTTGGAAACGTGTGGAAAATAGTATATTACTTAACAAGTGCGGTAAAGTACTTTTCTAACGAGTGTGAGGTTGCAAAACGAGCCGAAGGCGAGTTTTGTAATCACACGAGTCTGGAAATCTTTAACGCACGTGTAAGGTACTGTTTTTTATGCACAACGAGTAGAAAATTAATTTTGGATATACCAGAATGGAAATTAATATGTAGGGGAGAGGGGGGCAGCTTTTAACAGGGGCAGCTTTGAACATCTTCAATAAAAAATCGAAAAACCAAAATTTTGAACCGCGGATTTTGAATTTAGGATGGCAGCACAGCTGCCAACTAATATCCATCACAGCTGTTTTTATTTTCCATGTTAAACCTAACCTACAAGGGGTCGTCGAATTTATGCTGCAATTCTAAAATTTTTATTTTCTGGATGTAAGTATATTATAGTTAAAATGGTGATCAACTCATGACTGTATATTTTTTTAATCAATCTTCATATATTCCACTATCTCATCGAAATGGAAAATTTTATTTTTATTGATTTCTAATTGATTTAAATTAATTTTTTATCTCAAGTATGCTGTTGGGGCAGCTTTGAACAAGAAATGGGGGGCACGTTTGAACACTTATAAATCAACATAGATATATACTTCACAAACGTTTTCTTTTCGTTTAAATTATCTCTAAAAAAATATATGATCTTTAATTTATGATTATTGAATATTTTTGAATGTCAGGGCCAATCATGGTTCGAAATTATAAAAGAAAGCGGACAAGTAGTGTCAATGAAAACGATGCACAAAAAGCTGTAGTCCATGTAATTAACAAGACATTTGGAGTGTAAGACATTTGGAGCGACAAGATCGATTGAAAAAATCACCACTGCCTGCGAAGAAAAAAAAGTACAGATGACAAATGAGTCAAGAAAGCAACAAAGTCTAGAAACAAAAAAAATTAATCAAGCTGTGACTAAATTTAAAAGAAGTTTCGAATCTTCAATATTTTATATTGATTCCTATGATTTGAGTTTAAGTGAAAGATTTTAAGTGAAAAATACCTAAGAAAAAACTAAGTCTAACGTTTATCGTTATGAAATAAGTCTCGTGAGCTAGATTTATTGAGTTAGATTTAATTGAGTAAAGTTATTGATGTTAAAAATTGGATAATTTTATAATAACTTTGTTTATTTATCATTATCTCAAAGATTTTATAAATTTTATGTAAACCGACAAATGTGAGACTTAACTATGAAGAATAAGAACGATAATGAAAACTATGAATACTCCAATAATTATAGTTTATGTGATGTTATAGATTGTTCAAACCTGCCCCAGGCCTGTTCAAAGGTGCCCCCTAAAGGGGGCAGCTTTGAACAAAATGATTTTTTTTTAAATTAATAATATAGTTTCGATTAAGCACTTTTTTCAAATTAATTGAAGTGTATTATGAAAGATAAATGACCAAAGTATTGATTAGGGCATAAAAAATATCAGATATTTCATTACATTAAAAGTAATAAATAAATAAGTAAAAAGTGTTCAAAGGTGCCCCCCTCTCCCCTAATATATGCATCGAGAACGCTCTCCATGCCTCAATTTTTATACATCCCTTTCAGATAGACGACCTTAATCGAAATATCATCGTCAAAGAGATTTATAGCCGATAAAATGTATCTGAGTTTGAATGCTATTAATTGAATTCAATTTGATGGAATAAATTAGAACAATTTCAGTTCAATCTGCATACCTCATTACTATTTGTGGGAATATTTTGGCAAATTAAGCGAGGTACGCTTTTTTTATCCAAATCCTATTTCGTAAAAAAGTTCGAGAGCTCCAAAAAAGGATTAAAGCAAAGTCGCTCTATCTCCCTCTATGTCTGAGATATTTCGAAAAATAATGAGCACGTAATTCTTCGACTGAAGCCAAAGTTCATGAGACAAACGAAAAATTTCACTAATAGTTTCTGGAGGATATCTCGAGAACTAAGCAAGATAGGGCGATTTCGCCCCAAATTTTCTTTTGTAGCTTTTGCAAATCCACACAAAAAAGAAATATTCTCAAAAAATAATCGATCAAAAAAATTAACTCGTCTTAAATATAGGGGAGATCGGTGCAGAATGGACCCGTGAGGCGAAATGAACAGTGATTTTTTCAAGTGTGAAGGTCTTCACAATAAAATCTGAAAAAACTACCAAATAATGCTGACATATTCGAGCATCTTTTTACAATTTTTCCACGTTTTATCGCAAACTCCTTCACTCCGAAAAAAAAAATCCTAGATCATTTCATCCCGGAGAAAAAATATTTCCATCTCTTCAATTCTCCCGAGAACTGTGAGTATGGATCCGTCCTTCCGAACGATATTATTAATTTTCATTAATTTTTATTTAAGAAAGAAAGTTCATTTTATTTTCACGTCGGTGCATTGAACCTTCCAGAATTTGGTGGAAAACATAATTTAGTAGTGAAGTAGGAAAATAGCATGAATCCAAGAATCACGTGTACATTATTTCGTAAATATCGAACGACCTCTTTTTTAGTCCATAAAATTCTTTGCAAAAAAAAAGTCTGAAAATTTTTTGCAGTCATCTCAAACACAACCAAAATATCACGCCCAAATTATCCTGCAAACATTTTCTTTTTCTTCGAAATTCTGCCCTTCTCCTCTGTAATAAAGAAAAAAAAAAAAACCTGAATAAATGAATGAAAGAAAAATTTTAGGTCCGTAAAAATGTTTAAGGTCTTCGTCATGATTCTGCCACGCGCAGAAGTCGTTTACCTCTGAGAGTTATTTGGTCCTCCCCTTATTCGGTTGCACACACAAACAGATAATCACGTATACGTTGAAATGCATGAGTCAAAGAGAGTGAGCGAAGAGAGACAAGCGGAGGGATAAAAGGAGGGGAAGGAGAAAAAAATGACGAAATGTTAAGAGAGATTGAAAATAAAGGATAAATTTTCTGGGTGCACAAGAGAGAAACTATGGCGTCAAAATCTTCTCATTTTTTTTGTTCATTCATTCGTATAGTGAGTTTCTTTTAGAAAAAGAAAAAAGTTTACGAAATGATTGAAAAAGAAAAAAAAAAAGAAAATGAATAAGATGAAGCAGACAAAAGTATGGCGACGTTATAGCGAGAGGAATAGAGGGGTGCTGTTGAGGAGGGCATGCGTGCGGCATACGTAAACGGTTCCTCCGGCTAAAACTGCCGGACACGCTTTTCAAGGTGGATCGATCATCGGCTTTTGCCATTTCTCGTTGTACGTATTTTTTTTTATTTATTATTATTATCGTGCAATTCAGTTGCGCACAGTTTTTACTCGCAACTCATTTTATTTGAGAGAAAGAGAGGAATAAAATATGAGGAAATACGAGAAATAAAGAGGAAAGGAATACATTGAAAATTTTGCAAAGAAAAGAGGGGGGAGTTTTTTTCTGGGATATATTCGTGGGAATGGAGATTATGAAAATTATGGAAAATTGTAGATTCTTGGAAGTTTGACTCCCATCTTTCGTGTTGGCGAGAATTTGAAGAAACGTTTCAAAAGAATAATTAGGAGGGGGGGGGGGGGGCAGTTGCTTCCGTAAACATCTGTTGTTTTGATTGTGAAGTATTTAATTATTGAGTAAATACTTTTCCATTGATTATTATTGGAATTTTATTAATTTCAAGGGAAATATTGGAGAATTTCCAGTGAAAATTCAGTAGTGAAGAGGTCGAACAGGAAAAATCGACTTATCTCCGGAACAATTCTCACTAGAATATCTCGGAAATTGAAGGAGATACGCCTTTTTTCATCCTAATTCTTTTTTGTGGAGAATTTCAAGTAAAAAAACTCTCTACATGAAGGCTCAGGGAGAGGATGACGTATCTTTATTAATTTCCGGGATATTTACGAAAAATTAGAGAAACAAAAAATCTGTCTAAAACGAGTGTATTTTTTGGTAAATTATTTTTTCAGAATATCTCGGAAACTTACAGAGATGAAGTGATTTTGCCCAGATCCTTTTATGTAGATCTTAAAATCCTCTACAGGAAAAATTCAAAGCAAAATCGCGTTATCTTGCCTAGTTTCCGGATATTTTCAACATTCTATTGGATGAAAAAATATATTTATCCAATGTTCATTCTTGAAAAAACCAACAATTAGAAGCGCATTCATGTTCAACATCATTGATGGATCATTTTCAAATATCGACTAATCGATGCGATATCTCGAATTAAATTCCTTTTACCTGTTTTAGTTTGAGTGGATTTATTGGATCGATCGTGTTCAAATATCGATTGATTGATGCGATATCTCGCATTCAATTAAATCCATTGAATCAAATTCAAGATTTTCCATACAAAGAAAACTATATCACATCAATTTAAGACTAATAGTTTTTCATAAATTCGACGATATAAAAAAATCCATCACATCAACTTAAAATTGATAGTTTTTAAATATCGATTAATCGATGTCATATCTCGTATTTTCTTGAATTCGAGATGTCGCATTCTATTTGATAGTTTCTTTCAATCAGTTTTATTTCAACGAGATACAAAAGGGCGAATCGCCCTTTCTCTCTTAGTATCCGAGATATTCTTTAAAAAAATGCACTCATCCGAATTTACTTCTTCTCAACTAAATTATTCGATGTCTTCAATAAAATCATGACAATTCCAGAAAAACCTACAATTTCGTTATCACGCAAAAAAACATTATTTTTCTTCGTATCATTAGCCTCATTTTTCCAATAATTACAACCGAAATTAAACCTTTGAAATAACAGCTGTGTTTTAGATGTGATGTAAAAAAAAAGGGGTAAAGGTCAAATGCTTTTTTTCTAAATTTTTTCTTTCTTTTTCATTGGTATGTGAAATTTATGAGGGAGTGGGAGAGAGAGGAGGGCGCACGAGCGCAGAAAGAGGCTGCGAAAAGCTCTCGCGCGTACCACGAGCTCGCTGCACGATCCGTAAGCGTAAATAGCACTCGACCCCGACAACTCCGGGCGGAGTCATCGTCCCGCGAGGTCGGATGGATCGATAAGGTGAATAAAAAGAAAATTCAAAAAGAAAGAAGATTGCAAGGAACGCTCCAGTTTTCTCCCACGCAAGAAACAGCTCGAATGAGAGAATCTCCAGAGCATTTCGATGATAAAATGACACGTAATTTATTTTAGTCAGTGTCAGTAAGTGTCTCATCGAAATGAAACACCTGGTCTTTCCCCTCTTCTTCTGTCCCTTTATTTTTCAAGTTAAACGTAGGGGAGATCTAAAATGAAACGATTTGATCCGGAGTTGATTCACTAGCAACGACGTGAAATCGGAAAAATCATTTATTTTTTTTGATCATTTCTAATGAAATATTTTGGAAATTAATGAAACCCTTTTCAATACGCCCTTTCCAACCTCATTCTTTCGATGGAGAATTTTAAGACTTACAAAAGAGGTTTCGCGTAAAATTGCCCCTCTCTTAGTTTCCGAATATTTTCAAAAAATGAGCTGATATTTTTGTCATTTGTTTTTTGAGAATATCTCGGGGAACTAAGCAAAATAGGTCGATTTCGGTCTCGAAATTCTGTATCAGTAAGAATTGATGCGAAATTCCTCTATCTCACTTAGTTTCCGAGATACTCTCAAAAAACTATTAGAAAAGATGAAAATCGTTTTTTTTTGCAAATATCTCGAAAATTGATGGAAATTGGGATTTTTGTTTGAGGAATTTTTTGGTATCTCATTTCTCTTCACAGAAAAGGTCTCTAATCAACTAAAATGATATGGAGAGACTGCGAATACGAAATTATAAATGCAATTTTTTTCTCTAGTTGAGGTAGTATCTCAGAGTGCGTTCGATAAAACCGAGAAAAGAGGATTTGTAGGTTAGTTCACAATCAAATGCTAATAATCCGGAAAAACGTGCTTTAATTTACCCGAAAAAGTGATCAAACTAATCGAAGATCATATCCTCAACTTGTGAATCTAATTTGTTTTTGTTCTTTGATTTTCTCGTTACATTACTAATCTCCTCTCACATTCATGAGATAGAGAGAAGCAAATAGTTACGACTACCTTCTGATGAAAATTTTTCACTAACTATACGGTGAATTGAATATTTTTTTCTTCTATTATTTAGTTGAATTGTTGTTCTCTTCGCTAATTGTTTTTAAATAATAGGTCAACTGTGTGGTTTTTTAAGAATTTCTTCATTTCTGTCCGACTTAGGGCATTTCATCTCCACTACCGCTATTTTCAATAACTTTGATAATTCATATCTCATAAACTAACCGGACAACAATTATGAAAAAATTCAGAAAAATGTAAAAAAATATCATCATTGATAAGAAATCAAAAAAATAAGGGGTTAACTGGACTCAAATTCGCTGGGATACTACTTTAAGGGGTGATATGGGTGTTGCGTTCTACAGTGATCTCCATTACGAGTTAATATATACGTAGGTAGTTAAGTGAAGAGAGATAAAGATAGTAGTCGATCGTGTAGATGAGTCGACAAAACACTAGTGTGTTAGTTTCCCCTGACGGAGGAGTACTTTCATTGGTGTTATACAACTGGCGGATCGAGCGAACTGGCCGCTGAAAGGAGAAATGGGAACACACAACAGTGGTGCTCATTTTTGCGTTACACAAATTTGCTATTTTCATACTTTGATAATTTTTTTTTTCAACACAAATAATGTTTATTTTTATATTTTCCCCCGAGAGTGAATTTGTCAGATACAATTGAATGCAAAAAAAAAATTAATTTATTTAAACACAATTTTTTTCAGTCGTCAAAAAAATCAATTTTATCAGTGCAAGTTTTCGTTTTGATAACTTGCGCAATTCAATGTGCGATTATAATTATCAAAACATTCATCTTCGAGGATAAAAAATTCTGTAGCCATTTAAACTCTGAGAAATTCATTTGAGAGGGGAAAAATCACGAGAAAGTTCAATTGATTTAAAATCATTTGATTTCATTACTTTGATAATAAAATCAAATTGCTTTTTGAAAATATCTCGGAAACTAAGCGAGATAAGTCGATTGCACCCGGATCCTTTCTTTCTTAGAGAATTTGAAGAGAGCTACAAAGAAAAATTCGGACAAAATTTGCTCTATCTCGCTTAGTTTCCAAGATACTCTCAAAAAAAACTGGTGAAAAAAATCGACTTATCCTGTTTTACCTCTTCACTACTGAATTGAAATGGAAAACAATTTGAGAGTGAAACTCAATTTTACCCGGTTAGTTTGTACCGAGAGCGAATCCGCGACACACGTCCAAGAGAATCGCCGGTTTTTCAGGGTGTTTGTAGTATGCCGTTTGTTGTTGCCAGAGAGAGAGTAAGGAAAGAGGGGATCTTTCAATGAGAGGGGCCCCCCTCTTGGCATCTCAGCCGTGCGGAGAAAGTGGAAAAGTGTATCGTGTATCTGAGCCTTTGCCTTCGTCTGGCTCGCGCGCGCACAACTTCTCTCTGGGGCGGATGGAAGCGCGCGCGCGCGCGCGTGTATTCACGTTTCTCGATTGCGATGGATCAAACGTGCCACATACCTTAGAGATATCTTTGCGTCTCGTGCCCCATTTAGAAGCTCCAATTTGTTTCATTAATCTTTTATTACTCATTGAAGAAATAAAAATAACAAAAAAATTGAAAAATGATAATTAAAATTTTTCAAATCTTCCATTATATTCAGCCACTTTTATTATTAATTTTTTCCTCAAAAATCTCAAATTTCAAAATTCTTTGAAAAAAACATCAAAATTTTTAACTCTTGAATTTAACCATTTTTTTTTGAAATAAATGATGCAATTCAAAAAAATTCCACGATTGCATTTATTTGTCACATATTGGATCATAGGTCACTCCGATAATATTTTTAAAATAAATGAAAAACAATAAATGTGGCAAAAAAATTAACGGATAAGAATTAAAAATAATTCGTTGAGAATTTCTAATTTTAAATTGATGAGAAAAAACATTAATTCATGAAATTTCCTATTTTTTTTATCAATTGCAAGAGTGTCTGAGGGTGAAGGAGAAGAAGATTTACGAATAGAATGTTTTCAGTATATTAAGCCTGTGTGCTGTGTGCCCAGGCCCGTCTTGAAAAGATTCGCAAGGTCAGGGAGAGAGACACCGGGGACCTTGAACTCGAATTTCGTAGTCTAAAAAGGCAACTCCAATAATATTTTCATCAGAAACCTTTTATTTTTTTATTTCATTTTTTTTTTCTTTTCCCAATTCCTTCCAGACTCACGTGATTAAATTCACGACGATTTATTAATCACGAAGCCAAATGTAATTAAGTAATGTACATTATCCACACGAGAATTATCAAAAATTATCTTACATTCGTTTAATCAGAATAAACATGAGATTTTTATTTAATCGTTGTATCATTCATTACACTTGTTTTTTTCTTCTTTCCTTTAATATTTATTTCAAGATTAACACACGAAGCCGCAGTATAATGACTTTCATGGAAGAGCTTGGAGTTTTGACTGTCATTTTCATTGCACGAGGTTTTACTCAAAGCACGAGTATAAATAACTGCGTTACGCACTGATACCATTCTTAATTATTCTGTTTTTTTTTTCATTTCTTCTTTCTTCGAAAAATTGCTTGAGGTAGTTCTATCCGAAAGGGATCTATAAAAAAATGGAGGTATCGAGCTATATCCAAGGGATAGGTTCTCGCTGCATATATTATCAATTGATTTTCATTTTCATATATCTAAAAATCATTTATTCGATATTCAAGTATGAATTTAACGAAAATTTCAAGTTTTTATGGTAAAGGCTCGATATCCCCCAATGATATGGTGTGCTGTATGCACACATCCAAATAGGGATGTTCGATGCTTGAAAAAAAATAGATTTTTTGATAATCGATGCTTTTTGATGTCGATGTTTTTTTATCGATGCATAGAAAGAAATAATCGGATTTTCGATTCATCGATTGCTAGCAAGAAAACCAAATAACGTTTAATTTTTTTTTTTATTAATGTATAATTAATCATAAAAAGTGAAGTAGAAAGTATGAAATGAATAAAGAAGTACAAGACATCATTGTTTCTTCTGTAAATAATTCTTAAAAATTTCGTCGATGTTGAGTGAAAAACATTCAACATCGATGAATCGTTGACAAAAAATATTGAGCAGAAAAATCGATTATTAAAAAAAAATAATCGAAAAATTCGATGAATCGATTGATATCGCCCATTCTTATATCCAAATATCATTTGCACGTATAGGACCATAAATCACACACACACAACTATGCGAAACACAGCAGTCAATCACGTCCAAGCATTGACCGGCTGATTGCCTCACTCAATCGCGGTTTTTACCAAATTTTCCGGCTTTTAAAATAAATAAAAAAAAATACACGGTGAAAAAATCTCAATCAATTTCAAATTACTCCGAAATGCTGGAAGAATCCTTGCATATTTTTTTATCGAAATGTCTCTACTGGATTTTGAGAAAAAAACGAAAATCTGCCGAAATTGATTGATTTTTGAGGTTACGCCATTTACTCTGTGTTAAAAGTTGAAACTTTGAGATTGAATATCTTGTCAACAATACGGTCAAAAATTTTCAAAGTTTACACGAAAATCGGAAATGACATGAATAATTCATTTAATAAAATTTGCAGAAAATCTCTTGATGGCTTAAGGTCCGATAGAACTACCTTAATTGTTCATGTCAGGCGAGAGGATTTTATGAATGAATCTGAGTCTTCATTTTTATTATTCAGAAGGATAATGAATGATTGTTTTTTTTCTGTCTATTGAAGAGGTAAAACTAGACAAAGTGACTTTTTGATTATTTTTAATGAAATGTCTCAAAGATTAATAGAGATACGTCCTTTTTACCCTAATCCATTCTTGCAGACAGTTCAAAGAGAGCTCTAAAGAGCATTACGACAAAAAGGGCATATCTCCATTAGTTTCTAAGACACTAGGACTTGAAAAATTCAATAAAAAATTGATATTTTCCTTTAATTTTTTTTTCATCATTTCAGGTAAAGCCCACATGTTTTTAAAAATTTGATTGGAAAAAAAATTCGAAAAAATTGAGGAAAAAGAAATCCGGGTCAAAGTTTCAGCTGTATCTGGACCGTGGGATTCGATTTTTCAATGAAATTTCATTTAAACGTGAGATGTATCTGTAGGACATTAAGATTTTTGGCATTTGCATGAAAAACGTATTTCTTTTTTTTTTTTTTTTTCAACTTAACGGTAAATCTTTTCTCACTTCTATTATCGTATCGCCCACATTTTTTTTTCAACATGAGCGAAAAAAAAATGCGGAATAAAAATCAAGGGTGAAGAGGTACGTGGCCATTACGAAAGTAAAGAGAAGAAGAGGTAAGAAAGAAAAAAAAGGGAATAAGTAATCGTGTGAAAGATGGAATTGAGAATGAAGAAAAAAAATTCCAATGTGAGTAACGGAGTAACCACCCACCCAAAAATTTCGGTATCTCCGGTGGAATATCGACGACTAAAGTCACGCCTCCACGTTACTTGACTCTCAGCAAATTTTTTTTTCTCTCTTTCTTTATTTTTTTCTCTTCTTCATGTGTACTTTCTTTTCTCTGAGAATTGGCAATGGACACATTATGAATTCAATGGATGTACTGTGGTTCTGAAAAAATTTCAACCAAAAATACCATTGATTTTTTCTTTTATTCTGAAATTAATGAATTATCAAAAAAATTATCATTTTTTAAATTTGAAAAAAAAATTCCAACGTGAAAAAAAAGGATCCAAATATTTCGAAAAAAATCTGAAAATGAATGAATTCACAATGACTCCTTAATCCGAACTCAATTAACCCCTTTACATAGAGAATTTCCCAACAATATTCAATTAGTCCAAAAAAAAAACTTTTGTTTTCCCCAATTTTATTCTCCAAATAATTCATTAATTATTCCTCAACATGTCACCAAACACGCCACCGAATAAATTCTCATGATGATTCAAGAATTAAAAAAAAAAAAAAGTTGAAAAAAAAACTTTCTCTCATAACTCACGCACTTTCCAAAAATAATAATAAGACAAAATTTTTTTTTTTTTTTCTTAATCTTAAAAATTAGCGAAATAAATTGATGAGAGAACCACTGTGAATGACAATATTCCAATGTATTTAGAAAGTGAAATTTTTAAATACCAAAATAAGACGTTACCTGTCACTCAATGTCCGAATGCAATGTGGTCCATGCAGGCGATAATTCACAGATGCTTTTAGAGTTGCATTGGAGAAAAAAAAAGAAAAAAGTTCCCTTTAAAAATAGAATGTGTTTATGAATTTCACTGGGATTTAAACTCGTGATGAATTTCTATTCTAGAAAATGTTTCTCAATTCCATTCGAGTGGGAAAAATATTGTTTTCTTTTCGTTAATATAGGGATGGTAGGTGAAAAGAAGATGCAATGAGAGAGAGAGAGAGAGAGAGAGAGAGAGAGAGAGAGAGAACGTTGTTGGCGTGTTCTTCTTTGCGTCCTCTTCTCGTATCTCTCGGCCGGTTCTCCACGTTCGGATAGCAGTCATGTATGTCTCTCTCACCCCTTAACCGAATACAGACAACTTTCGTCAACACACAAACCGGAGAGGAAAAAGAGAAAGAGGAAAAGAGGAGAGGGACCCAGATAATTCGCTATCGCACTTCTCCCCTTTTTGTTTTAACTGCAAAAAAAAAAAAAAACTAAAAATGCCTGATTTTCCGAAATAATTGACAATAATAAAGGTCACACAATTATTTAATTTCCCCTCAGGCACATTTTCGCATGAACACATAAAAAATATTATTTCATTATTTTTTTTTCACTCATATTTAATTTTTTTTTTTTTAGAATTTTCATGGCAGTTTTATTTCTAGTCAATCATTAAAATTACATTTGCTATTAAGTAATAATTCAATGCAGATTGTTATCAAAATAATATCCTTAATTTGCCGGCCGTGAGACTTTTTAGTAGGAAAATCTCACGGGCGTGTAATAACGATCCTCGCGGCTTCGCGTACCGCGCGCGACTGAGACGAGAGTGTAACGAGCGTTGAACGAGTTGTGTGTTAGTGCAGGGGGGCTTTTTCTCTCTTTTCGGTGCATGCGCGCGCGGCTCGCGTCAAACGAAAATGAAATGCGAGCCACCAGTACACACAATCGCACACACACAAGCAGTACACACGTAGAGGGTCTCAAGGAAACGATGCACCCACAGTTCGTATCTACTCATTTTTTTTCAATACTATTTTGATGGTTTTTCATTTTCCTGATGCGTGAATTTCATAATCTATTGTTTCATCTTTATTTACGAATTTCATATGTTTATTGGAATTTGAAGGCATTAGTTCTTCATTCCACTTGCAGTTCATTCATGAAGTTTAAAAAAAAAAAGTTCAGCTGTAAAAAGAAGAAATAAAGAACAGAGTATTTTTTTCGTCTTTTTCTGGAAATATCACGGCAATTAAGGGTGATATAGCTCGGATCCTTTTTGTAGCTGTTAAAATTCTCTGGAAAAAAAGATTTTGGCAAAATCGACTTTTCCCGCTCAGTTTCCGCGATATTCCTGAAAATGCTGAGATAAAAAACATCGGTATTGGCAAAGAGCATTTTTTAAAAATAGAATTCAAGTTTCAACACAATTTGATGACAAAAATATCGATCAATCGATGCGATATCTCGCATTAAATTTGATATTTGATGACATGAAAAAAACACAATGTCACATCTCCTCATACTAAAACATCCCCATATACTAAAACAAGTGAAATGAAATTATCGAATAGAATGCGATATCTCGAATTTTCGTTTTTCGGAAGAAAGAAATATTGATGCAGATGCATGTATCGCGCTCCTAAATGCGAGTGAACTTCTAATCGATTAATGCTAAAATTTCGACTAATCAAAGTGATAACTCGCAATGTACTCGAGATATCGCATCCCATTCAAAATAGTTCCGTTTCAACTGTTTTTGTTTACAGAAAAAAAACAATATTCCAACAACTTTCAATTGGTTATTAACAATTATCGATTAATCGATGCGATATCTCGCAATCAATTCGAGATTCAATGAAATAAAAAAAATAATTATGCGCGCCTGCATCAATATTTCTTTTCTTCAAGAACTTGAACATCATCTCTCAAACATCGATTAATCGATACGATATATCGCATTATATTCGATAGTTCCATTTCACCTATTGTAGTTTAGCTGTAGTTTGTAGATCAAAATTCCAATCGATCAATTTCAAAATTAATTGAATCTCGATTGGTCGATTTCCAAATGCAATTAATCGAATTTCGGATGGATCGATGATTTGATTGCATTCCACCTGTTACAGTTTGAAGGGATCATGTGTTTCACTTTGAAGGGATTCAAAATTTCGATTAATCGACCGATCGCATATCACTCGATAGTTCCGTTTCACCAATTTTAGCTGATGGGGATGAAGAAAAAAAAAAAAAATTTTTGTCAACATTGAGACGATCTGATTCATTTTTCAACGAAATTAGAAAACCAGTTTTCTACGTTCAAGCAGCAACATTTTACTCTCTTTTTTTCATAAACTTCATTCTCATTTTTTTCTTATTTGTCAAAAACTTCATTCTGTGCCAATAATGTGCAGCAGCAGTAGTATGCAGACGCATGCACACACATACACATGGACAATGTGTTTGCTCTTCTCTCCCAAAAGATAAAAGGACCGGTTTCATATTGCATCTTTGAGGAAGAGCAGAAGAAGGAAAAAAAAGAAGAAGAAGAAGAAGAAGAAGATACGATGAAAAAAACAGCTGCGTCTCTTGAAGATGCCTCGTTTGACCGATACAATGTGCTTCCACAAATGTTTTTAAAATAAAAATAATAATGAAAAAAAAAAAAAAAAAAGAAAAGACAAAAAAAATTATATCCTCCTCATTCTTTCAATTCTTTTGCATGAAAAAAATACACATCTTTTTTTGTTTAGTTTCACGAAACAATTTTCTAAAATGAAAACGTAAAATTAATGTAAGAGGCCTCAGGTCCTACAGTGCATCTTGAATGCACCGTATTATTACACTGCAATTGGCTTTATGGCCAATTTTTTAATGATAAAAAATTACGTAAATTATACGTTTCGATAGATTTTCATTCATTATAATCTTTTTTTTTTTTCATTTTTTTTTGTATCATTTTTTATTGTGAGAATAAATTCATTCAATTTCATTGTCATGAAATACTATATTACTGAAAGAACTCAATTTAAAATTCTCTCATAAAAATGAAAAGTTAAAGAGATGAGAGCACTTTTACTTTCAATGAAAAATAATTGAGTGAATGAAAGGAATACGTTTTTTCTTAATGTAAAGCAGAAGAGGATTATTGTGTTTTCTTGAATTGAATAATTTATAGGGGAATGAGATTTTTCGAAGGGTAAATATTTGAATCAATAATTGAGGGGAGAAATTTTTTCATTTTTTTTCTGAAGAACTTCTATTTGGAAAAATTAGTTTGAGAACTTTCGTGCACATTAAATTACAAATATCACCCAAACAAGGGGATTTGAAGAGAAATTTCAAGAAACATATTTTGTAGCTCTTGAAATTCTCTACGAAAAAAGATGCCAGCAAAATCGCCCCATCTCGTTAAGTTTCCGAGATATTTCTAAAAAAAATAAAAGGTCAGGGATGAAAGGTTGCTTTCTCCTGTTTCGGAAAATTGAAATTCGAGTTATCGCATCAGTTAATCCATATTCGAGAATAAACAATGAGAAGTTGATGTTATACTATTTTTTAATATGTCATTAAAGCTCAAATCTAAAGCGAGATATCGCATCGATTAATCGATATTTCAGAATAATCAAACGGAAATTATTGTGATATGGTTGTTTCTCCTCCAAACTAATTCATCCCTCAAAATAAAACTGGTGAAGCGGAACTATCAAATGATATGTGATATCTCGAATTTGATGCGAGATATTGCATCGATTAATCGATGTTTGAAGATGATCGATCAGAAGCTGCTATTTTTGTAAGAAAGGAAATATTGATAAAGCCTCTTTGAGTGCTAGTTCTGAAATGTAAAAATAACTTCGCATTCGATTATCAAAAACTTATATTTTTACCAATTGAATTATTTGAAATGTCTGAGAGGAAAAGCTTGATGGTTTAGTCGAGTGAATGCTCCAGAGATCACGGGACACGTGTCGGAAGCATCGGTCAAAGTTGCCCAGTATTGATTACACACGCGCCCAAGATATTTCACACGGGAGTGAAAAAAAACCGAAGAATTGAAACGAGCAAAAAATATGCAGAGAAAGAACTGAGAAAAAAAAATCAGAAAATAAAAGAATCATTGCCTCCATGGTTGGCTGTTTGCCGTTGGTTTAGCATTCAGAGACGAGAGTTTGAGTTGTCTGGAGACATATAGGAATTACCTTACCGTTATATGAACATCGTAAGAATTACCATTATTTACCGAACGGAACAAAGTAACAAAAACTTCTAAAAATACTTGAAAAAAAAGAAGAGGGAATTGAATAAAATAAAGAATTATCATTGGCAATTCGAATGAATTTGAATGCCTCTTTTTTCCCCTCACTTTTTTTTTTTTTTTTGAGAAAACTTGGGGAATATAATGAATATAAAATCGTCGGTCCCCTATGTATCAATTAAAAACAGTATAACATACCAGGAAATGCTCAACAATTATTATCGTCTGGCCCACATAGTGACACTGCCTTCGACCCCTCTTCTCTCGTCACTTGTGTGTCTGTGTCTCTTTGTGTTATGCACTCTTTGCTCCCTATCCCCTTTACTCACTGCACCAAATACATCAGACAGAACTGACCTCTTGACTACTTCTTACTGCGCGTTCATCTCATTCGCAAATTATGGAGACAGAATATTGAGAGTTGTATCAAGTAAATCTACGGTTATCGAATATTTTATTAACACTTCTTCAAATTCTCAATCGACCTCAATAAAGAAAAAAATTATGATACAATCGGTTGAATTAAATGAAAAAATGAGTTCAAGGCTTTCTTTGAAAAACAGGGGAATTAATTGAGATTTTTTTTTTATTATAGAGAAAAAATAAAATTAATCCAGTAGCGAAGAGGTAAATTGGAGCTTGCCGTTTTTCTTTATCATTTTTAAATTCTAGAAAATTCAATATTGGGGAAAAAACTGATTTTTTAGAGATCGTGGGCAGTCGGAGTTCAATTTGGGAATATTCTTAAAAAAAATCGAAAATTTCCGAAAAAAAATTCTGTGAAGTTTTCTAGAATTTTCGAAAATTCTCTTAAATATCTCTGAAGCTAATTGAAATAGAGCGATTTTCTATTAAATTACGAGAATTCCTCCGAAAAATCACAAAAAAAATTGACTCATCCCGTTTCAACCCGTTGCCTAATTATTTTATTCATTTTTCATCATTTAATTTTTTTTTCTCAATTAATTCAAGAATTATTGCTAAATTCCATTAACCAGTCAGTGGAATTTATGAATTTTTGAAAATCCAAGAATTTTGTTGACGTCCGCGATTTTTTTAAGATACGGAAGAAGAATTAAATGATTGGATATTGATTTGACTTGTGAATAATCAATAGACCACCGTGAAGGCAATGCATCCAGATCAATGCAATTAATCTGTTTGTCGTTAGAACTCACATAGATTAGTTTAATGAAGACAACATTGCGTGCGGAATAGAGGAGACAGTGATGCTTATTCGTTTTGAAGAGTCTAGACAGTTTCATTAGGGTGCATTCACAATTTAAATTATTTTTAGAAAATCAGTTTTTATTGCCTATTAATTTGTGGATTTCATTGTTTTTTTTTCTCCTTCGAAGTTAATTATTATGGCAGTTATGGGTGACGGATGGATCTACATTGTTTCGTTAGAGCTGGGAAAATTGCCGATTAAAATTACCGTGGGAAAACACTCGTCGTTAATTTAGTAATTAAGGGAAGATAATTAATTCAATTAATTTTACTCTGAAATCAATTTTTGTGGGATATTTCAGGAATTAAGGAAGTTACAGGAATTTTTATACTGACTGTTTTTATGGAAAATTTAAGCTACAAAAAATATCATAATAAAACATTCTTAATTCCATTTAATTTTCGAGATATCTCACAAAAAATTAAACTTTTTTAGTTCCTTCAAAATATTTCAGAAATTGAATGAAACAAAAAAAATCATGATTATTTTGTTTTCCAGAGTTTTTTTTCGGAAACTAAGCGAGATAGAGCAATGTTGCCCTCTCTCGCTTAGTTAATAAGTCCAAGATATTTGCGAAAATTAAAAAAAAAATTGTCAAATTTTTCGAAAATTTTATAGATTGTTTCGAAAATTTTATAGAATTTTTAGATTTTTCAGAAGATTTTGGAAATTAAAGGAGATAGGGCGTTGTTGCCCGATATCACGTAGTGTTCAAGATAGTTAGGAAATTTTTTCACATATTCTAGACTTTATCGAAAATTTTCTTGAAATTTGCCAATATTGAACTTTACTTTTTTGCAACCTTCCTTTTTTGCAGAAAATTTCAAGAGAAAAAAAGGGAATCAAAGGAAAATCGCCCTATCTATTTACTTTCGAAGATATTCTCAAAAAATTGATCTTAAAAGATAGACTTCTCCTATTTCACTTCTTCGCTACTAAATTATCATCGAAATTCTCCAAAATATTCTTGAAAAATTCATTGCAAGTATAGTTTCATCTCATTTTTTCCACTCCATTACTGAATCACTCTTCGCCACACTGAATAATAAATTCTCACTCAATTCAATGCGATTTTTGTTATTTTTTTGAGATAAAAAAAAAAGTAACAGGATGCTTTCTATCCCACACGACACCGGAACCAACACATCCCACAAGAAAAAGAGCCATAAATTTATCGTGAAAGGAAGTTGCGTTCTCTTCTATAAGTTTCATATATATTCATTCAAAAAAATTTTTTTTTTCACCATTTCTCTTTCTTTTTTTTCAATCAAAGAATGAAGATGAAAGAAAGAAAAAAAGAATTAATAAAACATTTGTGTATATCAATTTGTCATGACTTGTTAATCTAAATAAAGTACTTGAGAATGAATTCTTATTGGAAATAAACATTTGTCTTCTCAAAATAATACGAAGAGATTCAGGCCGAGGCAACAGTGCATTATATCATTATCCTACCAAGTATCGATTGTTACTCGCGTTGATTGAGGAACGAGACACCGTGTCCCAGTTTAACAATTTTTTTTCATTCATGAAAAAAAAGTAGAGGGATAAAAAAAATAACTCACATTTCGTTTCATCATTGATATTTCTGTGGCGAAAAGTTACTAGAACATACGTTCAATAAAACTGCAGATAATTTCGCTGATATCTTGAAAAAACAGTAGAATTACGGGAATTTATCAAGAGGCATTTTTTATAGCCCATAAATTTTCCAATAAAAAAAGGTCGTGTTGAAAGGAATTCTCCTGGTTGAAATTAAGGTAGTATCCCAGCAGACTCAAGTATAGTTAACCCCCTCTTTTTTGATGCCCCATCACAGATAATATTTTTTTACATTTTTTCTTGAATTTTCTCATAACTTTTGCCCGTGTCGTTTATGAGCTATGATTTATCCAAGATATTGAACAAAGATAACGAAATTAGTTAAAAGTCACACGGTTAACCCATTATTCAAAAACTATTGGCGACGAGAACAGTATTTTAACTCAAATAATAGAAGCAAAAAATATTCAATTCTCCTCATAGTTATTGAGATATTTAAATTACAAGATAGTCATAACTATTCGCCCCTCTATCTATCTCATGCATGGCAGAGGAGATCAGTAATGTAACAAAAAATCGAGAAACCAAAAAAAAATTATAATCACAAGTTGAAGATATGATTTTCGAATCGGTTAATCACTTATTATTAGTGAATAAAGTATCGGCCATCATGGTCACTCCCAAAGAAAATTGTAATTTTGAATTTAATTTTAATTATTAAAGGCACTAACCCGAGAGAAAAATTAAGGCGGGCAACGGACAGGATTCAGGCGGATTAGAGGCAGATTTGACGGAGAGCAGCGGATAACTGGCGTTCTCCTAGCAGCACATGGCAGTTTCATTATTTTTATTGAAAAGTGGTTGGCAGTCTAGAGGCAGCGTAAAGGCAGATCACTTGGTGCATTGGAGGAATGGCAGCATATTAACCGTAAAGAGACAGGCTTCATGGCAGTACCTACAAGCGGGAAAATGGCAGCACAAGAGCGGTCAATAGAAAATGCCGTCATCTGGCAGCTCAAGCACAGTTTTTCGATAACGTCATTGGTGAGCTGTGTTTGAGCTGCCAGAAGACCGCCTCTTATACAATCCGCTCTTGTGATGCCATTTGCCTGCTCGTACATGCTGCCATGAATCTGCCTTGCTGCGGTTGTTTGACTGCCTTTCCCCATAATCGTCTATCTCTCATAATTGTGGTATTAATTGGCGGTTTCGTTACTAATTTAAATCATTTCAGGTTCACACCGATCGTTTCTATGGATTCGATTTTTCTCAAAACAATTTATTGTTAGGACAAAAAATTTGATATTACGATGGCTACAATGACTGCGTATTATGCAAGTTTTTTCAATCGGCGAACAAATGATTTCAACAACTTAAGCTACCCTACAGGTTCACTCGTAGCACCCCTTAACCTTCTAAATGAGTTGTTGGTTTTTGGAGAATATCTCGGAAACTGAGCGAGATGGAGCGAATTGCCATAATCCTTTTTTGTGGCTCTTGGAATTCTCTACAGATAAGGATAAAATCGCTATGTATCTTGTGGTGGCACCCGAATTTTTAAGGGAATCCCACCAAGAATTGGGTTACTCATCTGAATTTTTAACCCCTCAAGTACGGAGTCTATGTGCCGTATAGACCTCCCTACTCGTTCTATCGCTTGAATCCATGCACCATATTGATCCTGACCACAATTAAAAAATCCGTCAACAGTAAAAAAAATCAGTTCCCTGAGTACTATCAGAGATATTAACACTAGAAAAATTGATTTGGATGGATGATGGTACTATTTTTGAGGAACTTCCCATCTGATGGGAACAGGCCACGGCGTATCGGCCCCGTACTTGAGGGGTGAACCCCTAGGACTAAGGGCATTTCACGAAAAATTCGGGTGTCACATCCGATTTCTTTGGTGGCCACGTTTGGTCCCATGGCTAGTGGGTAGCACACTAATTTGTAGAGGGACTCGCACAGGATTGTGGTGTATTTTTCTCACCGTGTAGGGACTTTGGTCGGTTGATGTGGAATACCCCGCCATGTTATCAAGGCGCGATGTTGCCGAATCCATTCTATACTGCCCAGACGCAATTAGCGAGTTTTCGGCAACAGACTCTGGATCGATCAGTTATAAAAAAAACACAAAAGATGGAATACAGAGAATCAAGAGAAGAAAAATACCACAAGTTTTCATTGATGAATATCTCGAATAAATAAGAAATTTTTAAGGTTAAATCGATCTTCTATTCATTCGTTTGTTCTACAATACTGAAGATTATTCTTTCAGGTTGAACTGAATTATTGATGAATTGAACACAAGTCTGATTCGCATCCGGAATTCAGATCCTCTCGCATGATAGTTTCGTTGTTTCTCTCAACGAATTTTTTCTTTTAGAATATTGTGATTTTGTTCATTTCAAATTATTTGTTTTGTTCAATCCTCCTGCCAATATCAGTAGACCGATGGTGAGAGGAAAATTGGAGGAAGAAAATTGTACAGAATTAAAAACAAAAATAAGAATTCCGAAGAAAATTAAGAAAAATTCCATAAATAATAATAATACGGGGTGACAAAAAAATTGCAAAGAATTGAAAAAAAATGAGAATTTTTAGAGGATAAAAATTCCGAAAATTATAGTATAATTATAATATAGACTACGAGGGAAGTTGCTGCATTTAATTTTTGCAATTTTTCACCAAATTCAATCATAAATATCGTGGAGAGGAGTAGAATTATCGAAAAACGTCAAAACATTTTGTGTAAAAATCTCATAAACCAGAAAAAGGGTCTCCCCATGACTTCTCTCAACTTCCACCATTTCCAAGATATTTTCAAAATAATTCGCATGTTTTATCCGGAAAACGAGACCCCGTAAATAAAAAATATTGTTTTCATCTTACTAAAGTGACAAGACGAAACATTTTTAAACTTTATCAAATATTATCATTTCCTTTTCTTTATTGGCTCGAGATAGTAACAAAGAATGTCAATAATACTTGAATTACCCGGAAAAATACCCAGACGACAGGATAATGGCTGAGGGCACATTAGGTCCTCTGTGTGAGAATTCGTATCTCCAAGAGCACAAAGAGATAAGTGAGTATGTGTAGTCCTGAGGGAATCTGAGAGTGAGAGAGAGAGAGAGAGGAAGATGCACATGGAGAGGAGTTGGAGGAGTCTATGGAGTTGTTATGCTTCACTCTTCGTATTATACACAACAACACAACACTGTTACTGAAATGGCGTTCGACCTTGTCTCGTGACGTCACCCTGTCTAGACGAGTACCGAGTTTGATTTGAGTGATTCTCCATTTTTCCAGGAAAATTTTTCCATCACTTTCAATTAAAATCAAATAAAAATAAATTTGAAAAAAAAGAAGAGGGGGGGGGGGCTTTAGTAGTGACAAGGTGAAGCAGCCGATTTTTTGCCGAACTTTTCTAAAGAATATCTCGAGAAAAACTAACTGAACAAATGGAAAAAGATAGATGAATTGAAAAGAAAATTGAATAAATTATTTTCAATAAAAACTTGGCTGGAATTGATTGCGGTATAGCATTTTTCGGGGTAGACTTTCCCGTACTTCTCAATGGAATCAATTTTAATATTTGAAATGAAGCGTTTTGAAGCCAGAGTGAAAAGAGGTGTCCAGACAATGTGAAGTGTTGTGAAGAGTGGGGTTGCAGCACACAAATACAAATACACACAGAGACAAAAACGACAGTGGCATCCCAAATTAGAGCACAATCGATTTAAACGAGGCAAATCACGGTCGTTGGAGAGGGCCAAGGGCGGATCTCTTAACTCACTCGACAACTCTAGGGAGTTTTGAACCCACCTGCTTGGCCCCTCGAGGGGAAAGCATTGTCCCGGGTCAGAATGACAATGTCATGCGGCCGAGGCCCCAATTGAACCCCGCAAATCTCCCATCCTGACGCTTCATTTTTTTTTTCTTTTATTTCACATGTCTAACTTCATTTGTAAACGTTCGATCAAATGTGAACAGAATTTAGAGATTGAAAATAATAATAGAAGAGATCAGAGCAAAATGGACTTCCAAGGCAAAATGATTTAAGATTTTTTTCAAAATAAAAGACTTGGCAGAAAAATCTGGAAAAACATTGGGAAGACACTTCAGAATGTTTCTATTATTGGGGAATTTTTTTTCAACATTTTATAAAATTTTCCACTCATAAAAAAAACTCGATTTATTTTGCCCTGCAGCTCCATTCTGCCCCGTTCTCCCCTATAAAAAACGGAAAGAGAATGATGATTATTTGGATGTGTTTAGCTTCTTAGAATAAAGATTTGGCGATTTAGTTAGGCGATTGTGCGTCACACTTTATGCAAATCTATCTGGTGACACCAAAGGCACAGGATAATTTATGTTTTTTTATTTCTCTTGACAGCGTGGGAGAGCTTAGCAATTCTTCGATAGTAAATCTGAAAGAAATATTTGTTTCTTTGTGAATTTAATATTTTTTCGCAAATGAAAAGAAATTTAAGGTAGTTCTATCCAAAAGGGATGTATAAAAATTATACAAAACGCAGCAGGCCCTTCATGAGAAAGGTTCTCGCTGCATATATTAAATGTTTATTTCCATTCTCATATATTCGAAATTCATTTATTCGATATTCAAGTATCAAGTTTTGCCTGTAATTATGAATTTAACGAAAATTTCGAAATATTTTAATAAGCTCCCGATATTTTCCAGATGATACAGTGCGTTATGCACATATCTAGACATTTATTGCACGTAGAGAACCATAGAGCACACACACAACTATGCAGAATCAAGCAGCTAATCACGCCTAAGCACCGGCCAGCTGTTTGCCCCACTCAATCGCGGGTTTTGCCAAACTTTCCTATTTTCAAAATTCATTAAAAAAAATACACGATGAAAAAATCTGAACTAATTTCAAATTACTTCGAAATACCGAAAGAATCCCTGCATATTGTTTCATCTAAATCTCGACTGGATTTTTTGAGAAAAAAACCGAAAACCTGCCGAATGTGATTAATTTTTGAGGTTACGCCATTGAATCTGTGTTAAAAGTTGAAACTTTGAGATTGAATATTTCATTAACTATACCCCGAGAGAAAAATTAAGGCGGGCAACGAACAGGATTCAGGCGGTTTAGAGGCAGATTTGAGGGAAAGCAGCGGATAACTGGCGTGCTCCTAGCAGCACATGGCAGTTTCATTATTTTTATTGAAAAGTGGCAGGCAGTTTACAGGCAGTAAACTGCCTGCCGTAAAGGCAGATCACTTGATGGATTGGAGGAATGGCAGCATATTAACCGTAAGGAGACAGTTCCATGGCAGTACCTACAAGCGGGAAAATGGCAGCACAAGAGCGGTCAACAGAAAAGACCGTCATCTGGCAGCTCAAGCACAGTTTTTCAATAACGTCATCGGTGAGCTGTGTTTGAGCTGCCAGAAGACCGCTTTTCTACAATCCGCTCTTGTGATGCCATTTACCTGCTCGTACATGCTGCCATGAATCTGCCTTCATGAGGTTGTTTGACTGCCTTTTTCCATAATCGTCTATCTCTCATAATTGTAGTATTAATTGGCGGTTTCGTTATTAATTTGAATCATTTCAGGTTCACACCGATCGTTTGTATGGATTCGATTTTTCTTAAAACAATTTATTGCTAGGACAAAAAATTTGATATCACGATGGCTACGAGGACTGAGTACTCTGCAATTCAGTTTTTTCAACCGGCAAACAAATGATTTCAACAACTTAAGTTACCCTACGAAAAAAATTATTGTGAAAAGAATTAAAGATTGAGGCAAATGGTCCTTAGCAAATATTTTCTGAAATACCTAAAAATAACTGTTTAATGTACTGATTTTAGTCAATTCAACGAATTGATATTTCTGATTCAATTAAATTGAGTAAATTCAACAACTATTGTAATTATGTCAAAAAAACATTTGCTATGTTCCATTACTTTTTTATCTATTCATAATTATTTTAGAGTCTCCAGTTTTCAATAATTAATAATCATTTGGTAGACTATTTTCTCATTTGAAATAAGCGAACAGTTCCCTTCATTGAATGATTCACGTGCATTGATTATACAGACAATTTATTCATTAAAAAATTGCCGTGAAAAAATAGATATTAATAAACCAGAATAAAAATATATACTCTCAAGTATTACAGAATAGCCGTGCGGACTAAGTGAACATCCAAAGGAAGAAGATCAACCAAAGCAGCCTAGGTTCGAGCCCCGGTCCCGGAAAAAAAAAAACGTAATATCTCGGGAACGGCGCGACCGATCCGTTTTTTTTTTATATCGGTGTGATCTGCGTCGAAAACTGCAAATGATGGCCATAATTTCTGAATTTACCACACAAAATTAGGTGTACTTATAAGTACAATTAATTAATCAATTAAATATGGCATTATGAAGATGGCAGTCTAAAGGCAGGGTACTGGCATGTGGCATCTGCCAAAAGACCGCTCTTATGCTGCCACTGGATGCTTTATGCAAAAGGCAGTATAGAGGCAGCTTTTGGCGCAAATCCCGCCAGTTCGCCGCCAGAAAAGTGGCATAAAAACTGCCACTAGACTGCCATTTGGAACTGCCAAAACGCTGCCTCTAGCCCGCCTTATTTTTTCTCCCGGGACGGTTAAGAATTGACAAATTTTACACAAAAATCAGAAATAAGGTAAATAATTATTCCACAAATCTTGAAGACAATCTCGCGGTGACTTAAAGTCTGATGGAATTACCTTAAGGTTATTTTGTTGTTGTGGATTCTGAACGAAAGAAATTGCGATTAATTGGAATAAATTCAGCCACCCCGGAAGATACGTGCGAACGTGAACTTCAGTGAAAGAAACATCACCCCAAGTGTCCAACTGACTGCTAACCCAGACTTTAGTATTCCTCAGTTGTTTCAACGTACGAGACTTCCTCATTCCACTGGTCGTAAAGCCTATTGTAATGTCTTCAATACCTTTCTTCATCTCTATTCTCCACTTCATCAACTGGAAAACTAAATTGTGAATGATTTTTTGATTTATTTCATTGTTTATTCTCAAATGTTTTCAAATGCAATTTGCCATAAATTTTGAAGAACTTTATGATAATTCAAAATTCTTGTTTGAATCATGAAGCTGATGGATTTTTGAATGTACCCGCTTAAAAATTGTATGACCTAATCAACTTTGAAGCAATAGTTCGAAGATGATTCTAAGAATAAATTTAATCAGTCATTATCGTAAAAGATATTGCAGCAAAATCCATTGGAATGTGACATTTGTCAATGAAAATTTCGTGATTTTTTCACTGAAATCGATAGAATTTTGAATAATTATTTCATTCCTTCAAGATAAATAAGAGAGAAAGAAAACAGAATCCCACTTTTTCATGAAACACAAGACATAACGCATGCGCGAAACGCGCTACTTCACGTTAACGTACTATTCTAATCATCTTCACGCAGTTAGTTCCGTTTAGAGATAATGACCTAGGATCACATGACGCGTCACAAAACGCCATGTGACGTCACGTCACAGAGTAGTAGTGATCATCACGAAATTTGGTCACAAAATTTCAGTGAATGCCGGTCATAAAAGACGAAGAAATTGAGACTGTCTTCAATGAAAGAGATTTCATGACGATCATTGTATATCTATATAGATGTATTTTACCTTCCTAACAAATTTTCATTTCCTAATTCATATCTTTAGTTGTGACTGTCACTAATGACGGAGATTCAATGAAGATCATTTTATATCTATATAGGTGTAATTTTACCGACACAATAAACTTTCATTTCGTGATATTCATAAATTTAGTCTTGACCATCATTTTCAATTCGAAATTTTGTAACGTCATGTTACCGTCACAAGACAAGTCCTTTTTTGGCCATATGACGTCAATTGAAAAATGACCATCATTGCCCATCTCTAGTCCCGTTGGCTGTATACTCTCATGACTGGAGGTCAGTTGCGCGCAGGCGCAACAGAATGAAGAGAAAAGAAGGAGTGACACAGTGAGGAATGTCAGCACTTTTCGCACGCCCTACAAGCCGTTGATCTAAACTCAGGAGCCAGGTACTAATAACATTAGTAGTGAAGAGAAAATTAGTAGTGCTGGAAAATAGGTTCTAACATCATTTCGCTCAATTTGAAACGAATTTTTCCAGCACCTTTGAGCACGAAAATACTATATGCACTATGGACAGATAAAAGTTAATTTCATCCACAGTAGCTTTTTTCCGCCCTAGGTGCGTAATGTACTATTCTGACGAGTGTGAAGTTGGAAAACAAGCCGAAGACGTTTTTTGTAATCATACGAGAATCTTTATTGTACGAGTAAGGTTCAGTTTTTTATTGCACAATGTGTGCAAAAATTGTCAGTTACTGGGGCACAGCCGAAAACTAGGGTCACCACGGTACTTTTTCAGGAAACGAATGGAGATACGCGCTTTTAACCCTATTTTTTTTAGAGAAAAATTTTCAAAAGCTATCACAGGATTTGGAAACGAAGGGCGTATTTCTATTCAGTGTTATCAGATTCGAAGAAAAATCTTGGAATTTCAAGACAATCAGAATTATTTCAAAACAAAAGATTCATGATTCAAGACTTGAGGATGTTCTACAGATATTGTAAGCGGGGGCTGTGCGGCATGAGAGGGGCAGTGATTTCGTTAGTATTCCAATCCCTGAAAATGAAAAAAATGAGTTTTTAAATTTCTCATTAAAATTATTTTCAGGGAAGGGTATTTGTGCAGAAGAGCGCCCATAAAATTTAAATAATTATCAAAGTCAAATCTTCGGAAAAAAATATGGAATGCGCAAGCAGGATTTGAACCCACGACCGTCTGATTACATGTCAGGTGCTCTGACCACTGAGTTATTGCGAGTTCCTATACTTTCCTTCAAATTTTTGACCAAGATATATTACATCATTTTCGCCACCTCCCTTCCTGAGGTAATTTAAATTAAATTAATTAATTTTATTATGCGCTCTATTATACATATTAACCCAGGGAAGTATGGAATGCTGCGGGTGTTCGAATAACATATTATTATCATTACATTTCATAGATATTTTTTTTAGTCTTTATTTAATAAGGTTGAGAATTATTTTGAAAAGAGCGTTGCATTCTAGGAAATTCTGGCGACACAAGTTGGCAGCACTTACGTGCGAGTGACAATTTTTCAATCATTTTTATTAATTTTAATGCCAATTATTGACCCAATCGTCGTATAAAAATGGAGCGTTTGTGCGGAGGATAATTTCCCACCTATATCCGAAGTTTCATCCAATTTGAAGAATTTTTCGAAAAGTTTCTTAAGCTTTTGTGAATTCCCCATAAGAACACAGGTTGAACGATGGTTTTTAAAAAATTTCTAACTTTCAAACCACGTATGAAAAAAATCCAAAATTTTGCATATGGTTTCTTTAGGAGTTGGAGAACTTTGGAAAACAATTTCATTGAATTCGTACATTTTTCAATTTTTATAAAATACCGGTAGAACTTCCTTAAGACTTTCTAGGAGATTTCAAGAATTTTCAAGATTTTTTGAAAACCTAGTGGATGCTGAAATGTTTTCATTTCCAATTCTTTCTTTACCAATAGGAGATGAGAGCAGGATTTTCTCAGAAAATCCTGCTATTCAAATCGCGTAGGTATTCATTATTAGTCATCATTGAAACATCAGTATGGTTCATTGAACATTATTGAAAATAAATAAAACCTCATTTTTAAAGAAGTGCATTCAATTTTCTGAGTGGAACTTTTATCCTTTTCGTTCATTGAAAAAGCCCATTATCTCATCGTTTCCTGCAATATAACATTTTCCCAAAATCATTTATAATCCAATAGGAATCACTATCAATAAAAAAAGTCAATTATCTTACAGTATACTCACTTACTTTAAGACTTTCCAAGAGACTTCGGTACCGCCTCTCAAGATTTTCAGTTTACCGAATCTGACAACACTTTCTCTATTAATTTTTGAAATAATCTCAAAAAAGATGTTAGGCCCAGGTGTTTTTTTTTTATTTTTTAAAAATGTTTTTTGAGAATTAAGCCAGAATTACAGTTTTTATGTACATCACTTTCAATAAACACAATGTTGCATTTGTTGCTTGTAAGCAAATTACTTACAGAAGAGTCGTTAAACGACATGCTCTGCTAAAACTAATTGTGTTTTTTTTCTTCATTGGACGCAATATTGTTTACTGTCTGTTGAGGGACATGTATTATTTTTTTTCTTGGATGAGTTCGAAGTGAAAAGGCTTCTGAAAACCACTTCATCATGGCCCAGGTGTATAAAGCTCGATCTGACGGAGCTATCGCAGTTACGTGTATGGTTAACTTTAGGCAATTAACTTTGCTCGGTGATAGTTGAAGATGGCTACGCTAATGGCAGCTGGAATCATGACCAATAACTAAATGAGGAATTTACTTCATTCAGCTCCAAATAAATGAAAACGAAACAATTCATCCAGTCATGGTATAGTAGTCATCAGTCCGTAGCCATTTTGAGCTGTTTTCGATCATTTTTAAATACGTCATATTAAATTCTTGCTGATCACGCCAAGTTAACTGACTCCGACTGAAAGTTAATTGCTTAAAATTATCATTACATGTGACTTAACTATGGAAGCACAGTTAAATGACTACGGCTAATCGGCGATCAACTTTATACACTTGGGCCTTAGTTCTTCGCTATTGAGGGCGTATCTACGAAGCCGAAATTAACGCAAGCCGCAGATTAGCGTGACTTTAACGTTGAGACAAATATCGCTAACTGCGGGTTAACGTGACTGAGAGTTTTTGGATTAAAAATGGCGAACATCAGTGTTTCCCTTCAGTTGTTGATTCCTTACCGCCATTTTGGATTTAATCCTCAGGTACGTTAATGCACAGTTAGCTAACTCAATGATAAAACGAGAGTTATACTAATCCACTGTTAGCACTAACTTTGACTCCATAGACTGGTCCTGAGTTAGTTTCTTCCAACGTAGGAGCGGACCAGGCATGGGATGTAATAGTGTCCCAGTATACCGTTACCTCGGGTGGTTCCAGTACTGACTCCGTTGTCAATTCAGTCATAGTCCAGTTTTAGAATTCATGAAGGTTTTCAGTAATGGTCCAATCGTGGGCCTGCACTGATGCTCAGTACTCTGCCCCAGAGCTTGGGCAAGGCTCTCTCAGTATGGGTATCTGTCAAGTTTCAGAATCACTGACTTTCAGGTTCTAGCTTACTTTTGTGGGCTTCACTAAATTAAAAAAAAATGTTATGTGAAGGCTCTCACTTGGAAAAATCTGGTTCATTTTGCTTTCCATTCAGTCAGCAAATTCAAAATACACCATCAAGAAAACTACAATTTATTTTTCAGCTTTTGGCGGAATTCGACGTGAGTAGAATTTTGACTGACTTTACCCATAAACATACGTTCAAGTATTCACTAGAGCGTAATAACAACGGATACTGCAGGGGGTGAATAGGCTAGGCCCAAAGGTGAGGTTACAAGGAAGGTGCAGCGCTGCCCAAACTTTTATAACGCAGTTGCTGAAAAATTATCTATGAGATGGAAATCTCTGGAGCCAAAGAAATAAATGGAGTTACTTTATGTTTTCACGTCATCCTTGAATAATTCGGTACATATCTAAAAAACGATTAAATCCATAGAAATCAGCGAGAAGATGAAAGGTCTTCTCGTTGATGATCTTCTCTTGGAGTCAATGAAATTTCCATAGACTTCCAATAAAGTTCCACCTATTGAAGCTCCTCTGTCGTTAGAGTTCTCAGGATTCCTTTCCAGTGCTCTACTCTGATTCTTTAGCCATTCAGAATTGAGTTTGAAAGCACGGCTTTCAAGTGTATTGGTAAACATATTTTAACATTCTGCGCATAGAAGAATACTCCAGGGCATAATGAACTGCACAGAGGGGAAAACTCTCTACTGTAAGAGTAGGGGTAAAACAAAACAAGAACTTGAACAAGAGGTCCTGGACGGATGGCTGAACTGATTTGGACGTCTACTGTACAGTAGTTTCTACCTCAGATTTACACGGGCGTAGGATCATTACCCAAAGTTACGCTTGATCCTTATCCTCACCTCTCACATAGAGTATTTTCCTCTGCGCAGTTCAATGAGTAGGAGAGTATTCTCCCATGCGCAGTTTAGTGTGCAGAATGTTGAAATATATAGAACAGCTCATTCGAAATGCCGTGCTTTCAATTTTAATTCTGATTAGCTCACAAAAGCATCAAAGTAGGGGATCTGTAGCGAACGCTGCAATACAGAACATCAAGAAACCGAAATTACCAGCACAGTTGGTCGGATATCTCAGTGGCAAAGTGCCCCAACTCGAAACTAAAAGGTCTACGGTTCGATGCTCATCTGTGGCAAACTTTTTCAATGATCATAATGAGATTTTTCGTTTCTATCCGACGAGCAAATTCATTGGAGAGATGTCGCATTCCAAGTGGTGCGAATCGACAACAGCAACATCCCTTCCGATCCCCTGAGCGACTTTACAGAACTGATCTTGACAACTTTGGGAAACCATCAATCTTACAAAGTCCAACGTTAAGGGGAGACTACTGTACCAACAAAAAAAATTCTATCATGGTTCCCTCTGCATCTGCTCATTTGGGAGATATTGACAAAATAACCTAGGAGCTATTACTCGCATTCAGTGTAGATCCGCTCTTATATTAGACGTAAACCGAATTCGTTTCACACCAAAGATAAAGGTATTTTTGTACCTAGGGAGCGAAAAACGTCGTTTCTCACTTCCTTCGGTACAAAAAATGTTATACGCACCATAGAAATAAAGAAGTCAATTGCGACAAAAAATTGGCACCCTCGCTTCGCTCGGGTGGCCATTTTTGTCGCAAATAACTTCCTTACTTCCTAGGTACGTAATATACTATTTCGTTCTAATACGAGGTCCTATTGTTCAGCGTTCATTTCATCATGGAGACTTCAGGTCATGTCCCGTCTTATGTAGCATCACTTTAACTCAGCCGAAGTTCCAACATATGCGCAAAATGCGTCTTTCCGCACGGCCATTCTAGGAGTATAAGTTTTGCCGTCATCAACGATCCATCAAAAATTGCAAATGTGCAATCAGATTAATTCACTTGATTCACGTTAGCAGTTAATTTCCCGCACAGTTCCCCTCCTCCTTAATTACACAATGATGAGTTAGAGCTTGTGTTATGTAGCAATATGTAGTACGTGCTCGTATATAACAAAGTTCTTAACTCGTCACGTGTGGGAAGATGACAATGCACCGGTGGCCTCGCCCCCGATATACCCATTGCATGTACATTTACGATGTGCGTATCGCTATTGCCTCCAGTCATTCTCACTCTACATTCGAACACACAATGAAGGAGAAGAAAAAAAGAACCTTCTTATCCCTTTATTGCTGAATGAGAAGGAGATTTTACTTTTTTCCTATCGAATCCATCAAAAAAAGGGAAAAAATATTTATTGTGAAGATCAATACAAAATAAATCAATCAAATGTCATTTAGAGAGAAAATTTATATGAATATAAAAAAAAAATCGATGAAAAAAATTTCAATGAGAACAAATTATATTACTTTCTATCACTGACAAATACATCAATTGTAATCTAATTTGCAAGAATCACCTTAAACTAAAACTGGTGAAACGGAGCTATCGAATGGAATGGGATATCTCGAATTTATCAATTAATCAATCTTTGAAAATGATCTATTAGATACTGCTGTTTTTGAGAGAAATTAATATTGATGCAAGTGTGCGTAACATGCTTTTAATTGCTCACTCCCTTGAACTGAATCAGGTGCAATGGAATATCTAATGTTCTACGATATCTCGAATTTGATGCGAGATATCGCGATAACATTAATTAATCGAATATCCTCTTAAACTAAAAGAGATGAAACGGAGCTCCCCGTAGACTGAAACTGGTGCAACGGAACTATTGAGTGTCATGTAATAATTCTAATTTAATGGGAGAGATCGTATCGATTAGTCGATTTTTGAAAAATGATCTATCAGATACTGCTGTTTTTGGAAGAAACGAAATATTGATGCAGGATTCTAATTGCAAGTGACACAAATAAATCTAATGATTATTGTCATCCTGCTTTGTCTTCAATGATAATCGCTCTTTTCCTTCCTTCTGTTTTTTTATTTATATTGAAGAAGCAAAATAAAGTTGATGACATGGCGGTTGAGGGGGTGGTAACGATAGTTTATCCATACACATCTAGCCACTGTATCTTATGCGTGAGCATAAATAATTTAACAGTGTGGCTCGATGAGGAAAATTATGTACAATCATCACGCACAACACAAAACTCACTTGGCAGATACACTGTGTTTATACATTAGCAATACAGTGATGTAATCGCGGATTTGTTGTAATGTTGGACTGTTTTTTTTTCAAGCCAAATTTTTACACGAACATAATACACAAGGAGGTTTTTCAATTGATTCCATATTATTTTACTGTCTCAAGGTCGAAAATTTGATATCAGCAGTGAAGAAGTGAAATAGGTTTATTTTTTTTTGTAATTAATTTTTGAGTATATCTTAGAAACCAAGCGAGATAGCCAATTTTTGATGAATCCTTTATTGTAGACAAGTTCAAGTCATTCCATCCGATTACTGAAAATTGTTACGGAAAACTTGACCCTGAAAAATGCAATAATACAATTATTTTTAGAGCATTATTGTCTAAGAAAATACAAAAAAATCATTTTTGCGATAACTCAAGAAGGATTGGGTCTGAAAAAAACAAAAATGTGGGATTTTTTTTTTAAACTTTCCCCTATTTCAAATGTCGTACATCACAGCACCAGCACTAGGCTCACAAAAACTATAAGACCACTTCAATATGAGTAAAAACCCAAGTGCTGAAACTATGTAAATAATTTTCTAGCTGTAACTGTAGATAATATCTGTTATCCAATCTATGTATTATATGTTAATAAAATCGCTTGAACTGAACTAAAATTGAACTGAAGGATTGGGTTCCATACAGGGTTTTTTTGCTGATAATAATTTTCTCTATCTCCAATATTCCGATTAATTCTCCCCCACCCTCACTGATCTTATAAAATTCCACACAGCTAAATGAATATATGTGAAAGCCTCAGGGCAGACGCTCTGTACCATGTATTTCATCTCAAAACTCGTAAAAATTGTAAAGTTGTAGGTATTTATGTTAATAAAACTCTTTGGAAACTAAAAAAAAAAGTTGCTGTATGGTGTCTTTTGGGCTAAAATTTTCCGCCCTGTTGAATGGGATTATGAAAATTCCGAAAAACCATCAATTTTATCATCACTTAGATAAAAATATCGCTTTAAAGAAGTATTATCAGGAAATAAACTCGTCAAAGTCATTTACTTTGTGAAAAGAATGATTTTCTGGAGGCAGAAGACGCGAAGGGGAGGATGAGAGACGTAGATCGGTCAGTGATCTCTATTCAGGTCAGCTGCATCATCATCCCCATTTTCATAGCGACCCCTTCCTCATCTCTGCATAAGCACTACCATGTTACCCATTTTGAATATAATTCATTGCGTCCCTATCTATTTTGCAACATGTTCCAAATGGTTTTCAACGAACTTCGCTCCCTCGTATTAGTACGTGAATAATTTTTTCCAACTATTCTTTTTTTTTCTCATCTGTATGGAGACGTCTTCCCAGGATCATTTGTAGCGTAGTGGCTATTTCCGTGTGGGATGAAATGAGCATGCGTGAGTATATATGCGGGACGGTTCTGTAAGTGGATAAGAGAGAGAGAGAGTGAGAGAAAAGGAGAGAAGGGGAATGGCTTTCCTGGATTTTATGGCTCGTGACGTCGAGGCATCAGATCAATACGTTATTTTAGAATGAAATTTTGTCGAGATATGGAAAATAAAAATGATAAGGATTTTTTTGCATTGAATTATTTAGAACAGAAGAAATTATCTTTTTTCTATTATTATTATTTTTCAAAATTTGTTTTCAATTGACTGGAATAAATTTAAAGGAGGGAGTGGGGGTGAAGGGGTAGAATGGACCGGAATTTATGTTGAGGCCAAAAAAAATCAGTATTTTTCTTTTAATTTGAGGTTTTCTGGAATTTTCAATTTTTTTTTCATCCAAATTTCAGAATTCTTCCAAATTGAACTTCAAAGAACTTTATGCGCAAACATGTTCTCTTAAAAATTCGTATTTTCTTCTTAATTTGAGATTTTCTGGGATTTTTCCGATTTTTTTTTCCAAAAGTTTTCTATAATTTTCCCAAATTGAACTTCAAAATTGAAATTTTAGTAAATCTTTGTATCTGATTTTTTCCTGCAAAAACGATAATTATAGAAATTTTTCTCTCTTTCTCCCTATTTGAAGAAATCTATTAACGAAAAGAATCAACGAAATTAATTACGCCCAAGAAATTAAATTCGTTGCAAGTTTAATTTTGAATAAGAAAACAAAAAAAAACAAAATTCTGAGGTAATTTTCTACGAATGAATTTGGCATGGCAAATGCCCAGTTTCGCGCTAATTCCATCATCAACGATTAGAAACGCAGGTCTTGCAAGAAGAGCCGTTACATTTCACCCACGGAATTAGAACGAGCATTTAGCTAGTAGTAAAAGAGGGAAATGGAAATAATTTAATACGAAAAAAAAAAGAGAGAAAAAAGAAGTGTGAATTATAATCCTCACATTTCGTAAGTTAAACACGTGGTGACTCCAGTAATGGATGCGAATGATTATTCAAAATTGAAATTTAGTTGATCTTTTTTGGAAATTGAATTTTTCTACATGTGGGTGTTATGGCAAAAAGAAGGGGAAGAGGGGATGATTGTATAATATGTAGATAAAATGTCAATGCCTTTTCAGTTATGGCTCATAAAATTTAATGACTAATTCTTTATTCTCTACTATTTATTCTAATTATCTGCGACAATTTCTTTTTCTTCGCATCGAATTCTACGATGATGTTCTACATTGTTGAGAATAATTGTGACTTCACTTTCAATGGATGGGATCATTAATCTTCATTATTACCTCAGTCTCCTTCCACTTGATTTTTAAACTCGAGAACGTTATTTGGGTTACATCATTTTTAGTGATTTAACAAATTGGCAATTTTAGCATTTTTTTCTAAGAAATCAAACGACAATATCTTAAGAACAAAGAAATTTAAAAAAAAAAGAAGAATTTTCAAGAATTTTCCGCTTCGAAAAAAATGTCTCTTGACATCCCAATTCCTTAAGGTAGTATCCCAGCAAATTCGAAAACAGTTAACCCCTTATTTTTTTGATGTCTTATCAAAGATGATATTCTTTTACATTTTTCTGAATTTTTTCATAATTCTCGTCCGTGCAGTTTATGAGATATGAATTATCAGAGTTACTGAAAATAGCGGTTGTGAGAATGAAACACTCTAAATCGGACAAAAATAAAGAAATTACTGAAAAAACAATGCAGTTGACCCATTATTTGAAAACTATTGGCGATGAGAATAGCATTTTAACTGAATAATAGAAGAAAAAAATATTCAATTCTCCGTATAGTTATTGAGAAATTTTAATTAGAGGGTAATCGTAACTATTTGCCACTCTTTCTATCTCATGCATGTGATAGGAGATTAAAAATGTAGGGGACATTCAAAAAACCGAAAAAAAACTAGATTCACAAGCTCAAGATATGACTTTCGGAAAGTTTAATCACTTTAACGGAAAAGTTTAAGCATATTTCTTCCAATTATCAGCAATTGATTGGAAAGTAACCTACGAATTCTTATTCTTTTATGCTTCATCGACTGTACTCTGAGATATTCCCTTAAGGTCATCGTGCTCTTCACAGAAAGGGGACTTGCCGCATATATTACATAATATGAATTTTCATTCTCCGATACCGAAAATTCATTCATTCGATATATCGAATAATTCATGTATCAAAAATATTCAAGTATGAAATTTTGCATCTAATTATGAGTTTAACAAAAATTTTAAGAATTTTTAGTAAACTCTCGACATTCCCCAGATGATATGGTGCTATATGCACACATTACTTGCACGTATAGGACCATAGAGCACACACATAGCTATGCGAATCGAAGCAGCCAATCACTTCCAAGCATTGGCTAGCTGATTGCCTCACTCAATTGTGGATTTTGTCAATTTTTCCTGTCTTCAAAGTTTAAAAAAAAAATACACCGTGAAAAAATCTGAATTGATCTCGAATTACTCCGAAATACTAGAAGAATTCCTACATACTTCTTTATTGAAATCTACCGATTGAACTTGGAAAAAAAAAACGAAAATCTGCTGAATTTGATTGATTTTTGAGATTACGCCATTTACTCTGTGCTAGAAGTTGAAAGTTCGAGATTGACTATACGGTCAAAAATTTTGAAATTTCACACAAAAATCAGAAATAACATAAATAATTATTTCCTGAAATTCTAAGAAGATCCCCGGAGGACTCAAAATCTGATAGAACTTAATTCATCTTGTTTCGTGGAAAAATGAGAAAGAAATACGTTTTTTTTCCTTCATTTTATCATAGATTTAGAATAGAATTGACGCTGCATATGGGTTTATTGACATCAGTATTCCATGTTTATGCAGAACTGATTGGTATTCTACGAGATAATTCAAAACAGATATCCGAGGAATGGTATATTTAAAATTGACACCGATAAATAATTCATTCATTAAACCAAGGCGTTAGAAAGTCGTATCACCAGTCTTTTATCATGAATCTATTTTTTTTTTATTCCCTCAGTTTCAAGAAAAAACATTGGGTATCTGAATTTCAGTGAAAAAAAAAAAAATTAAAAAAAATAATCGAGTGGAATTCACAAACTTTATTTGCGAATATTAAATGTCTCTACTCACCCCATTCGTTGGGTATTGCGTGAGCCAGCAACATCTGAAAGAACAATAATAATAATGTACAGAATATATGAAATGAGCGAGAATTTACATTTTGAGGATAATAAAGATAATTGAATTTCAAAATTCCAGTCTTATTGGTGAGCCAGGGAAATTGTGCTAGAAAATTACATAAATTCAATTCCAGTCCAGTGATTTTCGCGACAATTCGGAAATTAAAAATTAATAGAGGAAATCCAGTAATTGAGAGGTAGAGCAGAATAGGGGAAATCGGGGCAAAATGGATCTACGAGACAAAATACTTCAAGATTTTTTTCGACATGAAGGACTCCGCGAAAAAATCTCAAAAATATTGAGAAGCTACTCGAACATGTCTGTATTGTTGAGTAATTTTTTTCAAATTTTTCAGCGAACGTTTTCACACCGAAAACGAGCAGGAACCCACTCCTTGTGCTTTATTTGAAGATTTCAGTACTATTCTCAAATTTCATATTCTGCCAATGCAATTGGTAGAAAACTTCCGAATGGAATTCTCAATTTTTAATCCGATGATGACCCTCCTGACGAATTCGAATTACGCTAACGTGCAGTACTTTGCATAAGTTACAGTAAGGATGAGATATCACAAGTTACAAAAAAAAGTTTTTGAACATTGTTTGTGGTATTTTAACCCGACTTCGGAATTGGAGTATAGGCCTAAACATAATATGTCTCCCTCAAACAATTACATTTGATGGAGAAAATCAATATTATGCAAAAATGAAGATCATACGATAAAATTGAAAAATTCGAAAATTAAAGTTCAGGTTTCAAATAGTTCTTCTCGTTGTCATATCGGAATGAAAATGGGCTCGTTGTTTAGGGAAAATCGTCTGTTTTTCAATTATATAATAAAAAATACTAAATTTCAGAAATCCATCAACTTTATCATCTCTCGAGGCAGAATGTCTGCCAAACCCCTGACTTAGAGAAAAACGGATTTTTTTTACTCGAAAGTCATTCATTGACAAATGTAAAAAATAGACGGGCAATGTGCCTAATAATAACAACTAAAGTCAAGGTCTTAACAAATTATGTGAATGAAGCGGTACAGTACTGAATTTTCCTTGAATTTGAAGCAACTGTCGAAATATTTTCAAAACTAACAGAGGTACCATGATAATTAAACTAACACATATCTGCGAATTTTTTGAAGTTTTCTTTTAAATAAAACATTATAACAGAAATTTTTTTTCTTAATTCGCTATTATAGTTTTTTGAATTTCTTCTATGTGCAGATAGATAGATAAGTTTTTCATTGGTGTTACAAATTCTTGTTCGACACTCTCCCAATGCTCATGCTGTACTACATGGGCACATTTCTCACTTCTTCAAATAATTTATTTCTTAAAAGAAAAAAAGACCTAGAAATCAGATGTTCGCTGTTTTCAGTATCATAATAAAAAGTTCATCATTAGAGCTGTTTTCATAGTTTTCATTCTGCTTTAGAAAAATGGTGGCCATAAAAATCTTTTCATCCCGCTCCACTTCCGAGACACTAATCATTTTTCCTCTTCACAACTGATTTAAAAAAAGCGCGAAATTTTCAGTTCAATCAATTCTATTTTGTCACCAGTTTTTCGGAAGTATCTTAGAATTTGAGCGAGATAGAGCAATTTCCATGAACACCTTCATTATAGTGTTGCTTTTCGTCCACAAAAAAACGTCTTATGAAAATTGCTCTATCTCGCTTAAATTCCGTGAGATTCTCGAAAAATTTAATGACAGTAAAAAATGAGAAAATTAGTTGAAATTCAGTAAAACCATAATTGTTAAATTTTTGAAGATCATCATCACCATTAAAAATTCCATTATATTTTATTCGAAAAATGCCATCATAACATTAATAATCATTTCAGTTCATCTCCAAACTCTGGTAATCCCCTGAAATTTAATTAACAAAAAAAAAAAAAAAGAACTTCTCCCACTTCCCAAAAATTAGGAATCGATAGAATCTAATTATTGAGTGATTATAATATAAAATTGATAAAAATTCCGAGTAACTCGACCGCCCACCTCTTTTTCTAATCGGTCAATGAGCAGCTGGTCGTCCCAGCTACAACCACACATTGGTCGCTATTATTTTCCCACTGTTTTTCCCCCCTCTAGCCACTTAGCCCCACTCTGCCGTTCACCATTCTCTTCATTCACACATTAAACTTGTCCATTCTACCCATAATTCCACAATTACACAATTACACCCAGTTCATTGAACAAAACAAAAACATTTTATCATCTCCTCATTAACATTCCATCACATTTTTAACATTTTAATCCGAGCGTGAAAACGTGCTGAAAAACAAATTCTCATTCACTTTGTCTGTGTATTGCATGTATGTGCAAAAATATACAGTCCTGGATGTTACGCGCGCGCATTCACTCTCTCTTCCCCTCTGCTTCTGCGCTCTTTTCTCACGACACAACAATACCTATCGCAATCACCAATGTAAACAATGAATATTTTCTTTTTTTTTTTTAATTCGCTGTTATTTTTTTTTACATTAAAATTTCGATGAAAATTGGAAAAATCATTTTTTTTTGCGAATTTTTATTGAATTTCGAGAAACTTTCACTCTCAGTTTTTCCGCAACTCGATCAAAAAGACATTCGATACTCGATTACAGATATTTTGTTCAATCTTACAATGTTGCTCGTATTAATTCTATCATTTGCGAAAGTAAAGAGATTAAATAATTTTCGTATCACATTTCAAATTGGTTAATTCACACTATCGAACGACTGTCAAGTTTGTGCACGTGTGTTTATGCGCAAACTGGGGGGATTGAATTTTTCTGGAGTGGGGTAATGTATTTTGGTTGAGTGCAGTGCTGCCACAACTTCGAATAAAATTTCAATAGTTTTCGATTTTATTTTATTCAGTAAAAAAAAAAATTATTCAAGAAAAAAATTATTTAAGACAAAAAAGTAATGGAGTTTACAAGAAATTCGTTGAATGATACAGTATTTACAGATAAATTTAAATTACAAGAATTATATTTTATTTTTTCTCTTCCGTTAAATTATATTTGGTCTTCAATTTATCAATCTCTTCCATCTTCTTGTCAACATCAACTCTCTTGAAGGCTTTGTTGCTCTGATAATAGAGTACTACCAAATAACGATTACAAACGTTGAATCCACTGAGATGATCACAGGCATTTTTAGCGTCAAATATGTCCTCGTATACGACAAAAGCAGTTCCACGGGTCTCTGCTGTATTACCACTGCAATTTGAACACAGAAGTTATCAATAAAAAATTAGAGTTTTTGTGATTTAAGTCAGTGGAAAATTCGTGAAGGTGAATGAATTACATGTATGGGTACTTTTGAGAATATGTTGGATGAGGTTTAGGAAAAATTCAGTAGTAAAATGAGATAAATCTATTTTTTTTCTCATATTTTTTCAGAATAGCTCGGAAACTAATGGAGATATGGCCTAATCTTTCTTCCTGAAGAATTTCAAGATCTACAAGAAGATGACACTGAACATAGCAGACATCTCACAATTTTCAATTTTTTTCTCTTTTAACAAATAAATTATTCTGCAAAAATGAAAAATTTTGCACATGGAAACTATTCAAAAAATCATGAGTGTGAATATTTCAAATATTTTCATTTCAAGAATTTATTTGCTCAAAAGAAATTGAAAAAATTGTCACATGCGTGCTAATTTCATCATCATAAAAGGAAAGGATTGACGCAAAAACGCACTATTTCGTTTAGTTTCTGAGATATTTCATTGAGGAAAATGAAAATGATAAATTAATTTCTCCTGTTTTATCTTTTCACTACTGACAAGATCAGAAGATCTTTTCTGCAGATAATTCGATTGCCTACAGAAATGATTTGCTGTGAATTTCCTCTAAACTCACTCATTTTAATAATAATTGCAGAAAATCAATGGGGAATTCTTCACGATTATCAAATCTTCAGACAAATCGATTTCATTCCATCATCATTTATTTTATGATATCTTGGAATCTAAGCGAGATAGCGCGATTCTCTTGTAGTCCTTTTTTGCAGCTCTTCCTTGGAATGCCCAACAAAATGAAAATCAGAGCAAATCTGCTCTATCTGGCTTAGATTCCGAGATATCTAAAAAAAAAACTGATGGTAAAATGAAATTTCTTTTTTCTAAATTGAAAAATGCAATCAATTTGTCTGATAATTTCGTATTCTTAATTCTCCTGCAAATACCTTCAAAACGACTCAATCTAGGAAAAAAATGTCGAGAAGTCCTTTTTCAGAGAATTCTATGGGCTACAGAAAAGGTCTCTTCATAAATGATCGTAAGCCTCATTATTTTTGAGATATTTCAAAAAAAGTGAATCTTTCATCATTTGATACTTAATCGTGTCATTCGAGGAGTTACTCACTCAAGGATTGAGTGACTCCATGACTGCAATTGATTGCCAATGACTTCATCAATTTGTAGTCAATGACTTCAAATAGAATGAAGTCATCGAAATCACAATAAATAAAATTTTACTAATAAAAGAGGGTGGGGGGAAACCCATATTGAAACAAAAACTTTTTATATAAATTGACACATCACAATATTTGGATGTTTTTCATTAGAAATATTTTTTAACAGCCTTAAAAATATTATTAGGTACTTTGAAATCCCCACTCTCAGTTATCTTAGGAGGGGAAATAGTTTTTCGATGCTGTTCAATATCAATGTACCCATGTACACTCATTGGCTCTAATTTCAAACAATTTGTACTTTTATCTAGAATATACCAGTGGCACAAAAACACTCATTTTAGTGACTTCAATTGATTTCAAGTGACTTCAGTGATTTCACTGATTTCAATGACTCCACTTGATTTCGAATTGACTTCATCGCGGTTTGGCGCTACAACTTCAGAAGTGAGCAACCCCTCGGTTTCATCATTATTAAAATTTCAACTTACACTCGAATCTGTCTAATTGCTCCGTACTTTCCAAAAATATCGTACATCTCTTCTGCTGTTATTTTGTATGGTAAATTACGGATGTAAAGGACTCTGTTAACTTCTGGCGGAAGCCTCACCTATTTTGTCAATTCAAATAACACATGAATAAATGACAATTAAATTAGCAGAGATCTGACAATTTTTCGAATTGTTTCTAACAAATAAATTATTAGGAAAAAAAAATAAAAATAAATTTCACTGATAGTTTTCTAATTTCTCACATGTGCATATTTTTTTGTTATAATTTGTTAAAAATAAAAACTAAAAATCATCAGATATCTGCTATTTTCAACATCAAATAAATACAAATATAAATAATTCCATCCAATAATAAAACAGTAAAAATTGTTGAGGTTATGTTTTCAAACGTCAAATGTTATTCAACTAAATTCAAAAGAGGAATAATCATTTTTTGAAAAATAAATTGTTACATACATTCGCACGACGTTGCAACATGGCCATCGTCATCTTGAATTCTCTTTTTAAATCACAAAATACAGAAAAAAAACGTTTGAATTATTACTCGATTCTCGCAATGTTTATTGCTTATACGAAGAACGCACAGAGACACTGCTACCAACAAAACCTCATTCATTGGTTGCAGCTCACGTCTATTTTTGATTGGTCGATTTTGGCGGAAACACTTGAAATCCGTGAATGAAAAATTACATCTGAAAACATCAGAAAGATATCAATAAACATTTGAAAATTCAAATATAACAACAATATTGATGATGATAATAATAAAATTTGAGAGGGTCTATGTAATGGACATACGTCTTTCCTTCATTAATAACACCTACGCTCTTTTTATCAGTAGAAAAACAACTAAAAAATCATTTTAAAAAAACCTTCATAATTTTCATAATTTATCTCAAATTTGATCAACTCCTAAAATAATGGAAAAATCATAATTCTGTAAAAATGTTCACTAAGATCTTGAATTTTCGAATTCAATTTAGTTTCGAGTTAATTTGTTTTTTCATTTTCCTGAGAATATCTCGGAAACTTAAGGAGATAGGGCAATTTTACTAAAATCCTCTGCTGTAGCCCTTGAAATTGATTTTAAAAAAGAGCCAGGGCAAATAGGCGTATCTCCATTAGTTTCTGAGATATTCTATTGAGAATCATTAGAAAGATGAGTCATTTTGTCAAATTATTCATCATTTTTTTATTTTTGCTTCCGAATGGAATCTATGTAATCATCAGTATTTTCAATTGTAATTTTTGAAATAGAAGATACTTGAAGTGTTCTAAATAGAGAGAAAATGATATTTTTAGCGCATGTCTGTGTGTGCATAAAAGTCTCAATGACAGCAAAACGGTTTTATAGAAAAATTTCATATTTTGTTGAAAACTTCCTCTCGACGAACTCTATTTTTTAAGCTTTATTTGAAGAGAATTCGATCGGTACTTTTTGAGATATGTCCATTTTTCAAAAATCAGCTTTTAATGGAATCCCTGAGAACTATTCAACTGATGTTATTTATACTCATATATTATCTCCAGAGTTGTATCAGTTGGATGCTTGTCAATTTTGAGCTTATTCACATGATTAGTTCTCAAGTTATTGACGTTTTAATGAATTTCTTCAAAATTTGATATTTTTATGATGGTTTCAAAAAAGCAGTACGATTTCCATTCTGAAGCATATTGCTAAAGTATTAGCAGAAAAAGCTACATCAGTAGGAAAGCAATACTATTATCCACTTGTTCAAATAATTTTGAAGATTCTAGAAAATCTCAAATAGAAAAATATAACTAATTTTCGAGAAAACATGTTGCAAAAGAAGATTGCCATAGTTCAATTTGAGAAAATTTTGGGGAAAAAAATTTCAAAATAATTTCGAAAATTCTAGATAATCTCAAGTAGGGAGAAATATAACTGTTTTTATTCATCTTTTTACATGAATAGTAGCGAAGCTGATAAATTAATAACTAATAGCGAATGCACGTACAGATGGCACCAGCTGTCATCCTCAAAGAGATAAACATAGTGACGTGTTGGTGTACAACACGAGAGTTCCTGAGATAACTCAGTCATTCCTGCAAGTGCATTCCAGAATTGTTCAGTTGAGGTCAATAAATTCATTCACTGCAAGTGCTGCATTTAGATGAGAATAAATATAAATTTTTTTTTTTTTCCACGAATTTCATTAAATTATTAAATTATAAAAATGGAGTACATTGAAGCAGCTCCCCGGCTTCTCTTTTCGGAGCAGTGCCTTAAGGAATACTTCAAAAACTTTAATTTCTTCCATGGTAAGTGTCTTCTGACCAGGACTTTCTCTTCAATGAAAAAATACAAAAATTCGGTCGATAGGCAAAATATTGAGTGACGAAATGTAAAAGTATTGACGACATTCACGAGTCTCAGAATCCATGAACTTGACCTTAAGCCGCGGGAAATTCTCAATTATTTGAATTTTTTTTTCATGAAACACTTCTTTTTTTTTAAGTAAAAATTGAATTGTCACACTTAAATTTGAATTGAAATTTGATCAAATTTTTGCAGTTGAGTGCTTCAAATCAACTCTCAGCAAAGGTCTTGGCCTTGGAATCATAGCAGGATCACTAATGGGTACTTATTCAATAAAAATCAATTGAATGCATAAATAATAAAGTTTATTTCAATTATTTAATTCAATTTAATTAATTATTGCAGTAAAAGTGCCTCAGATTGTCAAAATTTTCACTAATAAAAGTAGTGAGGGAATAAATTTTGCTAGTGTACTTTTGGATTTATTCGCAATTACTGCAATGATATCGTACAGTTTCGTCAGCGGTTTTCCATTCAGGTGAGTTAGAGTGAAAATTTTTGGATATTCATTAATTCATTTTTCTCTAATTTGAAGGCACAGGTTTTCTTTATTGTGACTTTTTTTTATTGTATTTTAGTGCCTGGGGTGACGGAGTATTTTTGGGTATTCAAACGTTAATGATAGCCATCCTTGTCCTGCATTATCGTGGAGATACTGCAAAAGCAACTGCATTTTTCTTTGGATATTGTTCAATTATTGCTGCAGTTCTCATGAGACTAACTCCAATTAATGTCTTGTGGGGAGCTCAATCACTGACAATTCCAATTGTTCTTATCAGCAAGGTGAAACATATTTTCCACACTTTACAGTAAAATTTACAAAAATAATTACAAGTTTTTAGGCCCTGTTTCACCGTGAGATAATGGCCATTACCTAATTTTCAAGCAAAGTTAAAGTCGGATTAAGTTAATGGCGATTATCTTAATTCCACGGAGGGGAAGGAAAATGGCGACGTAACCTCTTGAAATATTGAGTCTTCAGTGGGAGAAAAAGTAAAGGAAACATTCCTTTTCGATATTTTCTTCTGATTTAATCCCTCAGATTGAACTCTGTTGGACAAAATAATTTTTTAGGTTACGAATCCTGTCACGGCAGTTACTTCCCCTACCTATATCACCGCCGTATTTTCCCCCACCACCAAATTAAGATAATCGGCATTAAGTTAATTTCCGACTTTAACTTAATTTTTCCTTAATCGCCATTATAGTAATGGCCATTATCTCGCGGTGAAACAGGGCCTTACTATTGGAGTGGTGAAATGAGGAGAATCAAGTTTGCTTCGAAATTGATTTTTATAAAGTATTTTTGGGGAAAAATGGTCCAGATTTTTTTTTTTTAAGTGAAGCACTTTACGAAAAAAGCTTGAAAAAATTTGATAAGGTGCTCCAGTATGTTGACATTATTCGGGAATTTTTTCAAATTTTCCCGGGAAAGCTTTCATTCACAAGAAAAATTCTCTATTTCCCCACAGACTTCTAAATAAATTTCATGAATATTTCATTAAAGAATGAACATGAAAGAAAATTTTTAATTTTTTTTTTCTATTTAATCTTCAAATGAATTAACCAATATATCTCATTCTAGCTCGTTCAAGCTCACACAAATTACAAGAATGGAAGTACGGGTCAACTTTCAGCAGTAACGATGTTTATGTTATTCTTTGGTTCTCTCGCAAGAATATTCACATCAATCCAAGAAACTGGGGATATTAATATGATTATAATGTATATTTGTTCGACCAGTGCTAATGCAATTATTGTTCTACAAATGCTGTACTACTGGAACGTTGGTACAGAGAAGAAGAGAAAGTCGAAGAAAATGAAATAATTAAAGAAGGATTTTTGCTACATTTTCATGTCCATGAAATCTTCCAATTTTTGAAATAAGTTAATAATAATTGTAAAAATAGAAAAACTATAAAAAATGTTACCAACATTTTAGAACAATAAATAACTCAATCAAGTAATAAAACAAAGATAAAACTTTGCCGAAAAAAAAGAGACGAAATGGATAAATCAATGAATTTTGTTTGTCATAGTGATTTACTCTGTTTGAATAAGTTTCAAGGATGTCTGAATTGATTAAGATAAGAAATAATTATTCAGAAATTCATTTTGCATATTCTTACGTTTTTTTGGAGTTGAGCCAAGCTTATGATTATTCATTAAAGTTCAGTGAACTCATTTTTATATTCGAATATGCGCTAATTTTTTTTTATTGGAGATAATCCAGATCATTGACACTTCATGTTACGTAATTACACGATAATGATATTTTATCATAATAAACAGTAATTTTTAGAATATTCTTCATTTTTGATAATCAATTTATTGAAAAATTGAAAATTCTTAGGATTCTTCAAGGAATGTGAGAACTGTTGGCATTTTTAACAATAAATAATTTGAGACATTTTCTTGAATTTAATTCTAACAATAATCTGATTTTCATAATTTTTCCACAATTTTGAAGTGCTTCTAAAAATTAAAAAAAAAAATAGAAATCAAGTATTAGCATTACGATAAGTTGAGGAATTTATTGTGGATTCAACTGCAGATATCATTGGAACAAGTGAATTGGCATACATCTAATTAGTTGTATAACCGCAACGAAGTGGCAGCATAGAGTAGATCCAAAAATTCAATGCAGATTATTTTTAAAAAAATCGTAAAATATGGTAGTTGGGCGGATTCATCCACATACCTTTTGTGTAGTTCGAAAAATTCTCTACGACAAATATCTCTCAAATTCTTTTACATTGTCTCATATTAGAAACATTTGGCCACATGTTGAGCAGTTGAACTAATCTTTTTTACACAAAGATAATAAAAATTGATGGGAATATTCCTCAGCTAATGGCATCATGATTCTTTCTGTATTTCTTTCCGTTTCAGTTAACTGATTAATGTCAAATAAGCTTATCCAAAAGAATTCAATTCACATTCAAAGGCGTTAGAAGTTGATTATAAAAGATCGGTCATCTTTTCCACGTGGCTTACGAATTATGAATAAAGTCTCAGCTTCAGAGGAGAGAGAATCATAGCGCTATATGATGAATATTTTCATAAATTTTTCTCATCTTGGTACAAAAAAATTATTTCAACGATGCAACACGTGGATATATTTTTGAATTACATTTCAATCATAGAACCATTACTGATAATAAATATGATACGAAAAAAATATTCAAATCTTTATTTCTTGAAGGATTGAATTGATGTTTTTTTTTTTCAATTATTATTTTTCCATATCAACGAACACTTTTAACCTGAATGAGCCCAAAACTGTGATATAGGGGAAGGTGAGGTAAAATGGACATGAGTTAGTTTTGGTATTTTATATTATGAACGTTACTTGAAATTGATGAGACTATTGGGGATAGTCTTTCTCAGATGACTTCATTGGAAAGCTGAGGAAATTTTCCATGAAAAACGTATATTAGAAATTATTTTTTTTAAATAATTTTAAAAAAATTCCATTTTTCATTAAACATTTGAAGGTGAATCCTTTTGTTCTCCAAAAAAAATCGTAAAATGAATCATTCTCCAGCGTGATGTTAACTCATTAATTAATTACGCCCAAACTACAAGGGGCATGAATCCGAAATTTGACAGACATGCAGAGAGAAGCCAGCTCTTTCGATAGATAAAATTATAGTGTTGAACGTGAACCCCCATTCAGCCCAACTACCTTAAACCTTAAATATTTATCTATTTAGTTGTTATTTCCTTCTTCCTCTTGGTGCTTGACAGCTATTTCTATTCTTCTACCGTTATTGCACATTATTTACAAAGAAGAAATAAAATGGAAACCTCAAAAAAAAAGTCAAACCTCCCTTGCCCCCCAGTTAATCACACTACTCTGCTAGACTAGTACTAGCTTTGTTTGTGCCGGAGTTTTTTTTTTGTTTTTAACTTTCCAGTTTTTCGAAGTCTCGTAGAAAGATACATATTTCTTGGATAGGTTCCTTCTTAAGCCATTCCCTGAACGCTTTGGCCCATTTTCCAGTTTCTGGCTGCAAATTGTCCTCAATTCTTTCGATTTCTTTCACCACTTTCTCATTTATTTTGCCTCTTCCGTTTGTGCATGCCATGATGTGTTCCAGGGTTTCCTGTTCAGACTTGCAGGCCCTGCAGGATGTGTCTTTATACCCTTTCCATTCACTCTTTCCTAAGTTTCCACATCTTATTCTGGCCCATTGTTCTTTTATTTTACCAGGTACTCTCTCATCTTCCCAGTATTGTTCCCTTTCTGAGCCCCTCTTCCATGCTTTATAGTCTGGACAGTAATTTGATTTTTGCACTTTTTCCCAGTCTGATTTTATGTCTTGTGCTATCAGTTTTTTACTATCATCTGCTAGATGCTGTCTAATATTATCCAGGTGGTGTTCCTCTCTTTCGTCATTCTTTATCGCATTCCAGAACCTTAAACCTTAAATATTCATATACTCTAATCACTCACACTATCCATCATGCAAATATGTGTTTTTTCCATGTAGCTTAATTTTCCTTCATTGTGAATTCTAATTTCAAAATATTTACGCAAAATTTGCCACTGGGAATTTCACTATTCATCTATAAATGAAATCATAATAGAAAATATCAAACGTAACTGTTGCTTTTGGGTATTTTTTCGAAGAAAAACTACCCAAAGGGTAGGCGTTAGCTTCTTGTGATTTATTTAAATTCTTAAATTTAATATTCTGCCAATACAATTGCGAAAAAGTATATATATACTTTGGCGGTATCTATTACATAAAATAATATAATTTTCATCCTGATATGACGATTAGAAAAATATTTTATGTGTATGTTAACGTAAGTTAACGTAATTCATTTTATTAAAAATGGTCATTATCGAATTAGAGATGAAAAATTCAATTGGGAAGCTTACTGCCAATTTTATTAGTAGAATATTAAATCTAAGAATTTGAACAAGACACCACAAGCAAACAAGCAGGCTTGTGTTTACTTGGAGGAGATTCAAATTAAAATAGAATTACCGCCAATTTCTTCTCTCCCCAGCGATCAAACTGCGCATGCGTGAAAATTCTCCATGACTGCGCAGATGGCATGTACATCTATCCCCACTCCTGCCACGCAGTGAATGCGGCACATTGAACGTTTGCAAACGCATGTAAATTTTAGCCAGCAACAAAGTTTATAATTCCAAAAAATTCACGAAAAATTGAAGGAAAATAATATCACAGATTAGGTGAGTAATTAGTCGAGTGTTTGATTTTCAGAAAAGACGAAATAGATGGATAAAACGAATGACATAAAAGTTGATTGAAAAAAAAAAAAAAAGAGTGAGCGTAATCTTGAAAACGGTGGCCATTGTGTGGTGGTGCCAACGAGTATCGTCATTAGCGTGTCGTATGCGGCACATTTTACCTATTTCATTTCTAACTTCGATCGTTGTCTATCTGAGCGGAGTAATTCCATTATAAATTTTGTTGAATCAATAAAACACAACACCAGAGTTATTCGAAGTGTTATCGTCTCATCGAATGGAGGAAAAGAATAATATTGAGAAAAATTCAGTGGATTTAATTTTTTAAATCCTCAATTGATAAATAAAAAGTGAAGAGACTGAATTGTATAATTGATTTTGAAAAAAAAAAATAGAAAATTGAATAAATTTTAGACGCACAGAGCTTGCCTAATACTTGGTGAATACCGGTGGGGTTTCAATTGCTTTTGTCTTGAATACGATTCGTCCATTGCACATTAAATGGCTATATACATCGACACACTTCGCCAATGGAGACTTGTTAAGCAGTCGATTTTATGCGACTGAATTCATTGGATTCGTTTAAATTAAGGAATAAAAGAGGAAAGGAAGAGACAGCAAAGGAAAACTGGAGAGCAAAAAAAATATTTTTTTTTTCTTTTTTTTTTTTTGGATTTTGTGTAGTATTGCAGATTGATAGAGGCGATGGATTCAATGGAGCCGCGTCTGGTGGCGCAGGCATTGAATTATCATGGTCAACAACTGCAAAAAGTCTGGGAGGGTGAAAGAAATGAGAATGAGCTTGCAATGCTCAATCTCAAAGATCCAAACTTCGATATTTATCAGCAGCGTCAAAAAACATTGAGGTAATTTTTTTTTGTTGAAATGAAATAGTCTACAAAAAAGGATATGAAATTTTCCGATAAAACGATTTTATTTTGACAGTTTTTTTTGAAAATATCTTGGAATTCAAGCAAGATAGAGCAATTTTCATAATGACCTTTTTTGTAGCTTGAGTTATTTTTGTTTTTATACAAAAAAGGTCATTATGAAAATTGCTCTATCTCGCTTAGATTCCGAGATATCCTCGAAAAAATGACGATCAAATGAAACTGATTTTTTTAGGGAAATTTTATAAGTCTACAAAAACAAAAACTTTTGTGGATTTCTTGATTTTGTAGCTTTTTTTTGAGGATTATCTCGAAATCTGGAGGGGATACCGACTTATTCATGGATAACGTTTTTTTCTAGAGTTCTGAATGAGCGCTGCAAAAAAGTTCCCTGTAGAAAAATTCTCTATCTCCATCGGATCCCGATATTTTTACATAAAACTGAACGAAATGTTTTATATTTTTCATAATTTGGCTATTGATTTTCATCGTTTTTTTTTTGTTGATTTTCCAGCTTCGGAGATCGGGGGAAAAGATTGAAGCTCCAGCAATTTATTGCTAAAAAAGCTGATACACTCTATGATAAGTCAAATTTAGAAAAATCCGTCGATCTAGTTAAGCAAAAACTTGGCGACGAAGGTAAACGTACGATACATTCATTTTATGTATTTTCAGATAAGCTTTTTTTTCGAATCTTATCGTGTTTGTCGACTTTATTGTTTCAGAATTCTATGCTACTATGCCAGGACTTGATTCGTTTGTAACTATGGAAAAAACTCAACGTATCAGAAACTTTTTAGAGGTAATGAACAAAAAATTATAAGAAACAGCCCCCCTCCTCTCTTCTTAAATGGATATTCCAATGGAATGGCTCGAAAATGATTCTTTAAAAAATCATTCCATTGAAAAACTTGAGAAATTTTAGGTGAAAAAACTTCGTTAAAATTGATTTTTTTTCAAATTTGTGATGATTCTACTTTTCTTTGAACACAAATAGGAGCTCAAATTCTGAGCATTAAAAAAAAAGCCTTTTTTGCAAAAATACTTCCACTCCTATTGATCGTGGCGATCTTGGACGGTTCTTGAATAAGGTCGAAATAATTTCCCATTGATTTATGTAGTTCTGAACGTTTTTTCATTGATTTTCGAGTGAATTATAGGTCATTTTATGAAAATGACTTTTTTCATGGTCGTCGAAAAACGATTTTTTTTTCTTCTAAAACTAGATTGCTGATTTTCTCCTGAAAAAATAGAATAAAAAATTCACAAAATAAATTTTTGCATATTTTTTCCAACGATAAGTTCCCTCAGTTTTCCAATGGGATAATTAGACAGAACCTATCTCTAATAATTTCACTGATTTTTGATGATTCTCACATTATGAGACATTCCCTATTCGCAAAATTGTGATTTCTTTGAAGCAAGCTGATGTAATTTTTGAAATTGATTTCAGAGTTTGATTATTGGTGATGTTATTTACGCCCAAGTTATGGGTAAAAGTGCGGCTGGACTATTATTGAAGATCCTTTGCAATTGCAGTGATTGTCCAAGAGTCGTGACTGATTTAGGAGTAAAGGTAAAATAACTCATTTTTAAACAAACTGAGTTTGTCATGAGATATACCGTGGTAGCCCCGGTTTCTGACACTTTAGAGCCAGTTTCTGACAGCATAAATCGAAGGCAACAACTATTCGCTCATTGAATGCAATTTCATTATATGAATACATATTTGTTCACTAAACGAACTCAGCTACTGAATATTAAACAATATATTGTACATTTACATATAACTGAGGAATTTGGGAAAATTATCAGTTACTGGGGCATTGGCAGAAATCAGGGCCACCACGGTATCTCGGAAACTGCTGATATGAGAATTTGATGCTCTATAAAATAAGTCTCTTGATAAAATCCCATAAATAGTTCCGTTCTCGAGATATTCTCGAAATATACTCAATCTGATTTCTGGATTTGTCCTTTTCCGCAGTTTTCCACATGAATTTTAATTTTTATTTCTCTATAAACTAGGCATTGATATTGAATACAGCGACAGTTCCTGCAGTTGATAAGAAAGGTGTAACAAGAGGCTACATGGCAAATGACCTCGTCTGCGTCGTTGTTAGTGAAGTTAACGTTGAAGCTGAACGTGTCGTTGCAGTTATGAATGTATCACCACGTGATGGTCAAACACTTCACCCACCAATGGGTTTGATACACTCTGAAGATCTCCCAGAAGCCTACAAGTAAGTCACTGTCCTCCTCTCTTTTCATTACATGAAAAGTAGATAATTTATTAGAAAGCACTTATTTATCTATATCTTCACTATTATCACAGTTTTGTGTGTGTTTCGTTTTGTTTAAAATTGAAAAAAAAAAAAAAGTAAAAATTTTTTTTCGAAGAAATACTCTAATAGTTTTCATTCATGAATTATTAACAAAATGAAGGCAGGTATGAAACAATGAATTTCTCATAAATTAAATGATAATAATAACTAGATTTTTTGATTGAATCAAAAAATCTACAATATTATTTAATTATTAACTCATCATTCAATAATTAAATTCTTGAATGATATCTGATGAATTTTTATGAATCCAGGTTGCCAGATTATCGGTATAACATAAAATGAGTAATAAAAAAATTATTACGATGATGAATTTATCTAAAAAAAAAAGCAAATTGATATACATAAAATATAGAAAACAAAAAAAAAACATATGATTGGTACTTTTGTGCCTATGGTTGAACCCACGACTGTGCTTCGCACACGTACACGTACACGTTGTGTTTTTCTACGTTTGTGTGTCATCTCTATAACTGTCAAACGCACCAGGAAAATTTAAAATTGAAAAAAAATGCATAAAAAATATTCTGTACAATATAAATGTAAATTTATAGCAAAAAAAAATATGTTTTGCAAGTATGATGTGTGCCACGTGATAAACAATTTCTGGGCACAATTGCAATATGATGAGACGGTAGGTATCAAAATTGTGCACAATTGTTTGGTCTCTGAATTATCAAAAACAAAAAAAAAAGAAAATTAATATTTCTCGAAGAGACCAATCAATTTTGTAAAATAACACTAGAATTATTAATTGTAGTAAGCAATCAAGTACTACACCACTTGATCGTTAATATTAATGCCTGATTTAAAATTCCAGCATTTGTAAGAAAAAAAAATATTTTATAAAAAAAATAAAACAATACATTATGAGTAGCACAGGAAAGCCCACTAAATCCAATTATTTTCTGGTCAACTTTGGATAATTATAGAGAGAACGAATTTATTTTGTTGCACCAATGCCAATGTATTTCTAAATGCATAAAAAAAAAAACCTCATAATTTTATTGAAATGAATATTAAAAAAATCAACATCAATAGAGCTTGTACGTGATTTTTGTGTTGAATTCTAGAAAAAAAACTATCTAAAAGTAATAAAAAAACGTCCTTAAAGAATTTTTTGAAAGGTGAGAGACGAGTTTACAATGAGGTTTTGTAAATTTAGGATAAATTATTTAAATGACAAGGCAATATTTGCCTTTACATTATAATTACTTAAATTAATTATTGACTTTTTTTTGTATTTAATTCGCCCGTTTATTTTATTTTGGTAAGACTTTTTTTCGTAATGGAATAAGTGAATAATTATTCATTTTTGTTAATTTAGAAAAGCTACGGACAACAAAGGACAAAGTTATGAAACAATCTTGGAGAGTAGTACTGGCTTCAACAATCCAAACAACATCAAGTATCTATCTGACTTGATGGGTCTTGGTCGTGAGCATCATTCGAATATGGTTGGATTGAGGTAAATATTTGATCAAAATAAAATATTCAATAATTTAATTCTGAAAAAATAATATTTAGGCACTAACGAAGATAAAGGAATTTTTTAGGAATATTTTTTGTAGCTCTAATTGCTTCAAAATAACTCATTTTTATTGAGAAATTCTAAATTTTTCGATTCTCAGATATTAAAGAAGAAGAAAATTGATAATTTCATTGTTTTTTTTTCAAAAAAATGTTCCAACGAAAATTCCTTTATTTTGTTTAATCTGCCCGAAATATTTTAGAATTTATTGGCGATAGAAATTCCCTACCTGCCTTAGACCCCAAGATGATCTAAATAATCTAATAAAAAACTCAAGGAATTAAAACATTAACGAATTTAATTTAAAAAATAATTAACAGAGAGAGATTCCCACCGAGTGAATTTGCAACTGAATTACGCCAAACTCAAGCAAGTAAATGGGCGTTCAAGAGTGTAGCAGATGGTATTGATCATTTTAAAGCAGGTCGTCATACAGAAGCATTTCAGTGTTTGAACAAAGCTTTGACAGTTGATCCAAAGAATGTTGAAGGTTTAGTAGCACGAGGTGCACTTTATGCTAACAGCGGTAGTTTCAAAAAAGCAATTGATGATTTTGAAACAGCACTGAAGTTGAATCAAACCCATGCAAATGCCCGAAAATACATGGCCGAGACACTTGTTGCATTGGGAAGGAGTTACGAGGATGACAAAAAATATGAGGATGCACAGAAAGCCTATGAGAATTGTTTGGCAATAGCGCCTTATCACGAGGAGGCACGTAACTCAATTGAATACATAAAAACAAAAACAATGGGCAATGCCCCACCACCGCCATCAATAAATCCAATCGATAATTTCAAGACATTTGATGGTGAAGTTGAGGCAAATGATGGTAAAAAGGACAAGAAAAAACGTAAAAAAGAACGTAAATCACGTTCTAAGAAACGACAGAGATGGAGCTCAAGCTCGAGTTCATCATCAAGTGGCTCATCAAGTTCATCAAGTACTGAATCAAGCAGTTCATCGTCGTCAGGTACATCTGGTAGATCAACATCAAAATCACCAAATCGTAAGCGTAAACATAATAAAAAAGAACATCGTGGCTCATTATCACCATTAAGTAAACGCATGGCACAATACAATAATCCACCAGCAACATCAACTGGCTCATCACACGATCCATTAACATCACAATCCTATTCTGGTGGTAATTCACGTGATAAAATGGATGATTATGAAGTTAAAGTACGTAAATTTTTGGAGCAAACTAAAGATGATTCTGATTACGAGGATAAAGTGAGTTGAATAACATTGGATTAAAAATGGATAAAAAAAAGCACGAATATTAATTTTGATTTTTTTTTTTTTTCGTCTCTTTAGGTACGTAAATTTTTGGAAGAAACAGCAAGGTGGAAGCGTGAACGTGAGAAAGAAAAGAAACATACGGAGAATGAAAAAATGAAGAAAAAGAAAAAGAAGGAAAAGAAAGGGAAGGATAAGGATAAAGAGGATAAAAAAACACGTAAAAAGAAGAAAAAGGAAGAGAGAAAGAAACGTAAGAATAAGGATAAACTTGAGCGTGATTTGGAGGCACTTAGAAAATCATCGTTACCTGATTTGGAACAATTGGAGTCTAAATTGAATGCATATTACGCTAAAGTTGAGAAAGAAACTGCTGTTTTGAAAAGATTCGAAAGGTAAGAGGTTTTATTAATTATTTCATTGATTGAAATGTTATTTCAGCGTTTATTATTAATTTTTTTTTGCATGATCATTCAGTGCAGCTTTCGCTACGTGTATAAACCTCTTTCACAATTTTTGCACCTGAACCTCGTTCCTATTCCTAATCCAGTGTTTTTCAAGTGCTGTTGACGATCATCATAATTACTATTCTCCTTTTTTTCTCTTTTTTTTTCTTTTTTTCTTCATACTTTTTTTAATCTAGGTATGTAGATCTGTATAATGACATGCCTTCCCCTCTTAGTAATGCTGAGAAACTCGCTGAGAATTCCCGAAGAGAGGATGAATTACGTAGGGAAAGAGATGATGCTACTAAGGCTTATCACGAACGTGATACAAGATTGCCAGGTGCATTACAACGCAAAGGTGATTATTTATTATTATTATTTCTAATTGATTATATCAATAATTTGATGGATCAATTTAGTATCAAAGTGGTAAAATCAGACGAATTGATGTTAGCGATGAGCGATTTTGAATCGATGTTTTCTGGGCAATTTTGAGGAACTCGAATGATTGATTTTTCGATTTTTGTTTTTTGAAAAGTCGGATCGATTTTTTTCAGATAAAAAAATAATGAAATGTGAAACTTATTTCCCCTTGAACTGAAACCGTTCAAACGGAACTATAGAATGCGAGATATCGCATGTAATCCGAGATATTGCATCGATTAATCGATTTTGAAAATGATCGATCGGTTGATATGATATTGTTTTTTTGTTCTATTGAAAAAAAAACAATCAATTTATCGATTTTCCTTTTGGAAAAAATCGATTTTCAAAAACCGTATTTTCTAAATTATGATTACCGTATTTTCGAAAAACGTATTTTCTAAAGATCGATTATTCGAGGATGAATTTCTTTTCGGAGATCGCCCACTTCTAATTAATGTCAATTATGTAGTGGAGTGGTTGAGAATGGGTTTTAAAATTATCTGTAGATTCTTTTAGAAATGATGAGTTTTATGGGATTTGATCAGAAAACCCTTTTCGTCGCTTCAATTTCTTTTAACAGACGTATTTTTTTAAAATGTCTTTTGTAAATTTTATCTTAAGTCTACCACTTCCCTAGCAACTTCAGTTATTTTAGGAAAATACTGTTTTACTTGTTTATTATAGGGAAAAGTTGGGTAAAATGGACATTCCAATGAAATGGCTCGAGAAGATTTTTTTTTCACAATTCCATTGACAAACTGAGGAATTTTCCGGTAAAAAACGTGTCAGAATTAATTTTTTTAAATTTTCTCAAAATTTGAGTTGTTTGAAAAATTTTCAATTTTTATCCGTGGTAGCGACCTAGAACTGATTTTAAATGAGAAATGAGACCGTTTTCTATCAATTCAAGTGGTTCTTAATTCTTTTGAATCGTTCTATAAGTGACTCATTATTTATTTTATGAAAATTAGTTAATTCGTCATTTTATCTTCAAAAATTGATATAGATTTTTTTTTAATTACATAAATTGATGGCAAGCGATCTCACCTTTCATTAAAAATTGATTCCGCGTTGCTACAACCAATAAAACTGGAGATATCCTTGAAAAGTGAAATTTTCCAATTTCGTGAAAAGTTGAAGCCTTAATTTTCTCCGGAAAAAGTAGAATTTTTAAGAAATTATAAAAAAATGAAATTCGAAATATGGTTTCGACCAAAAAATTCCACAGCTTTTCAATGCAATCCACAAAAAATCCTATCTTGAATATTCCCACTGATTCAAATCTAAATTAGAGCGATTTTCATGGTATAAAATATCAAAACTAAAATGTGCCAGTTTCACTCCTTATATCCATTTTACCTCACTTTCCCCTATAGTTTTGCTCATTTACTAATGAATTTACTCATTGATAATTAAGGATATACGATCATCAATTTCTAATTTTAATGAATAAAAACAGATTTTGCAGTTCTTTTTCCAATTGACTAACAAATTTTACAGGTAATTGTGAATTAATCGACGACATCAATGACTTTTTATAATTTCGAAATGATAAAATAATTGATCGAAAGAAAATAAATACTACTTGGAAATAATTGGTGCACACAGACACACAAACACTTCATTTAATTCTTTGTCAGTTAATAGCAATGATTTTCAATGGATGATAGAGAGCTTTTTAGGTAATTAGTGTGTAAAAGCCAAAGTGTAAAAACAGTTTATTTATTTTTTATCACATAAATTCATTGTTAAATTTAATTTCTATTACTTTATGATTCTAGGACTTTAATTTATATTTTAATTACACCTATCAATCATTATTACATCGTTCTCATTGTATTTGATCAATTTACTTATTGGAATGATGGAAGTCAATGACTATAGATACGTCATGCATTGGAGTAGTTGCAATGATTTTTTCATAAATCTATTAATCATTGAAAAAACAATATTTTCCAGGATCAAGATATTTTTAATGAAAATAATTGAATGAGGAACGATTGTGTAAAGAAATTTCATAAGTTTCAATCAATCACTGAGGAATGGTCATTATAATCTTCTCTTTGTGATGATAAAGATGATCGTACATCCTGCACTGGGAAAAATTTATTGAATTTAATGAATGGGATGAGCGCAGAAAGTCATGAGTTTTATTGAGAGGAATTCAATTTTTTTTTTTAATATTTCCAAAATTAGGGGAGATATAGAAAATTTTGTGAAACCTGTTTCTTCAAAAAAGAAAAATACTAAAAAAATTTTTTACAAAAAAATGGCAAAATTCATGCATTTTATCTTTCTTTTTTTTATTCTCAAAAAACTTCATGACATCTTCAAAATTCAACTTCATATATTCAATAACAAATTTCTCCATGTGCCAATACTTCGAGAAAATGATGAAAAATAAAATTTTCCGATTATTCCAGAAGTCCAACGTAAAACAACAGGTGATCTTTTCGATCACGACAATCAAGTGGTCCATTCAGAGCCAAAATTACCAGCCCTTGACACAGCAGCGCTGAATGCAAAATGGAAGGCAGCCCAGGCGGCACGTCAAAAAGAATCCCACGCAGTTGGTAAATGGCAGGACTTGCACCCAGAGAGTAAGAAACGTGGAGACAGTATCGAAAGAAATGACAATGATGAAAAATCTCGTAATTCGGTTGACAAAGGCTTCAACATTCGCAAGCAAATGCACCGAGACGTACAGGACAAACGTGTTAATCAAACGATGACAGTACCACCGCCTCCACCTCAACCATTACCAAAGGATGTGCAAAAACAGACGCCAGTAAAATACCCAACACCACAGCCTCAAAATAAATTTCAGTCTTACAAAGAATCATCGACTCTCCCCCCGTTACCGGCACAGAATAAATTTCCGAATTCATTGGGAGGTAAATTCCAACCGATCGGACAGGCACATCCACCGGAGCCACCAGGGCCGCGTCCATCATCTGCAAAGAGTCACAACAAAGGGCCACGTACGGATTCAGACAGTGACGATGATCGCAACAGATCAAGAAGACGTACATCACGTGGTCCAGCGCAGAAACGTAACAGCAGAGATAGACCAATCAGGCGATCTCGCAGTAGATCAAGGTCGAGATCAAGCTCGAGTGCATCACGCTCGCACTCGCCGCGTCGAACGCGTTCCCGTTCCTATTCGAACAGGCGATCAGGTAGTTACGAGCGAAAGTACAGTCGCTCACCATCAGGCACATACAGCAGATCACGCTCACGCTCAAGGTCACGTTCATACACGAGAAGTCGCAGTCGTAGCAGATCGAATGACCGTGGCTATTACAAAAAACGTCAATTTCGCCCCTACAATAATCGTGGAACGTACTACAAGCCACGTTTCCAGGGATTTAACAATCAAAATCATCGCGGTGGTGGCCCAAATAATTTCCAAAATCGTAATCGTTTCTACAACAACAATCAGCATAATAATCGCTTCAATAATAGAAATCGCGGGAATTTTAATAATCGCCAGCAGAATAGAGGCCGTGGAAATCGCGGTGGTGGCAGATTTTTCCATAATAATAAACCTGGATTCCGTGATTTTCGAGACAGAAGAGATTTTAGAGATCGCAGGAGTTCCAGGGACAGATACAGTGATCGTAGCTATTCACCAGATCCAATGAGAAAAGTTGATGAGGCTAAAGAAAAAATTAATAAAATGCTTGAGGGTGGTAATGATAATGATAGTAATCAGCAACAATCAGCACCACCACCAAAGAGACACGATGGACCATTGAGTGAAGGCGAAGAGAGGGACGATGATGACTATGAAAGGTGGGGAAATAACGAGGGCCAAGAGGCTGAAAATAAGGTGGGTTAAATAATTGTCATCAACAAAAAAAAAAAAAAAAAAAAAAAGAAACAATAAAAAACACGAGAATTTTATTCGCGATTTTTTTTAAAACAAATTATTATTTCATTCTGATAATTTCGATGATTGCGGTGGTAATTCATTTCGGGAATGATGGTGGAGGCTAGATGAAAAGAATTATTTTTTTTTTAAATTGCTTGTGAAAGTTTTAATAGTAGAAAAATCGGTGTTTGTTGGTAGAACGGTGATGAACAGGACAAAGGATATGGGCTGGTGGAATCAAAAGATAACTTCATCGAACGTATGAAACAACGAAGCAAGGATGTGTTGATTAGGAGAGAAGCTGCTGCTAAAGTTTGGTAGAATTTATCCGGATGAATTTATTTATGGGCTCTATTTTTTTCAATCATTTTTTTTTTTTTGAAATCTATTCAAAGTTCTGTCAAGTAGGAAAGGATTTGAAAATTTAGAAATATCTCTCTATTTTTTTCTCTTATTTTGAGGAAGGAATTGATTACTTATCGCAATCATCGTTTTTTTTACTGGAGGAAATGAAGTTGATGGAAATTCATTGAATATTTTTCATTGTGTCATAATTTTTCTCTTCCTCTTTTCGTAAATTAAAAAAAATAAAATTATGTTTTCCGATTAGATAATTTTTCTCTTTGTTGTTTAATACTTCTTTGGACTCTTTCTGTTTTTTCATTCTTTGAAAAAATGAAAAAAGTTATAAAACTCGACGGCCTTTGAAACTTTTCCACTTATCAGAATGTTTTTCTCATCTAATGTTTAAATAGTTGGAGAGTAGTTATCGTGTGTGTAATTTTCACTTCATAGTAGAGAAAAGAAAAAAAAATTATGATGATAATTTAGATCTTAAGATTTAAGTGTAAAAGAAATTGATGTAAAACTTGAGAAGGAGAAATATATGGAGCATTAATGAAAAAAAAATATATGCATTTTTTTGCTTTCGAATGGAAGCTTTGTTTTTACGATTTTCTTCGAAATCCTAATTTTTGTTGGAAACGACTTGGAATTATTTGAGTATCAAGGAGTAATAGCCACAAAGAAAGTCTATCTGTGGGTCCCTACAACTGCAATTACTCCAGAACGGAATGAGTTAGAGAACTGAGATTGCAGCAAGATATCAGATGTAAGGATGCATGATTGTGAGAGTGGGGGAACCGTGAATTTCGGTGGGTAGGGATAGGCTCGAACGGTTGCGGGGTGAACTGGGGTGAATCACCACGTGGCATGTGCTGTGAATCTGGCCAATCACGGCAACGAATGAATTATGAAGTCAAGTAATTCGAATTTCAATTCTATTTTTCTTCTCAGGATGAATGGATACATGGTTTTTTTTGAAATATTGCCGAATTACTACAATAGCCATCCTTCTTATGAATATTTGTTCTTTGTACTACGGAGCTTGAAAATTGAATATGTATTAATTTACGATCATAACCTCCATTCCTCCATAAGAGCCTATGGCAAAAAAAACGCCAGTGCGTTTTAAAAAAACATCGACAAGAACGCGCCCCGATTTTATTGGAAAAAAAAATATGAAATGAGAATAATACAAGTCCAGCGATTTACCTGTGCATTACTTTTTCGAATTAATTCATCATCTTATTATTCGGATACTAGATGAAATTGGCATTGTACAATGAATTTGAAAAATTGAATAGTAAAGAAATTAAACAAAAGAAACGTACTTGGTGTACCTGTAATCTGTGTTTCCACTTGGTACACCAAGTACGTTTCTTTTGTTTAATTTCTTTACTATTCAATTTTTCAAATTCATTGTACAATGCCAATTTCATCTAGTATCCGAATGATAAGATGATGAATTAATTTGAAAAAGTAATGCACAGGTAAATCACCGGACTTGTACTATTCTCATTTTTTTTTTTTTTCCAATAAAATCGGGGTGCGTACTTCTCAACGTTTTTCAAAACGCACTGGCGTTTTTTTTCTGCCATTTTACTTCTTTTTTTATTTTCAAATGAGCAATGTAATAGAGATGGATTAAATCGAATCTAGACGCGAGCTGATCGACTTGACTTTGAATTGAAATATCTTGAAAACTATTGAAAATTTATCGAGACATGCTGTGAATCAAATTTAGAGAGAAATTAAGGAACAGAATGAGCAAAACCCCATTATGCTACGACTCTTAGTTTCTGAAATATGATTTTTCCAATGAAAAATTCGAAAATAATGCGCAAGGTTCTAATTATTTTTTCTTAGGAAGAACTTGCCGCAAAAAGTGATGTCATGAAAAATAAAAATAATCTATAAACGGTCGGTAAAATCAAAACTCTGTAATTTTTTCTCAGGTCTCGCACGTCATTGTTAAACTTTTCAGTAAAAAATTTATATCTCGGAAACTACAAGTCGTCCAAGCAGGGGGTTTTGCTCATTGTATTCGTTAATTTATCCCCTAAATTTTATTCGCAGCATGTCTCGATAAATTTTCAATAGTTTTCGAGATATTTTCATTCAAAGCCAAGCGCGTTTGATGTTTACTGCGTGCGTTTGTGTGACGCATACTTCTACGTAGTGTCGGTGAGGCACTAACACAGTTACAATGTCCCAAAGAAATTTCGATTTGGAGAAGAATTCTGGTCAACGTTTTTAATTGATAATAAAATATCGTTTTTTCAATTTTTTTTTTACATAAATTCGGAGATAATGGTAAAAGCAATATATTACCGAAAAATCATCTCACGAGATGGAATTTTGACTATAGAAAAAATTATTGAAATTTTTCGAATCCTATTCAGCCGTATAGGAGTGCGGTAGCCTTTGCCTGACAGAGAGTGCTGGGCTCGTACTTGTCGAGAGATGCTCCCGCATCTCCTGATGTATTTTCTCTCAATTTTCAATAATTTTTTTTCTTCCTTGTATGAATGGTCCTCACTCCGGACTCTTTATAGTAAAGCTCTTCGAGAAATAATCAAACTATGAAAACATTTTGAAGCCCCAAATCGAAAATTTTTGTCATGATCATACATCCTTAATGCATGTCTTATAGAAATTTTAAAGAGAATCAGCCGAATAGTTTACGAGATATAGCAATTTTGTCAAAATCAGTTCTTGGAAATTTCTATAGACGCCTCAGACCGATCTCGTTCAGATTTGAACACAAGATTTGCATCTATACTATCTAATTTTTGGCAAATTCCCACGAATTCTATCCCATCACTTCAAGAGCTATTTTTTTAAAACTTTTTTTTCTTCAAAAATTCGATTCATCGATGATAACCCAATGAATAATCGACTTAGAGGATTCAAATTTTGTGTGCATATGTAGTTTCCACTAGAGACAGTTGAGATTGAATTTGAGCCATTTCGGCTGAACGGTTCTAGACATACTCGGAATTCATTTTTGTAAATAGATTATATCTTCCAAATTATCCAGAATTAGCTAGAATATTTGATTCCAGCAGGGCTAAAACTAATTCGTCTCTATAAGCTGAACTAACTGTCAAATTTTGAAATTTCCGATGAATTCCTCCACTTATTGCATGAATAAATGTAAATTTTTTCAATAGTTTCAAAAAATATGATTTTTCTTTATTTTTTGAATGAACCGCTATACTCCTTATTTGATTTTCAGAAAGAGCACACTTTTTTCATCAAAATGGGGCCATGATTGTCTTCGTAGGACAATCACTTATTATACTGCGCAAATCTTCTATTCTTTCGACTCAAGACGGTACAAAAATAATTGAGAAGAAATTTAGTAACAACCATTGGGAAGGACACTGCTAATGCATTAGCACATATTAGAAGCAAGAAAAAGTGAATAACGCATCTAATAGGGGACTGTTTGTTTATTGTCTGTGTGAGTGCATTCTGAATATATGGAAATGATTGAACATGAAGTACTTATCATGACAGGAAAAATAAACTAAATAGGACGTGTAGATAGTCATTTCCTTTCATATTTAACATTTTTTGTATATCCAATTTCTTCGAGAAAATTTACATTTGAGGAGGAGTATATTAGGGCAATGCTGCAGCTAAATTTTTGCAACTAGTTTCGAGGAATGAAAATGAAGACATTAACACTGTTATTCTTTATTCTTGCGGCTATTTTGATTCGTGCTCAAAGTAGCGAAGATAATGGAAGTGAACAAGTGGACGGTGGATCTGAGGGTAAGTGAATAATTCGTATGAATTTGAGAAGATAATTGAGATCATCATTTCCTCAATTGGCAGGTAGAATAACATTTGTAGATTTTGGGAATTAATTTTTAAGGGATAACTGGGAATTGAAGGAATGCCGTTAAACTTTTCGAGAGACGTTTTAAAGAGCAGAAGAACGTCATGGAAAAACATTATTTGTGTTAAATGTTGAGATAATTTGAGAAAAATAAAATTATATCCCAAGAAAGATTTTTTCTCCATTTTCGAAAAGAATACCCCTCTGAATTGTGATCAAAAATGTCGAATTCTCAAAAAATTCCAGAAAATTAATTTGAATATTTCCGCCTAAAATTTCTGCTGTTTTTTAATGGAATTGTGACGTGTGAAGAGACCACACTTAGCTCAAATCCAATATTTCAATTTATGCTATCAGGGGAATTAATAAAGAGTCTTCAGTTTTGGCGAAAGACACTTTTTAAGGGGTCGTTCCAGTGTGACGGCCAAAAAAAGTGCTCATTTTCACGATTTTATTTTCTTACAGTAAGAATGCTGTGGTCAGGCTGATTTTTTCTACCACAAATGGATAGACTCATGAAGAATAGAAAAAAACTTTTTTTGCGTTATTTTTATTTATTTGTCACAGAACTCTTAAACGTTTCAAATAAGAAAAAAAAATGTCTCGATGGTGTGTACGCTAGGAGTCGTAAATCTTGTCGGAAACAAATTTTCCAAAAAGATTATTTAATTGTCATAGATAAAGCATCGCCTGATGCAGGCTTTTTCTTTTTTTTCTTAAAATTGGAAAAATGGCGGCAGTTTGAAAAAAAATCAAATGAGACCCTATTTTTCATAGTTTTTCATTAAAAAAATAGGAAGTTTTTGGAAGAAAAACGAAAGCCTCCATCATGCGCGATAGCTCTATCCATGACGATTAATAATGTTTTTGGAAAAAAAATTTCCGACCAGATTTACGACTCCTAGCGTGCACACCATCAAGACACTTTTGTCTTTCTTTTAATTCTCAACGTCTAAGAGATCTGTGAAAAATCAATAAAAATATCGTAAAAATCTTTTTTTCTTCTATTCTCCATGAGTCTATTCATCCGTAGTAACAAAATCAGCCTGATCAGAGCATTCTAACTATGAGAAAGAAAAATATCAAAAATGAGCACTTGAGCCGTCACACATGAACGACCCTTTAAGCATTTCCGGTCGCGAATACAAGTCCAGTTCTTTTTACAGAGCTGTTTGACTGTAGAAGTTCGTTTTGGCCAGCTTTTTGATGAGAGAGAGACTGACCAAAGCGTGGAAATGCTTATGAAGCGTTTTTAGCGATGTGCAAAAAGGGGAATGATCACCTTTTTCTTCAGATCGTGGAAAGACTTCAAACTAAGCACGTCGCGTTTTAGTTAGCTCCGCGAAGAAACCCTAACTAACTTTTGTACGATCAATGTTTCACGGAGCAACATTATATCGTTATGAAACCAGTATCGATTGTTATCAATTTAAAGTTTCCCACCAATACTCCTTAACTATCCCGGAGGCACGAGTGGATCCACCCGTAACCTCTCCTCCAACGAAGTAGTCGAGGAGCCTTCAGAGTAACGATGAAAAGACAATTAGGAAGACGAGTGAACAGATTGCACAGCCGTGTAAGACAATCTGCATAAATCTACACGTAATAGAATCATTTAAAAAACTCTATCTGAAACCGTTTAATTGGAATATCCATTCTACCACTTTTTTCCCTATACAGCATATAGGAAGAAATATAAAATAGATTCAAATGGAATAGGTCAATATTTAGATTGACACACCTATTATAGAACTATATCATCGCCTTCAAAATGAAGTGACGTAAGTGTTGTGTATGATGACAGCACTTTCGTTTTTTTGTCTCTAGGGTAAAGATATATACAAACTATAAGACTAATCTCTACATAGTCTAATCTCTTCATTACATAAACGATTCGTCAGGAATACTGAAAATGGATTGATTTCATAGGAAGCTACGAGAGTTCCGAAGAGAGCAGAGAGACCAATGTGATTTGCGGCGAGAACGAGGTATACAGTGAATGCAATGCGAATCCGCTGTGTCAAAAAACCTGTGAAACACTTGGAAGCGAAGGCATTCCCTGTCCAAGAGGGAGATCCTGCATCGACGGCTGCATCTGCAAGGAGGATCACGTTCGAATTCATTTTTATGGGGCGTGTATTCATAACAATAGGTGCCCGCATGTGCGGCACTAATTCAAGAATTTCATCCGTCCTCCGAGCCAATTCCCGACTTGACCTCTGATTTTTTTCAAATCGCTATTGAAGTCCAATTGTTTCATGTTATTGTGGAGACAATATAACCGTCTTTATTGTTAAAACATGAATTATTTAAATAAAGTATAGAGAATATGAGACCTTATTTTTTCTTAACGAAAAGAATCCTTGTCTTCTGCCGAACAGGAGCTCTGCCTTCAAGATTTTTTTTTCCCAAAATCCGATTGTCATTGAAACTGTAATCAAGTCATCGAACGGTGGCAGCATCGAACGATGATACTGGGATTGAAATTTTTTGACAGTGATCCTCATTCCTGAGGTAATCCGAGGAGTTCCGGCAATCAATTTTTCTTTTCCAATTTTGGTCACATTCGATAGAGTAGCACACGGAAAGAAATTTTCCATAAAAAGTACTGAACTTTCCCAGTAATCCCGGGACGTTTCATGCAATGGCCGGAAAAATGATAGGATTTATGGCAAATTTACCAGAATGGTTTATCAATTTTTTAGCAGCCTCAATTTGTCATACACAGGTCCACAGCGAGTCATAGAATCACGTTATATTCTAATGTGGGCATATCGAATTTTACGGAAACACTCATCAAAATCTTGTAGACACCTTGTCAACGTACTCCACGCCAACAATACTCCACGCCCCTCTACCATAACCAGCACACTGGGTTACTGGGGATGGATTGCCCATGCCATCCATTGGGGTTAGTAATTCCCCGAGTAATTACTACCGAAGGTTCAGCAGGTTAGCCCGAAACCACCCTGAGAGGTTAAGCGTGGTGAGCCCAGGGAAAACCAGCACACAGTAAGAGTTTTGTTTATTCTTCCGGTAAAGAATAAACTGGCGCCCACGCTATCGAACCGTGTGTGCGGCAAGGGATGGCCGGAAGTGTGACGGGATTGGACGAATCCCGTTACAGACTTTCACTGAGGAACAGGTGCTGTTGGAATTAAAAACACTGAGAAGAGACCAAGAGGAGAGATCCTCAGGAATCCGGAACGCGACAAACAATGGCAATGGGAACGACAGTCTCTCTGCCAGCCCGAGAGACAGCGCACTGCACACCAACAGCACCCACGTCAACAACAAGCGGAGACGGGCTCCTGCAGCGAGATTGGGCGGCAGCCGAGAATGATGACTGAAACCAGAGCGAGGCAGATCCTCGGAAATTCTGGGATTGGAGGTGCTGGAGAGACCCAGCTCCACAGAAAATGTCGCAGGGGATGTGGGAATGTGAAGAGAAGGAAAGAAGAAAGAGGTGCAGAAATGTGGTGGTCCAGGGACTCTACTGCCATGATCAAGGTGCCGCTGAGGAGTTCACCGCAGTGGTCCAAGAAGTGAACAACATCAAAGTCAAGGTCGTGAAGCAGCAGGCGCTGCCTGATGGCAGAATGGCTTTCACGCTAGTTAGTGAGGACCAGAGGAAACTCTTATTAAAGCCCAGCAGCAACGAGCGCCTGCGACGTAGAGGCCTCAGAGTAAAGGATGATTGTACAAAGCGTCAGGCTGAAGTCCTGGACTGGCTGGAGGAGCTCGCCAATGAGGCGAAGAGAAATACACACAGGGTCAGAGTAATTGACCACAAGCAAACTATCTGGGTCGATGGCCACTGGTTTGAGTGGTGGGAAGAGATGGCGGAGTTGAGAGAAGCGACGGCGGAGCAGGGAGGTGATCGCGGGAGCAGAGACAACGGTGACAGAGATAATAGCAGCAGAGACAAGGGTGAAAGCACAGTGGACGAGTGCTGTCAAGGTGCAGGGGGGGGGGGGGGGGGGGGGTTATAGTTATGTGCTGGAACGTGGCAGGGCGGACCGTGAGGGGAAATAAGATGAAAAGAATTTGGGAACAAGTTAAAAACGCTGATGTTGTATTTTTACTAGAGACTTGGGCATTGAAGAATGATGCTAAAAAGCTGTGTGATAATTTAAGTAGTTTGAGTAGCGACTCCAACTGGATGGTTGGAGACGCGGTAAGAAGAATGAGAAGGGGAAGAGGGATAGGGGGAGTTCTAGTTTGAACTCGCAAGAGTTTGGGAGGGGACATATTGGTTAAAACGTGGGCAAATGGTGCCACAGTCTCGAATCTCGCCCTGGAAAATAGGAAAAAAGCTAAAGTAATAGCGGGGTACAACAACGTGCGGATTGAACTATTGTTGAATGAAGTGAGAGAAAGAGTGAATGAAGGAAGGATGAATGAGGAAGAAATTGTAATTGTGGGTGATCTCAATACGAGAGTGGGAGAGAAACAAGCGGGCGAAGAAGGTGAAAGATTCACCCGAAATTAAAGCACAAGGTGCTAAACACAGCCGGCAGGAAACTTCTGCAATTCTGTAATGGAGAAGGTTTTATCATAGCGAATGGAATGTTGAGGGGGGGATAAAGAAGGCACTTTCACGTATGTGGGAGAGGTCGAAAACAGGGGGAGCTCGGTACTCGATATACTGATGGTGGGAGAGCGCGAAGACATGGAAACGGTGAGTAGTCTTGAGATTTCTCCAACCCTTGACTCCGACCACCAAAAGGTAAGATTTACAATCGAGTGGCACAATGATCGGCATAGGGTTGGGAGAGGAAATAGAGTGGATGGGTTGGGAAGGGGAGCGGGAGGGGGGGGGGGGAACTCTAACCAAAGACTTGTTTGGGATGTGCAGAAATAAAAATGAGGAATTCCAAATAAGAATGAAACAAACATGGGAGAACTCCTCACTGGGGAATGATATGGATGAGAATTGGATGAAGCTCAAATCAGTCATTTGGGAAGTGGCGGGGGAAAAGGATATGGTTAAAAAGAGAGGGGGAAGGGAAAATGCTCTAATGATCGCTGGGTGGGGGATGAATTTCGAGTTCAGAGAAAAGCGACTTGGAAATGCCTAACAAAGTATTTGAAGGGGGGGGGGGGGGGGGGCTGAAAAAGGACAAGCTCAAGAAAATTTTTAAAGAGAGAGTTGAAGAATTCACTAGAGACAGAGAAGAGGAAATAAGCAAGAGTAAGAGCATGGCTGAATTCTGGAGAGGAATCAACAAATGCCGACCGAGAAAAGAGGTCAAAGGACAGAGCATAAGCAGCCAAGAGTGGCTGGATCGGATGGAGGAACTATTTGGGGGGGGGGGGCAGACATGCAAAGAGACGGAGACCGAGAATGGGAATTACCAGAAGAGTATCTTGAAACCCCTGAGCTCGATAAAGATATCGACCGCCTAGAATTTGTGGCAGCATTGGGATCTTTAAAAAATGGGAAAGTTGCGGGAGAAGATGGAGTCCCAGGGGAATTCCTCAAGTATTTGCCGAATGGATGGATGAATCGTTTACATGAAATAGTACAAAGAAGTTGGGCAACATGCTCACTGAGGGAGGGGTGGAACGTGACGCACATTTTTCCAATACATGAAGGGCGGGATGGAAGAGACGTGAATAACTACCGAGGGATTGCGCTATTGGACCTGGGCTACACGGAAAAAATATTCTTAAAAGAATTACTATGTTCGCATAATACTGGTGGACCGTACTGGTATGATGATCTTTTTTCCTCTCATAATTCTTTCAATCATCATGTTTTTTTTTTTTTCAGATTAAACATAGTAATTTTTCCTTTGCGTAGTAAGAAAATGTGCAATTTCTAAATACCGTTTTGTTAAAATATGGAAAAAATTATAGACAATAGAAAGAATTATTCAATGAAGATTAATTTGTGGAATGTATCGAGATGAAATTAATATATTGCGCAACAATATTTATTATGTAACATTGTAATTTTAAATCATAATTTCAGTGGATCAATTGAAACAATGGTTCATCCCATTTTTTGTTTGGGGCAAGCCGAAAAACCACTCAGCAAAGAAAAAAAAATCTCATGCTATAAAATAAAAATTACTATGTCAAATGAAAAAAAAAATTCGAGGAATTTAATTCCCTCTCCTCGTTCGCCTCTGAAACAAAATCAGTTCTTGGCGTGGATTCGGCGAGTGTAGACATGTAGGTTGTGTAATTTTTGAATGAGCATGGAATCATTGCGCTGAATTAGATTACATACTGTAGCTATAAGACAGCAATTACGGTTGAATTATCGGTTATTACAAAAAAAAATTCATACAAAGAATTAAATTTAGGCCCAGTGGGTTTTCAAAATGTTTTCAAGTTCCCTCTCTGTGTCCTCCCTAATGAAGTTTGCAAAAAAAATATTCTACAATTGAAATGGCTCAAACGCGGAGAATTAATGATCAAAAGCGAGACTATTATCATAAAACCAATCGAAGGAGGATTTTCTGCGAAGTCGATCCTTATTTACAATGGGAAGATAAAATTTTATTTGTAACAGAACAATTGCATGACGTTTACTATGATGCAAAATACGATGCGTTCAAAATATTTATGGAGAATTCTTTTGAGTGTGTAACTTTGGAATTATCTAAGATCACATGGCGTATGACTGATATAACATAAAAGTTACGTTTAAGTGATGGTTTTTTTTAATATTCCGAAGATATCTGTGTGATGAAATCTGTTATTATAAATATGAACAAAAATAAATGAATCATAATTATTTCATTCAGAAAAACTGTGACTCATTGATTGATTTATTCTCAATTCGCTATTTATTACGCCCCTTCTCCTCTCCTCCCTCTCTTGCCACCATCCTAAACCGATGGCGGGGGGAGGGGGAGGGGAGGAATTTTTTTTTCCAAACTATGAGTAAAAATTGTTCTATTCAATTGAATAATTGCAATAGAAGAGAATAAAAATAAATAATATGAGTTAGTTATGAATAAGATTGAAACTAATAAAATCTGCTGGAGTACGTACAAATTTTCAAATTCAGAAAAAAAAAATTGAGATGAGAAAATTTTTTGCTTTCCATTCGAAAGCAAAAAATCATGAAAATTAAAATAACTCAAAAACCAAGTACCAAAGAAATCTCAAAAAATTCACATAGTTAGATGAAATCATGTCAAATATCATGGCTAGATACAAATAGAATCGATTGAGAATACTTTGAGAAATTAGTTTTTTTTTTAAATTACGAAAATGGATTATATCTCCAAAACTACGGGACTGATTTCAATAGAAAATGTTTCAAACGAAAGATTCCATCACAAGAAATATACAATCAGAATATGAAATTCCTAAACTGAATTCCTACGCTCTCAAGGAGAACATATTGTGGGGAGATAAAGAAAAATACGTCGTATTTTCTGTTATAAAAAAACTCGCCAAGTACGCGCTTGGGAGTTCAATATAAATGGGCTAAAAAAGTGGCGAAATACATTGTCGCCCCATGTACCTCCGTAAGGCTATTCACAGGCTTGATTTGAGCTAATAACTGGCCTAACCTCGGCCAATGAAGAGCCCTTTTCGGCGTACTCAGTGTAGAAGAAAAAAGGATCCCAATCCATGAGAAAATGATAATCAAATTACATTTAAGCCAACACAAAAATTCAAAAAACGTGCTTGACTGTGCAATCAATGATCGAACCATATCATTTATGTATCAGCACAGTCAAGCACGTTTTTTGAATTTTTGTTTTGACTTTTATTTAATTTTATTATGATCTTCTTCTAGATTTGGGATTCGCCTTTTTCCTCTTACACTGAGTACGCAGAGAAGGGCTATTCATGGGAGTCTGCCGCGAGCAGCCAGACCGAGTGGTCATATACAAGTGACTAACTTTAATTTGGCAATAGAGAGCTCGTACAGAACTACTACAGAATTATTATTAATCCTAGTCTTATTACACAATATATCATAGTATTTTGATAAAAATAATTTGAGAAATAGTTTCCACCACTACTACTTTTAGTGTCAAAAAAGTGATAAAAAACAAGGGTTGAATAATATTACAATTCTCCACCAAGATGCGTTAAATACTGAAGACGCCAAAGAACTGAAAATGGGGGGAAGAGGAAGAGGCTGGGGTGACAGAACAGCACCCAAGCCACAGATAGATAAGGCACTTAATGCCAAGAGAAAATACGACAGTAGAAATGTGAGTAAGACACCGCAAAAAAATACTCCAAAAAAAAACAATAAAAAAAATACTCCACTAAATATCACGTCAAACATACTACAGAGAGAGTATGAAAAGTTACAAAGAACAGATAGTCCCAAGAACAAAGAGACAAATATAAGCACCGAACTCACTCCAAATGCAACAAAAGAAGGAAATTCTAGCGAAAAACCCGGTACTTCCAATGAAAACGTAACTGATTTCGAAGAATCGCTGAATAATTCCTCAGAAAATGATGGCACATGGCAACAACAGAAAAGAAGGAGAAGAGACCGAGCACAAACACCAAATAATGAAATAGATGACGTAGAACACAACAACACACTCATACCACCGAGTGAGGTAAACACCGAAACTAAAGGCAATCGAGACGAAAGCCAAAACACAAAAGGAAAAGAGAGAGAATCTTCAAGAAATAAAGAAAATACTCCGAAAAAAATCAAACCACCACCAATTAACGTAAATGGAATTAATCTAAAAAACCTACTGGAAATACTAAACTCTCAACCAGAAATCAATAATGAATTTTTCGTCAAACAATTGAGAGACGAGCAAAAAATCACCATATTCCCCCAGAAAGAAGAAAGTTTCACAGCAATTAAAAGCTTGTTAAAAGCTAAAGAAGTCAAATTTTACACATACACAATCAAAAGCACAAAACCCAAAACAATAATCCTCAAAGGCATTAAAGGTGGATTTCAACCAACAGAAATAAAAGAACACATTGAAAGCCTCAGTCTACCAAATATTAAATTGGTTAAAGTAGATAAAATTGCCTTTAACAGAAATAAACCAGAATATTACAATTTTATTATTCAAATCTCCCACGATAGCATCCTATCACAACTAACAAATATCAAGTACATATTCAATCAGCGTGCTCATTGGGAACCGCTCATTAAAAAAGACATATTCCAATGTACAAATTGCCAAGAGCTCGGACACTCAAGCACCAACTGTGCACTAGATTACGTATGTGTCAAATGCGGGCAATCTAATCACGAAATTGGTAAATGCCCTATTGAACAAGGTGGTGCAAGAGAATTATTATACTGTGCAAACTGCAAAGAGTATGGACATCCTGCAAGCTATAGAGGATGTAAATACTACAAAAATGCACTTTCGATAATCAAAAACAATAAAAAAATCAAACAACAAAAAATTATCGAAAACGATGCAATTCTGAGACAACTATTAAATCCCAGCCGATCAGCTGGCCCAATGGGCAAAACTTATGCCTCGATAGCAAAAGGCAACACCACGCTAAGAAAAAAAGTATTGACCAGAGACCAACAACAAAGCCAGCAAGCAGCAGAAGAAGAAAGAGTAGAAATCACCGAGGAGATTAACACCACAATAAACAATGCGTCACCAAGTCCCAATCCGACGATGCAAACAGAAACACCCATATGGGTGAGTACATTTAAACACGATATTGTTTCGTCCATTAGAGAAGATGTTAAAAAATTTATATGCGAAGAAGTTACTAAAATAAATACAAAAATAGATAATGTCAATTATGAATGCGCAGTTAACGCTAGTAAAATAGATGCCATTTTGGAGTCACTTGGTCTACAAATTAATGAAGATGAATAATTACAACTCTAATAACAATGTACAAAATACTACGGTAAATTTACTCCCGAATAAAATAAAAATCGCTTCTATAAATGTTAACTCTATCGTCAATTATCAAAGAAGATTTAATATTCAAACCTTCGCACAAGAGAATAATATTGATATTTGTCTATTAACAGAAACAAAATTAACAAACAGACACAAAATATCGTTCCAAGGATATAATGTAATCAGAAGAGATAGAAAAAACTCACAATTCTCGGGAGGTACCGCCATTTTAATAAAAAACAATATTGAATATCAACATATAACATATCCCACATCAATAGACAATAAAATCTTAGAATATTCTATTGTTAAGATTATCACCGATAATAATAAGCAATTGTTCATAATCAGTGCGTACGCCACAAACGCAATCAATCAAAGAAAACTATTCATTGATGAATTACAAGTACTATTCCAAGAACTTAGATTACATAATAACAACAATTTTTATGTTTTAATGGGGGATTTGAATGCAAAGCATGTAGATTTTGGCGATATCAATAATAACGATAGAGGTAGACATTTAATGGACTGGTACGATATACACGGCAATCAATTCAAAATGAAAATTATACCAGCAAATGAATCTACGTTCAATAACTCAATATCATTCATGGATCTCTGCATTACCGACTGCAGGATCACACATGAAGAATTAATAAATGAAAAATTGAAAACCCTCATTTATGATAGCGATCATAAAGCAATTATTACTGAGATTGATATGCAGATCTTCACCAATCGGAGAGAAAATAACGCTAACTCAAAGAATAATATGTTAATCTACAAAAATACGAAATGGTCAGAATTCTCCAAATATATAATTGAAAATTATACAACATCAATACCGACAAATAAAAACTTATCGATCGCTGAAATTAACGAATATATTGATGATATGAACCAAAAAATTATGGAATCCATTGAAGCAATAGTACCTAAAGCGGATAATAATCAAGGTAACATTAACCGATACATTAACAAAAACATAATTAAATTACATAAACTCAAATCCAAATTATTAACAACATACCATAAGTTATTAAAAAACGACCATAAACAGCAAAAAACGGAAACAAAAGCTATAAAAATAATAATTTCAAAGGTGAAAAAAGAATTAGATCAAGAATTCAAAAATGCCATCACAAAATATTGGTTTAATATTCATAAAAAAATTAACTACAGAAACTCCGAAAAATTCATGCCCATGATTAACAACATATTCAGACCAAAAGGTAAACTGAAAGTTGAAGATCTGCATATAAATGTCGATAACAGCAAAATAATTAACAATTCAAAAAACAACACTCAAAACACACCAATTGTGAATAACAAATATATATTCACACAAACTGCAGATAAATTAAACATTATTGGTGCGCACTACGAACAAATTAATTCACCGCGCTATCTGAACAATAATACTGGCTTGAAAAGTATTGTAGATAACAGAGTACAGGACCTTATTAACGAGATGGAAAATGAAGTTGTCACGGGCATAACAGTAACACAATTCGACGACTCTAATAGCGCACTATTTCCTAACCCGAATAAAATCCCGGAAAACCATTTCACAAACGCGACACAAGTGGGCTCAATAATTAAATATCTACCGAACAAAATTTCAAGTGGTTATGATAAAATCCCGCCAATAATTATCAAACACTTACCCCTAAAAATGATAAACAATATTACAATAATTTTCAATAATGCATTAAATCATAATTATTTCCCAACAGCATGGAAAACTGCAATGGTTATCCCAATCCTAAAAAAAAATAAGTCTCCCCATGATCCCGCGAGTTATAGGCCGATAAGCCTAACCCCATCACTGAGTAAAGTTTACGAAGCAATAATAAACAATAACATTCTAAAAATATGTCATGAAAAGAAAATAATCCCAGAAACACAATACGGATTCAGACATGAGCATTCCACAACTCACGCAATCAATAAACTCTTATCAGACGCTAATCTACATTTATTGAAAAAAGAAGTCGTAGGTGCAACCTTAATAGATTTGGAAAAAGCGTTTGACTCAGTATGGTTAAATGGCTTGATTTTTACCCTTATCAAAAAAGAATTCCCACTCATTCTCATCAAATTAATTTGGAATATGATACATCACAAGAAGTTTCATGTGAAAATTAACCAAGACATATCAACCACGGTTTTTCATATACTTGAAGGTCTACAACAAGGAACAGTCAATTCCCCGATTTTATTCACAATCTACACAAGCAATATACTAAAGGCATTCGACCTTAACTCAAATAATAATACATATGCCATCGCTTATGCAGATGACCTAATTATTTACGTTGCAGATAAAAAAACAACCGTAGTCCAAAATATACTTGAAGAATTAGTGAATAAAGTCAACGACTATTATGCCATGTGGAATTTAAGAGTTAATCCTAGCAAATGTGAGACGATCTTATTAAGACAACCCTGGGGTGGTCTCACCCGGTATAATATACAAGGACTGGAGGACTTCCTCGTGTCCACACAAATTCCAGACACAGGAGAATTTGCTCCAATACCCACAAATAAAAAATCGACTTATTTAGGATTCAAACTTGACCACTTGATAAGATGTTCGGAGCACGTAGATATTCAATTAAAAGCAGCAAGAAAACGCTTCTTAGCTTTAGGAAACCTATTCCACAACAAAAACATAGAAAAGAAAGCTAGGCTAATTTGTTACCTATTGTTAATTAGGCCACTGCTCTTATATGCGGCACCAATCTGGTGGAATACGGGTGCAGCACAAATGGAAAGGCTTAGGGCTTTCGAAAGAAAATGCTTAAGAACTTGTTTACACTTATATAAATCACCCCATTCAGAATATAAGCACACAGTTAGCAACAAAGTACTCTATAATACTGCGGGAATACCAAGAATTGACAATTTCATCCTAAAATTAACGAGAGATTATTATGGAAAAGTGAACAACATCAATAACGATTCAATCAAATCGCTGAGCGTAATAGATCCAATACTAGCCAATTTTGCAGCAAGTAAGGGCTATCCACCACCCCAATACTTTACGCACTATGACAGATTGGGAATCATACAAGACGTGAACAACATCCCCACACTGTACCATATAAAAAGACATATGTGTAACAAAAAAATCCCAATTAAAGAAATACTCGAACAAACAGTAGAGACGAAATACTCCAAAGTTATCCCTGATATAGATAAAAACGATAAATCTCGTTTATCAAAAAAGTATTGGTGGCTCGACGATACGGCTGCGCATATAAAAGAATTAAAAAAAAAGATTGGCGAATAAAGAATAGCCAATCACAAAAAAAAAAAAAAAAAAAAAAAAAAAAAAAAAAAACACAGTAATTAATAATAAATTACTGAACCCTCCTTTTCCTCATTATATACTGCCATGGTGTTTTTCCTTCTACTATACTTAATTTTCACCATATTACACACAGATATCACGACAAACAGCTTAAACCTGTCCCAAACAGATAAATATGAAACATCAAATAATGATTGTAATAAATAAAAAATGTTAAATAACATAAAAAACACGAGGCATGAGACTACGCACCGCGTACACTTGCACTCACAAACAGCAGATAACTAACTGCCGAATCAGTAAATGGTTTTTTTCTTAAGTAAGTTTATTTTTAAGCCTGTATATAATGTAAATATGTTGATGTATATATAATAAATAAACTTTAAAAAAAAAAAAAAAAAAAAAAAAGGGCTATTCATTGGCCAAGGTTAGGCCAGTTATTAGCTCAAATCGAGCCAGTGAATAGCCCTACTCAAGTACTTGAGGCTACACTGCATTCTGCCACTTTTTTACCCCATTCATATCAAACTCCAAAACGCGTAATTGGCGAGTTTTTCATAAAGAAAAATACTACGCATTTTTCTTTTTTTCACCCCATTAATGATGATTGAGACCGGAGATGTTTTTGGCTTTCAAATGGAAGCTTTGTAATCGTAATTTTTTTCGAGTTTGAGATTTCATCATAATATGACTGCAAATGACCCGAAACGTCGAGATTCGCCGTTTTCAAAAAATGTCTGTGTGTATGTATGTGGGTGTATGTGTATGTGCTGACGCATTTTCCGCTTTACTCTGAAATGGGGGTAGCTAGCGATCTGAAAATTTTACCATGAGTTCGTCATGCGTGCCCCAAGCTCTCACAAAAATTTCAGCTAGATCGGCCGGATAGTTTTTGAGAAAAATGAAGATGTTGAAATATCGTTTTTTCGACTTTTCTCGATGAAAAATTGGATCACAGCGTCCACTCTCAGCGAGGAGATGCGCGTCCCGGAGCTGCATCTTTGACCTCCGGGGTGGTGGGAGCTCAGATTTTTAATTTATCCAGTATAAAACTTTTGAGAAATTTTTCGTAAAAATCTTGATTCCACGATAACTTAATAAATAATTGAGCTAGAGACCTCAAATTTTGTGAGGTTATACATCTGATGAGCACAAAGGTTGGTATTTATTTTCATTTTTATTCATTCCATATGTATGACCTCTCGGCCTTTTACATTTGTTTCCCCTCACTGTACCGCATTCGCCGAAAGACGAGGGAAAACCTCATTTTTTGAGGAAAACCTGCCCAGATACAGTCGTCTCTTGCGAGACTCCCGCTCGGTTAAGTGAAACTGTAAAATTAGAGCTTTTTTTTTTCAATTTTTGGCTTCCCCTTGCCGGGATTCGAATCCAGGATTCCTGCGTGCCAAACCCGCCGCTCTAACCACACAGCCACTGCCGTCGGTCACAAAGGTTGGTATTGAAACTGAGCGGAATCGGTCCAGTAGTTTTTCAAATATTAGCGAAGAAACATCAGAAAAAGCAAGCTCTATCTTCAAAACTATTCAATTGATTATATTCGGGACGAAGTTAACCCTCTCAGGCCTATTTTAGTTTCCGCACTTCACGCACAGATCAGTGATGATAGATTTAAAATAGAAAAATGCATTCGGGAGCTCTCTGCCAATTGCATTGGCAGAATATTAAATTTACGATGTTCAAATTACGCACAAGTAGTGGGGCTCCTGCTTGTTTTCGTGATTTTTTATGTGTGGATGGGGTGAGTGGGTGGGCGAAAAGAGAGAGTGAGCATGTGGAATCCAACGAGTGTTCTATAAGAAATCATGAAAAAGCAGAGAAAAAAAGGAAATCTCCGGTCTTAATCATCATTAATTGATGTTTAAGAAACAAAAGAGCATTCCTTCAGCTTCTGCGACAAGTTTGACTACTCGAGAAAAAAAACTATCCAACCGATCGGCTTCAAAATTTACAGGGTGTTTGGGTACATTTTGAGCTAAGGAAAAACGCTAAAACCTCAGTACTTTTCGCAATATTGGCAAAATCCAACTTGATTCCCACAAAAACGACAAAACGTCATTTTTTGGTACTTTTTGAAACCGATTTTAAGAGTGAGAAATTTTTTTTTACGAAAAAGCAGCATAACACACTCACAGAATACTCATTCAAGTTCACGAGATCCACCATCCGTTCGCTGTGCGATCAGTACTTCACGAGATATCGTTGATCAAAGACAAAAGTGTCTTTTTTCATTCAACTGCCAATATCTCGATAACAAATGGTCGTAGAGAGATAAACAAAAATGAAATCAAAGCTGAAGGATGAGGCTAGACGACTGTGGCGAAGGTTGAGTCGAGAAAATTTTCTTGAAGTTTGTGGACGATTTCGAAAAATCTAAAAATTTTGAATTTTTTGTTTTTTATTTTTATCTCTTTTCTCGGACCATAAATAAAGCCTAAAAAAAATCCGTCTAAAGATTTCAAAACTAGAGGTTCAAGCTTTTGAAATCTTTTTTTTTTGTTTTGATCCGATCATTCTTTACAAAATTGTAGCCATTTAAAAATGACTCAAAACAAGCAGGGGCTTCACCCCATGGGCATTCTTCGTGAATTTCAATCCTCGTTATTTACTTGATAATGCCTTCACTATTGAAAAATTTATTGCGAAGAACATTCAATATTATGCCAATGCAATTGGCATACAGCTTCCGAATGGAATTTTTAACTCTTCATTTTTTATAAATTTAAAATGATATCAGGATGCATACGGTCTTACTTTTTAGCAAAAATTATCTACTTTCTAATGATAAAATAATAAATACTAGTGTTCTTTAAACAAAATTTAGAAAAATTTCATTTTATGAAAAAAAACAAATTAGCATTCTTGTAGAAGAATTCTTTGAAAAATCTAGAATATTTGGGATTGGTGATGCTCATCTCAATTGATATTTTCAGCTCAACCAGATGTAATCAGACAAGCAGTTCCGTGCATATACTCTCTTTTCATCCTATAGTTTTTCGCAAGTATCTCAGGAACTGTTGGATCAATTTCGCCGGAATTTAATACCGGAGTTCACACTCATAAAATCTACAAACACTCGAAATTTGAAGTCTCTAGCTCAAATACTCCTTAAGTTATCGCAATAACCGCGATTTTTCAAAAATCACAGTAAAAAAAATATAAAAGGAAACCAAATATCGGAGCACTGATCACCCTTGGGGTTTAATGTGCGCCCTATCAGTGCGCATCTCCTCGCGAAAGATAGATGCTGTAAATTGATTTTTCGCTGAGAAAACCCCAAAAAAACGATTTTTTGACAATTCGCTTTTTCTCGAGAACCATAGAACCGATTCAGCTGAAATTTCGCTGAGAACATTGCGCTCGCGTAGTGAATATACCCTCAAAATTTCATATCGATACATGCAGCCGTTTCCGAATCAAGTGATGAAATGTGTCATCACACATATACACACATACACACACACACATAAATACACACAGACATTTGAAAAAAAAAAAAAATTCCAAAATTTCAGATCATTTGGAGTCATAATCCGATGGAATCTGAAACTCGAAGAAAATGACGATTACAATGATTCCATTCGGAAGCAATAATGAGAAAATTTTCCGTAACCTTGATTTTTTTGCTGAGTGTATATCTCTATGAGATCAGAAAAATAATCTAATTCGTCATGATTTGATTTTCCATCTTCATTACTCAATTCTTCATGACTCATGATTATGACTGGAAGGTACCCATGTAGGGTTTCCCGACATCCACGGGGTGGCCGATGTTCGGGCCAAGTTATTTTATACGATTTTGGGCAACTCGATCAAAGGTCAAAGTACGAAACAATATCGGGGCGTGGATATTGGTTCCGCGAATAAGCCCGATATTCTTCCCAACGTCAAGCCCTGTATATTGGGATGGTGAGTTAGTATCGATATTAGTGATATAGTATAAACGCTGGGGAGATAGCGCGACCGCTGACGGGTTAAAAATTGTTCTTATATTATTGAGCGTCTGTCGAGTTCGATATGGGACTCGATGTTGGGCGTATATCGTAGCGCTAACTCGAAATTCGGCACATCGATATTAGCCCGACGTTCGGGCTGAACTCAAAACCCTATATCGGGTTGGAATCGGATGCGATGTACGCCCTATTTAATTTTCAATTTCGTGCCGCTGTGACATACCATTATTGGCTAGAAGTTCGAACCAATATAGTTTCCCTATATCGAAACTCGGCAATTCGACATTGCCCCGAATTGCGGCCTATTTCGGTTTCCTACATGGGAAAATCGATCATCAAACTTTTTCACGAAATAGTATTATCACACACCCACGGCGGGAAGAAGTCAACCTCGCTTCGCTCAAGAGACAAATTTTTGACGAGGCTTACTTCTTTCCGTCCGTGGTGTGTATACTATTTTTTTACACCTTGAGAGTGAAGAACCACATTTCCAACCGAACGAAGCGAGGGAGTAAAGTGCGTTCTTTAGTCCCTAGGTTTAAAAAATGATTACTCAGTTAACTTCTTCCCTCCACAGATGGGTAATATACTATTACATGATACGTGGAACATACGTCCGAAGTTTGTCAGGTGCTTCATGAATCAAAAAACATTTCGACCTGTCGATATAGTAATAGCAGCATCATGTTATGCGGAAAATATGCTCATATGTGTTATCTTTATACAAACTGAATTCATTCCAACTGATTAATATATGTAAACATGATTGACATCATTCATGGTGAATAACTGCTCCCAATTTGACACACGTCTTTGACCAATTGAATACATTCTCCTTTGAAATTGGAACTTTCCAAATTCAGTAAAGTCATACTGGTCAATGAAGTAACCTCGGAAATATTCGGCCCCTATGCTACAATATGTAAATTTCCGCTTCGGGTCGACTTCGGAGGTTATCTCTTTGGCTAGTTCGACAATAAGAATCAATCGTCAATTCTGAAAGTTTGCACCTTCGGCTTTTTTGTAGCTCTTATTCGTTAGAAAACTCCTATTTTCCCTCTCCACTATTAATTCTAGTAGTGAAAAGGTAAATCAGGCTAGTTTGATATTTTCTGCCGATAATTTGTTGAGAATGTTTCGGAAACTAAGCGAGATATTTCTTGCTCAGTTGCCGAGATATAAAAAAAAGACCAGAAAAGAAAAGAGAGATGGGGCGCATTTTTTATAATTCATTTCTTTGAATATCTTGAAAACAAGATAGTGTAAGTAATTTCTTCTTCATTATCATATTAATTATACATCGTCGCCTTAGAAACAAAAGGATGTAAGTTATGTGGTTTTTTGTAGGTAAAACAATGTACTTTCGAATACAATCATCGTCGGTACGGATTAACCAGTTTTTAATGATAGACAAATTGATTAAAATTGAACTCATCTTCTCAAATGAGATGTTTTGAATAAAAAGCCATATAAACGTCGAGACCGGGTTCCTCGAATATATTTATCCATTCGATGATATTTTACGGCAAAGTTTCATTTGGGTCCAGATGACCCTCTGTGTTTCTCGAGGGCTTATTATTATTATTATTATCATCATTATCTCTTCGATTTTCATTTACTCAATTTATATCTACTACCATCAGTATATATTTTTCCCTTCATTGTTCGCTTCCGCTCAGCATATTATACTTCATTCAGTGCTGAAAAACAATGGTTTACAATTAAATCAAAATTGTAAATTAACAATATAAATCTTTTCGTAAAAAAAACTACCTAAGAAAAATAAAATTGTACACAATTTATCATTTTTCCCTCATATTTGGTTTTTGCGTCGAAAAGAAATTCCAAGACTCATCCACTAATGTAGAATACCTTCTTCTAATACATGAATAATAGTATATTACCTAATAAGTGCGGTAAAGTACTTTTCTGACGAGTGTGAGGTTGCAAAACGAGCCGAAGGCGAGTTTTGTAATCACACGCGTCTGAAAATCTTTACCGCACGTGTAAGGTTCAATTTTTTTACGCCTAGCGTGCGGAAAGTGGCTACCTTCCGCACGGCGTGCGGAAAAGAATGTTTGCCTTACCCTTCAAATTTGGCAGCAATTCGCAGATTATCTTTGCAGCATATTTCCACCCAAATACTCCGATAACTTTCTCCGTTTATCGTCAATATTTGACGGTGTAATGTCGACAATTCACACTTAAATTGTCGACAAATTAACACCAATTTATACTCTAAAATTTGAAACAAAATCTAGAATCACCGGCAACTTTTACCATCTGAGATTCAATTATTCGAGTAATCTTATTAGTTCGAACAGCTGAAATTTCCAATTAATCACAGTAAATAAATCGAAATTTCCGAAAATCACATACTCTGAAAAACAATTTTTTATCAGTGAAGTGCATAACCCAGAAGATAAGCTTTATAGCAAACTGAATATAGGCCACACCTGAATTGTTCACACGGAAGAGGTTTATTTGTATTATGAATTGATCACCAGTATTTAAGAAACCTCAACATTCATCTTAAGTCAGTTTTAATCAACTATTGTGAATAGCTCAATCAAAAATGTCCAAGGTACAACTTTTTCTATTGCTTCTCATGTTTTACGTGCAGAATTCATCTTCCGCAATTCTGAAAACACCGAGTATAGGTAATGAAATCTTAATAATACACTGCGTATCAAGAGCGGAAGTCAAGAAGTCAACATGGCCAAAAATTTGCCTCCCGAGCGAAGCGAGCGTGCCAAATTGTTGGCCAAGTTGATTTTGTTTCATCCGAAAAAACCCACTCTACTCCCTCGCTTCGCTCAGTCGGGAACGTGGTTCTTTATTCCCTTGGTACAAAATATAGCATACACACCCAGGATGGAAAAAAAGTCAGCCTCGACAAAAATTTGGCACCCTCGCTTCGCTTAGGAGGCAAATTTTTGTCACCGTTGAGTTCCTTACGGCCCAGAATGTAATATATCAGTATATATACTATTAGTAGTGAAAAGGGATATTAGCTACCCTCAGACTGTTATTGCTTATTTTTGGATGAGCATAACTTTGAAACCTTTTGAAATATTGTTACCATTTTTTTTTCGATCGTCCAGAAACCATTTGAAATATCCTGGTGGAGTATCCTAGTATCGATATCTTCAATATAATTGGAGGTGTGAATTTTTGCAGGCAAAAGAAACCGTAAATGCACTGTTTTTAGTGAAAATATTCTTTCTCACAAATTTCCCTAATACAAGAATTCATACTTTTGTTTTATCATAATTATCGATTTGAAAATTCACCAGACGACTCTCAAAAGCTTCAAAGGAGGAAATGGTAGTGATATCTCAAAAGGTTTCAGAGTTATGTTCTCCCAAAAATTGTCAATGACAGTCTGAGGGTCAAGGTAGTTAATACCCTTAGAATAAAAAAGATCATAACTTTGATTTTATTTGGAGATATCGATCCTAAAATATATCAGAATACTTCTCATAGAATCTCTCAGAAATAAATAATAGCGTAACCGCAATGGGTTTCATAGTTATGTTCTTTCAAATTTCTTTCATCAAAAATATTGATGAATTCTCAATTTCTACTAAAAGTGTGAAACTCAATTTTCATTCCATAGTTGCATTTGTACGAACGATAATACGACAGATGAATAAGATTGACACTATTTACTACTATAACGAATCTTTCGTTAAATTAATCCACACTGATAGCAATGGGCCTTCAGTTTGGGAAAATCTGAAATGGCTCAATCGGGACTTGGTGAATAATAGAGATCTGTTCATCGGGTGCAACGATTTTGATCAACTCCTGTTTGCACTTGATTTCGCCAAAAAACTGCACAGTTCTCATGAGGTATTGTGTTAAATGAGATATTCATTTCTATTGAATTAGGAGATGAACAAATCCTTTTGTTTGTGAAACAGGATGAGTTAATTTATTTTCCTATTCTTCTTTGGGGAGTATCTTGGAAGCTATGTCGAAATAACATGATCTCAACTTCATTCTTTTTTGTAGTAAATTTTAAAATCTACAGAAAAGGATAAAAACAGAATTGCTTTATCTAATTCCGTTTCCACGATATTTTCGGAACATGACTGAAAGAAAAAATGAACTTATTCCGTTTTTTCTCTTCACTACTAAATTGCCGAAATTTTACATAAGAATCGCTCTAATATTTTATAAGTCATGTATGATGACTTTCCTCTAAGATTTCACTATCTCTAAGTAATACCTGAAAACATTCCAATCAGTTTTATATAGATACTCAGATACTTGAGTGTGCCAAAATCGTTGAAAGGCACTGGAACCGCACCAGGAGAAAGAATTATGAGAAGCTCATTGCACTGACTGAAGAGGCAATCGTATGTATTTTCTATTGCGCAATAAATATAGATTGAATTTTTCCTTTTAAATTTTAAAGTACTTCCAAATTTGTCAGAATGCACGAAATGGCGGATGTATTGGCCCTACTGCATTTGATAAGATAAATCAGTTTTACTTACGGGTGATAAAATTGGAAGCCTATGGATACTTCATTCTTGCGGCTGCACGTGCAATTCAATGCTCGAGAAATTGTGGTAATTTGTCAATACAATAAATTTTTGCATTAGACTATTCAGAAAAAATCCCCTCTTTACTTCTTCATTTTCCCGTGCAAATTCATCGAGAAAAAATATGAAATTTCAATTTATTCAATAGGCTGTTAGAAAATTAGTCTCTAAAGTTTCACAAAAAAGCCTTGAAGTATGAAAGAACTAATTATTTAAAATTTCAAAAACTTTCCGCTGAAAATTCTTTTGATGTGGAAATAATACAATAAAATTGTAAATTTTATCTCGAAATTCTGTTTTTTCATCTCAAAGTTTACATCAAGCTATGATTTTTCTATTGATGTGAATTCTTAATTAATGAGAAATCCCAGTCCATCTTCATTTAATTCTCCATTTTCAAATTTAACATTTCGAAATCCTTGTTGACATTTCTATACGTATTGAATTTATAAAATCACCGTTTCTGAATTTTTCATTAAGGTAGTACCGCCGGTACTCGATTGACCGTTCCGGAAATTCTGAAATTTGGCACATTCATAGATTATGATAAGATAATAATCCAGTTAAATTGTTGAAGGGCTATCGAGAACGAGTCAAAAGATATTGACACTTGAAATTTCACAAGTTTAACATTGAGCCTTATGGAGAATCGTACATTTCCTCATATTCTACAAAATTGACCGTTCCGACTTGGATAAAAAAGAAAGGAATGATAGGAAATGATGTATGAAACATTTTAGACTCTCGAAAATGCAGCTTCCGAGCATATAAAAGTAGTCATTAGTGAATAACTATGAAAACTGTACATTTTATATTTTCTTTCTCTCTCTTACTCACGCGGAACGCTATCTAGTGTGTAAACACTGCATGATTCAAACGAGATACTATAACCACTGACTAGGGCAGTATCGGCGGTACTACGTTGAGAGAATAAAATCTTATTTAAACTCGACCTGCAATAACGCTATTGAAATCTGATAAGCTTACCCGAGATAAAATTTTTGAATTTTTGAGAGTCTTTTACGGTCTTTAAAGACTCCCAGAAAGACTTTCGGATCTCTGGAGTGTCTCGCAAGTCCCGCAACGGACTCTACAATGTCTCTCGTGTCTCTCTGTGTCTCTCTCGTAAGAACTTCTATCTTTGCTCGTCTCTCCCGTAAGGACTCATATCTTTGCTGGGCTCTCAGTAGATTCATAAAGATTTACAAAGACATAAGTCTTTATGAGACAGACCGAGAAATGAATCATTTTTTTCATTTTAACTTAATAATTTTCAAGTTCTCGATTTTTATAATATGTGGAATTAATTATTTTCATATTTGACTTCAATTAAAATTCTCGATATTAGCGGAAAGGAGGGTAAAACGGACATAGGGGTAAAATGGGCATATTTGAGTTTCGATGTTTATGTTATGAAATTTTTTTGAATTCAATCAAAATATCGGAAATATTCTAACTCCATATTCTTTCCAATAAAATATTGTTTGATGTACTTTTTAATAAAAATATGTATGAAAATAAATATTCTTTGAAAAATAGAAAGACTGATGGCTCTCCAATAAAGACTGGAGGAGTCCTTATTTGAGAGACTGTGAGTCTCTCAAGCAAGGACTCTGGTTCCTTGAGCAGGGATTGTGAGTCCTTGTACGAGAGACACGGGGAGGTGAGCAAGGTGTCTCTAGAAAGTCCCTGCCATGGCACGAATAGGGACTCTGTCAGAGACTGAGACAGGGGTCTTTTGACCACTGAAAGACTCGATTTTTTTTATCCCGGGTATTGATGTTCAATTTTGTATTTATGTTCAACAGTACTTGAACTAGTACTGTTATTCCACAGAGTTCGTTTAAGTGGAATTTCCATAGAAATATCATGGAAAGCATTGAATATTGGAATTCCAGCGAATTCTCTTGGATATCCTGTTAATTTTGTCATACTTGACCATTTCTCTGTGACACTTGGACCAAGAAATACTTCGTTCGAAAACTCTACTGTACTTGGTCGACAATTTATAAAATAATATTTGAATTTAGGAGTATTCTAATTTTATTTTCCAATTACACAGTGACACAGCCGAATATGCCAGACTACAGCAATGAACTCAAAAACCAGTATGTAAACTATACAGAAAAATTCATGTCATTATTGGAAATGATAGAGCCTTTCTTTTCGGCGGATTGTAATGGAGAAACGACTATTCCTCCCCAAGGTAAATGTCTATATTGTAATGAAAAATTACAAAATAACATATGTTGAATTCTTTTAGATGAATCCTTTATCGAAGTCGAAGGACTTTTAGGTCCTAGGCTTTTTATATACGCTAAAAGAGCTGCGCCGCATGGGGAGGATTGCGAGACGCAAGCAAAAGCTTCTTTTCACGAAGATTTTCTTGGAGTGTGGCTCCACAAACCTGCTACTTGTGATACCAATTTTTTGTCTTGTAAACTGTTAGGACGTAGCACAATGTGTCTAAAGGTGAGAAAAATAATACTGATGAAGAGAGAATGTGAAATATTCTAATCAAAGAATGTTTAATGTGATTTTCCTGGTGATTCGCGTGATTTTCGCGAACAAAAGTCGCTTTCGGGAACTTTTTAGAAGATCAATCTATTCTCTAGACATTTGTTTTAGTAATACATTTTGGAAACCAGGCGAGATAGCGTGATTTTTGCGAGAATATTTCTTGTAGCTTTAAAAAAAATCTTATCGATGTTCTAATTTCTTCAAAAAAATATCAATAATCGCGCTATCCCACTTGATTCCCGAGATATTCTCCAAAAATGAATGACAAAAAAATAAAATCTTTCATTTCTTCAGTACTGAATTCAAGGTCTAAATCTTTCAATTTTCCAAAATTTTCAGCCTTATTGGGTTCACTATCCAACAGGTGAAGATGTGCTGAATTACAATTATCAATATGTCGACTCACGGTACTACGGTTTTCAAGGCCGAAGTAGCAACTGCTCTACAGACAACAATGAACTCATCACACTACCAAGAGACGAGTCTATACAAAATCTCTGTCATTGTCACTGCCTGAACTCCGAACGAAGCATTAATTTGAACCAAATCACAAGTGACATTGATAAGAATTAGTGAGTTAATTAATCCTTGGTTATAATGATTTTTATTGGTATTTAATGTTATTGCGATTTACCTCCAGTGTTATTGTTGGTGTACGTTTTCAATTCATCAATAATACATTGACTCTCCAAGCAGCCCAAGGAAAATTAAGAAGTCTTCTCTACATTACTGATTTTACGTGGATACCCATAGAAGATGTGCACAAAAATTCTGTACAAATAACTTCAAAAAATCGTCATATTTTCTTGAACAATTTAAAATTGAATCAGCCATCTGCTATTACAGGTGAAAACTTTTTTTCCTCAAAGAAATATTTTAAATTACATTCTGTGATTCCAACGCTTCTATAATTTTCAGGAATTGGATTTGAGCTTGCAGTGGCAACAAATGGAATAAGAGGCTTCGGAATTAAGATAACTGGAAAATACTTTGATTTTCAAAGTGGTCAGTTATTATTATGGGCTCCCAACGATTTCACTGATAATTGTGCAATTGGGGATAAGAACGAGTACGTAGAATTTTATTTTAAATCAATTTGTGATAATTTCTGTTAATATAAGAAATTATCTATTAATATCTCATTATCACATTTCCAGTTTTCTATTACGACGTAGTTTTCGACGCATAAATCCAATTCATACAAATCTAGTAAATTATACTGTATCATACCGCTATAATGGACCACATCGCTATGTTATACCTTTCATGTCCCCTGTTGTAACATACCCACATACTTTTCTAACACTCACACAATCAAAGATGAACGATGACTTTGGACAATCGACTCTACCACTATTTGATTCTCCATCATCCACTATGCCTAGAGAAATGAAAGCATTGAATGGAATTGAAATGTATCATCGAGGGTCATCATATCATTCAGGCTTCATTTCATTGGAACACCAGCAACTTGATAGTTTTGAGCTTGATAATTACATAGGAGTGCTTGAGAAGACTCCCATAGACGCACTCATTAGTTCTCTCAACTGACTTTTCCATCAGTAGAAAAGTCAAGGGCAATTAGCGCGGATATGACGACTTAGGCGATCTTTTCAATCAACGTGGCAGGGAGATCCATCAAGTCTTCATGCAATCAAACGTCTGTCCCGGCTGTCAAAAGGAATAATGAAATTGAGGAATACAATATTGATATCTTTTGATAATCCCGTCCAAACCTCCTTCCAGTGATTACAACTATTTTTTCTCTATTCAAAAAAACCGATAGTCTTCTCTGCTGGAAACAAAAAGAAATCCCCTTCCAAATACATCTCGAAATCTGACACACAGGAATTCCTCTTACGATCCTTTGTTGTAGTGAAAAATTGGAGCTAGAGGAAAGGTCATGACAAAAAATCTTCTATTCCTACATAGAGGAACACGTTTTTTATAGCTCCATTTTTTCTCTGTAGAAGAAAATATGAGACTGAAGAATATTCATAGTAATGTGAAAAAATTTATTGTACAGATGGTCACTGACCTTGATAGTTTTACAGAGACGTCAAATAAAGAAAAAATAAAAAAAATACTGATTTATTTCACAAGTTTTTGAAGGCATATCCTCATCATTGTTCCTTTTCACCAACACTATCATACTTAACTCAATCAGTCTTCAGACACACTTCAAATTTCTTCTTCAAGATATGAACCTTCTCTTGCAGAAGAGGGACAACTTTTTTTGCAGTCATCGAATTCATCCTCAGCACACTGACATAAGCTTGCCATATTGACAACCTAATCGCCTGATTCTCCTGCTTGTCCTTCGAAACTTTAGCATAGTAAATCTTCATCATCTTGTCAATCGTACCATGAATAACTTTGAAGACAAACTCCTCCGGAAAAGTCTCAGGTTTAATTAGATGGAGGCAAAGAATGAGGCATCTCTGTGCTGTATAACCGCTGATGAGGCTAAACGCTTTAACAATCGTCAGCTTAGAATTGATCTGTGGATCCAGAATGAGCTTCATTAACTTTAATCCACCAAATGCCATCATTCTCCTTCTAAACATGAGCTTCTCTCGCTCTGCCTTGTAGAAATGTATCACCATATTGTGCTGTGATGGTGCTTCGGGAAAAATCGGCACAACTTCACCGGTTAAAGTACTAAATCTGTACCCAAAAAACACAAACTTGTCCTCAGAATTTGGCGGTAAATTCGTACGAGTCTTGGACTTGTTGAATTGACAGTTGTAATCTGCAATTCCATTATTAGCAATAAATAAGAAAAGTTCAGCAGCTACTCTATGATTAGTCAAGTAGAGATAATCATCAATGTAACGCACCAAAGTGCCAAGCTTCTGGAACATTGAGAATTTTTCCTGCATCAATCTACCATAATAGATTTCAGATAATAACGTCGATAAGCTCAAACCCTGACCAACTCCTTGTCGCATCTTGTAGCACTTCTCATTAATGATTACCAGTTGATCATCAATGAATTCTTGCAGTTTGTCTCTAAGCAATTTTTTGAACACAGCTCCACCGCCGCCCAGTTTCTCACAAAAAATCGAGCGCCGGGGCACAGTAAGCGGAAGACTGTCATGGATAAAATTTTTCACAGTTGAATAGTGGTGCTTGCGTGAAGTGAGACAGTGAAATGTTTTGTAGGGGACGTTTTCCGGCAGTTTTTCAAAGAGATCATCCAGAATACTCGATAATTTTTCATGATTAATTGATCCGAAAGCGTCAGTAACATCGCAGCTTACGTAGAAAACTCGAGACTGCTTTATTTTTAAAGCGAAAGGCTTCCACATATTGTGGAGATCACGTGGGCTGATGCTGTGGTATTTGTTTGAATTCAATTGCTTCAATAGTATCAACAATGTATCCATAATTTTCTGCTGCTCGCCAGCTGTGAATGCCTGATAAATTGGCCGCAGTCCGTTCGGTTTGAGGTAGAGATTCATTATCGCCACTGGTATTTTGTTGGATTTATCGTAGATTGTCTGCTCGAGTACTTTTTTATTCAAAAGATTGTTAATGAAGTCGTCGGTTCGCTTCCGCGCTTCCATTATCGGAAAGAAAATTCTCTCTGCACTGTCTGGTGTTCGATTGGAGGCAAGGAATACATTGACAATTGTCATTCCGTAGGACTTTATGAACCATTCGATCAATTTGTTGATGATCAATCTCTTCACTTTATCATCGCTGATTGGCTTCAGCCAACTTATCGTCTTTAGATCGAATTTATTTGTTATGACATCAGGGAGGAAGAATCGACGCTTTCTACTCTTTATGTGTGCGAGGAGACCAGATCGTAGATACTTCAAGTTGCCACGATGGCCAAATAATCCTTGTGGGGGAACTTTGAAGACAATTATTGAGAAGAATCGATCCAGTTGGTTCTCCGATAATTGAGAGGTGTATTGTCCCTTAGAGTTTGCTGTGAAACTCTGGATCATGTGGAAGTACTTGAAGCTTTCATGGTTCATGATAAATTTGGTGAGGTATGGTTTGAGGAGGAAAAAGCATGGCTGTGCTGAAGGACAGTCACCCATTATGTTGTTGAAGAGGCTCTTAGGGTCGAGTGATTCCAGTGGATGATCACTTGGAAAATGTGGAGATTTTGTTGATAATCCAAATCTAACTCCCTGACGATACGTTGTTCTACGGATGGAAACTTTAGTTCCTTTGAAAATATTCTTGGGAACGAGGTCGAGATAGGGATCTGTAGTTTCAAGATTTTCTGGATCCGACGGTTCAGTGGATTTTCCTGGAATATCGTTTTTTTTCTAATTATCATCTAAAAGAAAAATTGGTAATGACGAGGGAAAACAAGCGAACTGAATTTATCTTTGTAAACATTCTTCATCAAATACCTTAAAAATCAACTAAAATCTTCTTAAACTCGCGCGATCTTGTTCAGTTTCCAAGATATTTTCTAAAAACGAATACCGAAGGATCTACTTATCTTATTCAACAACTCTGTTACGAGCTTTATTATTGAATTTAGGAGAAGTGAGTTCATAAAAGATTACCAAGAGATCTTTTTTATGAAGAATGACATTGGAACTATTTGGGCGAACCAAAAAATCACAATTTGAGGATTTGCCTAATGGACAATATCTGTAAAATTATTGAGTTTACAGGAAATAATTCGGTAGAGAAGAGTAAAACAGGATAAGTCGATTAGTTGCAATTAATCTTTTTTTGTTCAAATTTCATCCGACAAATTTTTTGAAGCTTTCAAATTCTCCTACAAGAAAAGGTTTAGGTAGAATTACGCTATCCCGCTTAGTTTTCGAGATAGTCGAAAAAAATATTGATAAAGAAAATCGACATGTGCCGTTTGACTTTTTCGCTACTGAGTTCTCAGATAAATTTTGTAAATGACCTATTCTCGAGATATTTATAAATTACATAAAGTTTGAATTTAAAAAAAAATATATTTATTACCAGATAATTCAGACGAAATTCTTCTAGCATCATTGACTCTGCTTCTCTGCCTCATACGTTGCTTCTCACGTCTTCGGTGCTTGGTGATATTTATTGTTATATACTTTTTACATAGAGGTCTGATGGGCTTGTATCGCTTATACTTATTCTCTCGTTTATCTTCAATAATACATAATTGACAGTTTTCAAGAATTTTCGGATTGGGAACAAAAAAACTATTTGATTTGCCTCTCCTCAGTGATTGAACCTTTGATAACATTCTGAAACAATTAAGGATGTATGATCACGACAAAAATTTTCGATTTGGGGCGTCAAAATTTTTTTATAGTTAGATTATTCCTCGAAGAATTTTATCGTAAAAAGTCCGGGGTAGCTATCCATGCATATAAGAAAGAAAAAAATTATTGAAAATTGACAGAAAATACATGGTTTCTTATGGAGAAATAGGGGTTACGGCCATAAATTAAAGATGCTAATCATGACAACAATTTTCGATTTGGGGCGTCAAAATTTTTCTATAGTTAGATTATTCCTCGAAGAATTTTATTGTAAAAAGTCTGAGGTAGCTATCCATGCATATAAGAAAGAAAAAAATTATTGAAAATTGACAGAAAATACATGGGCTCTTATGGAGGAATAGGGGTTACGGCCATAAATTAAATAAATGTTAGATGTTCAAGCTTGCGTAGTATGAAAAATTACTATGCATAAGAAAGATGGATAGTGTAGTAACTTGACAATATTTTTAAAATACTATGCATCCATCCATCCTGAGAAGAAAAATCCAATTGAAATTCAAATTATTCCATTTAATGCTTCTTTTCTCGTCATACTCGCCATTTTCTGCTCTCATGAGCGCCACAGCCGGCCAATAAGAGAAACAAAGGAGAGCCCCGCAACCCCCCGAGCCCATCCCCACCACCGCTTCCCCCACTCCCTCGATCATACATCCTTAATAATATATCATCTAACAAGTGCGTAAAGTATTTTTCCCGCACGCCGTGCGGAAAGTAGCCACTTTCCACACGTTGTGCAGAAAAAAACAGTACCTTACGCATGCGATAAAGATTTTCTCGCCTCCGGCTCGTTTTGCAACCTCACACTCGTCAGAAATATGTGATATACTAGTCTGATGAGTGTGAGAGTTGCGGATCGAATCGGAGGTCCGTTTTAGAATCACATGAGTCGGAATATTTTCACCACACGTGTGAGATACAGTGTTTGATTGCATAACGTGCAGAAAGTGCCACTTTCCGCACGGCGTGCAATAACTTCAAATTATTAAACCTTGATGCATGAATTGTTCCATTTTCCTGGTCTGCTTTTTGAAAATATCCCAAAATCAATTCGAAATAATAAAATTTCTCAATGGACCGTTTTTGTAACTTCGGATTCAATAGTGCAGAGGTAAAACAGGATAATTAGAATTTTTTTTACATTTCTTTTGAAGACATCTCAGAAACTGATGGAGATACACCGTTTTCGTCCTCATGCATTTACGTAACGAATTTCGAGCACTACGGAAAAAGGATTAGAGCAAAAGGGGCATCCGATTAGTTTCCAAGATATTCTCAAAAAAAATTTCAAGAATAATCTCGCATTATACTTATTCTGTATTACTTTCGTGCCAATTAATTTTTTCTCCGAAAGAAGTCTAAGAAATTTTGTTATCACTATTGAATCCCAGAATATTTCGACGAAACCGATCTTAAACGAGTAAATGAAAGGGATATAATTTCGTTCAATGATTATTCTTCGATGGAAATATCTCAAAAGCGAAATTTTTGCAGATATTCTTTCAACTTTCTTCCGTTTTATCGCTCTAAAACAGCTCTCTACAAAAATTTCTATGACTATGAAGTTCTCCAACGAATAAAACCTATTTCATCGTCAGTTTTGTGAGAATATCTGGAAATCTAAACGAGATAGTGTAATTTGCATAGTGACCTTTTTGTAGAGAACTTTAAGAGCTGCAAAAAAGGTCATGATAAGAAAGACTTCATATCGCTTGGATTTCGAGATATTTCTGAAAAAAAATTGGTATCAAAATAGAATCGATTTGTCAGAAAACTTCATACTCTTAAATTTCCCAATCTTTTCTTGAGGGGTTAAACCACTGTAACATTTTCAAGATATCGATTTTTTTTGTTTTAAAAACTACTTTGAACCTTCCGGAATCAAGGCGAGAAAATTCATCTCCTGAAACCCATATTTTGCTAATGAAATTTCGAATCTTCCCCCAAGAATTCCTTATAAATATTTATAACACAAGTCAGAACTTCAATGGTATTTTCTTCAAAACATGATTTTTCAAATTGGCACGCAGCCAATTGGCATGACTCCGATAATTTTCATTATTTTCATTTGATCTTCCCGCAATATCGTGAAAACAACATTTCGAATGGAAGTACGTAGGGGATTTTCAAAGAAATTATTCGAACATTTTGTTATTAATAAGAGAATACCCGGTATTTTGTAGAAAATTGAACGTTTTCATTCAAATGCTCACCAATAACACGAATTTTTTTTTTTCAAAATCCTCTACGTGTTTCTGTAGCTATAAGCATGTGCATTGAGCCAATTTCGTTTTTTCTTTATTTTGTACTATTCCACTGAGTGCTGCAGAGTGTTTTAAGGATATCATAGTGGCAGGTTCGAATGATCGACTTTTTTTTTTTTCCTCTTAGTTATTATAATTACTATAACTATTTCGATTTTTCAAAATTTTACCGATACTAGAACGATGTCCGAGATGATGAATTGTAAATAAATAATATTATGAATATTCAATATTGTTCCGCATTTGACTCACGCTGTCCCAGCATCGAGGACTGGGATTGGAGGATTCTCAGATTTCAAATACCAATATGGCCGCCATTGATATTTTCATGCAATCAATTGAATTAATCGTCACTATATGTCCGGTAACATGCATTTTTCACGATTTCAAAAAAAAAATAGACATTCTGACGAACAAAAAACATATAAGGTTATATAAAGAAAAAATAGGTCTGTGACCATGAATTTTTGCAGTGAAACTGAAACTGAGCCTCGCTTATGGAGTTTCTATGTTAATTTAATTATTTTCAAAAATTAATTTTGGCCTTATTTGTCCGGTAACATGGGGTAAACAAAATTTAAAAAAAATCTACTCATGCTATTCTATCGAAAGTGACCAAAATTGAGGAGGAAAAATAGATTGCCCGAACCACTAGGATATACTTAAATTCGAGGAGCCTCACAAGGAATGGCTTTGGTGTCGTCATTTTTTTTCTTTTTTCGAAGACCTAAATATGTATGTGCTCAATAACTCGCTCAAATAATATTATTTAATTGCCTTCTTTTTCACAAAAAAAAAATATTCATAAATATTTCTCTTTTACGTTTTTACAGTGGTATAACCCCTTAATCCCCCAAAAAATATCAGAGAATGATCTTCAATTGAAGAAAAAAATATCCCACAATTTCCAAATTTACGAACTCCGAAATGATCGGATTGAGGTAGTATCCCAGAGTACGGTTGATGAAACAGGAAAATATGAAGATCCGTAAATTAGTTTCTAATCAGTTGCTGATAATTCGGGAAAAAATGCCTTAATTCACCCGAAAAAGTGATGAACTATTCGAGAATCATATCTTCAGTTTGTGAATATAATTTTTTTTTTCTCAAATTTTTTTTACATTACTAATCTTCTATCGAATGCATGAGATAGAAAAAGAGGCAAATAATTACGACTTCTAATTTAAATTTCTTAATAACTATGCGGAGAATTGAATATTTTCTTCTTCTATTATTTAGTTAAAATAATGTTCTTTCCATCAATAGTTTTCAAATGAATCAACTGTGTGGTTTTTTTTAGCAATTCCGTTATTTTTATCAAATTTTGAGTTTTCCATTCCTACCACCGTTGTTTTCAGTAACATTGATAATTCATATCTCATAAACTACACAAGCAAAAATTATGAAAAAAATGTAAAAAAATATCATATTCGATACGGCATAAGAAAAAATAATGGATCAACTGTACTGGAGTTCGCTGGGATACCATGAAGGCACCAGTTACCGGACGGTTGAGGCAATGGCACCGGTTCCTGGACAAGTTAGAATTGAATTATTAATATGATGAAAAGTTTCAATTAAACAAATCAAACAATTTACTTGATTGTTATTTTAACATTCTGCAAGTATTAAAAAAACTAGATTTTTTCAGTTGAATATTGTTTATTAGTATATTTTGCTGCTGCATCCGGAAACTGGGACCCGTCCGGTAACCGGGTCCACCATGGTACTACCCCAACTTGTATTGTAGTGCTCATGCCCCTCAACCAAAACAACTATGAAATTTTCAGACAAATCGATTTAATTTCTTCATCATTTTTTTGAAAATACCTCGGAATCTAAGCGAGAGAGACAGAACAATTTATATAATAACCTTTTTTTGTAGCAAATATTAGAACCCTCGAGAAAGTTTATTTAAAAAATTTTTGTATCTCGCGTAGATTTCAAAGAAATCTTTAAAAAACTGACGTCAAAATGAAATAAATTCATCTGAAATCTGAACACTTCACAATCTTCAACAAAACTCTTCAAAAATTTCTTTCCTAATAAACCCAAAAAAAAAAAAAATAGATTCAAAAATATATATATTTACTCGTGGATTTCAGTCCCAAATATAGTTTTGATTTTCCTCCGGTCTCTGGCTCGAACAAGTGGTAAACACGCCGGCATGTTGACATGTAAAATCCTCAATGTATAAATACCCGTTAATAAAATGAATCGAATATAAAACGACGTGTTCACCCTTATGACCAATTATTAACACTGAATAATTTATTTTCTGAATTAATTATTAATCAATTTTGAAACTTAAAAACATCGAACGACAGAGGAATGCAAAACGAAAGACAAAGGGTTTTTTGGCAACGAAAATTTTTTGGTAGAGGGAGCGCCACTATCGCACCCAATAAAGAAAGAAAAGACAAAGAAAGAGAAAGAGAGAGAAAGAGAAAGAAAATGTGCAAACATCAAAAAAAGGTTGGGTTCATGAGTTTATCACTCGTAAAATTTATTTCGTCAAATACAATTCTGTATTAAATCATGCTCATTGATCTGAAGAGCATGATTTCAGTGAAAATTAAATATACTCATATTTTTTTTATAATTTTTACAATTTAATTTTTTATTTACAACGTGATAAGAAGTGTTTACAATTAAATAAACCGTTTACCCCTTTAATTCATCCTCTCACTTTCTCTAGCAGTGGTTTTTTTTTTGGTTTTTTCGATTTTATGAACGAGTTACCCTTTTCTTCTCGTTAATTATTTAATTGTAAATTTTTGGATAATATAACAATAAAATTGACAGTATGTTCAATATGAACACATTGTTCTTGTGCATTTGTTTGTGTTTAACATGTGCAACAAGTGAAAATGTTGATGAAACTGGTGGCACTGGAGTTAAAAATTTAACAAGTCATAATGAAAAAAATGTAAGAAATTTTAATATTAAATTCATCTGAATGTAATACAATTTTTGTGCAATATGTTCAGAAAAATTATTTTATAACTCTTTTTTGTTGGGAAAAATAGATCTTATAAAAAAAACCTTTCTACTAATTTTTTTTTTTAATGAAGTCTATTTTTGAGAAAATTTGCTGCTGAGTTTATTTCCGTTTCCGATCTTTCTTTGCGAATATCTTGGAATCTGAAAGAGACAGCGCAATTCTTCTTTAGTGTATTTTTCTAGATAATTTCAAAAACTGTCTCATTTTAATTTCTGAGATTTTTCTAAGAACAGAGAATGCGAAAAAAATTGAATTTTCTTATTTTACCTCTTTGCTACTGATTTGTTTCCTAAATTTTTCAAGTCTAATTTCTCGTAATTACCTCTAGAATCGATGAAACTCCAAAAATCCATAAACTTCATTTGCTCAATTTTTTTTTTCAAACTTTCAAAAAAATTATAATTTATATTTTCTTGCAGGCAAATTCATCCAGCGATGATGATAAATTGACAACAATTGCTGAGGGTATTAAAATACAGTCACATGAATTAGTAACCGCATCCAAAGGGAAGCTACCAGTTGAGCGTAATGCACAGCCATTAGTTGTGCCTCGAAAAGGTGTTAAAAGTTCAATATCAGCTAGAAAAGGTGTAGAGCCAATAACTGATGAATTAATAAAAAATAATACCAAATTGAAATTATCAAAAATTGATGAATCACAAAACAATGAAAATACAACTGATAAAATACTTGGTATTGATTTAATGAAATCAATGAATATTGATGATAAGAAAATATCAACGACAACTGAAAAAACAAAATTACCAAAAAAATTCAAACCAAAACCAACTGTTACAATACCTGGTGATGGAGATTCAGCGAAACCAATAGTTGGTATACCAACGAAAATTCCACCGCTTGGAATGTCATCAAAGATAAATTATGTAGTGCCTGTTATTGTAACGATGTTAGTATTACCATTGTTCATTATATTTGTTATATTTTTATACAGAAATGGTATAGAGTGTTGGGAAAAGAGGCACTACAGAAGAATGGATTTCCTCATTGATGGAATGTACAATGAATAATTTATTTTTTATTTTTCATCATTTTTATAGTCATTTAAGTTTTTTTCATTTTTGAATATTTTATCTACTATTTTATTTTACATCTCTAGTTTTCTCTGTTTATTGGAAAAGCATTTGAAATGACAACTATATAATCAATGGAGACAAAAGTGTTGAAGAGATCATTTTTAGTTGATTGTACTTTATGAATCCATAGAATTCATCTACAAACTTTTTGTTATAAATCATTAAATTCTTCAAAAAAAGAGCACTTGAATTCTCTGCAAAAAAGGAGAACTTGAATTTTTTGCGACAAGCCTATTAATTCTGGAGATGTCTTGAGCATGTCAATTGTCATTAATGTAACAAAATTAATTTGTGCTGATTATTTTGTTGATATCTCGAAAATTAATAGTTTTTGAAGAATCTTTCGAGAGACTTTTTATGCAGATCATTAAATTCTTTTCAAAAATTATATTTTTATGTGCTTTCCATCAGCAGTAATGATGGTTCTATTAATAAAGGTTCTCTTGTCTTTCTTATGTTCCGAGATATTCGGTGAAAATGGAAAAGAAAAAAATTGATTCTCTCCAACATAATTTGTTTTTTAATTAGAATAAATAGTAATTAGTAATTAGAAAATGAATCTCATATTTTTGAAAAATATATCTCAATTTTGAATATAATATCAAATAATAGAATCTAAAGAGAGAAAGTAATTATGAATTATTCATTATTATTATATTTAAATATGAACTATAAATTAATTCAATTTTTTTATATGAGGTAGGAGATCAGCGATTGTATCTGTATAATAATCAGGTATCAATTTTTTATCACTTTGATTATCCGATTTTTTCCAATGTTCAATATTTTCTGTATTAGTAACACCAGTTAGTACTAATAGTGTCTTGAATCCACAGTTTTTACCAAATAATATATCAGTGTATGAACTATCACCAATCATTAACGTACGTTTTGGATCAATTGAATGATTATTCATTAGCATACTGCAAATGTAGGGAGCTGGTTTTCCCATTAGTGTTGCACTGCGTTCTGAACAAGTTTCAATACATTTCACCATACTGCCAGTACCTAGAGACAATATTTTTTTATCAAAATTAAAGAAAAACTAAAAATGAGAGGAAGAATAGTTTAAAAAATGTTTTTTTTGAATTGATAGCGATTGAATGATTTTACTGTTGAAGTTTATTGGAATGTTAATTAGAAGTTATTAGTGATTGAAATTTAACTTGTTTGATCAATAATTCAGGTATAAAAGGGGAGAACAAAGCAATTTCGTTTCTCAGAGTCTAAAAAAAAAGAGAAATTTTCCTTGAGACTTTTTGATTCTACAAGCTGACTATGGAATTTCACAACTTCATTATTGAATCATAGAAGAAATTTTTCTGTAGTGAAGAGAATTTTACCTCTTCTGTAGTGAAGAGGTGAAAGCGGAGAAGCTGATTTTTTGTCTATAGTTTATCGAAAAAATCCCGGAAATTAAGCGAGATAGGGGATTTTGTTCTAATCGTTTTTTGTATCTTTTGAAATACCCTACGAGAATGAATAAAATTGTCTTATCTCGCTTAGTTTCCGAGATATTCTCAAAAAGATGAGCACAAAAATCGGCTCACCCTGTTTCACTTTTTCCCAACTAAATCGGGAGTTTTTTGTTCAGCAATGAAAGATGAAGAACAAAAAATTATAACTTTCATCAAAGTTCAAATATTGCGCTCGTCATTGAAAAATTCTCTTGGTAAACTACTACATTGTTGATTTGAATGAAAACAATTGTCAAACCTGGCATAACTAGAGTCTCCCGAGCTGGAAAACGTGGATCAATGTTAGTACCAATAAAGATAATATCTTTATTATTGAGATAAGTTGCGGCCTTCATCATTTTCATTAAGCTGAAGTGATGATCAAAACCCACAACAACAGCTCCAACTTCTTCATCAATTGGGAACGATGCATCAAAGGCAAAATCATTGGTAACTGGATCAGGTCCCAACCCAATGTAAGGAATGCCAACTTTGTCTAATTCTTGGGCGACACCTAATTAATATTATCCTTATCAATTCAGTGGTAAAGTGGAAGAAAAATCCGATTGAAAAAAAATTACAATTGCAACTACTGGACTTGGAAGAATTGATCAAGAGATCTCTCCTTTAGAGTATTGGACATTTTACAAAAGAGGTCTCTACAAAAATTTCATGAGGTCACCAATCATTTTTTTGAAAAATCTATTTTTAAATTTTTTTTTCAATATTTGAATCTGAAAATTCTTCCCCGTAAAAAATGAAAAATTTCCTCATATTTTCAGTAAAACTCGATTGAATGAAAGAAAAAAATTAACTAATAAATCACAAACCTGTTGAGCCAATTAAATAGACTTTCTTTTTGAAATTAATATCATGTAGATATTTAGCAACTAAATAAGATGTACACACTATGTTATCACTGCTTGCAATAAAATTCAATTTTTTAAATTTTTCCAAAACTTCATCTCTACTTTTTGTACTATTATTGGTTACGTAGAAAATTTTTCGTCCATTATTATGGAATGCATTCATTACATTTGCTGCATCATCAATAGGATCATTGACTCTCCACAAAACACCTGAGGACAAAATAAGTTGAATAACCAAATTAATGTTTATTTTGAAGTTGTTTGAAGCTGAAGAGTTCTCCAATGGTTTCCTTGGAGAATTATTTGTAATCATATCGGCATAGGGGAATTCATAAAGATACTTTTTTATTGGATATTTAATGAGCAACGAAGGTCTTTTAATAAATTTAGTAATGAAACGGTGACACAACACAAATTGACTCAATTTCGTGATCATTTAAAGAATATCTTGAAAACACGTGTCAGAATTCTTTTTAGAAACTTGATAAAAATCCGATTTTTTTGCTCGAAAAGTGAATGCAAAATCATTTGCCATCAATTTATGTGATTATAATTTTCTTCATATATCTCGAATGACTCAGATCATTTTATGAATTTATTCATTGGTCCCATTAAATTAGAAAAAAAGGGAGAGATTAATCATTAATAATTCAGTAAAAAAAACTTACCATCACAATCAGCTAAAATAGTGTCAAATGAACTCATAAACTCTGCAATTTGCTCCGAGTTTAAATTTTTGAAATTAATAGCTGCCATTGCCTTCAATAAATAATTGAATCTTAATAATGAATGATGCAAGATAAGGATTTTCAAAAATCTCCACTCGTCACCTCTAGTGTCCTCTACTCACTTTGATAAATTTCCTATTTTTCCCGAATAATTCTCTAATTATCTTAACTGTCATCAGATAAAATTCTTATTTATCTGGAAAAATGAATAATATTATTTTTTTAGAATTTTTATTTTTCTTTACAAATATAAATAATTCAATGGAAATGCCTGACCTTGACTCGATTGCCTCGTACCTAAATTTGAGTTGTGCCAGCAGTGCCAAAGACAATTTGACGACACTGCTTCCTAATGCATGTGAGGTAGAGTCATACTGGCAAATGAAGTAGCTTCGGAAATATTCGGCTCCTATGCTACGACATGTAAATTTCAGCTTCGGGTCAAGTTCGGAGATTGCCTCTTTAGCTAGTTCGACAATAACCTCTAATTTTTTATTGATGCAGTGCGCAGCTGTGAGAGAAAAACGTGTTGTTTTTCATGGCAGTGTCATGTCGGTTCTTTCGGTTTTCTTTTGAGTAAAATAATGTTAGTTAAATTAATTCCCATTGACAACAATAAAGAACATAAATAATTTTGTTGACTAACGAAATACATATTTTTTAGAAGAAAACAATTAATTTGCCAGAATGAGACAATTTGTGAATGAAGAATCTAATGAACTGTTGATGACACAGGCAGAAAATTTGCCACAAGAAAGTGTCAACAAAATATCCAGGAAATATCGAATTAAAAAAAATTACGACTGCACTGTTGAGGGATGCAAGGCCACTTTCAAGAAACCCTCGAGACTTGAGTGGCATATGAGGCAGCACAATGGCGAGGTAATTGATGAGCAATTAAAAAATGAGGTTATGGAACTATTTTTATTATTATTTTTATTTGAAGATAAAACGATTTTTTTTTGTCATTTTCGGGAATTACAGTTGAAAATCTTGATAAAAGTAGGCTTCGATCCTTTCTGGGAAACATAGGGTTGAAAAGAATATTAAATTTCAAAAATATGAAATTTTTATAGAAATTTATTTCATTTTATCAGCGGTTTTTTCAAAATATTTCGGAAACCGAGCGAGATAGGGCGATTTTGCCTGAATCCTATTTTGTAGTGAATTTCAAGAGCTACAAAAAAGAGTTCGTATCAATTCGCTCTATCTCGCTTAGTTTCCGAGATATTCTAAAAAGAATGATAATGGAATAGAATCGATTTGTCTGAAAATTTCATAGTTGTGAAATTTTCAGAAAAATCTATTTTCTCTTGTCAGTTGTTCGAAAATATCTCAGAATATAAGCGAGATACAGTTATTTTCATAATGACCTCTTTTATAGCTCTGAATTTCTTCTGCATAATAAGTCATCGTGTAAATTACTCCATCTCACTCAGATTCAGAGATATTTTCAAAAAACTGATGATAAAATGAAGTCGATTTGTCTCTTTATGTTTTCGATATTCGTCAGTAGAATGAACTGTATAGTTCAAAAAGCATTAAATAGAAAAATGAAAAATAAATAAAAAGATATTCGTGTAATAAGACACAGAATTTTTAACAAACTTCTAATTTCTATATTTTTCTTTGAATGCAGCGACCATACAAATGTAGTTTTGAAAATTGCACGAAAGCCTACACTACATCCTCACATTTGAAGAGACACCATGAGCAGAGTCATACAACAGTTACAGCAAAATTGATGTAAGTTATGAAGTTCTTATTATTTAATAGAGTAGAAAATCATCAGAAGGGACATTCCTCTATTTTATTTTGTCAGCTGTTAAAAATGTCTCTGAATGAAGGGAAATAGAGATATTACCATGATTGCTTTTTATGTAGCTTTAATTCTCTTTGATGAAAGTTACTCGATAAATATCCTTAAATCTCATAATTTCAGAGATATTTGCAGAAATTAACTACAGTTTAAAAAAAAACAGAAGTTTGAAAAAGAATTATCAGCTTCCATATAAAATCTTGGAATCGAAGGAAAATGTTCACATTTTCCGCAAGACGAAAATTAGAGCTACAAAAATCATCATTAAAAAAATGATTATCCCTCTTTTAAGTTCTTATAAAAATTAAATAATCTTCAACAGCTGTGAGAAATGCCAGAAAAACTTCAGCAATCGTCAAAATTTACTGAAACACTATCACAGAATCCACAACTCAAACCGACTCAGTTGTCAGGAATGTGGTAAAGTATTCAGAAAAAAGAACAAATTAGAGGAGCACATGTCACTTCACAATAAAGGGTCAGTCATGCACAGCTGTGATAAATGTTCGAGGGAGTATAGCTCAGATTATCTACTGAAAAAACATCAGAATACTGTCCATGCTAAGAAAGAACATCGCTGTAACAGGCCTGGTTGTAATCAGATATTCGATAAATTCAAGGATCTATCGTTGCACAAGAAGAATGATCACGTTAATGGTAATTTTCTCATGAAAGTGGAAATTCATTCAGAATCTGAGGGAAATAGAGTCATTTTTATAGAAGCCTGTTTTTAGCTATAATTTTCTTTTACAACAAAAAAATTCACATAAAATTACTCCATTTCCCTCAATTTTCTAGAGATTTCATTTCTAAAATAAAAAAATTACATGAAGTAATTCAACTTTAAGAGGATTTTTTTTTACAGTCTCGGGATATACGCACGATAAAATTTTTTTTAATGAAGATACGTCTTCCTACCCTCATCCTCTTTTGTAAAGAACTTTGAGTTACAAAAAAGGATTAGGGCAAAAAGAGGGTATCTCCATTAGTTTTCGAGATATTCTAAAAAAAAAATGTCAAGAAAAATCGAATTATCCTCTTTTACAATTTCGCTACTAAATTAATTTCTTTTATTAACTCGCCACTAATTGATTTTTTTCTTTCAGAATACAAATGCTCCGAGTGCGATAAAATATTCCTATTTAAATCACACCTTCGACTACATCTTCGAGTTCATACATTGTTTTTAATTCCCTGTCCATTTGAAAAATGTCATAAATCATACAATTATCGGAGCAATCTCATTACTCACATACGTGCAAATCACATGAACATCATGTTTGAGTGTGACATATGTAAATTTGGATTCAAGACGAAATCAGTACTAAAGCGACACATTGAAAAACTCCACATGAATAAATCAAAACCAAAGAGTTTGAAGAAGAATTTACGTAAAAAGAGAAAGGATGCTGGTGTCCGTAAAAAGAGTATGGTGGGAAAATTGTGTGGAGTTGAATTAGAACCAAATGAGGAAAAAGTTATACTCAATCGACAGCCACGAATCGACATTGTGGACACATATTTTCCACCTCCAGAGATTAAAACTATTTGATTTATTAGTAATCTCGAATAATTAAAGTCAAATCTTCTTCTTCATCTGTTTTCATGACATATCTCGGAATCTGAGGGAAATAGAGAAATTTTGGTCATCACCTTTTTTTATAGAGCTCATTGGGTGTGAAAAGAAAAGAAAATCTGAAACTCCATCGTTTCAGATATTTCAGTAAAATAAACTACATTTTTTTGAAAATGTAGGATTGAAAACGGATAAAAATGATTTCGATATTTGATGGTCATCAGGAAAATTGCTCTATCTCTCCTCAATTCCAAGATAATTCACAGAGAATGATTTAGGAAGAAAATTAACTCATTTTCTTCAATTATTGGATCACTTGATTCAACTCAATTATTAAAAAAATAACGAATATTTTAGATTCCACGAGAGTTGAAATTTTTTCCTTGTTCTTTTTCTGCCTATGTAGAAATTTATTATTTTTTCCAAATTTTCAAGAATTGCAGTTCAGTTTTCGAGTTGCCATTAATATTAATTACTCTAAGTTTCTGTTGATAAAAAATATTATTGCGACTGGATTTATTACTAAAAAAAACATTATTTGATTTCAATTTCTTTGAAATCGAAATTAATCTGAAAAAATAACGATCAAAAGAAATAAAAGTGAGCGCCGTGTGAATAATAATTCATTGTATTATTAATTCATATGTATGTATATAAAAAAAACTCTTTATTTTCGATTAAAAAAGAAAAAAATCTTATTACGTTTAATGATAATTATTTTCTTATATAAAATGACACATAGCACAGTGTATTATACTACTACATTGCATGTATAAATTATCTCAAGAAAATTATAATATAATACTTCTCTCACTTTCGTTAAATTTGGTATAACGGCATTCAATCGAGAAAAAAATCCAATATCCGCTAATAATTTAGCGGTGAAGACATGAAACGAGATATTTAGATGATAGGAGAATGTCACCAATCAATCAGTATGTATCATTGAATGATCGGAGCTTATTTTCAAATGAAATAATCATTTTTCGTATTCTTCTCTGCAATTGTTCTCTATTTTCATGGAAATTCTCATAAAATTTTCGAATAAATAATTCTATTTACTTTTTTATACATAAGGATTCAGTATTTCATCATTTTCTCATTTGGAGTATCTCATCAATTGCGATAGGTATAATCCTCCATTTAAATAATTATCAAATTGGATTACCAACGGAATAACCTTGAGCTTTTATTCATTGGTCCATTTACCCTAATTTGAAATATCTCCAAAAAATCAAATTGTCTCGTTCTTCTTCAATGCTAAAGAATGATTCCAACTTTTTCTTTCAAATAAAATTGAGATTTGAGATAAAAATTTTAACAATAGCAAGAGATTGTTAGTATCATATCAGTGCAATATAAATAATTACGTAGAAAATTAAATTAATATTAATCTATTGGTGATTCATTTGGCGCAGGTACTCTGGGGCATGGTAATGTTGTTGGGTGTGTGATAATGTTGGATGAATTGGTGGTGGGAAGCATCTCACGTGTTCAACACTAGTTGAATCACTATCACCACTCTTCAAGTATTTATTGAGTACAGCAAAAATTTGGGAATTTAATACTTGGAATCTCCGAATTCTATCGACCATTCTCTTCAGATGCTGCAATAGAAAATAAAAAGAGTGGATTAGGAATTAATCTTAGAAGTGAAATGATAGTTGACAAATTTGATGCAAGTTTTCCTGTAAATACTTGAGAAATCTACGTTTTAGGAGAATTCAGCAAAATATATTCAGCGTAGGAAATGTTAACAGCTAAAAAAAGATTTCTTGAGAAATTCACGTAAGCTCAATAGTTTCTGAGATATATACAGAATAGTAGAATAAACATAGTGAACTTAGGTAATGATGAAAGATGAATACTAAAAATTGATATTTATTTTCTCACAAATATCTCAAAGAGTATGAGATTGGGAAGAATTTATGAAAAGGCATGTTTTGTTGGAAATTTGCTGAGTTTCAAAAAAGGTCTTTTAATAAATTTTCTCAAACTCAATAGTTGATGAGATTTGATGATTTTATGGAGATGTTCTTTTTGAAGTTATTTCATTATTGAATGTGATTGTCGAATCATTTTGCAAGTATCCCTGGAATTCCCAGATTGCAGCGAACATATCACAAAGTCTGTTTTTTTTTTTTAGAGAAAACCTAATACTAGTTATAAGCGATCTCTTGCTGAATTTTGCTAAGCCCAATCCGGCATTCTAGTGATAAAATTCCATATCATTCTTAAAATATTTAAGAAATGAGACATTTCGCAACAGAATTTTTTTATAGAAAATTTAGCGGTCTCCAACAATGCCCTGATGAATTCTCCTAAATCCAATATTCCATAAGATATCCAAATCAGAATTTTAAAACAAAAAAAAAACTTACAATTCCTTTAACGTTCTCATCCTTTCCATCAACTCTCTGTACCCTCAGTATATGATAGCAAAAGTCAAGTGCCTCAAATCGTCTCTGCTGTCCAAGCAATACAATCATAGCACAGCCAGCCCAGTGTAAACCTTCTCCAAATAATTCCTCCACCGTGAACTCAGTCTCTCCAACCGGAATGCAATAAACAAACTGCAATGCACTCCAGAGTCTGTGAAACTCCGTGCATTCATCAATATTCATAACGCCATTAGCTGGCGGTGGTCCAACCCAAATAGGATCATCAAGAAAACTCTTCAATCTGCTCAATACCACTTCAAAAATTGATAAACCACAGCAGAGTCTCTCTCTCGTCAGCAAGTCTCCTTCCCTAGCGATCATTGCTTGCTTAGCAGTTCCCAATTTATCAACATTCGGCACAATTTGTAATGCAGCATATTTCGCTTCGAGTCTCTTCTGCTTAGTCTCCGGTTTCTCTCCCTCCTTGCAGTGTGGTCTTGGTAAAATATTCTGGAATGGTGCTGCATGGAGCAAATCACAAACTTCCTCCTGCGATAAAGCCTGTTCCATCAACAAACAAAATAGAATTGTATTTCCGAATTCCCGAAAATTATGAAACAGTTCTGTCTTGGCATCTGGATATTGAACGATATCATTCAGCTGTGCATGGTAATACCCAAGAACACCTGGTGAGCCGTAATCATATCTCGGCAATTTGCAAACTTTTGGCATAGCTTCCATCAATGTTTTTGTAAATTGCAACAGACTTCCCTGAATCAAGGACTTAACGATCTTAAGCAATTCCTCCATAACTACGGCAATTCCCTGATAACCGAGGAGCTTGCACATCATACGAAAGTGCGAGGGCCCAACAAATCCAGTGTACTGTCCATACTGTGTATTGTAAGCCAAATTCAGCTGCTTACTTCCCCACAGATAATGATGCGACATTTGTGGCGGTTTATCTCGATGAACTGGCTGAACAAATTGCAATCCTCGGCACTTTACAAATCTGTTTGTCGCTGCATTGTAGCAGTAATTTGGTAGAAAATCATAATTCAATTCCCAGAAAACATGAAGCGTGATTCTTCCGTATGGTGCGAGTACATTGTGATTGGCCTCCCTGAACATTGCATCATATTCATCTAGTGCGAGATGTTTGCTCAGTAGTTTATGCGTCAATCGATTGACCTGGAGCAATCCGTCGAGCTCTATGACTCCAGTAATATCCCCCGATTCGAATTTACTGATTGCAAGATCAAGGGATTTTTGCATATCAGCGTTGATTCTTTGGGTTATAAGTTTGTTTAAATCGATGCTTCTACCCAGTAACTGAACATGACGCTGTTTCAGAAGAGTCTCGTAACGATTAGCACGTGGATAGGGCAAAAGATATGCACCAAGTGCAACGCATTCAACGCGAAATCTTTTGTCAAGTAAAATACTCGAGGCTAATTGTTTGTAGTGAGCAAATATCTGTTCACTCAATTTGTAGACGAATTGATCGAAACAGAGATTAACTTCAGCCTCGACTTCATCATAGAGAAATTGTTTTCTGAATATCGTTAAAGCATATAATGCACTGTCATTGTATAAATCCAATGGATAAAGAACGTATTCCATCATCGATGGCTCTTTGCTACGTAGTATGTGATCTGTAAGAATCCATGGCATAGACATTTCAATTGGAAATTGTATTCTCTTCTCCATTGTTATCAAATCACTGCACTCCTCATTGTGCTGATGACGTACTTGACACTTGTGTATTTTTCGGCCCATTGTCATCTCCAGATAGAATTCACGATACCAGAGTTGCGATAAATCGCAGCAATTTTGCAAGGATTCAGAAAAATTTAAGAGATAACTCCAGTAGAATGATGTTTTATGGAATTGATCAATTTGGACTAAGTATTGTCCATCGATGTCTTTTCTCAGTGTTCGTTTCCCGCCACTTTTGTCAGCAATCAACGACTCCAGCATTGTTCGTACCATATAAAGCTGAGTAGAAGATGGTCCGACGTTTCTGCGTGGAACTTTGATGCCAAAACCATTGTCCGGATCTTTTTTACCTTTTAACGCTGGGTCACTGAGTGGCTCTACGCCAAAATGCCAATCAGCGCAAGTTTCCCGGACGGAAACGATTATGCTTCTTATAAGATCCTTCTTATTTTTTATTGCTTTTCTCAGGGGTTCACGTAGAATCAATTGCACAAAGTCCTGGAGCTCTGCATAAATATTCCGGCGTATTGCATCAATAAAGACAGTCTCCATTCGCGCCATCAAAACCTGAAGACCCTTTATCATCGCAATTACCTCGATAAGTGCGAATTTTTCTTCGTCTGTGTAATTGTAACGTGTTGCACGTTCGTACTCCTCAGCTTCCTGCGGGCATTCCTTGTTCATATGATGATCCGTAGGATGCAGGAGCTTCCAAGAATATAATTCAGTTACAACACTTGTCCATTGGGACAGTAGCTGGAGTCCTCGGAGAGCCAGTTCTGCCGTGTCACGATTCTCTAAATCACTGCCGCATTCTTTGTACGTAGTTGTTACTTCATTACTGTATTTAGCAAGTTCACTTATATATTTGACGTGATCCTCCCGAATTTGCGGCAAATGCACCATCAAATCTGCCTGGGGGCTCATGCTGTTAGAGGATGCTGAAAGTGGCCATCGCGATGCATCAAAGTGCTTGGAACGTTTTATGTAATTGAATGGAGCAATCTGCATGTCACCAAACAAAGGAACAACTTCAAGATTCTTAAAGATTCTGTCTATTTTGTCCAATTTCAGCTTTTTCTTCTGGTCCAACTTGTTGATGTTACAGAGCTCACTGTCCATCAGAAAAAGTCCAAAGCCCATCACCTTGACCAGCATATGTTTCTCATTTGGTGTAAGATACATCTTCGTTTCGAACATATGAACACAAATATTAACAACGTCAGCTAATAATTCCTCGTATCCAGGAATTTTTTCGAGATTCTCTTTCACTGTATCTCGGATTTTATTCTGTGTTGCTAAAAACATTGATAAATTCTGGGATTCTTGGAGAGTTTGAGAATCAGACATGACTTTGAGAAATTGTGCAGCTCTTCTGTATGTGGAGTAATCGTTTTTCACACTCGATTTCATGTTTTTCAACTCATCCAAAACTGCAAACATATTTATGAATTTACCGAGAGTCAATAAGTAAGCTTCTGATACAAAATCCTTTCTTTTTTCATGGTGACAGAGACGTTTTACCTCGGCTGAGAATCTTTCTATTGCTTTACGTTGAAAGTACATGAAATTGAGGAGTTTATTCACTTCTGGTGCTAATACTTCAACGGTTTTCTCATAGATCTCAACTCTGTTTGGTTGTTCGTTTGATTTTGGCTGTGGAATTGCACGGGAACAGCAACGCCATGTGTATAACATAACGGCGTGCTCTAAACCCTCCTCGAGGAGTTCATTTAAACTTGCGTGGACAGTTGCTTCTTCAATGTATTTGGCGATGCCAGTGACAAAACCATTTCTGTCCTCGAAATTTGTGTCGAAATTGGCTTGATAAACTACGGAGCATGGTTGAGCCTCGATGCATGGCTGTTCATCTGGCAATGTAAATTCGTCGAGGACATCGACGTTGGATAATGCATCGCCGAGAGTTACTTTGTCCGCTGTCATTTTGGCCAGTTGGCCAATTTCCTGGAAGAAGAGAGAATCAGTTGTAGGAGTAGTGAAAAAAAGGTAAGATAGGAGAAATTGATTTATTTTCGTGATCATTTGCAATCAAATATTTTGGAAAATAGTGGGAACGCTCTTTTTGCGTTGATTTTTTTTTTACAGAGAGGTTTAAGAGCTGAAAAGAAGGATCAGGACAGAAGTGCCTTATCTAGCTCAGTTTCTGATATATTTTAGAAAGACCGATATCAAAAAACCGATTTATTCTTTTCTACCTTTTCAGTACTGACATATATGAGGATATCTCATTATGACTTCTCTCTTTCAAATAGAAGATATTCAATAGATGAAAAGGGAATGAATTTTTCTGAACAACTCATTCTGTTGCGATTTTTCCTACAGAAATTCTTCGGCATAAATTTTCAAAATCAGTTCAACTGTTAGAATTCACGTTAAAAGTGTAGGAAATTTATCCTGAAGAATTTACAGAAGTAAAGAAAAATTAAAAGTTATTATGACTGACGAAAATTTTTATTTAAAAAAACCGCGCGAAAGGTCTCCTGCATATTCAATTTTTTGTTACAAAATCTAAAATTGTCTCTTCATAAATTTCCATAACCTCCACAATAATTGCGATAAGTTTTCAAAATAATTCCGAGAGAATGAACATCTAATTGTAAAAAAAATAAACGAATTTTACGGGGTCATTAATTTTGATGGAATATCTTGGGGTTAAGAAAAAAAAAGAATTTTCTTTTTAATATTTTTGTAGCTCTAACTATCCTGGACGATGACAGTCCCTTGATTAGATTGTCATTAACATTGCCAATGGTTTTTAATATATGTGCAAAGTGATTCACGTTCAATCAACTATTCATTCTTGTGTTGTCAATAACTGTAATTGCTTTTAATTGTTCCACCTTGAATTCCATGAATGATGTTTATAAGAAGAAAAAAAATAGAACATTAATTGTTGATAGAAATGTTTTTTTTTTACCTGATTTCGATAATCAAGAGAATACACTAATACTTATATCAGGATTCAAATTATTTTGATGACGATTTTTTCATTAATAAGAATTATTAAATGACGGTGATTTAATGTGGAGACGCCTCACAACTTTTTACCTCACAACTGAGTGTGTGTGTGTGTGTTGAGAGGAAACGTGACCCCCCAAGAGAATTGTAGTACAGTGTTCACCGCAAGGTGGCAGAGCTTGTCTAAAAGATGTATATGTAGCAGCGTTTTGAATCCGACATTACTATTGTTGAACTAGCTAAAGAGGTAAGTTCCGAAGTCGACACGAAGCTGAAATTTACATGTTGTAGCATAGGAGCCGAATATTTCCGAGGTTACTTCATTTGCCAGTACGACTTTATCAGTCAAACAGTATTTTTTTTTCCTTTTATGGCTAGACTAGATTCCTACTTGGGAGTCGATTCAAAAAGTCAAACAGTATATGAAGCGATGGCTATTTCACTTCCTTTTCAGATGAGGTTCTTTTATGCTTTTTGGATACTTTTATTTTTGGATATGTTGTTCAAATTGAGATTTAGAAAAATTGGTAAGATTTTTCTCGTCTCATTCTAATTACAGATTCTACTGTATGACAGAATTTAATCATATCTGGTACCACATCCTTAATTGCACCCATAAAACAAATAGCCGGCATATTGTCGAACAATTGTTGACATGAGATTCGAAATGTTGCTGCAGAATTGTCGACAAAATTGCGGACAATATCACTGCAACTGAGATATCATAAAAATATCAAACATCACAGTTATCAGTAAAATTATCGGAAAATTATCCGCAAAAAATGTGAGAAGAATTGTCGATACAGCTATATATGAGAATTTCGCTGAGCCAACTATAATAGTTCGAAACACTAAAAAAGAAATATGTATAGTCCCGTCGAATGAGGAAGCAAAATGCATCAATTTTCCAGTGCTCAAAATTTAAAAAAAAAATTACGAATTGCTAGATTTTGGAGTGAAAAGCAAACGTTTAAACAGCTTCTAGGAGCGAACCATTTCTTTGTGTTTATGAAAACTATCAAAGTTCGGCGAATTGTGTTCTTTACTTTAGCCAAGTAAAGGGTGGTTTTAAATCTTCATTCGCATGATCAGTTTCATTTCTTCTTTTGGATAAGTTTGTTTTGATCCATATTTTGACCATCTCTAGTTGAAAAATGCCCAAAGTGTGACGAAGGGTTAGGAAAAAAATCAAAACTACACCAGGAATGAGTTTTATGCTAATATCTCGGAAATAACAAACAATATGGAAAAAATTTCGGAACAAAAGTTGAAGATATCAGAATAATCTATAAAATTATTCCAGTGCATTTTTGGCGCATTCGAAAAATTAATCGAGATATTCACCATTTACTTGTCCTAAGATCTTCGAGAAAGCGTGAAAATATGCAAAATGAATATTTTCTAATATTTCTTCCTCTCAAACATATCTACAAAACATAGAGAATGAATTCCCATATCTCAGTCCATAATCCGTTATTAGAATTTACCACTAGTGGATTTTTTATAACTCGTAAAACGTGTCCAAAAAATAAAAAGATAATGTCGAATTCAGGCACACAATATTCAAGGTTATCATAAAACTGTTTAATTCTTTTCCACAGAAAATGTTTCATTTGACATTGGTCTCGATAAATCATCAGTATTTGTCCACGAAATTCAAACAATCGTGACGTCAAACAATTATTCAGTAGAAAACGAAATTAATTGATAACGTAAAAAAGTCTTCAACAGAGAAACTGAATTTTTTCGGTTTTTTTAAATCCAACCACAAGTTTCAGACTTTTATTCGTCGGGGAGATTTTCGAATCTAATTTTCACGATTTTTCCTTTCTCCAATATTCAGTATTGCTCCATGCAGAAATTCAAGGCCATTCTCCTGATCAACACCTATCACGACAACCTTACACTCTAAAAAAAATATACTAGTGACAAGCACAAACTAGTACTTGGGTATAGTAGACTTGTGAGAAGTATAAAAAAATACTAGCAATGAGTGTAATGTGGTACTGACCATGAGTACAACGACCACGCGTGAAGTATAGGGAAATACTTGTGACAAGTATCGTCTTGTACTTGTCACAAGCTTTTTTTTATACTTGCCACAAGTACTTCTTTATACTTGTAACAAGTACTGACTTGTACTTGCCACAAGTACTGACTTGTACTTACCACAAGTACTTTTTCATCCTTGCCACAAGTATTTTGTTATATTCAAAATTCGTTGCAGAGGCATGGAAATTCATATAGAAAGAGAAGAAAATTCACTGAAATCATGAACGCATGAGGATCAATGAAAAAAAAAAATGTTATTGAATTAATTCAGTTTTTTTGAGCGTCTCAGCCCCAAAAAATTTGTTTGCAAAGGCCTGTACACTTCAAAATTTTTACAGAGGTACGAAAGTGCGATTAGAATGAGGAAAAAATAGAATGAACGTGATGACGCATGGTGATGGCTTTTGAAAAAATCATTTTCTAAGGAATGTGCGTTTTTCGGAGGTCTCGGTCTCAATTTTTAAAAATGCGCATTTTTCAAGTGTTTCTGCAAACGCTGCAAACTTGAAAAGTTTTACAGATGCGCAAAAATTAATTTGAAATGGGGGAAAAATTGAATGAACGTGACAAAGCATGGTGAACACATTTGAAAAAATTAATTACCAAATTACCTCGGATTTCTCAACAATTTCGGCCCCAAAAATTTGGTTTGCCAAGCCTTGCAAACTCGAAATTTTTACGGCAGTATGAAATGCATCTAGAAAGGGGAAAAATAGAATGGCAGTGGTGACACATGAGCAAGATTCCTCGTTTTCTCTTTCTATATACATTTCTGTACCAAATTTCCCCTATATTTGATGCTCACATCAAATTTAAAAAAAAACTCGATATGAGTACTACTTATACTTGAGTCAAGTATATTTAGGACTACTCTCTAGTACATTCAGTACTACTCTCCAGTATATTTAGTACTACTCCCAAGTATATCTGATGATAATCGAATATACTTGCTACCAATCCCCTCTGAGCTTGTAGCAAGTATCAGGATGATGCCAGCTCAAGAATGAGTTGTGTACTTGTCTCAAGTACAAATTATACTTGCACTAAGTATACTTTATACTTTCCATGAGTATATTCTGGATTAAGCTGATATACTTACGAGAAGACTATTTTATACTTCTGACGAGTATAAACAATTACTCAAACCCAGATATTCCTATGTACTGGCTGCAAGTACTATTTCTACTTATCACGAGTATATTTTTTTTAGAGTGTAAATTACAACAGAATTTCACCGATTACGCCCTTTGAAGGAATATATATATCTTACTATTTTCATTTACATATATTTCAGCAAAAAGTGTGAATGATTATGTGAAGAAACAATTATTAGAGAGATGATTATCTAAAATTGCTGCGTGTGTAAAGCGTGTAGGAAGAAAGACGATTTTAAATGTAAGAAACTTGCTACTGGAATTAATAGTAGAATTGCACATGCAGAGTTATGGTCGAAGCTCTTATCGAGAAATTTTGCCTCTAATTTGCTGAAGAATTGCTGCAGATCGGACGTAGTTTGGAGATTATCTTTGCAGCATATTTCAAGCAAAATCCTCCGATAACTTTCTCCGGTTATCGTCAATCGTTGACGGTAAAATGGCGACAATTCACACTGAAATTTCCGACAAGTTAACCCCAATTTATACTCTAAAATTTGAAACAAAATTTAGAGTCATCGGCAACTTTTGCTATCTGGGCATTCTCATCAATAAAGAAACTAAAAACAAAGAGGCGTATCTGTTCTTTCTTCTAGCTTTTGGAATTTTTCACAAAAGAAATCAGAGCTAAAACGCCCTGTCTCGCTTAGTTCTCGAGATATTCTCAAAAAATGATAAATAGAAAGAATCGAATTATCTTCTTTCACCTCTTCGCCATTGATTTGTAAGAATAATTTAGAATATCGTTGTTTATTGAAACTTGAGTGTTAATCATAAATGAATGATCATGAATTTATTATAATTTTATGAATGCGCTTAATTAGGAAATTAATTCTCTGACTAATTAATAAATATACTTAATGTTTTTTAAGATCTTTTTTTTTTCCCAATCTTGTGTCTAGAACTTGAAAATGGTGAATAAACCTCGTCTCGAGTTTTGTTTCTTCAGAACTGTTAATATTATTCACAATTGACGAAACGATAAATACATAATATATCGATTTATTCATTCGTATGTATTTTTTCTTATCTTTAGAGAGAATTCATTAAATTTTTCTTTTCATACAATTTCTTCATTCAAATCGAGCACCTCCTGCTAATAAAGATTCGTTTTCACGACAATCCGCTCAGCGACAGCAACAGGTGACTCACCCTCGTCGATGTTTTCAGCTGATACACGTGCCAGTAACAAAGTAAATAACATCTCCATTGTGAAAACCATAATCGAAGTTACATGCAACCCAATTTGTGATTTCTCTTGATAAAATAAATACGTACCATCTTTTTTTTCAATAAAAAATCATTGGAATGGATCTAGCAGTGATCCAAAGGTAAACCCCAATAAGTCTATTTTTTCACCGATATTTTTTTGAGAATATTTCGAAAACTAAGTCAGATAGCGTCATTTTTAGAAAAACCTTTTTTTTATAGAGAATTTGAAAAGCTACGAAAAAGGATTACGCTCAGTTTCCGAGATAGTCTCAAAAAAACAATGAAAAAACAGACTGATTCTATTCTACTTTTTCACTATTGAACTGATGATCTAGTATGTAATTATATTGTTAATAAATGAATATTAATCATATATAATAAATAAATAATTATATTGTCAATTGTTCATGATAGAAATATTCGTATTTTAGGATGAAGTGCAAAAGGCGAAGCCAACTGCAGCCTCTGCAGTCTCCAAGAAATCCGCTGAAGACTTTATTACCTGGAAAAGAATCTTTCACGTGGTCTACGCTCGTTCGTCCATGGAAGGACGGAGAATGGATTTCGAGTGGCGAATACAAAACTAAGGCTCTTGAGAATTGCGAATTGAGATTCTCGATGAAATTGTGTACAATTGACAGCACAACTCATGTAGATATAATCATATATAAATCAAATCCCGAGGCTGTATGTGCTAAAATCAATGTCTGTCTCGTTCAGGATGCTATCCAATACGTTGAAATTGCTAATTCTTGGGAGAAAACGTTCAGGATGAAACGATTGCCCATGCCTTCTTTTTTTGATAATCCATATCGATATTACGACATATTCGTTGAAATTATTTGGCTGAATTCAGAAACTTCTTTGGTAGAACCAGAGCCACCAAATCTATACAAAGAAGTTGGAAAATTCCTCACAGACTCAACATTCAGTGATGCTACTATTGTCATTGAGAATGAAGAAATCAAAGTGCATAAATTTATTCTCTGCGCTTGTAGCTCAGTTTTTCATGATATGTTCACAAATCCGATGAGAGAGAAACAAGAGAATCGTGTAGAGATAACAGATTTTGAAGCTGATACTGTGAAGATTGTTCTCAAGTTTCTCTACACGGGAAATTATGAGGCTTTGGATGATGTTGATACAGCATTGGATATTCTGGCTTTTGCTCAGAAATACAATATGATAAAGCTCAAAGAAATATGTGAATACAAATTATCAAATTATATTATGTTGAACAATGTTTTGAAGATACTGAATGCAGCTGATGATCACAATGCCGTGGATCTGGAACAGAAGTGCCTGGAGTTCATGAGCACAAATCGTGAATTACTGAAGAATCAGCCTGACTTGGAAAAGTTGTGCAAGGCGAAGCCAGTGCTGATGTACAAGTTCCTGAAAAGTGCATTGTGAAAAATATCTAACTTACGTTGGAATAATATTAATCTCAATTGTGTGATAAAAACTATAACTTTTGAGAATAAATTTTTCTATTTTTATTTGTTGCATTTTTATAAAGAAATTCATTCCTGTTGTGACGAGTCCATTTTTTTTTTTTGAGTATAGCTCGAAAACTAAATGAAATATGGTGATTTTGCCCTAATCTTTAAATCAACGTTTCTTCACTACAGAATCCATTCATTTATTTGACGAAGTATCCTCAAATTTCATAGGGATTTTGACCTAATGGCTTGATGGATGCCAACAGCAAACCAGCTGATAGGATTTGCTGCCGCCGCATTGGTGAATACTGATGACAGTCAGTTTCTCGAAATCTGTTTCTTTTGAATCCATGAAGTCCTTGACTTCAGGGCAACGACAGAGTTTGACGCAATAGCTTTTGGTTTCGAAGAAGAGAACTTTGCAACGAGGGGTTGTTTTCTTCAGTGGAATTGTGAAAGAAACAATTGTTTCAGTAGAATAGAATCTGCATTAGAGGTGAAGCTCCTTTAATTAAATGCTGACTTGACTGATCGTAAAATGATTTCATTGCATTTCTAACTCTGAATGGGAATATTCTCTCAAAATTGAGTAACACCACGTGATCTCATGAAATTCAGTAGTGAATAGGTAAGTCTGGATGGGTCTATTTCTCTTGCTCTGGATTCCCTGAGAATATCTCGGAAACTCATTGAGATACGTGCTTCTAGCCTGAAGTTTTTTTTGAAGCTCTTGAAATTCGTCACTAAAAAAATTCAGGCAGAATCGCTCTACCTCGTCCAGTTTTCGACTCATTGTTCAAAGAAGAATGACGAAAAAATCATTGAACTCAACTTTTTGGAAATATATTTCTAAGTGAAATTAAATTATCTTGGTTTTATAATTGTGACGTGTGAAGAAAGCACACGTCGTTCATTTTTCCTATGTCATTATTATTTTAGATTAAAAAAAGGAGATTTTTATAGAAGAAAAATTTGCAAAAGAAACGACCATTTAAACAACTTATAGGCTGATGTGCCGAGGATATCGATAATTGCAATCAATAAACAGAATTTGATGATTGGAAGCATCTTAAGTGCGTAGGATTGTGCTCTCAACTAATTCAAATGTTCACACTCAGTCGAAATAACTGTTAATGAAGATGCCTCTTCTTACATCAGCGCTGAATTTAATTGAACCACAATTTTGCTTTCGTCGTCATTTATCTGTACAATGAGCAGATTGCGTAATTATTTGTCTCATACAGCGTCTCCAGCATTGAATATTTTTTACAAATTTTATTTGCATTGAACACTTGATATAATAGAAATAGTGCTATCGTAACCGCTCTGTGCTAAATAAACAAGCAGGCGTTAACTCCTTGTGGGTTATTTGAATTCTTAGATTGAATACTCTGCCGATACAATTGGCAGTAGGCTTCCGAATGGAATTTTCAATCTCTAATCCAATAATGACCATTTTAATTAACATGAATTAATTAATTTCTGAATTTGATGATTCAACTTTTCAATGTTCTCATCATCATATCAGGATGAAAATGCTCTCATTTTATTCGGAAAATTATATATTTTATTATCATGAAATAAAAACAATATGTGTTCTCGGGAAAAAATTGAGAAAAATTTACATTTCCGATTATTTATAAAAAAGTTATTTTTTTTTCAAAATAAAAATAAATACTTTACCAATCAATTGGGAATCTAGAGAGTTCATTCCCTTCATTATAGCGAATTTTTCAAGTACAAGCTGGTGCAAATCAGTCGCGTAGTTTTTGAGAAATATGCCTTTAAAGAAAAACCATTTTTTGTAAATATCTCAGAAACGGCTGGACTTATTTTGCCTAGTTCCAATAGCACCCTGTACCGCCATCAGATATACAAACTGACGAAATTTGAAGTCTCTATCTCAAATATTTATCGAGTTATCGTTCCGCTAAAATATGAACTGAAAATCACTAAAATTGAAATAATTTCCAAAACTAAGAATCAGAGAAAAATTTACCTACAGTCAAAAATGTGAGTTTTAATGAGATGAATATTATAGCCCCAACTGGGCGCTACCAATTAATTTTTCATCGAGAAAATTCAAAAAAACGCTTTTTCGAAAATTCGATTTTTCTTGGAAAATATTCAACCGATTTCGCTGAAATTTTTATGACAGCATTGTGCACGCAGAGGAAAAATACTGTCGAATTTTGAGAGCGCTAAGTATAGCCGTTCCAGAGAAAATGACGATACATGGCAATACACTCAGACACACACAGTCACACACATACACACATACAGACATGCTCTAAAAATATGATTTTTCGACGTTTTGGATCATTTGTATTGTCGTACTAACGGAAGAATCGACACGGAGAACCGTAGTGGGGAACCTAGCTCCTAACGTTCCTCACGTCGATTCTTTCGTTAGTACGACAATAGTCATATTCCGATGGAATCTCGAAATCGAAAAATCCGACGAAAACAATGCTTCTATTCGGAAGCAAAAAAGAAAAAATCACTGATATAACTATTAGAAAAACAAATTTTTCAATTTTTTTCGTCTTCAACGAAATTTTATTAAACACTCTTTTCATTTCTTGATAGAGACTATTCAAATAAATTCAGTAGTGAAGAGAAAACAGGACTCATCGAATTATCTTCGTGATGATACTCAGCAAAATATGTCAGTAACTAAGACAGATACGCCCTTCTTATACTAATCATTTTTTGTAGAGAATTTCAAAAGCTCTTTTGTAGAGAAAAAAAATGAGAAAATTTGACTCTTTAATATCCACATCGGTTGTTTTCCCAATTTTTTACACAATAGTTGTGATAATATTTTCTCTATTACAACAAGTGTCCAATGCTAATAGAATTCAAAAAAATATCTAATTTTGATGGCGCGGTATGACATAATTAATTACTCAATCAGTTCATTATACAGAAAAAAGAAAATCATAGACCAATTGAATTCAGAGTAGGACCCAGAGTAGGACTTCCTGTGCGTCACTTGAAGATCTCAGTGCTATGCATAAATTTAATATTCTGCCAATGCAATTGGCAAAAAGCTTCAAAATGGAATTTCAATTTTTTAAATTCTTGGGGATAAAAATCTAGGCCTAAATATAACATTTATCATTCGAATAATGTCATTTGATACAAAAGATCGATGTCAGGTCAAAACTAAGATTCGTCGATAAAATTTTGAAATCGGAAATTTAGAGTTTAGGGCTGGCCTCATTTTTTTAGAGGAAATCGTCTTCTCTCTAATGATGAAATGAAAAATACTAGTGTTCCCAAGGAAAAAATGGAAAAGAATCGAAATTTCTGAAAAAAAAACATTTTTTTGCACCCAGGCCACGAAAGCGGACATTCTAACCGGTACAAAGAATAGTATACGTATCTCGGCCATAAAAAAGTCAACTGCAAAAAATATTGGCTTCTCTCAAATAGTTGCCTTCTTTCTGGCCTAGAGCCATAATGTACTACTTCGAATACTTTTATAAAAGGCTTCCCTGGAAAAATCTGAACTTCTCAGCATTTGTTGAGCTCAGCATTAGTTTCGGAGATATAATGTCTTTTCATAAAATGCCCTTAAACGAACATTCCAGGACTACTAGACCGGTTTCGGCCAGATTCACTACCAAACTTCACTCTTATAAAATATACAAACCCACAAAATTTGAAGTCTCTAACTCAATCATTCTTTGAGTTATCGCCATAATTTCGTTTCTAAGAAAATTACTTCAATGAAGTAGATGAACCAAAAATGGGGAAGCTCGGTTCTTCGAGAGTAAAATGTGTATCTCATCAGCACGCATCTCCTCGTTGAGAACGGACGCTGTGAATTAATTTTTCACTGAAAAAACTAGATACAACGATTTTTCGCCAATTTCATTCTCTTCAGGAACTATTGGTCCGATTGAGCACTCACGTGGTGAATATACCGTCAAATTTTCAGATTGATAGATATATCCATTTTTGAATAAAGAGATGCAGACACTTTTCAAAAACATAATCTCTCGAGCTTTTGGATTATTTGGAATCTTATTAGTTTCTGGAAGCTCTCTGGGGATCGACCTCAGATTTTTTATATTTGTCAGCGTGGAAATTTTTCAGGAGTATGAGACGCCAAAAAAATATTTTTTTCACCTCTTGTTTCAGGCATTTATTTGACAAATGGAATAAATTCATTTCAATTGATTAAAACTCATCAAAATGTGATATGCTGTTCGCCATGCGCGTTGAGTATCTAGTCTGTGAATGAGTGGAGATTGAGTTTCTTCTCTCATTCTGCGTCTCGAATACAATTCGATCAAATTAAGAGTTAATGTCAATGAAGCGGGGAAGAATGAGCTAGAAATGAGTTCAGGCTGAAGTATTTAACGTGAAAATTAGCAAAAAAACACCATCAAAGTAGACGTTCTGAAGTATTCTCCATATTTCCTTGAGATTTTTCGTAAAAATAATCTCATACTGCAACCACCTCCGCTATTTTTATTTACATATTTTTCAGCGTAAATTATAAATCATCGCATGCAGTAACAATTGTCATTCATTCAATTATTTCGTTCATATTTTTCATCACTGCATTTTAAGGTCGTAAAATACGTGTGGAAAAAAACACATCGTTTGAATCATTAAATGTTAGATACTTGACTTTGAATCTTATCATAGAATTGTTCGCATTTCTTTCCACAGAGCGTTTCTTATTCAATAAAGTCGACCAAGTCTAAAAATGAGTTTTCCTGATTCGTCCTATGATTTCCAAAATTCTTTGCATTTCCGATAATATTTTTGAAACCCTCAACAGCAGCGTGACGATAAACGTTGTTTTTCAGGAAAGATTGTGAAATCATTACACAGAGAAAAATGCTTTCTTAATTTAAGTGAGAAAACTCACTTGATTTAAGTGAAAAAAGTCACTTGATCCAAGTGAGAAAACTCACTTGATTTGAGTAAGTTTTACTTTCTTAAATTAAGTGAGAAAAAGTCACTTGATTCAAGTGAGAAAACTCACTTCACTCAATTTTCTAAGAATCATCTTGGCGTCGTAGATACTCAGAAATGACAACCCATTTTTGATTCTTGAAAGATATGTCTGTCTTTCTCTGAGTTTTCTATTGCTTGGGAATGGGTATATGAGGATGAAAATAAGAGCTTCGTTGTTTTAAAAGTAATTTAAATGTGAAATCACTTTTCGATAGATTTTCTTGAAATTTTATTTATAGGATGAGAATAACGGTTACTAATAAATTCCAAAGTTTCAGAAGTTTTGACCGGTTGAAATTCGAGATACTTGAGGTTGTTCAGAAGGAAATTCCGTGAAATGATGAGTTTTTCGTAAATTGGACAGTTAATTTTTCCAATAATACGGAATGTTCTGCCGAAATTTACAGTGATTTCAGAGCTTAGCTTTCAAGAAATTTCTCACAGTGCTCGCGTGTTAAAACACATTTCATTCTAATCTTATCGACTTCCTTTATCTCTATGTGTAAACTTCGTAACGTTAAAAAAAATTCTTCAAAACTAAGCTTCGAAATGACTTAAAATATATAATCTATTTTTTAATCCAACACGTTTTTCTCATGGTCAATGGTAATCCGGCGACACTGCCAGAGTCGAAATTTTTAGGTGGTTTCAATTTCTGTTTCAACCTACAAAAATTGTAGATTGAAGGAGAGCGAAAGGGAGTTGAACGGTGTAGGGCCACCGTGTATTTTGAACTTACCTTGAACCTACAAAACGGCCGAAATGTGAGTTTCTTCCACTTTGTAAGTTCGAAGGAAGTCGAAATTTTCTACAAATTCTCCTCCATCCCCTCCCTCCATGCCTTTTTCCCCCTAAATTCGCATTTTTGATTGATTTCGCGGGCAATTGTATAATGAAAAATAGCTCCCCAGAACGGTTATTCTAATTTTTTTTTAATGAAATGAATAAAGAATAAAAGGAATTCGGTCTGGTAGTGCTCAAGATAGCCCAGGCGGTCACCCATCTAAATACTGACCAGATCCAATGCTGCTTAACTTCGGTGACCGCCTGGAGATCTCTCGTTGACTGCTGCTAATCTGAAACATATAACTGTTTCGATCCTCATCGCGCCTTTCAGGTTCTCTTGAAAAAAAAGAGAAATAATGATAAATCGAGTTTATAATAATAATCAATAATACATCTAAAATAATAATGAATTAATTATCTCATAGAAAATGCATTTCAGTTGGAGAACGAGCGCCAGAAGTGATTTTTTTTTGCGTTTGAGAATTTTTTTAGTTTTGAGAAATTCACCTTTTTGAAAATATTTTCGACTCTAGTGGTGATGCCGTGAAATTTTTCAGAAAAGGTAAAAGACAAGATCATTTGCGATTAATTTGCAGGATTTTCTATTGAAAAATATCGATTTTTTCAATATTTATGGGCACTTGCCTAAAAATCAGAGTGAAATCATTCTATCTCACTTCAAGATAATTATTTTTCGAGATATTAGCCAAAAATAAAAAAATGGAAAAAAAAACAGGCAATTCAAGGAGGCCGATTTTTTCCATTAGTTTTTCCAATATTTCTCAGAAACTGAGCGAGATAGTGCAATGTCACTTGAATCCTTTTTTGTAGCTCTTGAAATTGTCCTCAAAATGCAATCGGGACTAAATTTCTCTATCTCGCTGATTTTTCGAAATATTGGTCAAAAATGAGAAATAAACGAATGAAACGAATAAATCGAGGAGAGGCACAAATATCCGTTCATCATGCGATTACAGATGCATCTCCGGTCATGATGCACCACAAAAATGCATTGGATCGCGAAAAAAGTATCAATCGGATAGAAAAAGAGTTATTCAAAAAAAATAATGGAAATTCCCGGGAATAAAATCGATATTTTTCTAAATTTATTATTCATTTTTTTTTTCTGGCAATAAGTTCAAGCAGCTGAAAGTAAGGTGAACTAGGTAAGTTGAACTCATTCACTTTACCTTTCACCCTACACTGGATTTCTGATAAGTTGTAGACGTCGAAAGTAAGGTGAATCAGGTAAGTTGAACTCATTCACCTTACATTTCGCCTTACATTGGAGACGTAAAGTCGAAATACGGCGAAAGGAAGGTGAGATTCTGGCGGGACTTCTTGGACATCAAAGAAATGTACATTGAAAGTAAGTTGGAAGTCGAGATGTAGGGTGAACGAGCCCAAAAATTTTGACTCGGGTGTGCGTAAAGTTATCTCGAATAGTGTAGAATAAAGGAGCGGCAATTTAAAATGTGAAACTTCGGGATCTATTAGTAAATGTTATTCTTAGATAATTAGCAAAATTTTACGAAAATCTCTCAAAAGTAGTTTCACGCTGATATTACCAGAAGACTAAATTTTTGATATCATTCATTGAATTCATTAGAATTAGGAAAGATGATTCGATTTTGAGGAAAGTCGATTGAAATATTCTGTACTCTGATCATTACGTCCCGACTAGAAATTTTGCCCGGCACGCCTGCTGTCACACTTGGTACGGATTGGGAATAAATACGATCATCCTGATCCGGTACGCCGTTGTTACGCCTGATCAAATCCGGATCCGGAATGAATATGGCTATCCTGATCAGGCATGCCATGGTTACGCCTGATCAGATCCGGATCCAGAGTGGGTATGGCTATCCTGATCCGGTATAGAATAGGCATGCCAGATCAAATCCGGATCTGGAGTGAATGTGGTTATTCTGATCAGGCATGCCATGTTTATGCCAGATCAGATCCTAATCCGGAGTGGGTATGGCTATCCTGATCCGGTATTGGATGGGTATGCCAGATCCAATCCGGACCTGGAGTGAATATAGTTATTCTGATCAGGCATGCCATGGTTGTGCCAGATCAGATCCTGATCCGGAGTGGATATGTCTATCTTGATCCGATATAGCATGGGCACGCCTGATCAAAGATGGCCTTGATCAGTATTACATCAGGATAACCTGATTGAAGAATTTCGGAGGGAATGCTAACTCTAATCAGACTGTCCTGATCTGGCCCTGACATCTCCCGGATTCGGAGAACCTGACTGAGAATTGTGAAAAAAATCCAAGTCCGATCAATTTCTCCTGATCCGGAAATGATCAGGACCGTGTCAGGCTCCCCGGATGTTTATTAATTTTTATCAATTTCATCATAAACAGCTAATGAATCATTCTGAATTTCCCACAGATTCTTATTTACTTCTAAAAATTATTAATATCCCTATGGAAGAAGTTTATGTAAATGGTTAGACTGACTAATGCTACAACTGAGCTGTAGTCTAGTGGTTAGCGGGTCAGCGTAGTGTGCAGAAGGTTCTCGGATCGAATCCACCCAGGTGCAAATTAATTTCCTAATTTAAAATGTCTAATTTCAGTGAAAAATATCCCCTCATGTGCAAATACAACGATGAATTAATTGAAAATGAACGAATAAATTATTTTTTGTTATTAATTAATGTTTATAGTCTTCTGGGTCATGTATGAAATTTTTCGTCCGGCACTGATCTGGAATGCCTTATCCACTCCTGAGTTGGAGATCCAAGTCAGGCTCTGAGTTGGAGATCCAAATCAGGCTCTGAGTTGGAGATCCACCTCAGGCCCTGGGTAGGAGATCCAAGTCAGGCCCAGAGCCGGAGATCCAAGTCAGGCCCTAAGCTGGAGATCCAAGTCAGGCCCTGACTTGACAAAGCGTTACAGTCCAGATTTGGACCGGATAAGGCATTCAAGTAAGAGCCTGACGTCCGGAGTCAGGCCAGCCTGATCAGGTCCGGATGAGACCCGGATCAAAATTTCTAGCCGGGGTAGAGAAACACTCATTATTCATTCAATTACCCTGGCGGACCCGCCGGTTACCTATATCGATATGTTCACTCAATCGATCTTCCATCGGTCAATGGTCGATACACATTCTGAAACTTTTTGTGACAAGGAAATAAATGGACTTGTACAAACGGCGATTGCCAATCACTTTTGTCAATCATTTTCTATCTCAAAAGATTTCATAATTCGTATCGACCATTGACCGATGAAAGATCGACTGAATGAACATACCGATATGGATACACGTCCAACAATCAATAGCTCAACAATGGGTCCGCCAGAGTATTCCGTTCAATTTTATTTCGTTTTTCAGATTTATCTCCGTATTGATAAGACATTCCTCGGATTTTCCATCACTACATTTCTCGCAAGTCTTAAAACACCTATAGGAAATAAAAAAACAACGTAAATGTGAAGAACTTAATATTGAAGTTTATCATATGGTTTGTATTTTATGCGAAAAACCATAATGAAATTTCCACTGAGCGAAAATTATAAGTTTAAATGAAATGAAACTTATCACACAAACTGGGCGATGTGAATTAATTTTTCGCAGAGAAAACTCGGAAAAACGATTTTTTTAGAATACCATTTTTCTCGGTAACAACTCAATCATTCTCACTCAGATTTCACTGAGCGCATTTGGCATAGGCAAGAAAATACTGTGCAATTTTCAGTTGGTTAAGGATAATTGCTCCAGAAAAATTCGATGTTATATGCGGTCACGTACACACGCACTTTCTATACATTTCTCAAAAACATGTTTTCTCGACATTTTCCGTTTCAATACCAAAGGAATGCATAAATTTTTGTTTTTTTAATCATGGAATTAATTTAGTATTTTTGCGCAGGACATTATTGCAATGTGATTTGATAGATATTTTAGAAAATATCGGAAATAATGTGCTACGAGGGATTATTATTGAGATCGTTGATTCTACAGTTTCAGTTCATTATCATCGGGAAAAATTATTACTGAATGGAAAATACAATTGGGATTATTTTTTATTGAAACAGAAAAATTCACAAAAGACCCCCAATAAAATACAGCCGTATGAAATTTTATCAACAATTCGTGCACTAAGGGTAAAAAATGCCCTCACTGCTATATATTGACAGCCAGGCTTCCATTTTTTTTCACAGTGTACTTGTGTGAGAGAATCACTGCACTACATACGAGGTATAACTCTGCGTCACTGAGGGGCAGGAAGAAATTCTCTTGTATATGAAGGAACGATTTCATAGGATATACATCAGAGGTAAGAACGCATTTATTGCAGTCCAGAAGATTTCAACAGCAGAATAACGTAAGTGTTACATGCACAAACATCTGACCTTGAAATATGATCCACTGGATGAAAGTCATGTTTATGTGAGTCGTACATGAAAATCTCCTGAATTGCACGTGAAAAATGTACTCTCAGTACAGACTCTATGTCCAATTCGGAAAGAAATATGGTACGCACTTGAGCACATCATATGTGAGGCATTTCACGCTATCTCACTCACTTTTCGGGTCGTATTTTTTGATTGTGTTCATTTTCTGATATGGTGTTGAAATGGCTGATAGAAATCATTTCCGATGGGAAAAATAATTTTTTTTTCCCTAAAATTTACAACCATTTTGAGTTTAGAAAAAACGCTGTGGATGATCGTTTCTCCTCAATTTCAAATGCTTATATCTCATTAAATTTCAGTTATATAAAAGAATGAAAGCATACTTTCTTGTAGAGAACGAGCAAAAAATAAAATTGCCTTGAAATTTCTTCCAATGATCAAAACGCAATTTTTCTATTTTTTATCAACTATTCAAATAAGCAAATTGACGGTTATTATGGAATATATGCTCCTAAAAATCTGAAAAAATGTATGTTAAAGATTGATTTATTTCTGACTTTTTTGTAAATTTTCGCGATGCGCATTCGAACCGTTCACGAGAAATCCCTTTTTTTATACTCTCGCGCGATTCGAGGCCGCTACCGAAAGGCTATGCCACATAAGACGCGAATGTGTACGCAACGCAGGAAGCAATTTAACGCCCGTTTTTTGAATTTGAATCAAACAACTGACGATACAAATATTTTCAGCTAATGGACTCGAAAGATATTAAAAAATAAATACAATCGCAATTAATAAAAATGAAAGAAATAGAGTCATGATCTTTTCGTCAATTCGAAAGATTCTTCATGGTCATTGTCTGTCATCTCCAAGAAAAAATTTGTGTAAAAGCCATGGGAATCTTATTTTTGGTTAATAGGTCTAACCCGCTAACGACGACGATTTTTTATTCATAATATAGATATAGAATTCAAGAAATAATGAATTAAGTTGAATCCAACCATACATAAATAGTGATAATCTGTTGGAATCCATTCTTTTTCTTGCATCTTCAATCAACTTGGAATAAAATGAGATTTTGAAATTTTGACAGCTGTCATTTAAATTATATTCAAATTGAATGAATTCACGTGGTAACGCACAACACTGTGCTTACGCTGCGCCTGCGTCTTATGTGGCATAGCCTGAAGAACCATGCACATGCGCACGACGTTGCAGTTGCGAATCACGTGGTCACTGACTATCAACTTACGTGCCAGTATAATAGAAGAAGGTATTGGCAACCTTTGAGGTGCCGACACTCCCAGGATGCAAAGCGTAGGGGACAGCTCTTTAGACAGCCGTTCGATGTCGTTATTTTCGTTTTCTGATTTTCTCTACGAGCTACTTGAAAGCATGCTCTCCGCTATTTCAAGTTGCTTCAGATTTGTGTTCTTAGCTCGGAGTTAAATTATGACGAAACTTGAATAATGTCTTCTGAATAATATCTTCGAATTTTTCCCAGCCGAAGAATGTTTTCACGAAATCTTTTCGTAATCGCGACTCTCTCTCGACTCTTGTACAAAAACTGCCCGCGTGAGATTCGGCCAATCTCGGTACTCTTCGCAACACTACCATTATTATTATTATTTTGAGTCGGTCACTAACAGTCGGCCTTCCTGTAGTGACTCGTCCTCGAGTCGGAGTCGTAACCCAATCGATCTGGGACCCTTCTTCTTCGGTTGGATCTGCGTGGTCCATCATCTTGATTTTTGACTACTGGTGTTGGTTGAACTGGGTTAGCTGGTAACACTGGTTGCTGGACATGGTCCAGTTGTGCGTGATAAGTACTTTTATCGTCTTCTTGCTCATTGTGCTGATCCTTACTTTCTTCATCGTCATCCGGCATTTCCTCCTCATCTATTGGATCTGAATGAGGTCTCCATGGACGAATCATTGAGACTGGTGCAGTTGAGGCGTAACGACGACCTCGTTTATGATTGTTCAATTCAGCTACTCGATAGGTGTCATTTGGGAGTACTGCTGTGATCACCAATGGTCCTCGTTGTTTGACCTGCAGCTTGGTACTCTCACCCGTTGATTCAGGGTTCTTCTCTACAAATACAATCTCACCGACATCATACTTGATACCTTTCAGACGATTCTGGTCGTAGCGATTCTTCATTTTATTCTGCTCTCGTTCAATTACTTCTCGTACTTCTTCTTGGATCTTCTGAGGCAGCTGATACCTTCTCGTGCTCTCGTGGGTCAATAGCCTCACATTCCCTTCGTCATGACGAGCCGTACAATACTTCAAATGGACTTTTTCTTGTGGTTTTGTTCACCACCTCGCTCAAGTCGCGTTGAATCTTCTTCATGTGCTGGTCCCAATCTCTGCAGGTTTCATCATTGAGATGGTTCCGTATGGCAGTATTCAGGGTAGCATTCAGGCGTTCCGCTTGTCCATTGGCTTGCGGGTGTCGAGTTGAGTTCAACGTGTGCTTGATACCGCGTTGTTTACAGAACTCTTGGAATCGTTGTGACGTGTAACAAGTGCCTCTATCTGTAATTATCCGGTCTGGTGCTCCGAACATTAGCACAAAATCCTCCAACATTCTGACAACTGGTGTTACTTTCGTGTCTCGTACTGGCTTCAATATGCTAAATTTCGTTAGATTATCGACAATCACAATTACACACTTGTTACTTCGTGCCGACGAGACGTATGGTCCAATGTGGTCCATGTGGATTGTTGAGAATGGTCGAGTCCCTGGTGGAATTGGGTGTAATTCTCCTGCCTGACGTCCTGACTTAGCTTTTGTCATGATGCACTCAAGACATGACTTGATGTGGTGCCGGGCATATCGTCTCAATCCTGGAAAATAGTAAAATTCTGTAATTTTTGCAATCCTTCGATCTAGCGCTTGATGACTCTGAAGGTCATGAAACCGAACTAATAAACTCTTTCTCATTGTGGCGGGTATGACGAGTAATAATTTATCAGTGACGTTCTTGTATAATATCCCCGTTTGCAACACGTAACCTCTGACTTCGTTTCGTTCATACTGATTTCTTGATGATTCTGACTTTCGTAGTATCTCTGCTCTCTTCTTGCACAATTCATCACCGTACTGATTCATGAGTGTCTCGGTCTCAGAATCCATCACTGTAAATATACCGTACAGACGTTCTTCTGCTACGCTTTCATCTTCTGCCGGTTCCACTGGAGCTCTGCTCAAAGCGTCCACATGATTCATCTTTGCGCCAGGACGATGTTCAATATCATAATCGAATTCATTTAGTATTACGTGCCAACGTGCTAATTGAGCGTTCTTTGTTTTCGTCTCATTCAGGAAAGTCAGTGCTTGACAATCACTGATGATCTTAAACCTCACGTTGATCAACATTGGTCTGAGTCTTGATACTGCCCAGATTATTACCAACAACTCCAATTTAGAGGAGTGATAGGACTATTCCGGTACCGTGGTACGTCTACTGATGGCATAGACTAGACGTAACTGCTGATTCTCATATCGTTGCATCAACATCGCTCCAATGCCTCTGGCACTTGCGTCTGTGTGTAATTCCGTTTGATGTTCACTGGAGAAGGTTTTCAGTATTGGTCGTTGAGCCAGTGTCTGCTTCATTTTCTCGAATGCTCGTTGCTGCTCATCTGTCCATTGGAAATCAATGTTTTTACGTAAGAGTCTCGTGAGTGGTTCTGCTAACAAGGCGAAACCTGGAACAAACTTGCGAAAGAAACTTATAAGCCCGTGGAATCTTCTCACCTCGTGTTTATCAGTTGGTGTTGGGAACTGTGTAACTGCATCAATTTTCTTGGGTACTGGCTGAATGCCTCTGCTGCTAACTGTGTTGCCCAAGTACTCTACTTCTTCCACCATAAAATGACTTTTCTTCAGCGTAATCGTTAGTCCAGCTCGTTGGAGAGCTTGTAATACTTGTTCTAGTCGTTCCATTAACTGTCGTGGCTCTTTCCCTGGAATGAGGATGTCATCTAGATAGAACAAAGCTACCTTGTCCCTCAATTGACCGAGTGCATGTTGCATCACTTTACTGAAATAGAACGGTGCGTTCATCAGCCCGAACATCATCTTGGTAAACTCACCAGTTTCGTCTGGTGTGATAAAAGCGGTTTTCTCACGTGCTTCCTTCTGCACCGGTACCTGGAGATAGCCACGGGCCAAGTCCAACGTGATGAAAAGCTTGGCACCTTGTAACTGTCGCAGGTGTTCGTCCATGTCGGGTAATGGGAAGTGTATTCTCTCTGTTTGCTTGTTGTGTGATCTGAAGTCTACCACGAGTCGATCCCCTCCAGTCTTTTTCTTCACTAGTAGCACTGGACTTGCGTATGGTGATGATGTCTCAGTGACTATACCTTCATCTTTCCATTCTTTGACTATCTTTCTTATGGATTCTCGTTCTTTGTCACTGGCCTTGTATGGTCTTCGTATTACTGGCTTGCGACCTGGGATCTCCATGATGTCCATCTCAGCCAATGAAGTGTTGCCAATTTCTTTGATACCTTTCGCAATCGTACATCTGTAATTGTTCAGCATCTGCACTAATTCTTGAGTTATTTCTTCAGTTACGTTCTCACCAATATTCAAGTCTTTGATTGTCACTGGTTCTCTTGCATCTTGCTTTTTTTCTGGTTCCATTAATCTACCTCGTGCAATCACTTTGCCTGACTTTAGTTTCTGCGGCTCGTTGCTCCAATTCACAACTGGTAGCATTCGTTCTTCATTGTCATCACTCACACGAATAAAGGTGACTAGATTCGGTGGTATATTGATGTCTTCAGTGATTTGTTGTCTTGGTACAGCTGGTTCATTAATGATACCTGCATGACGTACGATCTCGTTGTATTCGAATTGCAACTTGTGACCAATCTTATGGTAATTCACTGTCTCATGATCCGTGAATGTACGTCCAATGATCGCTTCCACTGTCTGTGCTTCATCTGGCTCAACTCTGAGTACGACGTTCTCAACCATTACTTCATCAATTGTGACATTTTGAGTTAATGAGCCTGGTGATATGACCTTGAAGTGTTCTGGCCCGTAGCTCTGGATCTCTAATGGTTGATAAGTTATAATTAATTGATTATTCAATACTGTTGATATCTTTATTGTGCAAATAGCACTACCTGGATCTACCATACCTGTGATCTCATTCTCATTCAGCTTAACTGGTTTTAAGTATTTCTGAATGGTCTTTTCAGTCGTGGTACTTACGTAATTCACGTGCGGTCTTTCATTATTTCTGTTACAATCACCTGTGTGCGTTTCTTTACACTTCTTGCAGTGTCTTGGCATCGGTGGTACTGGACAATCCTTTGAGACGTGCCCATACGTGTTACAGTTGTAACATTTTGGCTGTCCAGCCTCGTTGTATCGTGGTAAATTTCTCGTTGGGTCGGGAACGTTTGACTTCGGTGACGTGGCTTGACTCGTATCGTTGCTCGTCTTGGTGTTTCTGCTACCTGATGCTGACGTTTGGTTCGTTTTTGGTTTCGTTGTTGAGGTCTTCTCACGTTCCGTCTTCACTCGTTGTATGCACTGACTTCTGAAAGTTTCATCTGCCATCATACTGTAATATAAATGAACCAGGTCCCGATGATCACGAGCTGCCATCGCACTACTCAAATCTCTAGACCATATTCCGATCAGGATCTGCTCTTTGGTATCTGCAAAGTTTAATTTCAGTTTATCACATATTTTTGCTTTATCATAGAAATAATTTGTTAAGTCCTCGTCCTTTCCCTGAACACGATTCTTCATCTTCTCCCATAATACTGGAGTAGTTTCAGTCGTACAAAATGTCTCTTTAAATTTTGTCTCAAACTCCTGGAAGGGGGTCAAGTTCCGTGAGTTCAACCTGAACCAATTCTTTGCTCCGTCAATTTATGTGACTGCTGGCAAAATTCTCAAATTCTTCTTCGTCTATTCCTCCCGTATATCGATGAAATTGTCACTTTTTTTTCACGTACAGTTGGCAGTAAGCTTCCGAGTAGAACTTTCAATCCCTAATTTGATAACTACCAGTTTAATTAACATGAATTACGTTAACTTACGTTAGCATCCACATAAAATATTTCTCTAATCGTCGTATCGGGATGAAAACGATCTTATTTTATGAGAAAAAATATATACTTTATTATGAGGGAATAAAAACTATTTTTTACAAACGAGGAGAATTGACATTTCTGATTTTTTCTAAAAAAGTTATTTTTTTCCATAACAGCAAGAAACACTTGACCAATAAATTGGGAATCTAGAGAGTTTATTCCCTTCATTGTAACAAATTTTTTGAGTACAAATTAGTGTGAATCAACCCAGTAGTTTTGGAAAAATAGGCCTTAAAAAAAAATTTTTTTTGTGAATAGTCAGAAACGACTGGACCGATTTTGCCTAGATTCAATACCAAACTGTACATTCATAGATATGCAAACCGAAGGAATTTGAAGTCTCTAGCTCAAATATTTGTCGAGTTCGGGCCTCTAAACTCTGAACTGAAAATCACTAAAATTGATACAATTTCAAAAACGAAAAATCGGAGAAAAATTTACCCGAATGAAAAATGGGGGGGGGGGGGGAGGGGGGGGGGCTACGAATTGATTTTTCACCAAGAAAAGAAAAAAAAATGCTTCTTTGCAAAGTCTATGTTTCTCGGAAACTATTCAACCGATTCCGTTAAAATTTCGCTGACAACATTTTGCACACAGAGGAAAAATACTGTAAAATTTTTAGAGCGCTAAGTATAGCCGTTCCAGAGAAAATGAACACATACAGACATGATTTTAAAAATATGATTTTTCGACGTTTTGGATCATTTGGAGTCATATTCCGATGAAAATTCGATATCGAAAAATCTGACGTTTACAATACTTTCATTCGGAAGCAAAAAAATTAGAATAAACCGGGCGTATTCTCCATTAATTCTCGAAATAATTGCAGAAATCTCATATCCTTCAACTGCCAATATGCTCACCGGACAATTAAATATGCAGCAACCTTACAGGATTTGTCATTCAAAAAATCAGAAATTTCAATTTTTCTCCATTCTTTCCTGAGAACGCATATAGTTTTCATTTTATCATGATAAAGTACAGACTTTTTCGCATGAAATAAGATCATTTCCATCCCGATATGACGATTAGAAAATTATTTCATTAGTATATTAGACAACGAGTGCCGGAAGCGCCGTATTGGGTACGGCGCCCCGCACGAGTTGTCTATACAATTTTATATTACTCACATGCGGTGTGAAATGACGCTTGACCTTACTCGTTAGAGGTTAGTAAGTGTAGTATTTTGTCCACGTGGGTCATGAATTGGAAATAAATCGTCGCCTTGTGATGTTAGAAATCAAATTGTGATAATATGTGATGAATATTCACATAATTTGTCATTATCTTCGTACGAAAAAAAGGATTTCAACTGTTCGTTATGCGGAAATATTTCCAATAACTATTTTTAAAATGAACCGAAACATCCGCAATTTTATATTCTTTGAAAACTTCTTTTTTTCCGAATAATGATTTTTCGGAATTGATGATTATTTTCGAATTCAATGAGCCTAAGATCTTGGGGTTGATTGTGATGATCCATTCTAACGCTAAACTTTCGAAATAATTTTTAAATTTCAGAAATTTGGAAACAAAGAGGTTAGAAAGGTATTGATGTTCTCGATCCTTTCCAAATATCGACATCCCGTCAGATAGAAAAACGTAGATAAAATGAAAAATGAATTGTTGAGAAGAAAGCATCTGTCAGGAAATAATAGATGAACAAACGACACCTCCCACATGATGTATATATTTATCTATGTTTACTTGGTTTTTAAGCCTGAACAAAATCGCAATGCGGAAATTTTATTCGATATTATCGCATTGGAGAATAGAACTACCCGAAGGACAAAAATGAATTGCGTTCCCGAGAACGGGTAGTAGATGCTTATTAACTTATCCAATTGACAATCAAAAATATTCAAAAAGAGAATGTCGAAATTGTTCATATCTCAAACTATTTTGTTTGTGCCTACTCTGCGCATATTCTATTTCACATTATTGTATTTCCAAATCGAAGGTGTGAATTTATTTCCAACTCGTGAGACACATGTATTCTTTCCTGTGATTATTTCTAGAGTTTTTAGAATGTGGTTTCGAAAAAAAATATCAGGAGTCTTTTCCACGTGGATCACGAATTTGAAATGAAATGCAAAATAAAATTTTAATTGTTTATTAGTGTTGTAGAAAAGAAAAATTTTTACTGCTCAAATGATCTCGATCCACCCGAGCTATTTTTTTAATTTCACATTTTTGCAAAATGTTTCAGAAACTAAGCAAAATAGAGCGATTCTATCCTATTCCTGTCCTGTAGAGGATTTCAAGAGCTACAAAGAAAAATGATGGCAACATGATCTTATCTCGCTTATTTTTCGAGATATTCTCAAAAAATAGTTGACTTAAAAAATTTCATACTTCTATTCTCACCAGAAAACGTCTGTTCAAACAATTCCCATCAATATATCATTAAGAATGATAATTAATAGGAAATTATTATGAAGTCATAGTGCGAGATAGTGTTTTTCAGTGATATGATTCCCACAGCTCCCCTACTGTTCCACCCAACTAATTGTACTTTTTTCGTTTCTATTAAAAAATTTATTTTTACGCCGGCAACTAAATTCGAACATGACTTCCTTGCATCAATACCGCGGTTTCTCTATAAACAAATAATCTGACGGATTTCACAATTACATTCTATACTTTCTTATACTATCACCGCTGCCACACATCGCATCACGTCATTTTTTATTGCTTACAACATTAACCATTATTTTACATCTTGAAACTCTAACATCTTAGAATGCATTAAATTTTCCCTGGGGACTCTCATACATGCATTATCGACAATTCCTTATTTCAGACGCCATTGTGTCTCAAAATGAGATCCCTTTTGGGGTCTCAAAAGTGCCTACAAAATGAGACATTTTGAGACCCCTGGATTTGCAGTGAAGGAGTTAACGCCTGCTTGTTTTCAATGAACAAAGGTGTATTATGAACGTAAAATATGCAAAGTATTGATTCGAGAAAAAAATATTGATTATCAACTATTTCAGTATGTTAAAATTAATTATTAAGAAAGTAAGAAGTATTCAAAGGTGCTCCTCTCTCCCCTAGGGTTTGTAAATTTTACCATTTTGCGTGCCTCAAATGATTTTTCGTCAATTTGATTTGCATTTTTTACTGAAGTTTTCTCAGATAAAGTATGTGTACGTTATTAAAATTTAATCATAGAAAAATTAGTTTTTCTTGTGCTACAAAGATTCTACAGGATTCCTATACAGAATTACATTTTTATTATATTTTCCCTATAATTTCAATCGTTTTTGCTTCCGAATGGAAGCATTGTGAACGCGATTTTTTTCGATCTCGAGATTTCATCGGAATATGACTCAGAATGTTCCAAAACGTCGAGAAATGACATTTTTAAAAAATGTCTGTATGTATGTGTGTGTGTGTGTGTGTGTGTTTGTGTGACAGATATCAGCTCATTGCTCCGGAACGGTAATACTTGGTGACCTGAAAATTTAACAGTACTTTCTCTCCCCATGCAAATTGCTCTCCGTGAAATTTGAGCGAAATCGGTTGAGTACTTTTCGAGAAAAATCAAATTTTCGAAAAATCGTTTTTTGGATTTTTCTCCGCGAAAAATTGATTCACAGCCCCCACTCTCAGCGATGAAATTCATCTCATTTGAACACACAATTTTCACTCGGGGTAAATTTTGCTGCGATTTTTCGTTTGCGGATAATTTCAATTACAGTGTTTTTTATCCTGAATTTTGTATACACGATAGCTCAAAAACTATTTGAGTTAGAGACTCCAAATTTCGTGGGTTTGTGCATCTAATGAACGAAAAGTTTGGTATTGAAATTCGGCGAAATCGGTCAAGTAGTTTCTGAGATATTGCACGAAAACCATTTTATGAAAAGAGGTTATATCTCGAAAACTACTGGAGCGATTTCACCCAAGTTCAGCTTAAAAGATTCATCTCAATGAGCCCCACAACTGGTGAGAATTTCAGATTTTTCAGAGGCAGTCTCTTGTAAGAGCTTTCGATAACTTAGTTTTTTCAAAAATCACGGTTTTTCTTAGCTTTCTCCCTAGGAACACTTCTATTTTTTATTTCACCATTCGAAAGTAGACAATTTTTTCTACCAAATGAGTACATTTTCTTCTGACGACAATCGGAAAGAATAGGAATCCTATTTGGAACCTGAACTTCAATTTTTAAGTTTTATTGTAGGATCTCAGTTTTCATCTAATATTGAAAATTTATGTATCATATGACATTATTGCAATTGAATCGATTATTGTGAGCTAGGACTGCAGGTCCTAAGATTGAATCCTGAACAGATCGATACGGTCTGGAACAATATTCGTAGGAATGATTAAGTGCGAATTTGTCGTAAAAATGATGTTATTTGTTTGAGCAATGGAATACATGAATAGCGATTTGATGCAAAATTGATGAAATTCCATTCGGAAGCATTTTGCCAATCGAATTGGCAACATATTAAATGTCGCACAAGGAGTGGGGCTTGCCAGTAACGCACAAAGAGTAGCACTTCTGCTTGTTTCCTCTCCGTGTATAAAGCTCCAATATCTCGAGGAGGAGAAAGAAAAACATGCATAGCATTTATTCTTATAAAGACGTTCTTGAATGCAGTATAGCTCCGAGTACTTAGTGCTGAAGAAAGACCACAAATCCGAAATCCAGAAGGGAATAATGAAAAAGCCAACACAAAAATTCAAAGAAACGTACTTGCCTGTGCGATTAGTAATTGAGCCATATAATTCATATATCAGCACAACCAATCACATCTTTTCTTTTCGTTTTGGCCTTGAATTCATTAAAAAAAAATTCTGGATTTCGGATTTGCATTTCTTCTCCAGCATTGAGTACTTGGGGCTACACTCCATTTCAAAACTTCTTGAAGTTATTTCGATTAAACTCTGCAACGTGTGCTTGGTAAGTTTTTTTTATCATTCCCATTCAAATTAAAACATGTTTTAAATGAACGGACTTAGGGGAAAATTTCAAGAGAGTTCTTCTGTACAGGATTCCACAGGAGTATCACAGGAAAGGTCTCTTGACAAATCTTTCTAATACTCATCATTTCATTAAAAAAAAGAGATTTCATGATGGCTGCACCGTGACTGTAACGCAACAAAAACGCCGCGCGTCAACGAATTCGCTCCAACTGTCAAAAAAATGCATAACCTTACTGGTACTTTAAGGGGTTACATACGTCCACGATTTTCACAAAATCGATTTTTTTTACAGACCATTATTCTTTATACTTTTAGGCGTATTTCCGTGAAAATCGATTGTAAAAGTTCCTCATAGATCGGAAGTTATTATAGAAAACATGACTGCCCGACGACAGCCTGATGCACGCAGATAGCTGAGGCAGCTGAAACTTCACATGCGTTTTTCCCCTTGTTTGAGGCATCTGAAATTTCACATGCGTTTTTCTCGAAACTATTTTAGAGAGAAAAATTATTTCTTGGAATTTATTTTTAGAAAAATTCAAAGAAATAATTTTAGAGAGAAAAATTATTTCTTGGAATTTATTTTTAGAAAAATTCTAAGAAATAATTTTAGAGAGAAAAATTATATCTTGTAATTTATTTTTAGGAAAATTCTAAGAAATAATTTTGGAGAGAAAAATTATTTTTTGGAATTTATTTTTAGAAAAATTCTAAGAAATAATTTTAGAGAGAAAAATTATTTCTTGAATTTTTTTTTAGAGTGGGACGTCCGCTAATCCTCGATATTGTCCCCTTATCAGCAGCCAAGATGGCCGCCCAAAAAGATAGCCAGTTTTGGACAATGCATCACCTGGAGAAGGAGCAATCACGTGATCAGATAATTTAACCTATATAAGGCGCTCCGTTTTTTGGAAATAGCACCTTCAGTAACATGTAATCAGTTGGCAACGTTACTCTCCCCGAGTCTACATCTCTCAACGAACTAATATTCAATTGAGAACATTACTCTGTTTAAAATTCAAATGAAACACTTTTGAGGAAAATTTAAATCTTAATCAAATCAAAGTATCTTTGAGATAAAATATATCGAGCCAACCAGCTTCAAGCCAACTCCAAACGTCTGATTCATCCATCGAGGTCCAGCATCCAGCATCAGGCCTATTGCGCAACCAAAGAGTCATCTAGATCACCAGCAATATTCGCTAGAATTCCAACAGCTCAACTTCGATTATCAACTGTTGTTAGTTTCTGTCAATTCCAACTGTGAGTTCAATTTCTCGCTGAAGCGATTACAATTTTCTTCTATCGTATTGACTCAAATCAGATGTTTGATTTATTCTCAAATAAATTGAATGGTGTCGTATGGAAATATATATATATTGTAACGTACCACTTTTGGCCGTTTGAACGAGAAGAGTGGATGGGTCTTTGTCCACGAACCAGAGAGACTTATTCTAGAATATTGAATGATGTAGTCGATACAGTTAGATTTTATGCTCTAAAGAATCATATTTATTCAAATATTTACAAACGTTTATAAGAGGAGCATTTATCCTCCGGTACAGAAAATAATCTTTTTTCTAGGAATTTTATCTTAATTTTTCATTTTTATGAATGATTAACCTTCTTCTTTAACGCTTTTCGTAGTAAAGTCATTAATAAATTAGAGCCTTATGGCGATGTCCTCTGGGTCCTGATCCGGGTCTTCTTCCGCGTGTTGGTCGTCTTCGCCCTGGGACCTGGAGCGTCCACTTACGACTACGTCTGGGAGCACTCTCAGAGTCCCTCTTATAAAGAATATTTTACAGAGTATTTAAAGAAAAAATATATTTTATTAGCTTAGAATAAACGCTCGGGCTTGTCACCGTCGCGTGTTGAGTCTTTCACTGCTCGCCGTAGACTGATGATTCTCTGCGCTGGGGCTTCTTTCATACTCGTTCTCGCTGGTGGCTCCGCTCCCCCACTCTTGGGTTTCCCCTTCCTTCGGGCCGCTCGTCCTCTTTGCGGGGAGTAGGGTTACGGATCTGAAAGATCCGCCTTTTGCCCCATTACAATATATATGTTTTAAGCATTTAATTCTGGGTAAATGATTTTATTCAGTGTTTTACCACGGCGAACCGATCCCTAAAGTTTAATCTTGGGTACAACTGCAACCGTGTTTAATAGGAATAATCGCAGATTTTCTTCACCGAAAAATCATTTAAATTCACGTATTTTTCGGGTTGTAACCATAACACTTGGATGTTGTTCATCCGAAAATGCCAGAAATTGAACTTGAATTTATCTTCCATGAGGCCAAATTACAAAAATATCATCTACGTATCTGAACCAGATAGATGCTTTCAATTTTATTAAAACCCTTGGCTTCCAGATGGATGCCACGTTGAGTGTCAGCGTTGCACCGTAGTTTCACAAACGTTGCAGTTTGCATCTTCTCCTTCTTCTTACTCCTTGTTGCCTATATCCCCTAGAGGGGCAAGTGCCATAAAAATCTTCCTAGCTTCTAGTAGCTTGTATGGTTATGCCTCCTAGTGGAGGACTACCTCTTCAATCTTCTTCTTTTTTCTTCATTATTGCAGCTCCATCTATCAGTTTTCTTCTTTTTTCTCCTAATTCAAACATATACACTAAACTACACAGATGAAACATGATTTTATAATCAAATGAAACGACTCACAATTCTAAACCTCATCTCAATAATTAATTTTTCCATCTTCTTTTATATTTTAACTTCATTTTCCATCAAGAACTTGTCTATTATTCTAATGGCTTCAATATTATCCGTTACGTAAACAACCTGAATATCTTCATTTGGTAAAATATTCTTTTTTCTCAACTCGGCTGTCATTTTTTCCCTATTTTTCTTATATAAAGTACAATCCCAAAGGACATGATTCAAATCCATAATTAAAGCTCCACAAGGGCAGCTTGCTTCCATAATTATGTTTTTCTTAAACAAATGACTACTTAAAAAGGTATGACCCGATTTTATTCTATTAATTCTTGTTATGATATATGTCTTCGCTATTTTTTTTCTTTAAACCATTGAGCATTATAAACAAATTCTTTCATATTCTGGAAGTATTTTACTCCTCTCTTTTTTCCTTCGAGGAACAAAGTTTGGTTTGAATCAGAAATCCATTCCGTTTTTAAATTTGCCATCATTGGCGAGAATATATTTGTCTCCCCCAATTCTCTCCTTCATCTCGAGCCAATTTAGCCTTTTCATCCTCTCTCTTGTTCACTCCTATTCCTTCATGAACCGGAGTATAAATTATCTTTATTCTTATATTTTCTTTTTCAATTCTAATATTTTGGTTCTTATCTCGAAAACCTCTGGGTAAGCCTTTGGACTCAATGTTTCCGAATTCAATTGTCTGATGAAGCTCAAAGAATCAGTACGAACAACATTCAGGTTATATGCTTCCGTCTCTATCATTTCCAGGACCCTCACCAACGCAACAGCCTCCGCAAAATAACTTGAACAATAGGTTATTATACATACTCGGCAATTTAATCATTGACACTCTCTCGTCCTCCCTATCTACCGTGGCCACTCCAGTTTTCCCTTCTCATCTGTCATGGGGTACAGACCCTATATTTTATATTCTTTTATTCGGAATTCAAAAAAATTTCCAATTTATTTATTACATCATTATCATACTTCAAGCTCAATCCCGTAATCTCGTCTGTATCCACCTTGGACCACTAAGTTTCAAACGGAAAAAGAAAACTATGGTAAGAATCAAACTGAACCACGTTTGCTAATATATTCTTCCCAAGCTTCCACCTCCTATTTCTGTAAAGCGAATGGTAATTTCTTCTTTTTTTATTCGGATGTTTTGTTTGTAATTTCTCCATCAATTTGAATTCAGGAATGATCATATTTCTTTTATTGCTTATCGTTTTCATTATGAATTTCCCCGATAGATATCTTCTCCGAGACTCCAATATCAGTTCCGTGGCTAGATGAAGGAGAATATTCGTTGGAGACTCCAACTTGGAGTTGTACTAATACAGCCCAACGAAATTCTCAAAGCTGGATATTGAATCCGGTCAATTTTCAATTTATTGTCTTTTGTCGTATCTTCGTAAAATAATGAGCCCCAATCTAATCTGGATCTAACTAATCCCTTGTATATCATTAATAACGTGCCGGTTGAGCCCCTCAAGAAATGCCAGAGACTGACTTCATAACCTGTATCATTTTCCCCGCACTTTCTCTTGTATACATAATGTGTTTTTTCCACGATAATTAATTTATTAATATTAATTAATTTATTGTCCAAATAGACTTCCAGAAATTTTACTTCTTTTGAGGATTTAATCCTTCTTCCATTCATTTCTATCTCAAAATCTCTATTACTCTCATCATTACTATTAGAAAAAACCATAACTGACGATTTATACCCCGAAATGTTCAATCCTATTTCCCTCAACCAATCATCTACTCTTGTCAACGTTTCAGTCATATCATCCTTCGCCCCCTCAAAAGAATCCGAAGAACAATAGAACATGGAATCGTCCGCAAATGAGCCAAATCTAGAATTCATCGGTAATTTATTTATCACATCTGACCCATCAATGTTGAACAAAATAGGACTGATTATCGAACCCTGAGCCAATCTCTTCGATGAGACTCTCTTGTCAATGACTGAGTTTTGAAACAGAAAAAATAACTCCTTTTTGGACATAATATGCACTATGAGATTAATTGCTTTATTCGTGATTCCTATATCTACTAACTCATTCATTAAAACTTGAATTATAACATTATCATATGCTGCCTCTATATCCAAAAAAGCCGACATGAGAGTTTTATTTTTAATTAAATGAATATTGACATCAGTCACAAATACAGCCAAACTATCGTCGCAAGATCTTGCCCTCCTAAAACCAAAAAATGGATTTGGAAATGAGAATTTATTTTTTAGAAGCCACTGCACTCTATCATTAATAATCCTTTCCAATATTTTCTGAATACATGACGCCAATGCAATCGGCCTATACTTTCTATTATTTGGTTTTGGGATTAAACATACAAATTGTTTTTTCCATGATGGCGGAACAATTCCCGTATTTAAAATAATATTATAAATTTTTGTTAACTTGTCTATTGCTTCTCTCAGCAGATTTTATTATTGTATAAGATATCATGTCTTCACCTGGGGATGAATTTTCTTTTGTTTTTGGTTTTAGGGGTTTTGCCCCCCTAGAATGATCCCCCGGAGAAAATCTCCCGGAAAAAAGCCCCTTTCGAATACGCCCCCTTAAAAACATTTCCCGGAAAAAACCCCTTATAATGTGCCCCCTGAAAAAATCTCCAAGAAGAAATCCCCCTCCCTAAATCTCCACAGAAAAAGTCTCCAAGAGTCTGTGACGGTTTTTACCGTCACAGAATCAGTAAAATTCAGAATAATTAATAAATTTGATCAAAATCACGGTATTGGTCGCGATTCGCGGTACCCGGTGAGGATATGGCTCACCTAGAGTCAATGCAGCACATGTCCAGAGTGAGGTCAACCATGTTTTGTGATCTCACTGATGAGTTTTGTTTATTTTTGTTTAAAATTAACTCCAAAACGGAGGAAAAGGTCGAGAGTTAGGACTGGAGAGGAATTCCCCAGTCCTAAAGATGAATTATTAGCACCAAGGGCAATCAGGAGGAACTTGGGACGGAAGCAGCATCCACTCATTTGGTCCAACATCAGGCAACAAGGAGGAATGTTGGCCAACAGCAAGGGAAGTTAGAGATCATCGGGGACAACGCCGAAGACAGGGATTTTTCCGGGGAAATTTTTTTTCAGGAAATTTATAAAAACGAGATTTTTACCGGGAAATTTTCTCCGGGGAGAAAGACTCTGGCCACCGATTGATGGTATAGGCACATTAGGGGCAATCTTGTTAATTGTTTCTTTTATTTTCGGATCGTCCGGAGAGTTATTTTGTCGAATTTTGTTTGTTAATTTTCTGCTCTTAAAAGATTTAATATATTTCCAAATTTGATCGATTCCCATTTCCGAATTAAGGCTACTACAAAAATTTTTCCATGCTTTTTCTAAATCCTCAATTTTCTCTACTGAAAAATTATTCAAAACATCTCTTGTTTTACTGGAACGCATTTTAACTTGATCCTTACATTCTTTGGTCCACCAAACAACTGGAGGGGGAGATCTTGCTTTGAACTCATTATTCAATTCCTTCCCACCAGCAGGTACTAAGCTACTAGTAATTAATTGAATCAGTTCATCATATACATTTAAAAAATTTCTATCATCAATTTCCGTTTCCCGACTTTTCAAATCTTTTACTAATTCTTCTTGAAATTTATTCCATTCTACTTTTGTGACTCATATCCTAAGTTTATCAATCGTTTGTTTGAATTCTTCTAAACTAGGTATGATATTGAGTGGAAAATGATCGCTGCACTGAGAGAAAAGTCACCGGGGTACCGAAAGAAGAAATTCTTGGTTCAAGAAAAGTCAAATGTCAGTTGTGAGCTTTGGTCTCACAATAAAAAGGGAATTATAGGGAATTTCGGGAGTGGGGGTAAATAACTAGAAACACGGTGAAATAAAGTTATACTGCTACTTTTATTCAATCTTCCATCTTTTCACCTCGTCTTAGTCCATAAATACTCATTATTATTTGGGAGGATTGTCTCAGGGGAATCGTAATCATCAAAAGAAAGGGGTTTTCTAATCTTCGGTAATAATGACCTCTGTGACCGTCAGTTGACAGTCACGGTAAAATTACCCAGGGTAAAATGACTGGTTCAGTTGCCACGGTGAAAACGACCAGCAATATGGCCAGTGCTCGAGCACGTGGCTGGCACCAACTTTGGGGTTAATTATCACGGGGCCTCAGGGGGAATAATCTCTTCTCTATGACCGACTAATTACAGGGAACTCGAAGGGAATCAGGGGAATCTCTTTCTCTCGTTGTCAACACTCGCGGGATATTTGCGGAAAACTCACTATATTCACAGGGTTGGGGGGACAACAATCACTCTACCTCAATTCTCTCCTCAGGGCTCTGTCCTTCACTCTTCTTCAGGGAATACCATGGAAAAACTACTCTTCACTCTCCTTTTACACCTTTTCCTCTATCTTACACAACTCTTCACTCTCTGAACTTCAATTAACCTGGAAAATACACTCTCTTTAGGGCTCAAGCACAATGATAAAACCGTTCGGTTAAAACCTACAAGTGACGTCATCGGTAGGATCATGAGACCGGACTGAACAGGGACTGTGGACTTGAACTGCGTCAATGGCGAATATTTACCGTGGAATACAAGTGAAACATTGTGTGCAAAATAAATCTAAATACTGCGAAGTGATTGGAAATCATGGAAAATTGAAAATTGTGAAAAATTGTTTGTATGCGTAAGGAATTGTTTCCTAATTCGAATTTCAACAGCTGAAAGCAGAGGGCGCGAGCATCGATTTCATTTCCATTTCGTTCCTACATATGACGTCATTTGTAGGTTTTAACCGAACCGTTTTATCATTGTGCTTGAGCCCTTACACGTGGTCGTTCTCTCTCTACTCTAGTCCCAACGCCATGTCATATTCTGCCGGTCTGCCTCAATATGGCCGCCCCTCCGTGGAGCCTCTCTCGGGCCCCGTCCGATGGCGCGTCGAGTATCTCTCGATTCTCTCGAAATACCGCGTTACACAGTAAATATTATGAAAGGTTTCATGAAATGAGTAATTTCTTGTTCCAAGAATTTCGAAATTTGAGTGAGATACTCAGATGAATTTGACTGGAGTATTTTATTAACAAGGGGAAGATGAAGTTGACTGATTAAGGTAAGTGTTGACTTCACTGCAAATCCAGAGGTCTCATCCTGAGACACAATGGCGGCCGAGCTGGGGAATTTTGTCGATAATGCAGGGATAGAATTCCTCAGTTATGTAGGATAACGCTCAATGTTGATAATATAGAGAATTATAGAATTGAATTCTGAACTCCACGTAATTATTTGTTGATATTCATAAAAAAATTTGAGACACAATCTTGTGGCGTTCGCTAGAAAATTATGTTACCTTTTTCTCCATTCTCCTTGCCATCCAGAGAATCCTCCTATACATTATCTGAAATACACTGAGGAAAAAAAAGTGGTAAAAAATATTAAATATTAGTTTTTCCATTGGTCAACTAATAATTAGAAAAATTGTTGGATTTACTGAATTTTGCTCATTCAAACAAATCAATTTTCTAAATTTATTTAATTATTTCAGGATTTGAAATCAATTTGTTCGTACGATGACAATCAATGTCATCGTACGAAATCAATTCTATTGAGAATGCTACGATCCTCCCAAGCATCATTTATAATAAAGCAATTGAATAGAAAAAAAACAATAGTCTGAGTTTCTGATACAACTAATTCTGTCTCTTTTTTTGCTGAAAATTCTTTGACTGAAAATCCCTGGCTTGTTTAATTTGAAGTTCTCAATAAAAAACGAAAAAAGAATGGAGAGAAAACTTATGCCGAGAAATTTCTATAGAAAAACTTTCAACAGAATAAGTTACATAGAAAAATTGAAACCTATGGGTTTTTCAAATATTTCAAATATTTGTGCCATTGGTCCTTGAAAAATATTTTTTCGAAATAGTTAAAGAAGTTATTGAATTTCGTTTATTCAAACAGTTCATTTGTTTGGATGAACGAAATTTAATAAATTTAGAAAATTAATTTGTTTAAATGAGCAAAATTCAGTGAATCCAACAATTTTTCTATTTATTAGTTGACCAATGGAAAAACTAATATTTGATGTTTCTTACCACTTTTTTTTCTCAGCGTATTCCAGATAATGTATAGAAGGATTTTCTGGATGGAAAGAAGAATGGAGAAAAAGGTAACATAATTTTCTAGCGAACGCCACAAGATTTTGTCTCGAATTTTTTGATGAATATTAACAAATAATTACGCAGAGTTCAGAATTCAATTCTATAATTCTTTATATAATTAACATTGAGCGTTATCCTACATAACTGGGGAATTCTATCTCTGCATTATCGACAAAATTCCCCAGCTCGGCCGCCATTGTGTCTCAGAATGAGACCCCTTGGGGTCTCATAATGAGACCCCTTTGGGGTCTCAAAAGTGTCTACAAAATGAGACCCTTGGGGTCTCAAAATGAGACCCCTGGATTTGCAGTGTTATACGCGGACAGAAGGCAGATCGTCGCAAAAGCGGTGGGCAACTGGCGGATCCTTGGCAGCTTCGCAATTTGAGAGGAAAATGGCAGGCAGCCTAACAGAATGGCAAGCAGCCTAACAAGGCAGGTTCTTGGCAGCATATACAAGCGGGCAAATGGCATCGCAAGAACGGGCTGTATGAAAGGCAGTCTCTTGGCAGCTCAAGCACAATTTTTCGATGAGGGCATCGGTGAGCTGCTTTGAGCCGCCAGAAAACCGCCTTCCATACAGCCTGCGCTTGTGATGCCACTTGCCCGCTTGTGGATGGTGCCATGAATCTGCCTTGCTGCAGTTGTGAAGCTGCCCTTCTTCAAATCTGCCACTAGACTGGCTGTAATCTGCTTGGTATTTTCTTTGTGATACTGCGCATCTCTTATCCGGAGACGGGGACTTGGAATATTTTTTCACTCATCAATTGGTTTTATAGTAAAAAACAGTATAAGTCCGGCAGTCTTACATCGTTCTTACATCTTTTTCACCCTAACTCCTCATTACGACGTTCATCGGAGGTTTTGTTATAAATTGGAACTTTCTCATTTTTACGCCGATCGTTTGTATCTAGTCAATTTTTCTCAAAATAATTGATCGATAGGAGCAAAAATTCAATGCTGCTATGACTACGTTGACGGAATATTTTTTAATTCATTTTTTCCAACCAGCAAAATAACTGATTCGAATATTTTTTTTAATGGTATATTATTCAATATCACTTCAATTACTTGTCTTTCATTATATTTTTTTTATAGTCTTCGATTTCCAATAATTAACGAACATGTAGTGGACTGTCTTCTCATTGTAAATAGACGAACAATCTCCTTTCTGGAATAGTTCACGTGTATTTATTATACATTCAATCATTCGGAGGAATTGCCATGAAAAAATGGGCAGTTATAAACCAGAATGAGAATAAACACTCTCAAGTGTTTCAGAATAGCCGCGTGGACTAAGTGGACATCTCCAGAACGAAGAACAATCAGAGCAGCCTAGGTTCGAGCCCCGGTTCCGTCATAAAATTAAAGTTAATATTTCGGGAACGGCGCTACCGATTCGCTTTTTTTTAATACTGGCGGGATCTGCGTCAAAAACTGAACATAATAGATGTAATTCCCGAATTTTCTGCAGTATATTAAAGCCATTGATAAGCAAAATTAAATAACCAATTAAATATAGCATTATGAAGATGGCAGTACTCCACTCCCATGAACGGCCAATCGTGGAGTGGGGAAACCAAAATCGGCCTCAGAGGGTTAAGATAACATTGAAAAAATCAGATATTAACTGTTAATTAACTGGTGTCGAAGATACTCCCTTGCAATTTCTAAAATGCTTCCATTTTCTGTAGAGCATACATTCTGATGCTACGAGGACTGTCAATAACAATTCAGAAGGATCATTGATTGACACTTTCATCTTCACTGGAGGTGACCTAGTGTATGAGTGCTTTTTTAGTTGCATATCCCGAAGAAAAATGTTTAAACTACAGTTATACATTTTGCTCACCATCTATATGCAGAATTCATCTTGTGTTCTCAACCGTTTATATGGAATAGGTAACGCGAAATTATGAATGAATCATTAGATAAGACGAGTTCAAAAATATACTACCAATTATTTCTGCAATGTATTCCAAATTTCAGGCAAAAATCTACGGGAATTATATGTCATGGTGAATCAAATAAATTGGGAAAAGGAGCACAATGTCACCGAAGTGTATGATCTCTTCACTCATCATGCTCTGATGATTTCAAGTATAAAATCGCACATGATTATAATTGATCGAGGATTGAGTGAGGCAGAAGAATTCCTGAATCCTAGAATCCTTAGTCAATCATTGAGATTACTATCATCCGACATAAGCCTACATAAGGATATTGATACGATTGAACAAAACGTTCAAACTCTTAATGATAATTATACAGAATTCCATAAACATATGGATCCCTCCCTTTCTCATACTGTGGCGGAATTGGGAGAATTGACATGGAATTATGTTATTAGAGTTGAGGAAACAATTGAAGGCATACGGAACATTATAATTGATGAACATGAATTTCCCGGAAATAGGACTCTATTATCTGGCATTTCTATGGACGCACTGGTGAGAATAATTTTTAAAAGATCACTGTTTTTCTTCCTGCAGTATAAAAAAAGAAATATGATTTTCTTATAGAGACGATATGAGGTGATCTGCGATAATACACAATCGATTTCGCATACACTACTTCAATTATTCCAAATGATAATGATAGCTGAAATAAGAGCTAATGCCATGTTACTTACCGCAAATACATTTCGATATAGCCACAATGCAGGTAGATTTTCAATGAAACTTGTGAAAACATATTTTAATTCTAATAGTTATTGTTCGATGTTTACTACTATTTCATATATAAGGCATTCCACGCTATTTCGATCACTTTTTAAACTTTTCCTCTCGATTCTATTCATTTTTGGAGATGTTGTTGAAATGGCTTAGAGGAGTCATGCCTATGGAAACAAAAAAAAAATTCCAAAATTTATGACCATTTGAAATTTCGAAAAAATGGTGAAAATGCCTATCCCACTCCCACTTTGAATGCTCTTATCTCATTAAATATTAGTTTTACGGAGAAAATGCAAGAATACTTTTTTATTGCCAGAGAGCGCATCGGTACAACAAATTTGTTTTTAATTTTTCAAACCAATTTTTCTATTTGTTATAAATATAATAAATTGAGAAATGGCTGCCAATCGTTTTTGTCAAAAATTGAAAAATTTGAAAGAAATATATGTTATAGACTGAACTGTTTCTGATTTTTCTCTAAATTTTCAGGATGTATCCACGAATGGTTCGGGAGATATCGCTTTTTTTATCTCCTTCCTCTGTCCACGGCCGAGTCAAAAAACCATGCGCATGCGCACAGTACATAACTTACGCACCAGTGACCACGTGACTCGTAGCTAGGTACTGTGCGCATGCGTATGGTTTTCCTGACCCGGCCGTGGACGAAGGGAGGAGATAAAAAAGTGATATCTCCCGTTGATGAATATATCCTAAAAATTTAGAGAAAAATCAGAAAAAGTTCAATCTATAATACGTATTCTTCTCAGATTTTTCAATTGTTGACAAAAACGCTTGGTAGCCATTTTTTGATTTATTTTATTTATAACAAATAGAAAAATTGCTTTTTGAGAATTAAAAAAAAATTTGTTGAACTTATACGCTCTTTGGCAATAAAAAAGTATTCTCGCATTTTCTCCATAAAGCTAATATTCGACGAGATAGGAGCATTCACAGCTGGAGTGGAATAGGCATTTTCACCGTTTTTTCGAAATTTCAAATGCTCATAAATTTGGACAAAATTTTTTTTTTTTTTTCATGGGAAATGACTTCTCTAAGCCATTTCCACAACATATCCAAACATGAAAAGAATCGAGAAAAAAGTTTGAAAAGTGATCGAAATAGCGTGGAATGTCTCATATCTTGATTTTCGCAAAAATAGGATGGAAAATGATAAACGCAGTATTTAGAAAGACATTTGAGAGGCAATTTGCAATATACACGCTTATGTTTGAGAAGCATCTATCTGCGACAGACTCTCTATATCTGAGACGCTGCGATCCTCATGACGGCTGGTTACAAGGTACACGATTATAAGCTTAACTATGAGCAAATATATTCAAGATCTATTATCCGCATCGATATGTCTTTCTTAATAAATGAAAATTTACAGGGGTGAACTTTGATGAATTAGAAGGAACCTTCACTGAATCAATTTTTCACTATGACCAGAATAATTGTGACAGTTACTCGTGCAATGATATGCGGTTCCGCTATCCGGAGTTTTGTAAAGTAGGGGAATCCGGGAACCGCACTGGGTGTTCAGGCACATCTGATAATTGTTTCAAGCTGAATTCTTTCGACGCTTGTGTATCGGTACAAAAAATCTTCATCTATTTTTGGATTATTTTGAATTTTAAATTGTCTGCATGCAACAGTTAATGAATAACTCATAACTTTAATTGAAACAGAACTATGGAAGACGCGTATATAAATACGTAAATTCATCGGTAGGTTTCTATGGGGAACATTCAGGATGTCCAGAATATCCCTATTTTAGAATACCAGAGTTGAACACAAATCATGTTTTTTGTGCCTGCGAATGTTATAAAAGTCATAAAATCAGTATTGGATTGGTGGAAAGTGATTGGCATCACTACAAGTAAGTTCATTGAGTAGCAAATAAATAATATAAAATACTTTTGGTACTGAGATAGAGATTAATATGGAATTTATGCGAAGAGTCATAACTGGATTACGGTTCGTTCGTCAAGATGAAATTCTGCACATTCAGGTAAGAGAAGGACATCTAACGAGTTTTGGTTTCATTGATGAGGATTCAGTTTCTGAGGATGGATGGAAACCTGTACCATCTCTTCCCGTTTATGAAACGGTAGACATAAATGTGCGGACATTTTTCCTAGATGATCTACTTTTACCAGCAAACTACGTTTTAACAGGTATTTTCAATATATTCTTATGGATCATGAAGTTATGAGTTCGAGAAAATAATTGTTTCTAAATGAAACATCATTTTAGGGGTGAATTTCTTCAAAACAACAAGAGAACATGTAACAGGTTTTGCTATCCGAATTCATGGAAAATCGTTCGACTTTGAAGGCTTACAAATGAATGCCCTCCCCACAAGCTTGTCTAGTTCGTCGACCACTGCCGGGTAAGGAAATTTAGTTGATTGGAATACTGATTTTAAGTTCAGACAATTTAGCTTAAACATGTGATTATGGTTGCAACATCAATGCATATGAATCGAAAAAATCGATGAACATCATTACTTAGGGCAACAATCTTAACATAATACGATCATTTTTCGCTCATTTATCTTCTGTTCTATAACTGAAGCAGAATCTTATTCTTACATCCGCAGACGACGCCTTGCTTTCAAGAGCATAAGTTCAGATCAGACAAAGTTGCCTCACAAAGTAACTCCAGAGTACGTCGACTACGTTACGCTGGAACAATCGGATCTAACGAATGATTTTGGACAGAAAACTTTACCATTCTTTGATACTTTGCCAGTTATAACTACTCCTCTATCAGCATTAACCGGAGTTGGACTTTTCCATAAAGGTGTTGTCGGTTTCGCTGGATTCTTTTCATTCCGACTGTATACAACAGCATACCATAGATATTTTGAAGACTTCAACAGTAGGAGAGTAATAAATGGTAGAGTACTATTCAGTCTCCCTAATGATGTATTAGATCATTGATTATCCTTAAAATAGAACTCAACAAAAGCAGAAGTTGGCTCAGAACATATCTCCCCAGATAATTCTTCTATAGAATGTATGATATGGGGTCATTCTTCAATTCTGATTGATTCCCTCTCTGAAACTCTTCGAAATAATTTTAAAAAAGTTCTGCATATTTTCAGCTCTTAATATTAATATTCACTCGGCCCCAAGATAATGGGAGGATTAAATAGCGAAATACATGTTTCTTTTTTAATGATCTTCAAAATTTTATAACTTTGGTGATAATTACTCGAAAAAATCGAAATTTGGTACAAATGTAGTCATTTATATAAAGTATGAAAGGGTGCATTGGCAAATTTTTCAGACAGTTATTTACTCACTTTTTCTCAATTACTTAACATTTGAAAATTAATGAAATCAAGGAAGAAGTCTTTGATTTGAACCTCTGTTTCATATTTCAGTTTTATTTACTCATTCAATTGATCAGGGGAGTGATTATCGTGTTTATTATCTATACTGTAATGGCCATTGTAAAAATTATATTTTTGAAAAGGCTTCAATGGGTTTTTAAACCTGAAGTCTATATGCTAATAAAGGAAAAAAGAATTTTACTCGAAGTTCTCTGTATCATTGATTATAGAAGTATCGTTCATTGAATAAAATTGTGTAAGTATTTTTCGACAATCCACTTTATTCCATTCTTTATAAGAATTGATGAAGTTTTTCATTCTGTCAGAGAAAAACAAACAGGGGTCTTCTCTACTTCTTCTTTGTGCCGTGATCGCTCACGGCTTGGCCTTTAGACATGAAAAACAGACTATACCAATAGACTGACAATAGATAAAGCAGGAGTCCGCTCCACAATATTCAGATTGACATCACAACTACTGCTGACCGCTCGGTATTGCAGACATGAATTTCTATCTCAGAATTACGTGGTATTTCCATGAAGATACAACAGTGCTCGAAACTCCCGAATAGATAATTCAATTCTCCTGCAAAAATCCGGTGGATTAAAAGAGTTCATGAATAAGAAGAAATAATTCAAAATAGTGTCCTTCTGATCACCGAGCCATGAAAGAAAGCCGATGCAAATAGACCTTTCTCATATGTTATCCATATAGAGTTTCTACGAAGAGACCACAAAGACTAAGGCCGAAAAATGATGGAAAATAAAAAACGCGCCATGTGCACGCTCAAAACGTTCTGTTTGGTTGGCTAAAAATTATGTAAAGTATTGAAGTGAGCAAAATCCCACATGGAGAAACTCACTGCTTGAAAATAGCTGCAATAAGGGAATTAAGGATGTAGTCTGGAGCTTCAGATTTGGAAAATTAATTTTTTTTTTATAATTCATTTTGAAAGGAAAATATATGGAGAGTATACTGTAGAAATTTCAAACCGACATTCGAAATATTGAAGAAGTTATATACATATACGAAAGCGCTTCACAGTCTCAAACACGTGTTACTAAAATTCTCAGGATGTAATCCGGAGCTCGAGGTTTATAAAATCTATTTTTTTTCATAATTTATTTTGAAAGTACAATATGTGGAGAATATACTGTAAAAATTTTAGACCAGAATTCTGAATATTGAGGAAGTTATAACACATATTCGAAAGCATTTTACAGTCTTAGATATCTGTTATCAAAACTTAAAACGCGTTTTTTCCGAAACAACATTTTTTCGGTCGGCCCGGGGCAAAGAACAAAATCTATCGAACCGATTGGGCTGAAATTTGGATATGTTATTCTACACTGGAATAGTTCTCGCAGGTGCCACAATTATTAATTTTCAATGAAAATTTCCTATTTTTTACCCGAATTTTCGAAGAAAAATATCGCAGTTTTTGATTTTTTTTTTTCAAAAGTTCACCATTTTCTTTTTTCTCAATGAAAATGTCTGAATCTGGCACCTGCGATAACGACAAGCTCACAGAACACTGATTCACTCGAATTTTCTATTTCGAAGCACGTGCACTAACGCTAGCACCCGGGCCAGTCACATATCTTTTTTTTTTGTGGCTACTTTGGCCATAACAAAGGCTATTTAAATATTGTGAGATGAACTTCAAAAAATTATTTTCGTGAAGTTAAAGATGTCAATCAGAACATCTGAAAAGTTTGGAATGATCGCATTTTATTTAGTTGTAAAAAAAAATTGCTGAAATATGTTCGTAAAAAGTGCAAAAGCTCCAGACTACATCCTTAAGTACATTTACATCTTTATTTGCGATTGATACAATAGGGATAGAGAAATGTCTCCCTGAAAGAGCAGCTTCATAACTCCACTATTGATAACAATGCACCCGGTTTTTTACTAATTGAAATTGTATCATCATTACTTTTTCAAATTATCATTGAGTAGTGTCTCCCCGGAGTGACTTGTAAAAAGAAACAATGCATTAGAGTATGTACGAGTTAAACGTGCACATTGCGCAAGATGGTCTCGCATACTTTGATTTGCAAGAAATTCGCTAGGGAGTTGAATTCTCTACAAAAAAAAAAGGTTCTTGAGATTTTCTTCGAGCTCTCGTTGTTTTCCAGATATTTGATATTTTTTCCAAACACAATACATGAACACAGACTGAACTATTTATCAGACTGAAAACCTTCAAGAAGATCTCCGGAAGAATTAGCCAATAATGTAGACATACTGCAGTGAATTCTCAATTTTTTTTCAATGTTTTTCGTGAAGGTCTTTACTTTACAAAAGAAATGAACAAAACCTCACATAATTTGTCCGATTCGGATAGAATAAAATATTCTTCCAATCCTGAAATCGATAAAAAAATGTTAAGAAAATTCATGTGATGACTCAAAATAGGATATTTTTTTTTCAAATTAATTTCCTAATTTTCTCGGAATCTGATATGTTCTCACGATAATTCCTCGACCACAATTGGTCAGAAATCGTCAGAAAATAACAAATGATGATCCCTTAAATATTAAATTTTTATCACATTAATTATTAAATTCTGACAAAAATCTGACTTTTTCGGATAACAAAATTGCTGACGAAATCCATCAGAAATCATCAATTTTTTCCTGTGCATTCTGACAAATAATGGACTTTTCTGTCAGAATTTCAACAGAATATTCTGGAATCTGACAGAAAATATTTTCATAATTTCTTATATAATCTAACAATTTTAAATTTCATTCTCTGACAGAATTCATGTGTGGAAATCAATTATCTTTCGAGGAAATTTGTTGTTTTCATCCAATTTTATCATGTACTGACGAATCAATTTCCACCATGGTGTATGCTGTTTCACCTCTTCGCTACTGATATAATTTAAACGTTAATTTATTCGGTCTTGAAAACACAATGTCGCTGTAGCGGAATTGGCTAACGCGTCAGGAAGGACTTGTACTTTGGGCTACAAGGATGGGCAGCGGTGTAATTACAATACGTTAAACGTATGAGTACCTTGACTCTGTTTCTTGAAATTCACGGCTCAAATCCGAATCACGCCATTTTTCTTGCGTTCTCCCATCGATATTCATTATATGAAACCATAAGAGAGCTCCATAGAATTAAAACCTTTCCTTGAAAATCTTTAGGAAACCGTTTCCGTAAATTCCAAAAAGAGTATTCGTTATTTAGACAGGGACCGAGAGCGCTTCTTTTTTCGTTTTCGTTCCTCGATGGAAGAACGTAACGAAATTATAACGTTATTCAGAAGAACGAAATTGCGAACGAAATTCGGAATAACGTTATTCGGGCGAACGAAATTCGGAACAACGTTATTCGGGCGAACGAAAATGTGAACGAAATTCAGAATAACGTTATTCGGCGGAACGAAATTGAGAACGAAATGCCGAATAACGTTATTCAGAAGGACGAAAACGAAAACGAAAACGAAAATACCCAGCGAACGAAAATACCCGAAGAATGAAATTCAATTTCGTTATAGGGAACGAAATTCAATTTCGTTCTCGAAAACGAAATTCATTCACGTTTTTTTTGTATTTTTGCTCTACTTTTCGGTAACAAATGAAATTTTTTTGCATAGCAATTTCGTCCAAGCTTAAAAAAATGCATCGAAAAAAAATAACTAATATTTATTTAATAAACTATCGAAAACAATTCTCCATATTTTAACATAAATAATGAGTGAATAATCTTTTTTGGAAAATAGAATTTGCTGCGGATCGATTCCAGATGTTCTAAAATGGATAATATAATGATAATAATAATATGTACGCCTTTTTTGTTATTATTATTTTTTTCTTTTGCTTTATCTCTCTGCTCTATTTAATACCAAAAAGTCGTATTCTTCAAACATACGCCCGCTTGTTATTAATTATTATAGTAAATTTTTTAATAATTTATTTAGTGAATATCTCGGATTTTTTTGGTTCAATGAAAATTTATCAAGAGACCTTCTTTGAACATCGTTTTCACCATAAAATGTCGTAATTTTTCAGCAAAATGTAAAAATTCGACTTTTTTCGATATCTTATGTCATCTACTGCCGGAAACGGGACGCCGAATCCAGAATAGACCGAAAGACAGCATTCAATGAATAGTATATTACACTCTTAGGGAGGGAAGAAGTTAACCAAAAATTTGCTTCCCGAGCGAAGTGAGAGTGCCAAATTTTTATCGAAGTTGACTTTTTTCCAGCCGGGGTGTGTATGCTATTTTTTGTACCAAGAAAGTAAGAAAGCACCTTTCCGACCGAGCGAAGCGAGGCAGTAAAGTGGGTTCTTCACTCCCGAGGTGCAAAAACTACTTTTTTTCGAATATTTTCAGCACGTCGGAGGAATAGGACTCAAAGATATTAAAACAAGCTAGTACACATTTCTTTTTTCTAATGTTATGTAAATTTCTGGGCACATAATTATAGCACTTACGCTACTTTGAATATGAGGTAATGGTATTTTTACGTTTGACTTTCGACTTTACCAGGACCAGAACATGTTACAATATATTCACTTCATAGGCTCTAGAATAACCCAAAATGTCCAAAAGTTTTGATGAAAAAGCTCGAAGAACTATAAAAAAAAAGATATTTTTTCTTGCATTATAGAGTCAAATCATTTCATCCAATGATAAGGAAGAAATCATAAAAATGTAAAAATAACATGATGCTGGAGATAGGAGAAAAAAATAAGGGATTAACTGAACTCAACTGAGATCCTTGCTCAAACTCATTGAGCTTTTCCCAACCAAATGAGTTGCGATAAAATGATGATAAAAAGATTGTAAATTTTATCAATCAAACAAATATAAATCTTTAGTTAATATTTTGATTAAAAAAACGTTGGAGAAGAACGGAAATTAACCGGTTCAGTGTTTAAAATTGTTGACTCAACTCAAATAAAGTTTGAAATTAATTTTTTTGAGAATAAAAAAATATGATGAATGAGATGAATCTCGAAACATATATCATTTACACATGCAGCAATCCTCCAATTCCGTTTCATTTCATCAACCACATGAGAGCTTATTGTTACAATGTATACGTTGGTTTATACGGCATTGGAAACACGAGACAGGATGCGGTCAATTCAGACGTAAAGCTTTGTCCATGTATGACTCAGATTATGTGACGAAACGTAACTCTACAGTTGTATTTGTACAATGCTTCTCTGCTTATGTACAATTTATAATAATAAAAACTTAACCTGATATTTCTGGTTAAAGGAGTTAGCTCACTGGTAGGACTTAAGGAAGAAAATAAAACGAATTGCCAATTGGAGAAAGAGAAGCTACGAGTAGAAGTTCTCAAAAAAGGAAATATTTTTTCAGTTATCCTGAAATGGTATATATAGGGGAGATCAAGGAAAATTTCCTTGCAGGGCAAAATGAAATGGATTTTTTGTTGAGAGTGAAGGTCTTCATGAAATAATCTGAAAAAATTATCTTGCAGCGTAGACGTGCTAGAACATCAGTTCCATTTTTTCAGATCTTTTTCGGGTCATTTTGCTCTGGTCGCGCCTATTACATGAAGAAAGGATGCAGATTTTATGTAATCTCATTCTAAATGAAATGCATTCCAAATCATTGTCGGAAAAATTAACTCATTAATATATTTGATATATTTTTATACCTCTCATACGTCATATCGTATTTACTTCAAACGTATATATCAGGGTGCATTCAAGCAATTACAAATACTTGTTGTAAGGCCCGAACATGCTGTGGGCATGGTAATGGTGCTCGTCTTCTTTTTATCCTGTTGTGCTTGTTCACTACTGGCTTCCAGCTATCAAGTTATACAGCCCTCCTTTTAAGAATAGTGGTATTGGGGTCTTGTGCGTGTGACTGGGCAGTATATAGGGCCACAAGGTGTCATGTATTGTATGTATGGGATGCGATCGATAGAGTTGAGAACGAAGAAAATTATCTATTATTACGTGTTATTACTTTAACGAAAGCTTAGCATCACTTAGCACCTGCCTGGAAAGTGGATTGATGTGAGCTTCGATACTCACTCGAAATCGATCCCGAGGACTTCCAAATTTTTTTTCAGAAACTTGTGTCTTCCAATTAATTTATTGATTTAATTCTTCGATTTGATTGATTTATTTGATTCTTCGATTTTTATCATTACACGATAATATTAGTTCCAACTTATACAACCTGAATAGGTTAGAAGGTAGAATCAAACAAATTTGTGACTTCTCTCCATTCAAGTTCAGCTGAAATCTCACGAACGAACGCTTCTGTGACCGATATTGCCGTTAGTGATGTCACGTGATAATAAGTACTATATACACGGTTAATAAAATCAAATTCTGAAAGAAACGTATTAATTAAAGAGAACTAATGAAAAATTATTTGGTGAAACGCGACTAATTGGTCGAGGAATATTTGAATTCCTCTGCTTGGGAATATTCTGTGGTATGGAATATCAGATAGGAAGGAAGAGGAATCAGTCTATTCAACCTTTTCTAAATGTTTGGCACTCAGTCAATTCATCATGCAGCTCAAAATTTTTTTTTACAAAATCCCAATTTGCAATTTTCTAAGAAAAATTGCAAATAACGAATTTTTAGTGAATGCAGACATGAAGAATTTAATCGATTGTAATATAGGGTGGAGTACCTTTGCAACGACATATGGGAACAGCCCGATAAGTAACATACAACGTTGCCACGATCTCACCATGGACTTTTTGTATAAAAAGGTGTACACGTTTCCATAGAGTCAATGCATAGGTATTGTGTAAGGGACGTGTAGAATTTTACTCGAAAAGTTTGCATGATTTTTTGTTTTTCATTATTGACCTTTTTTCCTATAATCTTTTCCTGTTAACGAGTGTATAGAAAAATAAATTGATATATTTTCAGATATTTATACCCAATAAATTATAAATTCTCAAACCCGAAAAAGCTGCAACTAGCAGGAAAAATCCTAGTCCCTATCTATTGACGAAAAAAGGCCAAAGAGGGACGCAAAATTCAAGCAGTTATCCTATTATTAATACTATAAAGACTGTTGACTGTTTGCAATTTTGATTATTCAGTTTAAGTCAAGCCAATATTAACATAAGCTACATAATTAATCAAGTTATAAGTAAGATAAGCTCTGTTTCCTCTTTTTGTAACAATGTAATAATATAAACCAAAGTTCATGTACAGGGGATCATTATACATGCGAAGAGGGGGGGATAAAAATGTAAAAGGCTGAAAAGCCATACATGTGCTAATAAAAATAAAAATATAAATTCTCAAACCCATTGTTTAGCAATAATCATCAATTTTTTCCTAGTCGTTAACACTCTTCTGCGATAAAAATATTATTAAATATCTTTGAACAATTAGTTCAAAAATTCAATTGATACGAGGCCTTCAATTATCTCTTAAAGGTTCTATGCTTTTTTTTTCTTCACGGTCTAATGTCATTGGAATACGTTCATAAAAATATGTCAAGTACGCCAGGTGTATCGCATAGAAGGTGGTGAACCATAAGTTCGGCCAAAAAATTGGAAAATGAATTGATTAAAAAAAAAATTGAATGAAAAAATTTCATTCATATCTTTATTTCCATAATTCAATTATCTTAGTGTCGGCACTTATCCATCAACTGTTCAGTTCGAACCACTCTCCTCGAGCAACGAGTCTGCCGAATATCACCGTCCACCTCCGAGCTGACCCGAACAATGCCCACTCCCCAACCGACTTTGGTCGCACCGTGAGAGAATTTCTCACAGCATCCGATCCTCTTGAAGAAAATCATTTTCTCAATATTAAAAAAAAAAAAATGATAAAAACAGTTTTTATCAATTGGAGCGATAATGAGGATAGCTTCGTGAGGAATATGAAAAATCTCTGGTTATTTTATTTTCAGGAGTACTTTTCTATACCTTCAAAATAAGAGTGAGAATCTTTCATAACGCGACCGTTAATGGTTCAAAATTGAAATTAGAAACAGGAATTTTCTTAAATTCTCTGGAATTTCGAGAAAAAGGCATAAATCCCATAGGAATTGAAATGTTTATCAGAAATTCTCAGATTTGTTGAAGAAAAATGATTTGAGGAAATGAACGAACTAGAGGCATTTGAATTTTTAAATACTTTTGCAAAAAAAGTTGGAGTACTTGAGGCGTTTTTTGCAAAACAAATGACATGTCGTTTTTTTACAGCCTATATTATTACTGTGGTCAAAGCAGCGTGTTCGATCCTATTAGTCGAGTATACGTACACATATACGTGGTAACGAAGAAAGCGATGAAGTGGAAGGGATAAAACATGAAGGTAGGAAGTTGGAACTGTGTGGCCCGGTAGAGAACAGAGGGGGAAACATTGGATGAGGCCAGGCTAACGCCTCTTACGACTCAGTTCTCCGTGTTTTATTCAGGCAAACGGTTATTTTTTGTGTTGAAAAAATCATTTTACCTTCATGAAATTTCGATTCTCTTTTTACCTACAAAAATATTATTAATTTTTTTTCCTCCATACAAAGAGAAATTAAATAGAAAATTTAAAAAAATGGTAGCCAAAGAGTTCCACACGAATGTTACGGAGTCAGTGAACCCGTATGGGAAACCGCCCAGTATGAGCGCAGGGCAATCAATTAAAACATTTGTTTACAATTCAGAAACTGGTGCATGTGCTGGTAGAACACCGAGAAGTTGGCGTAAGTCTTTCAATGAATTTTATTTAAATTCATGTTATTTAATAAATTCCATTCAATTATTTGATTTTTCGTGAATCGGAGAGTAAAGAATCGTTACAAAATCCCATAGTTTGTACACAAACACACTATACACATTTGTTTTCCACCATCGCGTAGGAACTGGTACCATCTTATTGTTTTTTTTTGTATTCCAAATAATTTAAAATTGATGGTTATGGGGCAATTTTTAATTACGAAAAGCTTTAGAGAAGAATTTTTCTTCTCAGTGGAAAAATGCTGAATTTGATTCACTAATGAAGGTATAGCGCCGGTGATTCATGCGGGAACAATGACTTAATCGCTAAAGAATTCCATTTTTCTTTTCTTCATAATTAATAATTAAGTGAATAATTTTTGGGTAAAGTCGATTTTAGAATTTTTCATGTTTTTTTTTCTCTTGAATCCTCGCTTTCTTCCTACCTATATATTTGAGTACAGGTTGTTGCAAGGAGCACGCTTACAGGTGTGCCGATCCCATTTTTAATCTGCATTACCGACCGAGTAAAGTTTCTTCAACAGAATTCAAGCGCGGGAGATGTAATGAAGTTGAAATCAAATAATATTAATTATAACTATTTTATGACACTGACCTTCAGTTGTGGTTCATTCACGAAAACTTGATTTTAATGATTTGATACTAACATTGGAAAAGAGAATAGGATTTGGGTTAATTGTAATTGCGTTCAATATTTTGAAAAAAATGAAGAAAAAAAAAAAAAATTATTTTTGCCCGCGAAGCAGTGAACGACACTGGAATATTTCTTGCAGATTTGTTTGTGAATATTTTTGAAGACGTTTATGGAATTAGATTCACGGGAAATTAATGACTATAAACTTTTCGGACACATCTTACTACGTCATCAGCTTTTTGGAAATATTTAGGAATCTGAGAGAGATAGGACAATTTCCTTAAGAACCTTTTTTGATTCATTACAAAAAAGGTAATCATAGAAATTACTCCATCTTGCTTCGATTTCGGGATATTGATAAAAAAATTGATCACGAAATAAATTCGATTTTTCCGAAAATGTCATATTCTTGAAAAGTCACAAGAAACCTACTTTGTGGAAAAATTTATGGGCCACAAACAAGATCTTATGACAAACTGGTCGAAGTCTCGTTTTCAAAATATTTTTACAATGAAAAAAAAATTCTTTTCGTGCTTATTTTTCTCGGGAAAGTGATTGTAATTTGATTTAAATTAATTTGTTGCCATTAATTTTTGGCGAATATCTCGAAGATTGAGCGGGATCGCCAAATTTTCGTACAGACCTTCTTCTAAAGGGGAATCAAAATTACGAAGAGCTCCTCATCAGGACATATAGGAGGTCGAGAAATTCTCATTGCTATTTTTCTTATAAAGCAGAAAAAAACCATTTCAAATGTCAGTACGAAAGGCTTTTTACACTGAGAAATAAAAGTGGTAAAAACTATGAAATATTCGTTTCATTGGTCCTCAGCAAATATTTCTTTGAAATAATTAAAAGAGTTTTTGAATCAACTGTTTGTATTAATAAAATTTTAGTGAATTCAACAACTTTTTTAATTATTTGAAAAACAATATTTGCTGAGAATCAATCGAACAAATATTTGATAGTTTTCACCTACTTTTTGCGCTCAGTGTATTTCTCTTAGATTTCGAAATATTGAATGAATACTAGATTGATTATAAATCGAGAGTGGGACATAGAAGAAACTTCGTTTTTCTATATTATTTTTTCGAATATCTCGAAATCTAAACCAGATATCGCAATTGTGAAAACAAAATTTTCTGGAGATTGAAATCTCCTCTACAAAGAGGTTCCAACAACTTCCGCATCTTCGATATTTCCCCACTTATAAATTTTCTGAAAACTAACTCTACAAAAACTCAATCAGAAAAATGTCATCTCTCAACTTCTTTTTAGTTCAATCCCTTTGACCATGAAATTAGCCAGTTACGGTCAGGATGAGGTCAAGATATTTCTAGTTTCGATGTGAAGACATATAAATATTTATTGCGCCTGAAACCCTAGGTTAAATTGACAACCTCGTCTCCATTCGTGTCATAATAATATCAGAAGCCCACTTTTTTCACTTGATTAAAATATTACCAGCTCGTATCTCGATCTTTTTATCACAATAAAATGAGATTCATTTTTAGTCAGATACTCAACCAATGCAAGATGGATCACACTACAAATGCTTATTGAAATAACTCGAGAGAACTCTGTTTCAGAGCGGATGAATAATGACGAAAAATAATTTAAACAATGATTCAATTAATGAGTAAATTAAAATTAAGCTTCTCAGTGGTCAGAGCACCTGACATGTAATCAGAGGGTCGTGGGTTCAAATCCTGCTTGCGCATTACATATTTTTTCCGAAATTTGATTCTCTTAAAAAATTTATTAATAAAAATTAATTTATCAATAAATTTATTTGTTTAATGGACTCAGATAGATTACATGGAGAATATCCAGGAATGATAAGGTTCAATCGAAATGTTAACCTTTCTTATCGATAATTTCATGAACAACAAAGAAGATTCCTTGATAAATTCTTCAGAATCTGAATGATTCGTGAGATATTGATTGAACGTCTCTTTTTTATGAAGATAACTCGAGAAATTCTATGTAGATTATTTGTTAAAAAATCCCAGAACTATTGAATTTAGAGGCGAATGTCAAGAATTCTTCTACATAGAAAATGTTACAAGCTATAAAAAATGTCTCTTGATAATTTTATCAAAGTGAATAATGGAGATAAAGCCTTATTAATAGCGTACATCCAGAGGAGTCCTTGAGACGGAATTCCGGTGACTGAAAAAAGAAGCACAATGAAATGTGCGAGATATTTGAAACTTCCGGAACGAGTTCTTGAAAAGATCGTAAATTCATAGTTTAATTTTGGAGTCCTTCATGGTGCAGATCCAAATAAAATGAAAGTTAAACTTTGTTCTTATACATAGGGTTGAATGTTTCAGTATGATTACTCTATTACCGACACGCTGATAAAGCGGAAATTCCACCAAGTGCTCCCAATCTCCATATAATCTCATATATGGGAACCAATTTTAATTTTCTCATGATTTCGACTGTGGAAGAGATCCAAATTTTGACAATATATTGTCGATTACTTCTAGTGCTTTTTATGAAAATTTCAGAGATCAGCCACATCTTATTTCTTTTTCATTTGTTGAAGTTGCTTCTGAGAAAAAAAATTATGGAAAAAAGCAAACAATTTGAATCTATAGATAATATAATTTTAGGTGCTGAATGGCAATTGTTGAACTTCCCTTAGTAAAAACGTTTACAATGAGGTCAATTGACATTAAATGATGATATTATGCTATTACGTAAGTGCATAGGGCCACACCAAAAGAGTACACTAAAACTATATTCATCCATTAGTATCATCGTAACCTGAATGATTCAGGAGAATGTCTATCATATTATTCAGAACAACAAAAATCGTTTCTTCTTTTCTTTAATGTAATTAGTTTCTTCTTCACCGAATTTACGATTTTTTTAGAGAGAAATTTGATGGATTGCCTTAATCGATTGATAAATGTCATTATTTCATTCTTTTTTTTTTTCGTAAAAGTCATAATTAGTGATTTCCGTTTCCCGGACTTTATTCAGGATGTTGAAATGTTAGTTGTAAATGAATTGACCCTGACAAAATATTGAATCAGCGCTATGTAATTGGATTGCTCCACTTGACTGAGCATTTTCCAGCCTCCTCTTTATAAATTGATGGAGTACAAGTCTAAACTTAATTGATCTGTTGCTCCTGACATTTCAAGTGCATGTGCACTTATTTTCGTTCTGACTGAAAAAAAAAATATTTTTGGGGAAAATAGATTTGTTGAAATATTGAACTTCCGAAGACGATATTAGAAAGAATGGAAAATTTACGCTGGGGAATGATATGATACAATTCATTCTCCAACAGTAATTTTCGGGATGATCGAAAAATTGGTAATGACTATGAAACAAAGACCCAAAAAGCGACTATCCAATACACCTCATTGAAAATCACTACATATTCTATTGTAGGGCTTTCAATGAATGTTTCTCCGTATCTCACATCCAAATTACTCTTTTGACACTTCTCACACTGGTGGAGCCTAAAAACGTAAGATGAAAGATATGTAAAAGCCTAAGAGCTGATGCCTCTGATATGAAATATTTATATCAAATCTTGGGAATATATTGTTATTTTACTATTACTATTATTATTTATGCTAACAAAAATCTCCGAAAATTCTTCAATTTTTCAAAGAGAAGAGCTTCAAAAACAATTGTATTATAGAATACATCCCCTAGGGTAAATTTTCCGATCCGATAGCATGGATAAAAGTACATTAACTTTATTCACTTCTCCTCCTTTATTTGTTCCTCAATTAACAAATCATTATTAATTTCCATTGATTTTCTACTCATTTTTTCCAGTCAAAATTGGCCTCTTCTATATGACATTCTATGGAGTTTTGGCTGCCCTAGTTGCTATATGTTATTGGGGATTTTCCCAATTTTTGGATAAAAGGATACCAAGATGGCAGCTAGACCGATCGCTGATTGGCACAAATCCAGGTAACTTTCTATTATATATATATATATGATTTTTGATAACCATTTTAAGAACATATTCAAAAATGGACAGAATCAAAAAATATGACCCGATAAGTGAGTAAAATAGCGTGGAATGCCATATATATATATATATATATATTTGAACATCGGCTTATTAGAAGAGAATCATATCAAAAAATTCCTTGCCTCATCAATTTGGATGTATTGAAAACGTACCGAACCACGTTTACTCGAAAATGGGAGAATTCTGCTTTCAATTGAATTACAGTCAACTACTCGTTAGTAGCTCAACCGCCAGTAGCCTCTTCCCCTCAATTGATACCGGAAGAATTCCCCCATTTCATATCTCTCAAGGTTTTTCCCTGCCACCCATTAAGAACTTCTAGTTCATCCATCAAAATCGCTCAAAAACAAGAGGAATAAAGACATCCTGTTTGGACATCACAACAATTTTTTGAATTTCGCGCTGATGAGAAACTGTAGATAATTTTAAAATTAAAATATATAATGTATTTTTCGGGAAGGTATGCAACCGATAAAATATCATTTTAACGGAAAAAGCCGAAGGAAGGTCGATGGAGGAGGAAAAAGTTAGCTTTCCGATGAAAAAACTGGATTTATTCTGAAAATATTATTTTTTTTTCCCTTTTTGTGGACGCAATCCGGTAAGAAGCGTTTCTTCATAGGCGTCCACGTAAGAAAAATGTCATGACGATTGTCCATGGTGAAATTCCATATATTTTTCACACTTTTTCCATAAAAAAAAACTAGTGACAGAATGTTATGACTCTCTTTAATGACAAAATGGCATGAACTAGCAAAAAAATTTACACTGAAAATAATCCGGATTATTCCCATGACTTATTGCTATGATTTTTTCTCAATAGAATTATTCCATCACCACAAAATTCTCCATAGAAGTAAAGTTTGAACTCACAGTTGAACTCATATTTGGAATTACGAAATATAACAATGTTTAATGCAAGAAGATATATGAATTAGTTTCTTCAGGTATTCATATTCGGTCATTCTTTGTTAATGCCAATACTTTGGAATCTAAGGACATTATTTTTTTTATCATGAAGACCTATTTTTAGCCCCACGTTTTCTCCAAAATCCGTGCTCACAAAAATTCCCTTTTTAAATAATTCTTTTAGATATCCCAAAAAAAAAGAAAATGGGAGAGTAAAGGAGGAAACGTAATTTTCAATTTTTTAAGACTATATTTATTTTTAAGGATTGGGATTCAGGCCAATGCCTCCAGCAGACAATGTTGAAAGCACGCTAATTTGGTTCAAGGGTAGTGATGCTAAAAATTACGAATACTGGGTTGATTCCCTAAAAGATTTCCTCGTTGGTAATTATTTTTATGGAAAATACACTTTTCACAATCCTTTTTACGTCGATAAACATTAAATAATTTTAATTTTCTCACAGATTATAAGAAACCTGGAACTGTAACTGGTCGTGGAGAAAATATTAGAAAATGTGATTACAATCAACTACCAGGTCCTGGACAAGTTTGTGATGTCGATGTCCATCATTGGAGTATATGCCATGCAGAAAATCACTTTGGTTTCCATAAATCTGGTCCTTGTATTTTCTTAAAACTAAACAAGGTAAATGAATCAAATGAACTATTCAAGTTATATCAATTAAGTGTGTTCAGCGAAGTTTTTTTTTTTTTTTTACTAATTGAAGAATTTTGAAAAAAAATTAATTTTCATTGGAAAGTTAGGAATTTTTTTTCAATAGTTACCAAGCTGATACACAATGAATGAGACATTATTTAAGCAATGAGCTGTATTCCCTGATGGATCCAATTGACCTCAAGTTATGGTATTATTTCGATACTTGACGAAATATCGTAAGTTACGGTGAATTTACTAGAAATTACGGTGAATTTACTGTGATTTCCAGTGAATTGTCCGTAGATTAACGAATTTCTCAGTTTAAGTACAGTATTTGATCAAAAATACTTCATACAGGCGAAAAAATTATTTCCGAATCACAGTATTCTGGGGTGAAGTTACGGCAATTCAACAAAATAAAACAACATTGGGTAAAATTCAGTAGAATCCGATACTTTATCGTAGAAATACGTTGTTTTATGCTACTTTTATGTTAAGGCCCGGATGGAGTAGGGTTATTTGAGAAAACGTAGTTTTCACTTTACGAGGTCCAAAACGGTTCAATTTTCCAAAACTCAGTTCAGCACCATTGCTCTGCATTGTCTGTATGGTGCTAGACTGAGTTTTGGGAAATTGAACCATTTTTGACCTCGTAAAGTGAAAACTACGTTTTCTCGAATAACCAGACTCCATCCGGGCCTTAAGATAATTCGGCCACGAAATGACTTCCTTAGGAAAGTTCTGGAATTTATACAGGGTGTAAATGAGTAATCAACTGACACATGTGCAACCCAACACATGTGTAGAGTCTTCGTGCTATTAGTAATGAAGTTGCATGTAGTTAAATATCAGATAAAATTTCGAGATATAGAGGCTATGCATAAGAAATAATACAATTCCGCGTATAGCGGAAAATCCCTTCTTACCAAAATTGATAGAAAACACTGTGCGGAACACAACGTTAGAGAGAGTCTACTCCATTATCTTTCAATAAATATTCGAGCATGTTGAAACAAAACATTGAGGAGTAATGAACAATGCATATCATAGTCCTCCAATCAGTGAATTATATGAAATGTCAAACTTTGAATGCATCTCCGATTTCAGAGGCTTACAACTCTACTCATATATACGTTGAAATCCGAAGACTGAAGCTATGTACATAAATAACTAATGGAAATTTTCAAGTATATCGTTATTTGTTATTATCAGTCACGTTAATAAAGTCTTTGAAACTTGAATATTCTAAATAACTCAATACATATTGATATCAGAAAGATTTTATTATAGCATCTTTCGTCTCAAATATCCTTGGCTTTCTAATCGACTTAGCAAAATGAGGAAAATCCGTCATTTTCAATGACTTAAAAAATACTGAGGGGAGACAGGGACAAAATGGACCTGTTGCTTGAGGCATTCCGATATTGCGGGATTTTCTCAAATTTTTTCAGATTTTTCCATGAAATCCTTCACTTCGAAAAAAAAATCCTCAATCATGTTGCTTCGGAGGTCCATTCTGCCCCACTTTCCCTTATATCATAATATTTTTAAAATAAATATTAAGTTTTTTGAAAATTTTCTGAAATAGAAAATAAATGATTGTTGCTTAATAATGAAGGAAATATTTTGATTATTTTAATTGTTTTATGTGAAGATTTATGGATGGAAGCCGGAATTTTATAACGATACAGTAGACCTACCTCATAATATGCCGACAAAGTTACAAGAGAAAATTGCGAATTTGAAAAGAGAAAACTCGAAGGAATTAAATACCATATGGGTATCATGTGAGGGTGAAAATCCAGCTGATCAGGAGAATATTGGACCAGTAAAGTATTATCCACGTCCAGGATTTCCTGGTTATTATTATCCATACGAGAATACTGTAGGATATCTCAGCCCACTGGTTGCAGTTCATTTTGAACGTCCAAAAAGTAAGTTGATTGATTATTTATTTGTAAATTAAGGAAACTTGAGTGCACTCGATCCAATTGATGAGAAAATATTGGTGTAGATTATTTTGCAAATATTTTTCAAATGAGTAGATTTGTAGACAATAATTAGAAAAAAAATTTGTAAAAAAATTTCCATATCTATAAAAGTTTCTTTATGAATTCTTCTGAACTTCATTGTTTTAAAGATATTAACAAAATCATCTGCACGTGATTCTGGGAATTTCAAATTATCATTTCATTGATGAATTGTGAATCGAATTTTTGAAATACCTCAGAATCGATGAGAGATGAAGGTATTTTTATAAATATTTCTGTAGAGGAAGAGAAGAGCTTCGAAAAAACATTGAATAGAAATTCGTTTATCTCCCATCAATACCAAGATATTTCCTAAAAATCGACGCAATTATTTCAGTTTTAATACTTTATGACCAATCTAGTATTTGTGCAATTTCGTCAAAATTGGAGTGAAGTAGAGCAATTTTCGTAATAACTTATCATTCTCCTCTGTAGAAATATTTCCCATAAAGATTTCTCTGTATCTATAGTTTCCAAAATATTTCACAAAGATCAATTTAAACTATAATTCATCCATTTTATTACATCGTTCAATTTAAATTTACTGAATTAATTGACAATTTTCTCTATTTTCAGCCGGAATTCTGATAAACATTGAATGCAAAGCTTGGGCCAGAAATATAATACACAACAGAAATGATCGATTAGGCTCAGTACATTTCGAATTTCTCATAGATTAATCTGTTTTCATAGCTCCTGAGTTATGTTCAGTTTTATTTGAACTATGTTCTCTCTCTATAATTGCACGTTCTGGAACTAAAGACAATTCCTAATTAAAGTCATATCTCGAAGAATCTCCTATCAAAATAATACAAGAATTGTAGATTTAATAATGAAAAAATGATCTGTAAATGTTGATCGAAAAGAACAAAGTAAAAATTAATTAATTTTGAATGTAATTTTAGTAAATTTTACAAAAACTTGAAGAGTTTCTTGATCCAAATGCATTAAATCAAATTGCATGATATTGAAATAAATTCTTTTTTTTTTACCTACGACAATGTATTTGCGATACTCAACAAGATATTATTGTAAATAGCTAGAAGAGAACCACTGAAGCCTGTAAAAAATTCATTCGGTCAAACCTTTTGTAAAACTAGAATTTAGAAATTTTTCGATGATTGTACACTGATTACATTTACCTTGTCGATAGATCTGTATAGATCTGTGGATAATTTATTATTGACATGATGAAACTCTTCCAAATGTCAGTAATTCATGTCAGTTTTTGATGAATATGAGATGAGGTCTCTAAAAAAAAATTGTACAAAAATCTCTGTATCTCGATTAGATTTCGAGATAATTCCAAGGAAAAATAAGAAACTCCAAACTATTTTCATCACTTTATTATTAAATTCGTATATTAATCTAAATAAATTGCTGAATTATTTTTGAGAAAAAATATTTGAAAACTATTGTAATTGAAATGCATCAAAGCATATCATTTAATAAATTTAGAAAAATTATTGAAACTATTTTGAATGAAAAAATAATTGAAAGTAATTTAAGAAATAAAAAATATTTACTGCCATAAAAATCATGCTTTCCTTTATTCTATTGAAAATATTAAGAAAAAAAAATTGTGTGAGTGTGTCTTCAGATTGGTTAACTAATTGAATCAACATTCAAATTTCCTTTTAGAATTAACGTAAAAAATTAGAATTTAACGAGTGAAACGAAAAAAAACAATATTTCTGACAAAGCAATCTGCAAATATTTTTATGAAAATTTATATTTTGTGGCACGTTTAGATACTGGCGGTTTGAGGTGCTCGGTGAAATCCAACGCGAAAAGTTACAAAATTTCGATAGAAAATATACCTGTGAAGGATGTCTCACTGAGTTACTATGATATACAAATGTACACATTCAACATGAAAACCATACTTGTAAAATCATTTGTGATTTATTCAGAAAATAAAAAAATTTAAATAAAAGAAATTATTTTTCTTTGATAATAAATTTTAGATTTTTTTTAGCATTTTCTCAAATTCATATATTAAGACCATTTTCATACAATAAAATGTTAACAGAAATATTGAAAATATAATTTGTAATATTTAAATTAAAATATGTATTCACTTTCTGTGATTAAAGTACACACCGATTAAAATTTTCTTCACAAATTTGATAAGTACGATTCTTTTAAATGATGAATTCCATTGGCAATAGAACAATTTAATTGCAGATGGTTAAGGAGTCTCTGAACGATATAATAATGATGGAGAAATTGAGAGTATGTGTATTTCTATCCCAAATACAGGTGAAAGAATCAAAAAGAATATATGTTATTCTGTTCCTTAGGTTCCTCGTAGACGAGTTCACTGAATGCTTCGAATCTTTTACTGATTTTTTTGCTAGCACAATATCTACTCAATCCATTTTCCTCAATTTCTTCCCACCATTTTACGTCGATAGATAAGCATTCTTAAGTAAAAAAAAAATCAAATATTTATGCCGACAAATTTCTACAGATAAAATCTCATCACAATAAGGTGTAAAGGAATATTGAAATCTATTTTATTTTCTATTGGATATTTCTATTCAAAAAACGCACAGAAGGGCTGCCGAAATTATCAAAAGAATCGAAAAAAAATTGATAGAATTTTCGACGAAATTTCAATAAATTTTGCAACAAATAGGCTTGAATTTTTCCATACATTGAGTTGTGATGGATTTATGAATTCTCATGGGACAATGACTCTTTTGTAATCAAAATGGTACCAAATTCTAAAAATATTGAGAACCAACCGGTAATTCTGTTATATTTACATAATTAAAAGAGAAAAAAATTCAAGCTGAATTTCTCTTTGCAAATAAATAAGGGGAGTTGAGACAAAATGGAATGTATCCTATACCGTATCCCATTTTGCTCCACATTCTGTTCTACCCAATATTTAATTCTGCCCCCCTTTCCACCATGGAAAGTGAGATAAAAATTTATTATTTCTTGTTTGTTATCATGAATGTAATTATCAAGAATTAAAACCGATTAAAAATTGAAATAGGCACTGATTTAGATGAATTCGAATTATTCTTGGATTCAGAGATTATCACCAATTCCAAGGATATGTACTTATTTTCTAAAACGCCTTTTTTCTTCATGTTCTAATTTTTTTTTCTCTGATAGAAGGACATATAGAATGAACTCTTCTGATAGTTTAGGAGAATTAAGCGTAATGGCTTTCCTGAATTGAAATAGATGATTTTTTTAAGGGCTCTTGTCGTGATCAATTTCGAATCGAGATTTTTCTCTTCTCTAGTTGAATTATTCCATTTTCTTCTTAACATTGAATCTAATAAAAAAAACTTTGTATTTCCAAATTAAGGCGGTACTCCACATCTATTCCATATAACTCCATACTAACACGAACACTTAATACACTTTCAATTTATTTCTTAATAATTAAGTGAGATTTGTAGGCTTGGATAGTCATTCACATAGAGAGAATCCCGTCCTCTATCAGTAAAAAAAAAAATTTTTTTTTAAATACTCTAGGGTCTTGACTCAATATCCTTAACTGAGCCGAAGTCTCCTTAATAATACGTCAATCATCAACTTGCAGTTCAAAATGTACAATGCCCAGGTTTTCTCTATGATCATGCTTGATATTCTTCGCCCATGCCTTACACTCCACCGAAATCATTTGATTACCTAGAAAATAAAATTGATTCATTAAAGACATCTCTGAATCAATTCAGTGCCAAAGAGATGGAACAGAATGAGTCTTTTTTTTTCTTCAACTAGTCTTTTGGGGACATCCTGGGAATTGGGGAAAATACGCCGTTCTTGTTCTGAGCCTTTCTCGAAGAGAATCTCGAGAGCTATGGCAGAAGAAGAGGACCAAAAAGGTGTATTTCCATTAGTTTCCGAGATATTCCCACAATATTTGTTGGAAGGAAGAATCGATATATCCTGTTTTACCTATTCGCTACTGAATTTATTAAGGGGTAACACTACTATAGGATTTTGAAAAAATCTATTTTTCTTTTTGATTAAAAAATTCTTCATGTTTATAAAAACAATATGCAGTCCGCCAAATGTACGGTGCAGGCATCGCAGACTGGAGGTAGAACGAAATTTTCGAAGATTTAAGTACTTATGAAACTCTAAATGTGTTTTTTTTTAAATCAATTTTTCAAACTGGGCGAAATTTCGACTGTAGCTTCACAATCTCATTATCTGAAGAAGTTCAATGGTAACTTCTTTTTTTTCTAAACAATTTGTTGCGAATTTTTATGTTTAAGAAATGAAAAAATTTTCAAACTTGTTCCCTTTTGCGAAAATTGATTTAAAAAAAATCCTTTATACTTCTTTAACCAATAACATATACTTTGATAAAAATTTTATTTTTGTTCTAACTCTTATACTTTTATACTTTCATACGCTATAACTCTTATACTTTGCGACTTGCATATCCACTCGTGGAAATATAAAAATATAAGGTCTCCTTGAAGACTGACTCTGTCATCACCATTTTGTATGAAAAATGGAATTGTAATGTATGAGGCATAAAAATAACATTAACCGTTAATCTCTTTCATAGTATTTTATTTACTATTTGTGCACACTTGTTACTTCCGTAAATGCCGGGCAAGGAAAGAGGGCGAAACGACCGATGTCGTGAGCTAAATAACCGAATAATACAAGTGGGTGTTACGTAGGTAACTAGCCAATGGGGAAATTCCCCACTCAACCAAAATTCCCCAATCCTTACGCTATTTAAAATCCCTAACACTTTGAATTTTTCCCTCAATAGAATTATTTTCAAGAATACCTTTTCAGAACCTCAATGAAACGATTTAGCAAACACTTCTATCTGACCTCAACCCAAGCGCGACTAGTAAAGGTAATTAAACATCTGGCCACCAAATTTCAAGCAAGCTGCAAACTGTAAAAACCATTAAAAATAATCCTTCGCATTTCTTCAATTGTAAACGGTTTTACTTTTACAATCCTAAGAAATGTCCCTCTGTCTTTTCTTTACTTCTTCTATTGTTCACCTCAACACGTGAAAGTCATAAAACCCGTAAAACTCTGTTTTATTGGGAAAGTACGCAGATCCCTGATTTTTCCCCTTTCTATGGTCAAGAATCCCTTCTTCGTGGTTCAAGCGCTTCACCCTCGGGCCTCCCCCTCCTCAACCCAAAATCGAAGATCCTGATTGGCAAACCTACTACCCCTCTCCCTCAGCTAGAGGGTTGGGCCTCACGAAACAAGAACTTGGAGGAAGAGTAGAATTTTTAGAGACAAGTACTTCCGAATGAACTTTCAAATAGTCGAGATCTCAGAATAATTAGTAAAGTTTCTAATAAAATAGTTGTGAACTTAAATATAATTCGAATAAGTGACAAGTTGTATCACTGATTGAACATTAGAGTTAGTGAATGTAATTGTAATCTATGAATACCATTTGAGTGAACATTCCATGTTAATTAATAAAACAATCAAGTGTTAGTGTCAATTTAATAGTGAGTTATTTATTTCAAACTTCCCACACTTTTGAGCAGAGCGCTTTAGCGTCTCCACGGGCTACAGAACCCAAATAATAAAATCACTGAATACATTCCACAACATGGGTAATTGTTTGCTAGGGAATTCGAAATATCCCTAATATACTAGGGATACTACACTCCTCCACACATAATTCAAAATAGCCCTCTTCAATGCCACGACACGATAATACAAAGAAATATGAAATTACAAAATAATACAATGCATGTGAACTTAAAAATATTAATTAGTCTTCTTGTCTTTTTTTTTTTAAAAGCAATGAGTCAGGAACTTTTCCAAAACAAAAGAAAACCAATAATAACGAAGAGAAAACAAAACAATACGTATTAACCGTTTGGCTTTCTTTTGCTTGTGAAAATGATGAAAATAAAATCACAATAATGGATCAGATTAAATAATAATTAAAGATCTAAAATTTCTCTCTTTTTAATAATTCTTGAAGAGCGCCTTAGGGATGTGGGCTCACTAGTGCCCATCGAGATTGAACTATCACGATTCTTGAGAGATCCAGCCAAACCTGCAGAATCAGCAGAAGCAACAGTTCCTTCAACAAGTGATGGATTACAAACAGAATGTTTATCCATTACTTCCCTATTTGTTGACACAGCAAACTTTGTAATATCATCAACAGCACTGAGTGCTTTCTCATTGTCATTAGCAATTTCCACAGGTAGAGGAAAATCTTGCAGATTACAAGTGTTTAATTGATCAACATGTCGCTTCCACGTACGACCATCCTCAGTTGCAACTGAATATGTCACTGGACTTAACTGCTGTAAAACCTTTGATTTAACAAAGGCATTCAGAGATGGTGACTGAGCCATCACAATATCATTGACCTCAAAAACCTGAGAACGATTACCCCCAAAATTTCTCTTCTGCTGATTCTGCTGTTGTTCAACTACATCTCTCAATCCTGGTCTCAGAAAGTCCAAACGAGTACGTAATGGACGACCAATTTGTAACTCAGATGGAGATAGGCCCGTGGTACAGTGAGGTGATGCTCGATAAGAAAATAAGAATAAGTGCAGAGCCTCATGTCGGGAATAACCAGCATCAATTAATATTTTGAATTTTTTTTTTAAACGTACGAACCGCATTCTCCGCAGCGCCATTGGATGCAGGATGATAAGGAGCCGTTTTAACATGTCGCACTCCATTTCTAGCTAGAAAAGATTCCATAACAGCTGAACAAAGTGATGGCCCATTATCGGAGACCAACAAGAATGGAACCCCCCAAGTTGCAAAATATTCTTTCAAAGCTTTAACGGTAGCATCCGATGTAATATCATGCATTTCCTTAACATGAATCCATTTGGAAAAAGCATCAATTATAATCAAATACATCCTGCCTCCAATGGGACCAGCGAAGTCGATATGTACACGTTGATTTGGGCCCTTTGGATAATCCCACACATGAAGCTCTGATCGAGGTGGATTGTCAGCATGACTCAAACAAAGTTCACAAGATTTACAAAAATTTTCTATATCACCGTCAATTTTCGGCCACCACACAAATGACCTTGCTTTAGCTTTCATTTTAACAATACCCAAATGCGCCAAATGCAACTCTTTTAACACATCCACTCTCATCGCTCTAGGTACCACAATCCGGTGACCCCACATGATACATCCCTTTTCGACAGTCAATTCATTCTTGCGAATCTTAAAAGCTAACAAATCCTCATCCACAGACTCAGGCCACCCATTCATTATGTAATTTTTAATTATTTTCAATTCACAGTCATTATTTGTCTGATTACAAACTTCACTAAATGGAACTGATTCCACCTCCTCCACCACAAAATTCAAAAAAGTAATTTCCTCCGGGGTATTATCCTTCGACTTTTCCTCTCTCACTCCCAAAGGCAAACGTGAAAGACCATCAGCATGACCAATCGACGAGCCCCTGACATGCCTAATCTCAAAATTATAACCTGATAAAAAAGCTGCCCATCTCTGGACTCTGGCTGCTGCCATCTGAGGAATACTCTTTTTTGTACCAAAAATGAATGTCAAAGGCTTGTGATCAGTTTCCAAAATGAATTTTCTACCATACAAATATTGGTGAAAAGTTGTGACGGTTTTTACCGTCACAGAATTAAGAAAATTCGGAAAAATTAATTAATTTTATTGAAATCGTGATAATGGCCGTAACTCGCGGTACCCGGTGAGGATGGGGCTCATTTTGAGTCAAGTCAGCATACGTCCAGAGTGAGGTCAGCAATTTTTATGACCTCACTAATTATTTTTGTTTAATTTTGTCTAATCCAACTCCAAATTTTGGAGTAAAGTACGAGAGTAGGACTGGGAAGGATTTTTCCCAGTCCCATGAGCACAGTAGCGGTACCAAGGACACTCGAGAGGAATCTGAGAAAACGCAGCATCCAGTCATTGGGTCCAACATCAGCCAACACGAGGGAATGTTGGCCAGCAGCGAGAGAGGCTGGAGATCATCGGGGACAACGCAGAAGCCAGTGTGAAAAGAAAAGACTTGAGTGAAACAAGAGACAAAACTTCTTCGTTGAATTGTCGGGAAAATATTGTCATGTTGTTATTATTACGATTATTTTCGCGCGTTATATATATTGTGTATGTATGTATGTATGTGTGTGTATGTATGTATATAACATCAAACTCAGTGACGTTAAGGACAATAGTGGGGGACTCGCGCGAGAATTGGTTGGGTTGGGCCTCGGCTCTACCGGAATTGAGCGGGAATAGCCGAGTACACCCAACGCCAACTCGTGGGAGAGAAGACTCGGTCTTCTTCTCCCGGGACACCGTGGCGGCCACATCGTGTAGAGACAATTTCGAGAAACGTAAAGAAAAGTAAAGAGAAAATTGTAGAGAAGTTCGAGAAATTAAGCAAAATTAAAAGAGAAGTTAAAGAGGCCAAGACGGAGGAAAGATAGCACAAATAGTGTAAGGTACGCGAGTCCCCGTATAATTAATATGTTGCATTATAAAGTAAAGAATTTTGAGTGAAAGGTAAAGAGTAGAGGAAACGTCGAGTTAGCGTCTGTTTGGGGTGTTTCCACCCAAGTCAAGTTACAGTTATTTTTGTTCATTCTGAGTCACGTTTAAGATTAATGATTAAATAGGAATAATCATCGTATTATTCCTGAAAAATTCCTATTTTCTTTGACGTAAATGTACCTATATTAATTTTTTGAATATATACTTAATTTTGTTTATTTAAACCAAAATTTTCAGGAGTCTGTGTAAAGTTTTTTGTCTGTCCGAATACCCAAAGGGAGGGTATCGTCCCCTCCCCCCCTTGAGACAATATAGGAGTCTCGTGTAAGAAAGCGGGTTAACTTAGAGTCTTTTCAGGATTTTTGTTGTTCATTAAAATCAAATAAAACTTGGGGATTTGTCGTTTTCCCCCAAATTTGTGGAATTTTTCAAAACGACTGGCGCCCATTTTTTCAAGAAGGCAAATTAATTGGGGAATAATTGAGTAAAATTTTCGATCATTAAATTGGGTTTAAATAAAGGATTTTTTCAGTGCCTTTAACAGTTGGCTCAAGGTCAGTGAGCAAACCGTTACAAAGTTTTAACTCCAAAAACAATCCCTAAAGCTTCTCTGTCTAATTGCGAATAATTTTTTTCTGCTTTCAATAAAGCACGAGAAGCAAAAGCCACTGGTCTTTCACGCCCATCCGGGAGTAAATGAGAAAGCACTGCCCCCAGACCAAAAGGTGAAGCATCACAGGTTACTTTAATTGGCAGCGAAGGATCATAATGTACCAAAACTTCAGAAGACGTTAATTTTACTTTTACCAACTCAAAAGCTTTTTGACAATCGGAAGACCACTGCCATTGAACATCTTTACCAAGAAGGTGGTACAACGGGTGAACAATTTTCGCATAGTTCTTGATAAACTTAGAATAATAATTAATTAAGCCCAAAAATGAACGCAATTCTGTTAAATTCTCTGGTTTACGCACTTGATTAATTGCTTCAATCTTTTCACGAGAAACATGGATTCCATCAGCATCAACTTCATACCCCAAAAATTTAACTCTTCCCAAGCCAAACTGACATTTCTCAACTCTCAAGGTTAACCCATTATCTTTTAAGCGAGCCAATACTTCGCATACTCTTAAATCGTGTTCTTTTTTGTCTCTACCCATGATTAAAATATCATCAAAAAAAACTCTAACACCATCAATACCTTGTAAGACAACTTCCATTTCCCGTTGAAAAATACCCGGTGCTGAAGCCACACCATAGCACAATCGTTGTGATGTAAAAAGACCTTTATGAGTAGTAACCGTAATTAACAAAGAAGAAGACTCTTCCAATTCTGTTAATCTCATTCGATTCTTTGTTTACACCATTCATCAAAACAAGACCCTTCGTTGCCAATTCCAACGCTGCTGCTATTTCTACTGCTTTCTCGTACGATAATTCTCTCTCTCCAAGTAATCTTTTCTTGATGGAATCATTGCGAACGCCCCACACCAATTGATCTCGAATATTGTCGTTCAAATTTGCTCCAAAATCGCAATACGTAGCAACTTTCTTCAAATTGGCCAAATACTGCTTGATTGATTCATCTTCCTTCTGCCGACACTCCTTGAATTTATATCTTTCTGTCAAGATACTAGGTTTCGGTTGGAGATGTTCAGTGAGTAGGGTGACCAACTCTTGATACGTCTTCGATTTTGGGAGATCTGGTGTACACAGATTACGCGATAATGCGTACCCTTCACTCCCAATGAATAACAATAACGACGATACCTTTTTCTCTTCTGGAATCTCATAAGTCTCAAAATATTGCTCCAAGCGTTCCAACCATTGCGACCAATTATCATTCAAATTAAACTCTTTGACAATACCTCCGGGATTCGACACAATGACTCGAGCCTGTCCGTTGACAACTCCCACTGCTTGTTGATTCCACAGAAGGTGTTCATTGTTTACACGAGCCAGTTCTATCACATGAGCCTGTTGGGCTTCTTCCAATTGCCGGCGTTGTTCAGCCAGCCTCTGAACCTCTTGTTGATGATCCCTCAATAATTGCTGCCTCTGATTCTGAATTTGGCGCCTAGCTTCTTCTAATTCAGCACGATCTGCAGCCAATCTTTCTCTTTCTCTTTCTAGTTCCATTGTTCTTTATTAACACTCAAACTCTATTTTTTTTTTTTTAATTTTTGTTCCTGACTGTCCTCCAGTTCACACACTATTTATTAGTATCACACAATAACCAAAAAATAATCCCTTCCCTTACCCAGCATGACTTTTTTTTTTTTTTTTTTTTATACTCGTCGCCAAAAATGTAATGTATGAGGCATAAAAATAACATTAACCGTTAATCTCTTTCATAGTATTTTATTTACTATTTGTGCACACTTGTTACTTCCGTAAATGCCGGGCAAGGAAAGAGGGCGAAACGACCGATGTCGTGAGCTAAATAACCGAATAATACAAGTGGGTAATTGTTTGCTAGGGAATTCGAAATATCCCTAATATACTAGGGATACTACAGGAATGAAATATTTTTTTTCCATACTTCAAAATGCGTTTAATAAATTCTGAAAGAAAGGCACCCAATCCCCTTACTAATATCCTGAAAAAAAATTATCAAATTTTGGCTTGTTTTTCTGACTATAGAGTGGTGTTACCCCTTAATGAACAAGAAGAGTTGAAATTCTTTCCCTAAATTTTGCGAAGAATATTTTAAGAGCCAATGGATTAAGAGAATAGTGCTTAGACACTTTTTCTGGAGAGAACTTTAATAGGCTCAAAAGAGGTCCATAAGTACTGAAATATCTTCAAAATAATTTACACATGATTTTTGGAGTTATTTCAGTTTATCATTCTGCAATCAAATTTCACATAGCTTTTTTTTTTGTTGCAAAACCAGTTTTTATTGCCAATATCCCGGGAGATAATTGGAATATCGTTTCTTTTTGGAGGACCTTCATTATGAAAGAGAATTAGAGCTGCAAGACTGATTTTAACAAAGATTTCGATGTATAGCATACATTTCGAAATACTTTAACTCTAGAAAAATGACTATAAGCGATCTAACAACTTCGCCGGGACGTGTCGCCTGAGTTTTCGGTAACGTTCAAATAGATAAGCAGTAAATTCCCCCTTCCTTTTTTTTTCATTAGTATTATTGAAAAAAATTCAACTCATAACTAGCCTAAATCGTGAGACTGTGATAGCTTATCTTCTGTACATATGTACATAATAGACGAAACATTACTCGTATGTTCAACAAGAGTGCTTTGAGTGTGATTTTTTCCCCATAAAAAGAAAAAATAGGAGAATTTTAGGCACTCGAAACAAAAATATTTGAGATTATGGGTGCCTAAGGCTCAAAATATAAATATATCTTATCTCTATCAAGTATCACATAAGTACAAATATCATAGAAAATCGAGAACGTGACAAACTGTCACCATTCTCCCGCTATTAAGTACATAATAACGTTAAGGCCTTCGTTAGCTACGTTTATTAACACCTGTACAATTTAAGGTAATCCTAGTGGTTCCGGCAGTCTATTTTTTCTTTTCAATTTTAGTCACGTTCGATAGAGTAACATGAGCAGATTTAAGAAAAAATTAGTTTAACCCATGTTACCGGACAAATAAGGCCAAGAGTAATTTTTGAAAAAAATAAATTAACATTAGAACCAATAAGCGAGGTTCAGTTTCAGGTTCATTGCAACAATTGATGGTTACAGACCTATTTTTTCCTTATATAACTATATATATTCTTGTTCGTCAGAATGTCTATTAATTTTCGAAATCATGAAAAATGCATGTTACTGGACATATAGCGACGATTAATTCAATTAATTACATAAAAACATCAATGGAAGCCATATTGGTATTTAAATTGCGAGCATCCTCCAATCCCAGTCCTTGATGCTGGGACAGCGTGGGTCGAATTCGGAACAATATTGAATATTTATAATATTATTCAATAACAATTGGAATATTTAGATTATTTAGAAATATTTAGAATATTTATGATAATTTAGAAAATTAAAAAATGAAAGTAGATCATTTGGACCTACCACTAGGATTACCTTAAATAATAAAATTTCTGAAAATTAATGAACTAATTAAAAAAGGAAGTTTTCGCCAACGTCCCTAATCGGGTAACTTCATCTAACATAATAAAAATTTCCCACTCCAAAAATTCATTTCCTTTTTCCCATCAACTTTGGAAGAATCATATGTCATTGGAAAAATGTAGGAGTTTTCTAAAAACTTCAATGGATAAAGTCCAATTTTTCCCGTTCAATCGATTGACCACAAACGGTGGGACAAGGGGAATCCTTCATAGAGGAACCAGTCTAGGATTAAAAGAACTATCTTAAGGTCGAACGATTAAACTCGTATCATCTTCTCTTTGCTAATGTATTCTTTTTAATTATCTCTAAATCTGTCAGAGATAGACTAATTTTCGGGACCACTTTTTTCGTAAAGGAAAAAACTCGGACAGAAAAGTTTTTTTTTTTTTTTTTTTTTTAATTGCATTAGAAACCCAATCATGGGTTTATTAGCAGGACTGGAAAGTTCTCTTCAAAAAATCCTTCAGTTCCATTATTTGCCGAGATATTCCCCAAAGATCTCAAAATTCAGCCATAACTCGTTTTATTTTACTACGCTGATCTGTGAACTATTGATCTCGAAATGTGCAATTTTTTATTTCTTAATTAATTTGAATTAATACATACGTGTAGGTCGGACAAAGTGTACAGCTACGAGAGGACTCAAATATCCAGGTGTATTGCTGTAAGGATAATAGTATCCTGGAAAACCTCTAGTGCCTTGTGGATAGTAATTCAATGGTCCAATAATCTCTCTATCTGCACTGTAAGTACCATTGCAACTGACCCATACTGTGTTTAACTATCCATAAAAAAGTAATGTTAGGAAAAAAAAATTATTTAATGAAAAAAGAAAATTTGAATTATTATGCAAATCACCTGTTTACTGGGAAGCTTGGAGATGTGATTGACAAGGTCTTGCGGCATATCTGCTGGCAGATCTTTCGAGTTATTGTAGTACTCGGGAATCCATCCATATATCTGTGATAAATACAATATTAATGAAAATTGACATCGAATTTGTATGACGTTAGTGCTAATGAGATAAGTCAATTTCACTTGGTAATTGGTTTTGCCAGAATATCTTGAAGTGTAGCATAAAGAAATCTTGATGGAGTCCTTCTTATGGAAAAGAATTGGATCCTTGAAAGTCAAAATTTCAACATCTACCTCCGATTTTAGGGTACTTCATAGGAATTCAAGAAGTATTTATTCGAGGACCTAAACCAATTTGAAAACAGTTTTTATGAAACTGTTTATAAGCATTTTTTTTGTAGAGGAAAATCAGAATTGTAAATTTTCTCTCCGAATATTCGGAAAGGATCATCAAAGTTATTATGACTACTGTTTTTCTCCACAAAAATTGTTATCTAATGGATTTTGCAATATATATATCAAAATTTATGGGAACAGAGATATTTTTATAATAATTTTCTTTATGAGAAGGAATCTTCCGAAAATTTCTGTCTACCATCAATTATTAGATATTCCAAAGAAACCAAAAAAGTTCAAGTGAATTATCTCATTCAAGTAAATTCAATACTTGAATAGTTTTACAAAATTACAATTACCCTATTGAGTTTGATAAATACACAAGGCGCTGACTTATTGAAACCATATCCCTCTTGCGGTGAGCACGGGCCCCAATTATCGATATCAACAGCACAAACATTCTCAGTTTTTACGTTTGGATGATCGTAACTGCATATTTGGCGATTGTTTCCAACGATTGATGATTTTGATGAGTGTACATAATCTGGTTATCGACCGAATGTAACTGAATAAGCGTGTACATTTCTTTTATACAATAAATCAACATAAATTTACTATCCATTAAGATATTTGTTTATTTTTCCTAATTTTGAATTATGTATCCTAAAAAATTACTCAAAATTTGTTATACAACATTTAAATTTTAATCTTATAGCTTCTGAAGTGAATACTTTCTTTTTCTATTTACAAATAATGAAAAAGTGTGATTTTTTTTTCTCAATAAATTTGAAATTAGTTAAAATTTTTATTAACTCACTGGTGAGAAATTTGTTGAGTAGTTCAATCCACTCGTTCACTTGCGTCATATTAGTAGCTTTATATTCTATTATTGAGCCGCGTTCAACAAAACTGGATGATGGTCGAAATCCTAAACCTGTAATTAATTTATAAAGAAATTTAAAATGAAGCAATTGAATCGAAATGATTTTTAATTGGTTTGTTTTGTAGATATCTAAAAAATGTGAAGTTTCAGAGGATTCATTAGGGAACATTTTCTGTAGATCAGAAAAGTGTTTATGGAAAAGATCTTATACGAAATTCCTCCGAAACCATGAATTTTTTAGATATTTTCGAAATATTCGGGGCCGAAGCTCATAATTTCCATCCATTTCTTCAGAATGTTGAACATGTGAAGGACAGTCGGAGCTACTAAAAATTGTTTATTCAGTGTAGAAAGTTGAGACCAATTGGTTATCTAGCAATGTTGCGTGATGTTTAATAACGTGCGTTTCAAAATGTATACATCAAGGAAATATTACTATAGTACAGTAGCATGAATTTTAATTTCGCCCTACTTTGACGTTCGATAATATTATCACCCCCAGTGAAAATTGATGAGTCAGAAAATAACGAAATCTACCGCAAACGACCGATTCGAAATGAAATTCTGTTCATTTCTCCCATTTTTATTGATATTTATTTGATAAATATGGTATTTACTTAAGAAGTAATAACTTTTCTGTAAATGGAGAATAGAATGATGATATATTATCATTATGAGAATATATAATTGAAATATCATGATATTTTCAAACCTCTGATTACATTTCCCTTTTATTATTATTGATCATGAAACCAACCTTTTCAGGTATAACAACATATTTTTTGACTCATTTCTATAAAGATATAAGCCACATTTCATTCGGCTCTGTTCGCGCAGGAACGCACTCCAGATACTGCCAGAATCTGTTTCTTTTTCATTATAAAATGTCAGAATGCCCCGGAAAAGGTAATATATTCGATTTTCAGATATTTTGTCATCTGCTTTCCAAAATTCAGATATTCTGAGGAATATTGACAGCAATTCGTCAGAGAATGTAGTCCGCCATTTCTGTCATTTGCTGAGAAATGATGCCAATTCCCGACTAGAAAATGACAGATCCTCACAGAAATTATCAATATAAATGAGTTTAGGTATTCTTTGTTAGGATCTATCAGTTTTTTTTCACAAAACCTTATTTTTCGTCAAATTCTGATCAGTTCATCTGACAGATTCTGGTGAAATCTGTCAGAAAATGACGGCTAAATTTTCACCAGGGTCACTTTAGTCAGAAACTCAATTCTTCTAAAAAAATTCCCAATTATAATAAACCCTCAGGCTATTAATATCTGTGTCCAGAAAAAAATGATCAAATTTGATTGAATCTGGCTCAATTCCGTTAGATGAGAACTGTTCAGTTCCATCCATAAAAGACTACTCCAATTAATATCTAATCAAATACAATTAACATAATATTCTTTGTTATGTGTCGCAGAAGGAACATTAAACATTGTCAAAAAATGTTATAAGAAAGATGAAAACTCAAAGAATATTTGAAGGAGAGAACGCCAATACGTCAATGGCTGTCGATAATCGATAGCAGTTGATAGAGAAATAGGTAAATTCGTGGAAATAGAGCAGCCTACTGGTACTTCGACTAGGCGTATGAAGAAAGACGTTGCAATCGGATGAATCATCTCATTTTAGAAAAAAAGATGGCAGGTGCGATTGAAGAATGTTTAGAATAAGCATAGCCTGCTAATACATTTCCTAGGACCACTAGGACATTGAACACGGATGAGCCGCCTCAACTAGGGAAGAACTATTCAGAAAAAGACAGCTGCAATTGAAGACAAGCACCTGCAACTGATGAGATAACTAAAGAAACGTCGTAGTCCCCACTCAAAAATCTCCAATAAAATGAGGTGTAATTTGATTCCAGGAGTAGTCATTTCTAATTTTTGAGTATCAACACCGAAACTCAGAATGTCCGTCCCGCGACTCTACTTTGAACTTAGTAGGTTCAATTGTAATCCAAGTGCACGGCTCTTCTTGTTCAAAGAAGCCTTCCATTCGACCCACCTCAACGCCAAAAGGTGAAAGAGGACATCACACAACTGGACACAATTGAATCCCCACAAAGTAGCCACGGAAACCTGTGACATCAACTAACTCTATCGAGACTCATCATCACATCAGAGCTCTACGTAGACATTTCATAGCAGACTACATTTCTTTTTCCTTTGTAAGTTTACTATCCGTAAGTTTATCATACAACTCGTCTTCCGACAACATTCAAAAACTATATTTTCAATTCTAACTTTGGATATTTCATGAGATTGGATTTTTGGCATAGAAAGTTACTGAACGGAGTAAGAATAGTGTGTGTGCATTTGACCAGATATTCGGATCCAAATGATTTTTTTATCAACACTGGTTCATTCTCCGTTCAATTCACCATCCCTATCGCGTTAATCCTTGTGTACTTCGGTACTTTATCCGGAACGGCACGTTCTCGGATGTTCAGTAAATCAGTCAAGGGAGGTAAGCGTACGCGAATATTCTATTTGTTTCCTAGATCTTCGTGTTTATTCCGTGGTTGGCGGTGAAAGAATGCAGATGGTTACGGTCATACAGGATTAGCCTCCTATTTATTAATGACCATTTTCCAGCAGTGGTCTTCCGTACACCCGCAACATCCGTTAGAAGAAAATTCGCGATTAGTTAAGGGCATACAGGATTAATTTTCCAATAATTAATAATCATTTGTTTACTTTCACAACTTGAATAGCCGCAACAGGATTAGCCTGTATGCTCAGAATATTTCCAAATTTTTCCAGCATTCTTCACTGATAGTCCGAGATTCCAGAGCCCCTAGACCTATGTCATAGTATTACAGCTAAGATTTTTTCTTTGAATGTGTACTATAGTAGGCAAAAACCAATGACCGTAAGCTAACTTGAATGGAAGTCATTCTAGCAAGTAATAAGTAGCAAAGATATTTGAGCAAAAATCAGAGTATCAAGCCTGAATTTCATATATGAGGCATTCCACGCTAGTTCACCCACTTCTCAAACTTTTTTTTTATTTTGTTCATTTTTGGATATGTTGTTTGGAATGGCTGGGGAAAGTTATACCCATGGAAACAAAAAAAAATTCCCAAAAATTATGGTCATTTGAAATTTTGAAAAAATGGTGAAGATGCCTGTTTCATTCTAACTTTGAATGCTCCTATCTCGTTGAATATATGTTATTCAGGTGACCATTCTATGACATTCCTCAATTAGCCAGACCGATCCCAGGGTTAAGCGTGCCCACTAATTTTGTCACTCGCACTTACTGCATAATGCTCTCGCAATTGTGTCTGGAGAAATGTTTAACCCTTCGGACTACGTCTGACTACTTGGGAAATATCATAGAATCATCACCTAAATAACGTATATAACATTCAGCCTTGATACTATAACAGTATATCATACACCTAGGGAGGAAAGGAGTCAATTTTGACAAATATTTGGTACCCTTGCTTTGCTCGTGAAACAAGTTTTTTTCGAAATTTATTTTTTTCCTCCCTAGGTCCATAATATACTATTATATACTTTTGATATCTGTTACCTGCATAAATAACTGTCACTCAAGTTAACTTATGCGCATTCGTTCTCGTAAAAGGTAGATATACCCACTATAAGAAACATTTTTAAAAAAATCCTAGCTCTAATACTATGACGTCTAGGAGCTCTGGAATCTCGGACTATGAGATATAGCTCCAAACATATCGCTATTTTAAACCCACACTCCATTTTCCACTGAGCTAGCAAAGGAATAATAATTGATTGAATAATCACACCTGGATTGGTTCCTATCAAGCTCCTGTCAAGCTGCCATCTGGGTTCATTCTCAGGTAGAGTGGCTAACAATCCTTTCATGCATATTGCACAAAAAATTGCCAATCCTGTGAAGAAGCAGGTGTAGAATATGCCCGTGATTCCTGGAAAAAAAAGTAACATTAAAAGAAGAAATTATTGGAAAAATCAATTGATTCTTTAGTCACATATCTGAAAAACACAACATGAATTCAATACAGGTTCAATATCAAGGGATTTTTTATGTAGAGAATTTTAAAATTTCTGGAAAAAGTTCTTCGATGAATTCTCTAGAACCTCATAGTTTCTAAGATGTCTACAAGACAATATCAATGAAAAATTCTAGATTAGAAAATGTTGGTTGTTTTGAGAATATTTTTAGAAACATCAAGTTTAGAGACAAATGTCACGAGGCCTTTTTCTCAAGCAAACTTCTTATGCCAGAGGAAAGGTCGTTATTAAAATACTCCGGAAACGAATAAATTACTGTATAAAGATTTTCAGAAATAAAAATGTATTTTTTTTTATTCCAGCAGCTTTGAAATCTCTTCATAGAGACTTAGTTGCTAGCAATATTTGGGTACATTTTAATTTGTGGGATTACATTTACAAACATAATTATCATTTTACATTATTTTTATAGAAGAGTATTTATTAATTTCATTCGCCAATATACTAGAAATCAGACAGTTTGAGTAGAAATATCAGAAAATCCTGTTGTACTGAGGTTCATAGACTAGAAATAGGTTTCTTGATAAATTCCCGTAAGCTCGATAATTCTCAAAATACTTTGAAAATAATCGTTTTTAATTCACTGGGATTGAGATACTGACGTAAATGATGAAGGAAAAAATCGTTCACCAATCGACAGACAAATATGAGTCAATGATAAGAACAATCACTCATTGTTCATCCACATCATATAGATAAAAATTGAAGTAGATATTTTATACAACGCAAATGGAATACAGGATATTTGGAGAACATCGTCAGTCTAAACTAAAATATCTTAAAATAATCGGTTAGTCAGGCATTTTGCCAGCAGCTGAACTAAATACAACCGAGCAAGTTTGAAAGCGTCAATGAATGCGTACACTATTCTACGTCATTTATTACGAATTAATACAACTATTGATTATTTCCTTCCATGATAACTATCAGCTGGAGTTTATTTGTCAACTGATTAGATTTCCATGTACATGAATAAAACAGTATTTTCACTTATGTCGCAATGCTCACGTGATTGGAGTGAGCGTTATTTCGTAACTTTGGCCCTGCGCACGAGCCGCCCAAGGAATGACGTATTATATATATATATTTTTTTTTTCAGAAATTCCTCTATGTTAATTTTTTTAACAAATGAAGTTGTGGGCCGAGAAACGAGGTGAGGCAATCTAAATATGGTTTAGTAGAGATAATTTCAGAGTTTCCGGAAACAAGAGAAAATTTATAGGTAAAAATAAGGGCTACTAAAAAATGTTATGTTGAAAATTTTAGTATCTTCGGTATTTTCACAGATATTTTAGAAAAACGGGATTCGTGATGAAAAAATGAAAGTGAATTCAATTATTTTACTTCTTTAGAGGATTTGGAGAATATCTCGATATTCATGAAAGACAGGAAAAATTTTGTAATAATTTTCCACTATAGAAGAGATCGAAAACTACAAGGTCACGATGAAATCTCTTGGAATCTTTGATGGAAGATACAAAAAAAAAAGTTTTTTTTTGTCGAGGTAAATAGAAGCTACTGTGAAGACCAAAAACTAAAAATGGGCTACAAAAACTAATCTAGCTCATGTAGATTTCAAGCTATATTCTATTAAGACTTTGATAAATTTTTGCATGTTTTTTTATTCTTCAATAAATTCATGATGCATACCATTGAAATAGTAATTCACACGTCCTTCATGCATGAAACAAAATAAACGTGAGAATCTTCAAAAACAATTTTCATTTTCCGCCTCTAGAATAATGATTCTTTTTCAACATTTCAAATTGGTTAAATTGATATTAATTTTATAATAAATGAAGTTTTTATGGAATCACAGTAATTTAATGAAATTGCATGAATTAATTGTATCATCACTTACTCCCTAATGAAACTAACTTAATTACGTTTATTGGTGAAACACCCAGGCCTTTTTATCAAGTTAATTTCTGTGCCATTGAACCAACATAGTGTCATTAAAATTGTTATCCCCCTAATACAGACATACGCATATGTACACACAATGTTTGCTTGGCCTTACCCAGCTCGATTGTATGATCCATATGTTGACAATTTACAGAGCAAAGCCACGCAATTTCTCTAATTTTTTTTTTATCTCGTTTCATTTGAAATCGTCATTGTTGAATGATAAGAGCAAAGGAACGAACCTCACTCAAAAAAATTAAAGACAAAAAAAATTCAAAAAATAATCCAAAGAATTTCCTTATGTCCAATAGATTCCGACAGAGTGAGAAAAATTCATCTTGGTGTAGATATCAGAAGCAATACTAATTAACTTCATTTGGACTTTTCATAGAATATTTCTCTAGTTTGATATTTTTAAAAATCTCCTCTACAAAAATTCTCTATTTCGCACGGATTTCAAAATATTAAAGAAATAAAAAGAATTTTGAAGTAAAGAATCACAGAAAAGTGGTTCGCATTCACTACATCATCAACATTATCAGAATTGATTCAAGTGAGATAAATTTTCATAGTACTCTCTTTCATAGAGTAGAAGAAGAGCTGAAAAAAAATTGTATTCCGCATAAATTCTGAAATATTCCAAAAACTATCAATCTAATCACCCAAAAAAAAGTAATTTAATTGAAGTCCCTGATTGTCCCTAATTTTTAGTAAACATTTCATCAAATACTCTCTCCATGCCTTTCCGGTTGATAGCAGCTTGAAAATACACAGAAATTGAATTATCAAATTAAAAAAAGAGAAGTAAGAAGATCCCAGTGTTTCTAGGCAAGAATAAACCTCGTGGAAAAAACATAAAGTAGCCGCACCTACTCCCCATTCCTTAAATCATTCTCACCACGTGTTAGCTATCAGTAAATTTCTTTTTTTCTTTCTGCAATTTCTTTTATCCACACCCTATTTTAGATGAGTCCGCAAAGAAAATTCCTGGAATGAAGAATATGAAGTTTGCAGACAAATTGATATTATTCTATTGTCAGTTTTCAAATAATGAAGATGAGCCCTCTTTGCTCGCGATCGGGTTTGTAGAGAATTTCAAGAGCTACAATAGAGAAATAGCACAAAATCACTCTATCTCGCTTAGTCTCCGAGATATTCTCGAGAAACTGATGATAGTATAAAATCGATTTGTCTGAAAACTTCAAAATTGTTTGAACTGATATTTAAACAAATAATTAACGCCTCAAAATTCTCACTAAGTATTTTGTTTAACAAAATATTGGCAGTGCCATTGTCAGTACTTCATCATTTCATAACATAATTGTAGTAAATTTTACCCAAAACAATTGTAGAAACAGGTGAACAATAACTGTTTATTTACGAATATAATGTAAATGTTTTATTTATTGTTTTAGTAATATTTATTATTGAAGACACTATTAGTTACGAGCGTCTGTTAAGAGAAATAAGCGTCCGATAAGAATAAAAAAATGATAAGACCATTGCATGAGGTGTATTAAGAAATTCTTCAACTTTTTTTTTCTTTCATTGTTTCTAATCCCTTTTAAATTGAATTTCTTTTATTTATGACGGAAAGTTTTTGCGATTGAAAAATGATTCTTAGAAAAAAGAAAATGCTCTTGAGAAAAAAGTTTCTTGATTTTATTGCTCTCTGCATGAAGAAAAATTTGAAGATAAATGATTTCTCGGTAAATATCTCAATATTTTTTTTTTGGATGATACATTTGACGTTTGTCGAAATTTAAAAAAAACTAATGACGAAATTCCGACGATTTATCACTTTTTTCATAATCCGAAATTTTTTCGTCAAAAAAATCTTCTTAGGCATTTTTACGCAAAGTCAATGGTTTTCTAGTTATCTTAAAAATAATTACTCTATCACAACAAAATACTTAATAATTTCAATCACTCTCTGTTATCCGCGCCATTAATTCAATGACATAGGGAATTTCCAATAGTGTCAATTCCCCACCTTACAGACCTCACGTGTGTCACGTTACATTGCATATTTTTCTGCTAATCATTGATAATTTTTCATGTAAATTCACACGATTCCGAGGGAAAGAAATTCAAGGATTCTTGCGGTTTAGAATCGAGTAAAAATAGACGGGGAAAAAAAAAACATCAAATTCTTCCAGTAATCTGCACGTTGCTCCAAAGTTCAACGATAATACTATGTTACATAATGTATTAGAGATGAAATCTAATCAATTAAACTTACCCCATTGTTTTCCAGTTTTACCCAAAATTTTACCCTTTTCTGGATTGTACAACCCATCAGTAAATGTCTTCCATCGTGTTTTTATAACTGGTTTACGCATATAATCGTCAACTTCACAAGTGCCATTTCCCGCGGCTACTCGTTTTACTCCACTCATTTTTCACAAAAATTCAATGATTTTTAGTCAATTATTTACCGTATTACTCGCTACGAAAGGTGAAGTGAATTTGATTTAATTTTGAGTTTCAAGGGATTAATTTTTTTGAAAATTTTTTTCTGTCGTGGATTTTTGTGGCCCGCTGCGGTAACGAACTACCGCCGACCAATGCCGAACGCGGACTAATGTTATAAAGTGGACGGACGGTAACGAAGTCGAGACGAGACTCGATCGCTATGAAAGAAGTTTACCGTTCATTCGTTTCTGTTATCTTAGCGCGTGGATTTTTCTTCGTGAGTTTTATCACAACGCCATTTGAGTTTTGCAAAGTGTGGAGGTTGAGGTGAGGGGCACATCTTGGAAGTCCTTGCGTTCACTTTTTGGGTGAAAGTTTTGGGAGAAGTTCTTGAACGACCGCGGTGGGATGCTGCGGGCATTTGAAGACAATTCAGTAGAGAAGAGATGAAAGAGTGCGGGAGACTAAAGCAAAACGGACCTATGGGGTAAAATGGAACAGAATTTTTTTCAGATTGCAGATCTTTATGGAAAAATTTGGAAAAATTAGGTAATTATGAAGAAAATACTGGAAAAATGATTTTCAAAATGACTTAGAAAATTCTGAACAATCTCAAATAGGAAAATATCATTGTTTTTTAAGAGAACATGAGGAAAAGGGAGCTTGCCGGAAGCCAACTTGGAAAATTTTGGAAAAAAAAATTGAAACATGTTTTCATAGTAATTTTCAAAATATCTTCGAAACTAATTCTCAAAACAATTTTTAAAGTAATTTCGGAAATTTTTTTCAAATAATTTAGAAAATTCTGGGAAATCTCGAATAGGGAAATATAATTAATTTTCTTTTTGAAGTATCTTAACATTTTTTTAATGGATTTTCTGTAAAAGCCTTAACTTTGAAAAGAATCTAGGTTTTTTGGCACCGTAGGTCCATCTTGCCCCGGTTTTCTCTGAATGTTTTGTTTCAATATCTATCTTTGAAGAATCTTAGGAGCTAAGCGAGATGGTGAGATTCTTGTCAGGATCTTACTCCTTGAGGGAAATCAGAGCTACAAAAAGTTCTTCAGATTGTCTAGATATTTCGCCAAATTTTTGAAATATTCCATTAAAAATGTTGAAAAGGATCGATCGATTTGTTTATTTTCCCTCTTTCCTACTGAATTCCATGGCTTCATTGTAGAATCTCCAGATACAGGGATCTTTTTATGGATAATGGGAATTTTTGAATTTTTTAAATTAGTCAATTTCGATTGGAGCCAATTTTTTGGCTTCCATATTCACTAAAACGGAAATTTGAAAAAATGGGAAAGTTTGAGTTCTCAATTTTTGGCTGAGAGACAAACTTTGAAGAATGACGGTTACCTTTTCTAATAGCAATTTCATCAGTTTCCCTGTGGAATTATCCACGAAATCCTGTCTCAAATACTGTTTCTTTCGCGTGATTTTCATTACGTAAAATATCCAAATTCCAATTGAAATTAAACAAGTCCGCTCAAAGAACGAAATCCCTTGATACCCTAGTTAAACTTATTGGCCTTCACCTCATCCTCAAAATAATAGAAGCTGATGACCAAAAAAAAATAGTCTTTTTTTTCAATTTGAGATTTTCTGAGATTTTCCAAAATTGTTTTTCCTTTTCGTAATTCTTTCCAGATTCTTCTTTTTCTCCCAGATTATTTCGAAAAATCCTTAACTTTGAAAAAAAAGTCCTGGATCACTTTGGCTCGGAGGTCCATTTTGCCCCAGTCTTCCTTATATTCTATTTCTTGAACTGTGAATTATCAAACCGCCAGTTTCGATCTTCAAAGTCTCAACCGTTCTAAATCCAGCTCCCTCCCCCCTTTCTCCCACTCATCTCTATATGAATTCCCTGAAAATTTATTCAATTTTCATGACACAAACGAAAATTTTCGGAGCAAAAAAAAGCAAAGGGAATTAATTTTTTTTATCGACAAACCGAAATTCTTCAATTTTCGTATTTATCAATCATTGCAAAAATTCAGCAAATTCACGGTGTATTCTGAAAATTCTTCTAAAATACTATTTTCCCAACGTATCCAGAAATGAACAAAAAAATTAATGAAAATCACTCTTTTTATTAAAACAGCACGTACAGCATTATCCCCAGTAATAATGACAATATAATTACGCAATGAATTTCATGAGTATTTAAAAAACTCTCACGCTCCATTAAATTCATCTCTCACCTCCTTTTAGCTATTTCATTGAATTTCAGTACATATGTAAAAATATTTCAACTGTTTACGAAAACACGACAATTTGAAAATTCAATGCATAACTCTCAGCGATATTCTTGGCCCAGGTATGGCATTCGACTGTGACCAATCTGTTTGCTGGATCGATCAAAAGGACAATAATTAAAGAATTATCAAATTTTACCATATTTTCGTAAAATGTGGAGCGAGTAAAGGGAAAATGATGCTATATTAAAAAAACCAAATGGATTATGCGCATAATGTTATTTTTGGAATATTAGTAAAAATTTTGGAAGTTATACACTGAGAAAAAAAAGTGCCAAAGCTATCAAATATTGATTCAATCTGCCCTCAGCAATAGTATATTTTGTACTTAGGCCGGATAGAGATCAACAGCGAAAAAAATTTGCTTCCCGAGCGAATCGAAGGTAACAAATGTTTTTCGCAATTGACTTCTTCACAGCCGAAGTGCGTATATTATTTTTCTCGCTCCCCTCGATTAGAAACATCGTTTTTTCGTGACCGAGGGGCAAGAAATCTTTTAAATCATTCAAAAAGTTGTTGAATTTACTGAATTCCGTTCACTCAAACAGTTAATCAGTTTGAATTAACAAAATTCAGAAAATAGGACAACTTTTTCGATAATTTAACAATATCAACACAAATATTTGCAATAAGGACCAATGACATCAATATTTGATAGTTTTTACCATTTTGTTTCTCAGTGTGAAAAATTTCTGATAACCACTATTAGTGAATAAAATCACATGTGGTTCAAAGAGGAACATCAGTTTTCGTACTAAAGCACAAAACGCATACGTTTTTATGGAACTTCGAGGACAAACCCAATAAGTAATCCAGAATATACCATAATTTTTACGAATTTTCCCACCACCGAATAATAAACCAAAATGATTATCAAAGTTGGAACTTGTGTATAGGACGATATGAACAGCGAGGGAACTTAGCAAAATTACTACTTTACCAGCGCGTTGGTAAAAGGGGAATTAAGCTAAGTTCCCTCGCTGTTCATATCGTCCTATACATAAGTTCCAACTTTGATAATCATTTTCGTTTATTATTCGGTAGTGGAAAAATCCGAAAAAATTATGGTATATCCTGGATTACTTAATGAACTTGTCCTCGAAGTTTCATGAAAACGTAACCGTTTTTCGTTTTAGTATGGAAACTGATGTTCCTCCTTAAATAGACAATTACTGAAAATTCTGAAATTCTTGAGTATATAAAGGAATCCTGATGAAAATCATAGTGGAAAATTCAATTAAAATTGAGAAAATCCTTCTGTGGTATTGAATGGGGGAGATCGAGGGAAAGTGGACCTAGGGGGAGGGGAAGGGGCAATGAACTGGGATTTTTTTAAGATTAAAGGCCTCCGCCGAACAATTGAAAAAAATTATCCAACAGTACTCCTTTACTTCGAAAAAATTTCTGGATTATTTTACCCCGGGTTTCCCCAATTCTATCCTCTATTTTTGCCTAATAACGTTACCAAAAGAAACCCGGCAACATTTTATGACCGCAAAGAGGTGGGAAATTTGAAAGAAAAACTTTTAGTAGCATCGATTTACCTGTACTCGCTCAATACCTTCAATAGATGATTCTTACTAGTTAAATTGAGGAACTGAATTGCTACGATTGGCGAGAGATACTGGGAGTGTCCAGTGTATGGAAAATAGTGAGTTGAAAAGCCAGGTGATGGCTGGTAACTTATCTCTCCCATGTGTTCCTTGTCAACGTTGTTGATACCGTTGCATGATAGCCAAACTCTAGGCTGGATATTATTCATGAAAAAAATAGAGACGTGAAAGAGGAAACAAATGTTTTCTTATTAAAATCGATTTTGCTGAATCGTTTATGGAAGAATTCAAGAGAAAATCCCAGTGCATTTATTAGGAAATTTTACGGAAATTGTATTAAAAATTCGAATTTCTCATTACAATGAGTTTTTTTCAAATTTTTCTCAAATTTTTTTCCGTGATATCTCAGAATCTAGGAGATAGGAAAATTCTGTTAGGAACCTTCGATTGTATAAGAAAATCGAGGCTATGAAAGTTATCATTATCATTTTCGTTTCTTCCTTCTATCTGTTTCAAAATGTTCGATTATATTTCTAATTCAACAAAAACAAATTGAAGGGAAATGATTCTCACTGGAACTTTTCTATCTCCCTCAAATTTGCTGGTATCTTTTAAATAACAAATATTCATTTTTAATAATTAAAAAATATTTGCTGAAAACCAATGGAACAAATATTTGATAGTTTTTACCACTTTTTTTCTCAGTGTAATAATACCTGATCCGATGATTTAACAATTTCTTTCAATTCAGTCGGCATGTTCTCTGGTAATTCTGAAGTTTTGTTATAGTAATGTGGGAACCAGTCGAATCTCTTCAGCAACGAAAAAGACAAAAAAATATTTTTTTAAATTTTAGTTTACTCATGAACCGAAATAAATCAATTTAACTCTACGATCACTCTTTGTAGTCTATCTTTGATACTAATTAAAAATAGGGAAGTTTCGGTCAGAATCTTTTTTATACTTCGAATTTCTGTCTACAGAAGAAATATCTTCGAAATTTCTCCTAGCTCCCATAAATTTCGAGAAAAACCGATGGGCAAGAGAGGAAAATTTCCACAACTTTTTTGTAGCTCTTCTTCCCCCCGCATAAAAAAGATTACTCCAAAAATTCCGGCTATCTCTCAAATATTCTGAGATATTTCATTGCAACTGATGAAACAACATGAAATTGATACTTTTTTTTTTATTGTGTCGTTCCAAGAATTTTCACGTTTCGATTATCTCGAAATCTGTGCGAGATAATGAAATTTTTGTAATTACTCAATTATTTCCCGAAATAGGAAAATATACTCGCACGTTTTTTTTTTCTGAATTTGAAAAATATTAGCAATGATGGAGGAAAAATATTACCTTATTCAATTTTATGAAAACACAAGGCCGATATGGTAATTCATATCCATATGGCATCTGGGAACATTTTCCAAGCGTTGTTATATCAAAAAAACATGGCTTCGTTCTTCTGACACCGAGTATAACTCTATCTGGACAATTAGCGTCATAATTTGATCTATTCCGATGATAATCTGCATAAACAATTTTTTTTTACGTTCAGAGAAGAGATCTGATAACCGGTTTTTATGAATTTGTCTATTGTAATTTCTTTTTATTTTTTACCATCGAGAAATTTGGAAATTGCTGTTATGTAACGCTTTGGTTTGCCCGTTGTGTGATTGTCGCTGATCCAGATTACAGGTGATGATGTAGACATTTGAATAATATTTGGCATGAATCCTAAGCCTTCTTTTTCAGTTTTAATCGTATGAAATCAATAAATCAGTTATTGCGGTAAATATTTTAAAATAATTTTTACGGTTTTCTGTGAATATTACAGAATGGGTGCAGGAGGATTTGTTACAATACCTTTTTTGTGGTTCATAAAATTTCTACCAAAAAAGTCTCTTGACAATTCTTCCTCAGCCCACGTACTGTGGTGGCCCTAGTTTCTAATACTTTCCCTGGTGGATCGTGCGACAGGCAGTCGATTTTTTCACGCAATCGACCGTCATCCGATCACGATGCGATCGCATCGCAGTCACATCGTGGTCACATGAAAGTCGATTTTGTGAACAAATTGACTGTCTGATCGATTTATATTTGATATGCAATCGCCCGATCCATCAGGGTTAGAGCTAGTTTCTGACAGCATAAATCAAAGGCAACAACTATCCGCTTATTTAATGCAATTTAATTATATTAATACATATTTGTTGGATTAAACGAACTCAGGCATTAAATATTGAACAATATGATGTATACTTAAATACCGGGGCCACCACGGTATGCCAAAAAATATCTGCAAAGGCGTCAAAATTCACTTAGTTATATGCCTTTATTAGTGTATCTAATCATTTTGTTCATATCATCTGGAATATCAGGTTCGAGGGATTTGTCAAGAAGCCCTTTTCATAGTAAATTTCAGAACTACAAAAAAAAGTAACAAAGAAAACTTCACTCGCTGCAAAGATATTCAAAAACTAATTCATCTGAAATGTCCCGATCTCTTTTGCAATTTTTCTCATCACATACTTGCCACAATTTTCCCAAATATCTTTGAAACTATGTGATTTAGGAAAAATTTCCTGAAAACCTTTTCAGTGTTTCAGAAAAATCTCGTGAAAGAAAGATCTTCTCATAATTCTTCCTACATCCATTGGTTTCGAAGGTGTTTCCAAAATAATTGACATAAATGGACCAAAATATCAGATTTAGTTGAATTAAGGGGTTAAACCACTGTAAAAGCCCAAAAGAAGGTGTTTTTTGGATATTTTTTTTTCTATAGAAAAAGTGGCAATAAAATAATGATATTTGCGGAAGTGATTGAGCATAGGTATATTTGAGTCTTCAGAAAAAAAAAATTCATCAAAAAATATCAAAAAATGACAACACAAGAGCCATTCTTGCAAGGCTCCTCGAATTTAAAACACTATGCGGCACGCAGTGTAACTGGTGCAAATTTCAATTGAAAAAAAAAGAAAGACAGTCGGCTCAGTCTAGATACACATAGCTACAGAAATACGTAGGGGATTTCGGAAATATTGTTTATTGTGTGATTGGTGACCATTTGAATGAAAAAATTCAAATTTTGGCCAAAAAAACGGCAATTTTTTATCAATAAAAAATGTGTAAAATAATTTTTTGAAAATCCCCTACGTATTTCTGTTCGAAATATTGTTTTCAAGATGCTGTGGGAAATTCAAATGAAAATGATGAAAATGATTGGAGTTATGCTGCTTGCCAATTTGAAAAATCATGTTTCAAGAAAAACACGATTGAAATTTTGACTTAGGCTATGAATATGAGGAAATGGTTCAGGAAAAATCCAAAATTTCATGAGAAAAAAAGGGTTTCAGGTGATAACTTTTTTTGCCCGTAATCTGGAAGGCCCAAAATAATTTTTAAAGCAAGAAAAAAAAATCGACTTTTTGAAAATTCTACAGTGGTGTAACCTCTTAAGAAGGGAACTTTCTTTGTGGTCTACAAAAATTGCTGCTTCCCAATTTTCACTAATATAAGCCCACTTATTCTGAAGATATTTGAAGAAGCATTTGCATCGAGTTTTCTATTTTGATTTTCCCTTCCTCACTCGTTTTCTATCTTTCTAGTGAATATCTTTAGGGCAATGCAGTTTAGTCAAATTTAACAAGAAAGCTTTTTCGTTGACCACAAAATTGTCTACAATATTCTCTCAACATTTTTCTCTCAGTCTATTCGTTTCGATGATCTTTGTGAAGTAATCAACGACTTTTCACCTTTTCTTCCCTTCATTAACAAATAATTTTGAATTCACTATTAATCAATTAATAAATTAATCACCCGGATGTCCAAGTTCTCCATTAGATGTATAAAACAACGATCTCTTTCCAGCAATAATGTCCTTCGAGACCTGGCTACTATGCTGAATAAATGGTTTCTTCAAATCGCCAATGTAATAGAGGGTGAGCCACAATTGGAAAGCGAACAGGGTGAATAAAATTCCAAAGAAAAATAAATAAAACACGCCCACTTCACCTAATTCAATAATTCAAATTGATCAATCAATTTTCAAGCTTCTATTAATACATGAAAAATAAATTTTAAAGTTTGAAAAATAACTTTTTCAGTAACAGAAAAAATTATGAAAATTTAGTAGAACATGAGCACTTTCGAACTAATTTCTTCGTAACTATTGTGCGAATAGAGAGATTTAGGACTCCAAAAAATGGGCTCTAAATACATTCTTGTAAAACTCATTGTTTCAAAGATACTTTTAAATTAATGTACACACAGTTATTGGATTTTTCCTTTTTTACTACGTTGTTACTGAATCTATGTCAATTAATTTCGGTTGAAGGGGGGAGGGGGAGGGGGTATGGTCCATTTGGTGGAAAGAAACATATTTTCAAAACTTTTTCAGATGATATAGGTATTGTTAGTTTATTCAATTAATTCCTATATAGTAGTATAGCATCTGAACCATGTTTTCCTTAACTTTAATTGCAAAATATTGATAAATAAGCCGTTGCCAGCGAATCTCCGCAGGTGCCTCGCGAAAACGTTATTTTACAGGGTTTTATGCTAAAACCTATCACTGGATCATCTGAAACGAAAAAATCGAAATGCGTTGCTTGAGTGAAAAGTTTTTGGAGGCAACATTGTCGAGTTTTCTTTAAATCGATTTTTCCATTTTTGGTAGCAACTGGGAGTCAAAAACGCGATTTTTGCCCAAAAAAAATCGGCAAATTTGTTAGTGATACCTCCAGAAACATCTCACCTGATAAACACTTTTTGATATTTCTGTACATGGTTTTTCTCAAGGCACCTGTGCGGATTTACTGTCAACTTCTTTATCAATATCTTGCAATAACCATTTGGAAAAATTAATTGAATAAACCAGCATTACTTGTATCCTCTAAAAAAAATTCTTGAAAATATGTTTTCTTTTTACCGATAAACCCTATCCTCCCCCCCCCCCCCCTCCCTTAACTGAATTGAAAATTTATTCAAGTGCAGCAAGAATTATGATGCCATCTTACCCCATTCTTTAGCAGTGCGATCAAGAAACGCTCGTTTTTCTGGATTCCAGATAAATCTCGCGAAATTTCTGAATTCTCCCAAATCCTCAACTGGTCTACGACTTTGATAATAGCCCTCATCATGCGATATCATCTCGATAACCTGATTGTTTTAATGCAAATGCAGCAATACATGAAGTATCAATTATATCCAAAAGTTTCTCTCCCGTTGAAGCTTTCACGATTCTACATTTTCTTTAAACTATTGAAAACTCCAAAAATTACACTATTTTTGAGAATATCTTAGTAATCGCTAGGCTGTAAAGAAATTCTTTTAAGGCCTCCTTGAAGAAATTTTGTAGGCAATGAAATTTCAGACGAGAAAATTTCTTAAATATTCTCCAAATATTTCCAAAATCGTCTTCCTTCAAAGATATTTCCAAAAATCAAAAAAGCTTTCTATTCACCACTTTTAATCACTTCCCTAATTGCATTAATTGACTGATTTGAATTAATTATAACCCCACAAAAGTATTTTCTTTCAATGATCCTCAATTTCCTCACTGAAACACACACCAAACAGTCGCTACTAATTATTAACCAAATCCTTCAAAATAAAATTTTGAATGATCCGCGACAAAACGTTAAAGTTTTGTGCGACCTCTGCAAATGATAAGAAAAACCGCGCAAGTTTCACTTTACCGACTGTTCCTAAATATAATAATTCCCCATAGGTCACAAAAATATTGGCATAAAAATTCCCCAGAATCTTATCATTCCAACGATAATTCGTAAAAATTCGAAAAACTTTTGAGAAAAGTGCAAAAGAAAAGACTAAAAATGAAGAAATGTCAGAGATTATTTTCAAAAAAACCGCCAAAAAATGTCGACGTTCATTCGTTAATCTCGAGACTGCTAGCGTCCTCTCACGAAGTTGCTCCCAAAGATGGCGGAAATCTGATGATCAGTGTGTGTTAACTAAAAAAAAAAAAAAAAAAAAAAACTTGTGTGAGAAAAAAAAAGAAGAAAAAAAAACGAAAGAAATCTGTTCATTGTATGTTACAAATACCTACATGACAATTCTCTGTTTGAACGTGGTTGAACGCGCAATACGGGGGCGTAAGTAACCATAAAGCCAAAGAGATATAAGCGTATAAGTGTAATAAGTGTTAGGGCCTGTGAGAAACACACAACCCGAAAGGAAAAATTTTCATCGTGATTATTATTGAAGATATAATATATTCAATGTAAATTGTTTCATAGTTGCTTGATAATATTATTTTGTTTTAGTATCATAAACGCGAGTCAAGTGTTTGATTTTTTAGTGAAAAAAAAAGGAGAAAAAATCAAGTTACCGAACGATAATATAATAATTCAAGTGAAAAATTGGCGTGGACCCAGGTCATCCTGCTCTTCTTCACGGTATTAAAACAACAAAAAAAGAAAAAAAATTGTGTTAATTTTTAAAAATTAAAATTAATGGCAACTAATGGAGTTCAATTTTTTTTTTTGGCAAACCTTGATGCGTGTATGTGTGTGTGTGTCTATGTGTGTGTGCTCCCCAGTGTTGAATTATCAACAAAAAAAAAAAGTCATGAGTTTATTTAATTTCATTGGAGCTTGAAAAAAGTGGGAAATTTCATTGAGTGAATTTTGATTTCTTAATTTCACTGATTTTCAACAAAATAAATTTTGTGGCTCAGTGCCCGGGCTATTGTTGCATGCGTAGTAGTGCCAATGAGAATTTGATTTATTGAATTTTTTATTGTTTCTTTTTTTGGAGGAAAAAAAAAGAAACGCTGAATTTTCAATTTATTTTCTAGATTAATTTATTTTTTTTCATTGAATCTGTCTGTTTAATTTTGAGCTTTGTGGTTATTGTGTGGACGAGGTCGCTAAAGCTCGTTGCCTCTTTTTTTCTTTTTTTTTTTTGTCAATGTATGTGTGTCCCTATGTTAACCCCCCGGGGTTTTACAGGCTCCGCCCTTTCAATTTTATCTCGTTAATACGAAACCACGATTTTCATCCGCATTAATGGCAATGTCAGGAGTTATACGCGTAACATCCGTATAACCTCATGACAATCATAAAGAATTTTTTCATCTGTAATTTAAACTTCATTTCATACCTTTTAAGGAAGCTCACTGAATTACACTGTTTCATCATTCTGGAGTGATTATCATTATTATCAATTTTTTTTAGTCACTTAAAGATGGAAGTGATGAGATGTTTGAGCTTAGAACAAGGCTTTTCTAAGATATATTAGAATCTGTGGGAGATAGAAGAATTTTTTTTTGATCCTTTATCGTAGATTTGAATGTGCTCTGCCAAATAAGTCCTATAAAAAAGCGTTTTAGGTCAATTTCAATAGTACATCTGTTTTTTAAGAAATATCTTGATATCTACAGAAAGAAGGGGAATTTTTGTGAGGGCCTTTCTTTTGGCCACTCTCTTCTACACAACAGGTCCTTGCAGAAAATCCCGTATCTCCCACAAAATCTGAGATAATCCATAAAAAGAGATGATATCAAATTCATTTAATCTCCTTTCATCACGATACTATTGAATTCATTTTTTTAGATGTATTTCAAAAGCTATGAAAAATAGGAAATTTCTTTTGGAGGGATTTTTTTTTGGTAATTTCGACTCTCTTCTACAAAAAAATCTTTCCAAAAAACTGCTATCTCCTTTAGTTATCGAGATAATTAATAATAAGAAATAATAATTAAATTATCCCACCACTAATGATCTGCATTATTCATTAATTTATTAATACACCGGTTCATTATAATATAATTAATCAAATTTATTCAAACACATGTTCATTATGATTTTATCATTAAAAATAAAATAATAATCATCATCATTATATTCATAAATTAATCCTAGGAAGTAATTACATCAGTCAATTTCAATCAACATTTCCTGAGAAAAGAAAAATAAAATTCCATTTGAATTAAATATATGTTGAATTTTAGTCATGTGATTTGGATTAATGCCATTTTAACACCTGTGATTTTCTGCCAAACATTTAATGCTTAATTTTTATTTAGTTACTTTTGACAATTCGCCCATCCACAGTGAATTTATCATTTATTGCTCATTTTTATAAAAAGAAGAAGGAAAAAAATGGCCAGGACTTTTCTGTTATATAAATTTTGATTCTTCGCTTTGATGTAAATAAATGAATTTTTTATGATCAACGCAGAAAACGATTATGATAGATGACAAGTGGCACTAATCCATCTCAGTGTTAGTAAAGCAAAAGAGATTGCCCGTATGCTGACTTCAACTCAGCATTCACCAACTGTTACTAATTTTAGAATTCATTTTGTATCTTCCATAGCTATTTACACAAGGCATATACCTACTATCTTAGAACCTTCTAAACTTATGAGTCTCTCAGCATTTTAGCTTTTACCAAAAATCAATATATATTTATAACATTTCTGGAGTGCTTTTCAAGTGCCTCCAGTGATTCTAATAATATTTACATCAAAGTTTATTGGTCATTGGATTCGTGAAATTGTTTTGAGAATCATTTATTTTTTTGATGATTATCTCGGAAACTTAACGATGTAGGGGAATTTTCATTGAAACTTTTTTTTTTAGATTTAGGTCAATTGCTAGAAAATCAGGTTTTTCAAGAATATCTCGGATCTATGGGAAATAGGGAAGATTTTGTGAAAATCTTCGTCGTAGGAAAGAATTGAAGCTGCAAGAAGGATCATTATGAAACTTTTCGTATCTCCCATAGATCTGAGATATATTTCATACGAGATCAATCGCGCGCGCTCTAGCACACGAAAAATGATCTTATAATTTTTTTGCTCAGATCTATTTTTTCAATTTTTCTGATGATTATTCTTCGAGTTAAGTCGAAAACTATTATCAATGATCGATAATGACTTTGAAAAATAGTTTCATCCTTCATTTCTATTTTGTTTTTTGAATTGAGCGCGCAATTTTGATCAACCAATCAGGAATAAGGAATAGACGTGACAGTTTTAGCATTGCATTCAACACGTATGGACTTTTTAGGATGGGAAGGAAGAAGTATCCCTGAAAAAAATTGTTTATGAGGACAATTTCTTTAGTTATTGATATGATTCATATAAATTCTCGATAAATAAGGGGAAGAGAGAAATTTTTATTTACCCCTTGAATAGTTGGAGGTGTTTCACGAAAATAAGTGTCCATCGGAACTTTTCATTTCAATTTATTTGCTCCGATTATTATCGAAAAGACCTCAGTGAGATGAGGCAATTTTCTACTAAACTTTTTTTTAGCCCAAAGGCTCTTTTCCAAAAAAATTCCTCTAAAAAAAATTTCATCCAATGTCGAGATAATCTCCAAAAACTGGAGTTATTCTGTAAAAAAAAAAAGAATAATTCTTCTGTAAATTTCTTCTTCAACCTCTTTATTATCATCATTACATTTCTCTACATATATAAAACGTATTGTGTACAATAATATTGCCAAGTGTACATTGGCATACTGATAACAGACAAAACAATTTTTATACTCATTCCTTCATTCAATAATTTATACTTGGATTGTGCGTGTTTAAAAGATTAACTCATGGTGTATTTTCTTCATTCGAGTATTAAATTTCTAATTACATCAGGAATTAATATTCCCTTTTTTTTGCTCTTTTTCTTTTAAATTTCTATTCATGTCACTGAGAAGATAAAGAAAAAATCATTGAGTGGATTTATGTATTAACATTAAAGTTTGTGAATTTAATTAGATTCTACGAGAAAAAAAAAATCTGCTAATTTAATTGTTTATTTCTTTCATTTACAGATGAAAATTGAAACGTCAGTTGATCTCACATAGTCGGGCCAATATTACAGGCACCAGTTGTTCTGTTTTTATTTCGAGATATTTCTACGCAAAAGGCAAAAAAAAAAAAAAAAAAAGGAGAAAAAGGAAAGATGGACGGTCATGTGCCGTAGAGAGAATAATTCAATGCTAGTGACGAATAAGTCATCGGCACAAAATAATAATTCAACGAATATGTTGTCAGTACTTGAGGAAGAGGCTAACAATGACATTGACGATGTATTTCCACCTCATGTCGATACGTCAAATATTGTTATACATCCAGAATCACCAACAACTAAGAAACAAGCATTAAAAACATTTAATGAAGTTAATGGATTATTACAAGTTGGTAGAAAACGTGAAGTTAAATTGATAATACGAGATAATCCATGGCCACTTAATAATGGTATCAGGGCACAATTGTGGCCAGCATTGTGCCAACAGCATGCACATGGTAAAAGTATGCTCGATGGATTCTACTGGGACATGGTCAATCAAGTCTTTGGAACTACTGGTATGAATTTTGGCTTTTTTGCACTTTAGATATTGTGGTTTTCGATTATTTTGCGAACGTCTTTTAAAGAAAGAGGGACGAAAAAATTGATGAGAGGAGCATTTTTAGGGGAAAAAGTTGACGTTTTTCGAAATAATCGTTAGATGAATTATAATTTTCTGATAATTATCTTAGGCACGACTAGATTTACTAGGATTCTGCAGGATGAAAAAAATGTATATTGGTGAATTTTTCTAAAGGCAATGATTCTGAAGATATTTTCGAAAAAATTGAATGTTGATTGCTAAAAAATGATTAATAGAGAAATTTGGTTTATGTTATGATTGATTTAGAAATGAGTGGGCTTCGAGAATTAATGGATTTGTGGGAGATTTGCGAAGAAACTTTTGTGTAGAGAATTTTCGTAGCCCATCGAAAATGTCTCTCCGTAAATTTCTGTAGATATTATTGCTTTGAAAATATTCATGAAATTAAAAAAAAAATGAGAGTATTTTTAATATCTTGAAAAATTTGTCGATATTAATTGAGAAGATCCCAGATTCCAGAAGGTATTTGAAAAAAGAAGAGGATTGGAGATATAAAAATAATGGCTTAAGAAACTTAATACAGATTTTCTTAATAATATCTCAAGAAGAATTAAGTTTGCAAGAAAATTTCCAGAAATCTTTATTGTGGAAAATGGGGTCAGATCCCATTGTTGAGGTCATACTTACGAAATAATATAATTCCGATTGTCCTTTTCGCCTAATTGTTTTGGGAATAACTTAGGAACTATTAGATTTAAGAGATTTAGTCTCTAGAAACCTGTTTTTATCAACCAAAAAATTTTCTGCGAAAACCCCCTTTTGACAATGTTTTCTAAAGCTGCAAACTTTCAAAATATTCGTAATTTCATATAAACACCTTTTATATCCGATTTAATCTCAATAATTCATTGTTCTTATTATTTAATCATGGATGGGATTGTTTTTTATCAAATCAGTGACTGCATTTGGTTATTTTCGATTACTCTTCCTGTATGATTTATCGCTGGAATATGCTGATGTGAATTGATAATAATAATTGAATTGCACAAAATAATACGATCAAAAATATCTTCAACGCATTATTTATGACTCCTGAAGTCGTATTCAATACGAGAATATGTTTACGTCTTGATTCGTTTAAAAATACATTTCCGTCCAATTCAATTAGATTTAAGGGAAATTGGGGCAACGCGGTATATGTTATACCCCTTTTGTGGAAAATTATGTTTCACCCCTTTTAATTTAAAAAATGTGATAACAATTTTGAAAATAATAATTTTCCATTTTTTTTCTCTCATTTCAGAGCTACCAGATAAATCAATAATGCTACCACCATTTGTCGATAGTACTCACTGTTTATCATACAATTTGACGAGAAAAGGAAGAAGCGTTGCTGATAGAGTTGTATCTGTACTTGGATACGCTTGTCCAGATATAACTTACAGTCCATCACTGTATCCAATCACTGCACTATTATTGCACTTCATGCCAGGTAAATACTTGAACAATAATATATTTATTTAACATTTTTATTTCTTCGAATAAAAGTTAAAAATTGTTTGAATGATGATAATTGAAAATACTGGGAAAAAATTGGGGTTCTTGGAGAGTTTTGAGTGACTCTTGGCGCGAAAATTCTTGGAATGATCTCGGGGAATTGCGGATGAAATTTCGCGGAAAAAATTATATTTTTTGAATCATTCTAAACATTTCACTTTCTTGATTTTCATCTTTGAAAAATAGTAAAAATGAATATTCTACAAAGAATCCAAGAATTAATTGTTTTAAAACAGAATTCTTTATAAATTAAGTGGAATTTTCGAAAATAATTATCTCCTGTCTTTTTGGCTTTTACAGAAGAAGAATGTTATCACTGCATGGCGAGTCTCGTAGCAGCTAAGGAAAAAATGTTCATAACCCAGACAAAATTATTGTATGAAGTTACGTGGAAGACTGTTGAACAAATAACGAAAAAACATGTTAAATCAGCAGCAGTGCATTTGGCGCGGCATTGCTCAGGCTCCAGGGCTGAAAGAATTTACATGGATTGGATCTGGTGGATTCTTCAATTATTACCGTTTCAGCATCTAGTCAGAGTTATGGACTGTTTTTTGCACGAAGGCTCCAAAGTAATTTTCATCTTTTTAATTTAAAATATGTTTATAATATAAAGGTATAAGTGATGATTTGTATTGTTGAAATTCGTTCGTCTTCCGATTGGGTGAATATTTTTGCTCTAATTTTTTTTGATAGTCGCCAAAATGGAATGATTCTTATGTCATTCTTTGATATTTCTTCCGTGAAGTAGAAAAAGATGAGTGGAAACATCATGATTATTCCGTTTCAGAAGCTATTGGATTTATAGGGAATTTTATAGAGGCTTTCTTTGTAGCACATGATATTCTCTGTGAAAAGGGTTTCTGCAGAGTTCCTCTAAATGTAATAGTTTCGGAGATATTAAAAAAGAAATCAACTCTTTTCCTGAAACTGTAGAATTTAGATGATTCTTCCAATAAATTTTTAGAGAGACCTTTTTTGTCACCGATGAAGGACTCTACCAAAAAGGTCTTCCCACAAATCTATTCGTTTTGTATATATTTAAAAATAATCTATGAAAATAATCTATGCATTAATTTTTCAATCATTTTTTTATTACTATCGTTTTTTCATTATCTCTGAAATTATTGCATTTACAGGAATTTATGGAAATTACTGTTTTTCCAGACATTTCCTACAAGAAAGTTTGACTCATTTTAAGAGTCCGCATTTTTTCGAAAATTATTCGACCAATCAATTGTATTATAGCATTTTTTTAGCCCATAGTTTGCATGTTTCCCAATGGAATTTCCAAAATTGCAATAATCTATCAACACAACGTTGTTATGAGGCAATCAGTTTGTTTCCAAAGTATTTTTATGGTAAAAAAGAGTCTCTCAACGTTTTTCTCTAAAACTGATAATTCTCGGGATTCAATTCTCTTCCTGAGACAGTATTAAAAACTAAATGTACATTACTTGTTAATTATTCCGAAAATTGTCAGGCTTAAGGAACTTGAACAGATTTTTTTTTATTGCCAGAAAAAGTCTCTTGACTTTCTTTTTCTAAGCAATTCATTTGAGTAATATATGTACAAAAAAATCAACATATTCTTCAAATTATCTCCTTTCCTCAGCATTATTTTTGAAATGCTTCAGAAGCTATCAGGTTCGTCGGAATTTATTAAGAAACATTTATCGTAGCCTATGAAATTAATTAAAGAGGGGCAATCTGACATTTTCCCTGGCTATTGCTAGACTGTATAATAGTTGAAAAGTGCACTCTTTCTACAATTTGACCGCTTTTTTGAGGATTCCAACGAAGAAAATAGGAATTATTTCCATAGGAATATGTAGATGCCCTAACTGTCAATGGAAATAAACAAAGATGATTTCTTTTCTAATTTTCAGGTTTTCTATCGAGTTGCTATGGCCATTGTATTACTCTTCTATAAACACTCATCATCACAAACATCCGAGTGGATGGGTGAAATTGCAAAGAATGGAATTGATGCGGCTCTTTCGAAATTTTGCCGTCAAATACCGGTAATTATGAACTAATTAATTAAATTCTGCAGCAGAATGATAATGTTAAAATATTCAATTTTTTTTTTAATATATCCGTAAATTACAAAATTTTGTACGGAAAAAGATCTTTTCATAAATTTCTATAAATCGACAAGTTTCAAAGATATCCTCAAAATGATGTTTTTCGACTCTAATCAAGTATTTCTTCAATAGTAAACTCTAAAAAATATCACAGTGACAATTGAGTTTAAAGAAATTTTTCAAAAGATGTTTTTAGTAGATGATGAAGAAAATTTCCTAGGAAATTCTTTACAAATTCCTCTACAGTTATTTATTTCCGAATATTTCATTCTATTTGAATTTAATTCGCGGAATGTGAAACTCATGACCTCATAAATTCACGTGGACGAGTCTATAAGATATTTCAATGTCAGAAAAACTATTCCTTGTACTCAATTGAAATTTATTTTACGATACACGTTGTGATATATAAGGTGTCCTCGTTACCTTCATTCACCGTTAGTAATGTATATTTTGTTGTTCTTTTGGTCGATAATGAACGTAGAACGCGATAAATAATTAATCATGTATGAAATTATTATGAATTCAAGAAGTTGCATTATTTTTCATTGAGAACTTTGTTATATCCATAGTCAAATAAACCCGATGAACATAACACATGATGTATCAATTAATACGTCATAATTTTATGCTCGATTTTTTTAAATTAAAATTTTTGAAAAAATGAATGAATTGATTCGATTCGAACTATTCGGGATTTTTTTTAATGCTTTTGTTATGAATTATAGAAAATTGTCGATAGGAAGGACATGATTTTTTCGTTTTTTTTTCTAATTTTCTAAATTTTTTAGTTCCAAGGGGTTTGGTTATTGACTGTGAACCGGGTGTGAGCGGCTGACCAAACCCATTGAAAAATGGAAACCGGAATTTCGATTTGCCACAAAATTTTAATGTTTCTTAAGAAGATGTCAATTCTGAACATGAAAATTTTTCTTTTCCATTGATGCCTCATTCCAAAAATCAAAATTGAAAGAATTTATCACTTGTTGAAAAATATGCAAATACAATAGTAACCAGGGTAACGTTCCTGAAAAATATTTCAAAAAAATCTCAACAAACATTCCCTCATCTATCTCATCTCATAGTTTCAACTGAAAAAAAATTGAATTGAAATCATTTTTTTTGCATTCCTTTGTTTATCACAGGTGAGCCCGACAAAATTTTTGAGAACTGCTTTTGGCATACGTGGACTCAGTTCAGCATACATATCAAGAGTTTTTTTGCGTACAGAAATGGCTCTGAAAAGCCGAACTGTATTGACTGGCTCGAGATCATTAGCAAGATCACGATCAACTGACAATTTACCAACCAGCCAGTCGCAGGTCAATATACAGATGATGTCACACACACTCACAATTCGAGAGGTAAGTCATAAAATATTTAATGAAAAAGATATATATATTTTCAATAAAATATTAAATCACATTATTCTAGAATATAATAATAATGATAATAAAGTAAGCATATTTTCCATTTAATACTTATTTAAGTTATTTTTAATTTAACTGATGTTGCAAATTTCTTTATGACTTCCGTTAGGGATTACCGATTGTGCAAATTCCTGGTAAAATAAGAATTTACACTTTTAATTATAGAACATTATCTAATTTAAATTGATAATTTTTTTATTTACTTTTTTATGCTGTTATTTTTTTTTCTCTTCTCAATTTTTATCCTTTTTCTTCATTTTTTTTTGTTTAAATCTCGTTTTTCACTCTGTGAATTTGGTTATTGTGGTAATGGGCTAAAAACTAACTAAATGTTCCTTGTTCATGGTGTCTATCGAATTTTAATTCACCTTTCTCTTTGTTCAGTTCTCTCTAATAAACGAATTGGTGAAGTGATAAATAATGAGACCAGTCTGAATATTACGAATGGCGAAACTGCTGATATCTTGGGAATAAGTGGATTGAAAGGAATTTATCAAGAGACTTTTTTTATAGGAAATTTTATTCCCTACAAATAAAAGAAGTTTCTCCATGAATTCTTCTAAACCCAATAGTTTCAGAGATATACGTAAAGTTGTATATATTTTTTCGACTTCATTGAAATTTGTTATTTCGCTATTCAATATTAATAGTTCATTTCAATTCTTTTCCTCCTTGTCGTTTAGTTCAGGGACCACACCAACGTAAATAACTCTCATTCTACGAGTCAGACAGGCAAAATAAAACCGATGAATACAAATTGAATATTAACTTTGAAGATTCATTTTTCGCTACGCCAAAAAAACATAATTCATTGAAAAAAGAGATAAATTTTCATGAAAAAAAAAAGGAAAAACAAATTTCTCAATGCTTTAATTTGTTTTCAGAAAGAGTGCGAAGACACGTACAAAGACAGGGTATTGTATAATTAATACTTTATGGAAAATGTGTCGTTTAGTTTTTCATGTTGCTATCCTCTGTCCCTGAACTATTTAATTTTTTTTTAACTTTTTTTAATTTTCGAAAAGAAAAAAATCATTAGTGAAGTTGTAAAACAAAATGAGTCGATGAAATATCGTTTTTTGTAAAATATCTTGGAAACTAAAAGATATAGATTCATTTTCTGAACCTCAAAGATTACGAGATATTTAGAAAAAAAAAAGAAACTTGAAATTCTTATTCGAAAAAAATTAAACTTTGATATCATCAACGATTGCTCAAAAATCAAGTGGGATGGAGAATTTTTCTGTAATTTTCTTTTTCTGTAGGTTCAACGGTGATTCTCTTCAAAAAAAGATCTTTACAGAAATTTCTCTGAATTATATCGATGATTTTCGTTTTCCCAACTCCTAGTGAAATTATTTCATGTTTATATTACTTACATCAGTATTATACTCACCAACATGGTTTTACTTCAATTATTTACTTATTTTCGTGCGTATTCAGCTTTTTTCGCCGTTTACAATTCATTTTTTGTTTTAAGTAAAAAAAACTGCCATAATTCATGAATTAATTCTTTTATATTTTTTTAAATCATCGAACAGATATCAATCAGTAACTCTCTCACGATTGCACTGAAAGTGAAATTAAGACGATCTTTTCTATATTTTCTTAACTGTATTTACAAGTATGGTTCCATGAGGCACAATCGACAAGCCTTTGTTTTTTTTTTCGCTTTATTATTTGCAACTTTGGAAGATTAAATTTGGATGATTTTTCTCACTCATTAAATGAACATATCAATGCATTTAATTGTTTCATTACATCGTATGTTTTTTTTTTTCATAATATAAACAGAATGGAAATTTTCTTTCTTTGTTTTTCTTTTCTTCTCAAAGCAAAGGAAAATGAGAAGAAAAAAAAACTTTGCAATGTTTACGTTTTTGTAATGAACAATAGAATGATTCATTCATAAGTGCAGGAGAATTTTTTTTTTCATTGATAAATGAAGTTTATCAATGCATAACTAACTTGAGAATGTTTTTATGATAAGTGGCAAATTTTCATGAGAGAATTTGGGGCAAAATGGATGTTTTTTCTCAGATATTTCTTCATTTTTTCAGTAATTTGTTGTAACAAAAAAAATTGTATTTTTCTGATGAAACTTGGACAAAGTGGGCTGGAAAAACATTAGAGGTAGTGTCCTCGATGGATTTGTGGGATGTACGGAAAATTATGCAAATAAATAATATTTTTAAAAATAATAATCTTTGGAAAAAACGCAATTTATTGGTTTTTCAAAATTTCCAGTTTTTCGGAGATATTCTCGGTTTGGATTACCGCGAGTGAGCATGATACGCGGTGACAATTTGAACCGAAAATATCTCTGAAGAATCAAACGTAAAAGAAAGAAAATCTGAAAATCAGAAAGAAATGTATTACAAAGTCTTTCTCAAATTCATCCATTTTACCCCACATCTCCAATTGTTCTTGAGGCATGCCAATCGATGAAACCGAGAGATGTGAAATATTGAAACAAATAAGAAAAAGAAAACACAGAGGACAGTGTTTATTTTATGCAGCAATAATGCAGCTAATCACTATCGCAGGAAACTTCTTCATTTTCTAAAAATAAAAAAAGGATCATCATTAATAATTTTTGCAGGGGAGCCATCCTTATTTCAGCATGCATGGCTGCTAATTTCGAAACCGACTTTTCGAATAATTTTCTTTAAAAAAAAAAAGAGAAGAAAAAAATGAGAATATTTGTATTTTTGTTATCTCTTGTGAGCTTTTATCCTTAGGTGTAACCTGTTCCCAGGGTGGCGAGAGTAGTCGAGCAGATCAACGAGCGAGACTTCGCTTTTTTTTTCTGTAATATTTTTGCACTGGAAGCAGGTTTTTCCTCGAATTTCCATTAAAATACATACTTTTTTTTTTTCAATAAACAGAAATTAAGAAATTTTTAAATTGAATTATTCAATTAATTACCATTAAGGTCAATGAAAACTGATGGTCATGTATTTATTGTCTTGTTACGCTGCATCGCTCCGGATGGACGGAATTTTTCATTTTTTTTCTATCGTAAATTACAAAAAAAAAAATATAAAAAAAATATTTTATCGATGGTTGGCGATGGATTAAATAGGGTGCACACAGCCCTGGACCCAGAGCTCTGTCAATGGGCGTTTATCCTATACAGACAGTTAACTCGCAGATCTTAGATGTGCCTGATGTAAGTAAATTTTACACGGGCCAAGTTTAATGTACAAAAAAAAAGCGTTGCGGCCAAATTGTTGAAAGTTCTTTAATTTTTTATTTTTTTTTAAATAATTGTTTTCCGTGCAGAATTTACGAGCTCGATGACATGGAGCATGTCGATATTGTCGTTATTTATTATGTTTAATTGTTTATTATTTTTTAAATTTATTGTTGAATTCATTTGGAGAGTGGTGAAAAGAGAGATGAATAGCGGTTGAATTCTTGGGAATATCTTCGAGTATACAGCAAATAGAGCGAGATTTTGTAGAAAGAAAATATTGTATTTCGGTGAGATTTTGAGATAATTTATAAATAATTCAGGTGAAAATCGAAATTTCATCTAAAATTTCTTCCTTTGTAGTCACTCAAACGTTCGAGTAGTTAAAAACTATGTGAAATGAGAAAATATTCAATGATCTTTCTTAAAGAGATCATTTTACTTTTGGGGCAATTGTTCCATCCCGATCAGATTCCGAGATATTCAACACCATGAATAACAGCTATTCCTATACTGAATGCATTTTTTTATAAATTGAAATATTTCGGAATCTATTTTTGTAGTTTCCTTTTCGTTCACAAACAAAATCATCTCACAAGTTTCTACATCTCTCGCAGACTCCAAGTTGACCCAAGAAACATAAATCACGTTCACTCCTTTGAAATCAGTTCGTTCAAAATCAAAGTATCTGAAAATATATCGTAATAGACAAATTTTTATATATAGTTCCCCTATGGTGGGGTAAAATGGACACAATAGTTAAAACGGGCACGTGTTAGTTTTGGTATTTTATCATATGAAAATTACTCGAAATCAATGGAAATATTGGAGAGAGGTTCTTTCTGATAATTCCATTGGAAAGCTCCGGGGAATTCACGATAAAAATCATATGTTAGAAGTTATTTTTTTGAATTTTTCAAAAATTTAATTTTTTGCTCGCGATTTGAAGGTAAAAAATTCCTCTGTTTTTGAAAAATTTCAGTTCTTCGGGAATATTTCTGATTCTATTGGTCGTAGCGATCTGGGATTGATCTTGAATGGAAGGTGAACTCATTCTCATCAATTTATGGGGTGAAAAAAAATTATCAATTTTTCAAGTACTTATAAGGCGGAAATCTATTTTCAGAAAATGGCCCATAAGTATTTGAATAATTGATAGAAAAAAAAGAATTTGAATCACATGAATCGATGAGAAATTAGCTCACCTTTTATTTGAGATCAACCCCAGGTTGCTACGACCAACGAAATCGGGGATATCACCGAAAAAGTGAACTTTTTCGATTTTCGAGAGGAGTATCCCTTCAAAACTTGTCCAGAAAGTAAAATTTTCAAAAAATTGAAAAAAATTAATTTTGAAACATGTTTTCCTGAAAAAATTCCAGCTTCCCAATGGAACCATCAGAAAATCTCCATCACGAACCATTAAATTGGAGTGTCCATTTTAGCCCATCTTTCCCTACATTCATTATAGGACTCATTTTCCTCTACAAAAAAATTCCTCACAGAAAATCCTCTACCTCTGTTAAATTCCGATATGTTCTAGAAAAATTGAAGTGGAAGAAAATACATTCTTCCTCGATTCATGGAGCGGCTACGAAATTCATCATCAGAGCGAAAATTTTAATCCAATTTTTTTCTGCGTAGAATGAATATGTTAGAAAAGGCAAATTCTTAGACGCTGCATATAAATATCATACAGCATGTACAAGAATTGGCTTTTTCTACGATATTTAGGCTACACAAAAGAAAATTAAATTAAAATTTTTAATCTGATGATAAGTTACGTAGCCAATCAAGCTGATTTATTATCCAAAAGTTAAGAGAATAGGGAAATTTTCATCACTAACTTTTTTATAGAAAAGGATGAATCTTACAGAACATTGTCTATCGCCCATTATTCTCGAAATATTTCATGAAAATGGAAATCGAAGAAAAAAATTGGTTCCTGAACTTTCCTCCTCAATCCATTAGAAATGTTTAATATTCCGGAAATTGAAGTAAATATTGAACTTCGCGAAATTATCTTTTTTATAGAGCTCTTCATAATCTACACAAAATGTCTTGAGAATAAATACCTTATCTTCCTCCCATTCTGCGATATTATATCAAAAACTAAAATAAAAGAAAATCTCATTTCCCGTTTCATATTTTAATCCATTAAAAATGTGAGGAAACTCAGAAGTTCTTGCATTAATTCTGGATTTATTCATAAAATTTCAAAATAATCCTTTACATGTCCCGTAGAATGCAAAATCAGATGAAATTCTTTACATTTGAAAATTTTGATTTAGAAACAATCGATGTATAAAATTTGATGAAATTCAATCCAACAATTTTTCGAAATTAAGGAATAAAATACGATAAATTTTCTCCATCTTTGCCTAGCAGACGATGTTAGAAATTTGTTCTCTCGCATACTTTCGTTCCTCGTCCTTGTGTCCTAGTTCACTTCTTATTCCCCTCTCACGAAGTTCAAGTTTTTCCTTGATTACTCGAAAACCGAAAGAGATATCAAAATTTTCGTAAGCACCTTTTTACGGACCTAATTTTCCCCTAGAAAAAAATGTGTTTACGAGATAAAGATCCTCTTATCTGCTATATAAGTCAAAATATTTCCAAAGAACTGATTTCAATCAACAATTTATCAAATTTTACCACTCATCAAAATTTATAATATTAATTTATAATATAGCAGCTTTTGTTGGATAATTACGTATGATTGTTTTTAGCTTTTTTTTTTTATCTCTGTAGTGATAATTGATCCACGAAAAGAATCGCCAGCTACGTAATTCTGTAATTTTTATTTATATTATTATGTAATAAAATTATATATCATTTCCCAATTTTCTTAATTACTTAAGGATGGCGGCCTCAGTAGTTTCTTCCAGTGGCTGCATTTATTCAGTGCATGACTTGAGCTAATTTACAAAGAAAGAAAACAAGTTTGGAGAGTGAGCTTTTTGTGATTGAATTTTTTTTTTTAATTAATTGAAATGTTGAACGCGCCACATTAGAATAATTTTTTACAAATAATTTGATTTCCACATTGATTCCTTATTTTACTCGCATGTTTGTGATAATTATTATTTACGTATGTGAATGAATTTGTTCATTAATCATTGATTTCTAATTAATTTATTCACATAATTATAATTTATTTTCAGATTTTTTTTTTGTCACAATTTTTTCAATCATTTATTAAATGACTGGCGCTTTCATCGATCATTCATTTTCATTATCAATTTTTCTTTAATTTAATATAATTTTTAATTTTATTGATTGTATGAAGAAAATAAACAGTTGCTTGATAATTGTCCACTCGATATAAAAGCATGAGCCACTGATGCAGTGGTTAATTTCTTTTTTTAAATAATTAAATAAATTATTAAGATATTAAAAAAATGTCAGTTTGCTAAGTGGTTTCTATTTTTATTCACTGAATTGAAGAATTTTCTAAATTTTTTGTCGTCTTCTTTTTTCAACAGTTATTCACTCTTTGGTCGTGGCTACCAGTGAGAATAACGATGTATCAGCCGATACTGCTATACACAACTGAGGAGCATGGGTGCTCGTTGACAACGTTCTATGTCAGAGTGGAACAGCATGAACCAACGTTGCTTATGATCAAAACGTGCAACAACGAGGTATTGAGATTTTTCAAAATTATTTCCTAAGAGCTATCTCGAAATCTATGAAAAACAAAGGCAGAAATCTCTTTTGCAGAGCAAAATTGGAGCTGCAAGAAAGGTTTCTTGAAAATTATCCTTCCTCATTGTAATTGATTTTTTTCTTCCAAGGTTTTTGGAGCTTACTGTTCGACAAGGTGGTGCGAGAGAAACTTGAAAGACGACAAGGGACAGAGACAGGCATATTTTGGTACCGGTGAAACATTCCTCTTCAGTTTGTATCCCGAACGTGCCAAGTATCCGTGGATAGGTATGGACTCGTCGCACAATGACTCAAGGGTCCATCATTCAGCAGAATTGTTCATGGCTGCTGATGCCAAAATGATTACCATCGGCGGTGGGTGAGTAATGATTTTTGTTTTCCAACGAATTTATGCGAAACAATTTCCTTGGATGAGTTCGGAGAATAGTGGAATGAGAAGCAGATTATTTCGCGAATATCTCGAAAATTATCAGGTTCAATACTGAATATAAATATGCATGATGTGAATGTGTAATGAATGAATATGATGAGCAATAAATAACTTTTGAGTAAAATGTAACTCGTAATATGTCTGATCCACGAGGCTTATTGGACAGAACATTCTCGAGATGATCATCATTGCTCTTGAACCTTAATGATGATTTATTATTCTGGCTGCTTCAATAAACTCCAGTTATTTAGAAGAAATCTGAGTTTTTGGGGTCTTAACATCTTTGCTTTTCATAAAGAATAAATAAAATTATTCTAAAGAAAAGTCAATCAACTCAAATGATAATTCGAGTAATTCGTGAAATTTCATGACTCACCAAGTAGAATTCACGGAGAAGTCAATAGCTTCATGATAATTTCAATTGTTTCAGTGATGGTCAAGCAATATGGATGGACGAAAATATCAGGTTTGGTAAAACAGATCGCTGTTCAACATTCAACAATCCACCACTCTGTGCAAGTGGTGATTTTGAGATTAGGGTACTGGAAGTTTATGGTTTTGCCGGGGCCTAAAGACAAAGCAAAAAGCTAAAAAAAAAAAGAAAAAAAGGAAGATTCATTTCCAATAATTACGTTTTTCCAACAAAAATTCTTCCTTCCTTCAAAATCACCTGTTTCATGTTAAAAAAGAAGAAATTGAAAAAAAAAACAAAAAAAAACACAACTGCCATTTTAATCAACTCTCTATTAATCTTTGTCTCGTCATCTCGTCATCGATGTTCCAATAACTTTCACACATACATATAAGAAATTATGTATGCAAAGAAATGAAGAAAAAAAAAACAAAGTTTATTGTTCGTGTAATCCTCTGTTGCTTCGATATATAAATAGTATTATTATGGCGTGATATGGCTTTAATATTACCAATTAAATGATGATTAATTAATCCTCCAGAGTTATAAGTAAAGAAGATGAGATAAAAAATGAGAACAAAAAAAAATAGAACATTTTTCCCCCCTATATCTTAATTTTGTAGTAAAGTGATAAATAGAAATTCGTTATGGGATTTTGTCTAAGGTTTTTTAAAGATTTTTCTGGAACAATTAGTTTGAGCAAAACTTCTGAGGGGGGCTTTTTTGTGAAACAAAAAATGAAATATAAAAGAGATCTTGTCTTGAATTTTCCTAAATTACGTGATTTCTGAAATTTTTGTGGAAAAAGTGTTGAATATGAAAATACAGAATTCTCAAAAGTTATCGGAGGACCTCTTTTTGAGCCCGGGAAATTCCATGCAGAAATGCATCTTCACGAAATTTTACTGAATCAAATATTTGTTAAAGATAATCTACGTCAAGTTGTTTGGTTGATGTTTTTCTGTTCCCAATGGCATTGTCTGGGGATATCTTGTAAGCGATTAAATTTAGGAGCATTGACGAAGAGTCCTGTTTTGGATTTTACAGAATTATCTACGACAAAGATCTCTTGAAGAATTTCCCTAAATCCACTTGTTCAAAGCAAGTGGATTTAGGAATACTTCCGGAGGAAAGGGAAACTCCTTCAAATCATCTTTCACAACAGAAAATATCACACAGCCGTTATTTCGCAAACATTCTGGACATTTTCAGATCTGAAGTATTTTCCATAAAATTTTCTTGAACTTGAAAGTTTCTGGAATATTCATAGAACAATTATTTGTCAAAAGACGGAATTTTTCGAGGTATTTTATTTCGTCCACGAAATTTTCTATGAAAACGACTCTTGATAAATTTTTATAAATTCACACATTTGACAGATACATATTTCGAAACTAATGGAAACTTTTTTCTTTCGTGAATATATCAGGATCAGTAAGATTTGGAAAAATTATTTATAAGACTTCTTTTGTAACCCATAACATGTTCTACAGAAGAGCTCATTTGCAAAATTTATCTCAAACTCCTGATTCCGCAAATATCATTCAAAAATCTTGACTAATCACATCTCCGTTTCTTTTATCACTTTTCTACGAAATTGCAATGTTTTTTTTTACGAATAATAACAGCAGAAATTTAATTCTCATCCCAAATAACAAAGAAAAAACAAATTAAACAGAAAAAAAAAATTCAATTACCCAGTGAAATTGAATTGTCAAATAATTACGCTTTTCTCGTTTTTTCGTAGTAATATTCTTTTTCTTATTTGTAATTCATTAAAAAAAATTGTGCGAATTATCTGTATCAGAATCCATGGTGCATATTGCCTAATTATATGAAATCATAGATGCATGGATGAGAAGTCCGTTCAAACGAAAAAAAAAAAAACATTGATAATGTTTATCAATGAGAGACGTCAAATCAGTGAGACTCATGAGACTATTTAATTATTTAAAAAACTAAAAAAGGAAAAAAAAAATTATATATACAAGTTTTTGTATAGAGTTAATTGAGTAAGCAAACGCCCCTAGTCTTATTATCGGTACGCATTGTAATAACGGTAATGTTAATTAATTGATAAATTAATTAATTATTATTTTTCATTAAATTTAAGGATTTATCTGTTATTAATTTCGTTCGATTGATTACTAAGAAACATTGGAGCCGGCTCCTCATTATAATTTTTTTTTTTTTTAATTGAAAGAAAAAAGTACATTTCTGACAATAATATTGAATTAAAAATTAAGGAGAAAATGTGCTTTTTTTCCATCAAATCTTGGACCACAATTAGGACTATATACATGCATGTATATAAAAATTATGATTTTTGTTTGTTTTGTTAGTTCATAACATTTTATACAAAGAAAAAACAATGATTTCCTTGTTTGTTGGAGAAATTTTCTTTCCATTAATTTTTTTTTCCTTTTCCGTTTCAGACTCTGTTAATTTTATAGCTTTAATCATGTTAGAAAAAAAATATTTCTTGTATATATTTATAAATATTTATAAATTCTCATCACAAATTTCCTCTCTTCTTTTCACAAAATTACAGTAAATGTAATTTATTCAATGTTTATAAAAATGAAATGATGGACAAAAAAGTAATGATGAGTTTGAGTGTGTGAAACATGTTTTTTTGGTAGAAACAATGACAAAATAATTAAAAATTACTGATTCTGGTGAAACTTCACAATATTTCGATATATTAAAAAAATAATTATTGTCAATCAGTTGATTGATTATTGTAAAATCGAGTGACTATGAGCAATTATTCGTCACCATTTCATTTTAATTCTGTTTTTTTCAATGACTTCTGATACTATGAGATAAAGGAAAAGAAATAGTATGACGAACCTTTTTGTAGAAAAAAATGCGAATTACAAAAAAGATTTCCACGAAAATTTTACTATCATGCTTATTCTTCCAAGACGGTGGACGAAAACTGGATTAAATCTAATGAATAAATGTCTAATGAATGTCTTTCATTTTCTCGAAAATGTCCGGCAAGAACATCTCTCTTTCTTATAATTTCCAAGATTTTTCGAAAAAACTGGAATAATTGTTTTTAATCACTCAACTAAACACTATTGCTTCTCACTGAAAAAAGAAAGAAAACGAAATATTTATATGTTTTCCATTCGATCGAACAATTATTCATAAATTATTCGTCGTTTCCAATGTAATGTCATTCCTTCTGTCATTTTATTTTAGAAATTAGAAGAAAAAAAAATCATTGCTGCATACCAAATGCATATTTGAAAATTAAAAAAAAGGAGAAAAGAGATAAAGAAAAATAAAATGATTAGGATACAAATTAATTAAAAAACAAAAAAAAACGAGATTTCTTAATTGAACTAATTGAGTCACAACTTTTTCCAGTATATTTTCAATCAAAAAAAAATTCATTCTGATAATGAAAAGAAATAATTTTTTGTATTAGCATAAAAATTTAATGATAAAGAAATAGTTGATTGTGGAATAATGCATATCAGGTATGCTGCAAATTTTTTTGATGCAGAAAAACCGGTTCTACATTTATTTCTACGTATTTATTTCAACAATTAAACTATGTAAATATTATAATAAAAATTGCATGTAGAAACACTGATAGGATTGTTGAAAAACCAATGAGAAATCCCACATTCTGTTGATGATTTTGGAGATCAAAAATATAAATAATTTCTTTCAATATCAAGCAAAGAACAAAATTACTATTCAATTATCAATAAGGAAAATTATTACAAAGAAGGAAAAAAATTGACTTACCAATCAAATCATTCAAATAGTGAATTGAAACCTTGATTGTCACATAAAAATTATCTTTTCATTACATCTGTCATTCTTTATTTTTTGTTTCAAAATATTACTTGACTGTATATCATACATGCTTTATGAATGTGATGCTGAAATGAAACAAGAAAAAACAAAAAAAAACAATATAAGAAAATTACAATTATTGTTAATAATTATTACAAATCGTTATAGTTTGTAGAACAGGCTCATTTACCATATGATGATGAAAATGAAACATTTTGCCAGTAATTCGTCATTTAAAGTAAATAGATAATTAAAATGAAAAAAAGTTAATTATGATTTCAATTAAGAAAATGGAGAAAAATGAGGTGCGTCAATTTTTTTGTAATCAGTTTTTTGGAAATGTTTTGGAGACTGGTGTAGATGGGGGAATATTTATATGAATCTTTTTTGTAGAAGAGAATTAGAGTTACAAAGGAGATCATTACAAATTATTCTCTATCTCGCTCAGATTCCAAGAGATTTAACCGAAACCGATTGCAGGATTACATTTTTTTTATTGTTGAAATCGTTTTTTATTTTTTTCCAGTATAACTCAAAAATTAGGTGAAATATTGGAATTTTTGTGATGATTTTTCTTGTTGCTCTGATTCTCCTCTACACAGAAAAAATTCTATAAAGAGATATATATATATATACATATTTATATATCTATATAAAGAACGAAATAGAATTGAAATCTCATGTTTTTCATTTAATTACCTTTCTCAATTTTGAGAAGTAAACGAACAACGCAAATAATTAACAAACAAAAAAAACGAACTATATACATCAAAATATGAAAATGGAAAGTATTATCGAAATGTTTTTAAGTTTAAATAGATAGAGAAGCATTGCCTATTGATGCAAAAGGTACAAGTTAATAATTATTCATAAAGATTACACAAGAAAGAAAAATATTATTTAAAAAAAAAATTAAATACATATATAATCGAATGGAGTGTTGTCAGATATGTTTATTCTATGTATAAATGAGTTTGAGAAAAATCATTGTTATAATCAGAATAATGATAAATATTATTGATCATATTATGAAATTCTCAAGAATACGATATGAATTGTTGCCAATTGATGCTACACAACCATATCATAATTATTTGAATTGATGGAAAAAATGAAAATTCAATGAAAAAAAAAAACAAATAAATGGATAAACGCTAACGTCGTGTATAGTAGTTAGTATAAATATTGTTAAATTGATTTTAAAATGAAAGAAAAAAAAAATTATTGTGCAAACTATCTGGTTTTTATTGTTGCATTTTTATTCGTTTTCTGATTGGTTTAGGATTTTACTCTCAGTCTTTCACACTAATTACCTGATGAATCCATCTCAGTGACAATCCTTCAATGTTTCTTTGGTGAAATAGGAAAAAGTGAATTCATAAAAAAAAAGATTTTAGAAATATCATGATGGCCCCGGCTCCTGACAGGGCCCCAGTAACTGACAATTTTCGCAGATTTCTCAGTTATATTTAAATGTACAATCTATTGTTCAATATTCAATTGCTGAGATCGTTTAGCGCAACAAATATGTATTAATATAATTAAATTACATTCAATAAGCAAATAGTTGTTGTCTTCGATTGATGGTATCAGAAACTAACTGTAAAGTTTCCGAAACTGGGGCCAACACGGTATCACAACATTGAGTTAAGGACAATTTTTTCATGAGCTTTTTTCTTAGTACATGAAACTCTTATCTTAATAAGAAAATCTCCCTGATTATTAGAAAAATATCCCCTTAATCTACTCGTTTTGGAGACGTTTTTAAAAAAACTTATCTTCATTTTTAGTGAATCATTTCCGTTTGGAACTGATTGAAAAAAAATTGTAGACCTTGTAATATGAGCATTGTGATACCTACACTCCATCTCCCTTTCTTTATGGATTCAGTGTAGAAAACCCTTTTTCTTTACATTTTTAGGAATTTTTCTAGATTTCTTTTACCTTTGATTGTTAGAAATATTAGTTCATGAACATGTGATCAAGTATGGGTCAATCAATGTTTGAGACACGACATTCAAGACCAGATAAAATAATATTTATAATCATTATAAAATAATACCTGACGGATCTGCGGAAGGGTAGGCTCTTGCTCAGGTAAAACACTGATTTTTTTCGCGCACGTAGAAGTACACTTTGCTTCAAGTCTTGTGGAAACATGGTAGATTTATCCATTTCTTACTACAAAACTTCTTCCTCTCACGTCTTCGCATATGATATAAGTAATTAAAGACATGAGAAAAACGACATTCCTTTTTCGATTGGAATTAATTCGATCGGTCTATACGAAATCAGAAGGAAGAATCTGGGGTGAGTTGATCAGTGTTCGAACTCGTCCAGTGATCGAATTGTCTAACGTATTTATCCTGGAAAAAAACGGGTAATCTAACGGAACATCATTTTTCTCATCTTCGAAACATAATACAATGTTCAACAACTCAAATAAGAGCCTATGAAACTGTTGAATATATCAGTGATCCTCGAATTTCTCATGTTCGATCACTGGTGTCTGATGAGTCTTATACGTTCGACCACTGGACTACTCACCCTACTCTTACTTCCGACAACGAAAAGGTAAGAGTAATCTTGAACGAGTAAAAGTAAACTCTTATTTTCCTCCTATCGAAAGTAAGAGTCAACTGTTACTCAAGAGTGCATGTAGATGAAGATCTATTGAATATATTTTAATAAAAAAAAAGAACTGCATATTTTCTTCCACATTTTTTCTTCTTAAATTCTCAAAAAATAATAGAATACATTGAATATATTTCAAACCTTTTTAAAAAATTATAGAAAATTTCTGATGTCGTCAGAAAAGATTTCTCCAATTTAATCTTGTTTTAATGAACGTTTTCTAGGGAACCCTAATTACTACTAGCTATAAGCAATGCAAATTCATGTTTTTCATTAATTTCACGTAAATATTTGTAAAAAATAGTGGATTCCATTTAAAATTTGTATTCTTCTTTTTCTTTAAATTTATCATCATTATGATCGTAGTTCCAAATAGGGAAACCCTTTAGAATTAGAAGAATATAGTCATGGCGAAGAAATTTAACGCGAAAAAATATGAAAAGCGCAATTATTTCGATTTACTTTTTCTGTTATACCATGATAAATCAGATCCACTTCCTCAGGCAATATTCTTCAGTTATCAATCTTCACGATGATTTTTTCTAAAGGTGTGAGCCGTGATAGTTTTCGAGTAACGAGCTTAGTTACACTTAAGAACTGGCATTTTAGCCTCATTGTCCTATTAATTAATGTAAAATTTTGCAAAAATCAATGATTCTGTTAATTATGCAGTGATTGGGCAATACATTCCGCAGTGAAAACTGACATTTATTTTTTATCTTTGACAAAAGATTCTATTCAGAATAAAAATGAATCTAAATAGTTATAAGATTTAGGAGAATTAAACAAAAAATCCTGATTTCACCCACGAAATCCTCACAGAGTCACTTGCTTACAATAATCATCTGTCAATCATCGTCAAGCGTCAATCGAACGATTGCAATTGAGAAAATTCGAAATATCCATATATGGGGGGTCAACTTTACGGAGCTGTTTACGGGTTCTTTCTACTTTGCATTATCTCAAAGTTTATCAAATAAAAATCATGGCACTGAAAATAGCAGACACCTGACAATTTTTTGATTCCCTTTTTTTTTGAAGAGTAGATTATTTCGGAAAAATAAAAAAATACGCAAATGCTGAAAATCAAAAAAATTACAAGTGCGAATTTTTTAAATATTTAAAAAAAAATTATTTTGTTTGAAAAAATTGAAAGGAATTTCAGATGTCTATTAATTTTATTATCATATAGAAATCGATTATCTTATTGAATTTCCTAGCAAAGTTTTCCCGCGATTTCCAATAGAATCGACGAAATTTTGAAGCTTCATAAATTTTTACAGTTTGCATGGGGCAGTTCATTCTTTTTCAGACTTTTTTAATGATAAAGTTGATTTATTGTCCAATTTTGGAAGTTTTGTCATTCCATGGAATTTTAATGACTCGCATTTGATTTATTCGTGTAGTCTCATTAGCAATAAACGTTTTATCTTACTGTGAACGCTTAAGTAGAGCGTTTCGATAGCTAATTAAAATTAAACTTTCGAAGAGACAAGTAATTAGTGATCGATTACATTAATGAGTTTTATGTTTACAGTGAATAATTCATTTTATTATTGCGGAAAGATTGTGATTGATATTTTTTGCAATTTTTCGAATGGTCATTATGGATTTCGAGGTCATTAACAGTTTCTTCGCCGATTTTCACAGTCAAGACCATGATTTCACGTTTTTATCATGCAAATATCCCATAAACTGTGAGGCTCAAGAAGTTTTATCAGAAGACCCCTTTTGTAAAACCGATGATTCCACATAATATTTGAATGGAAATTTAACGTGGATGAAGCTCTCTTGAAAGATTTTTTTCAAATTCAATCATTTTTTAGAGAAATTAAGATTCGACTCCTACCTTGATCATCGATCATAATTTGATGTCTTCTTCATTTTGCTTTCTTTCTTTTCAAATTATCTCATAAGCTTCGCTACACTGAGAAAAAAAAAGTGGTAAAAACTATTAAATATCGATACCATTAGTTCTTAGCAAATTAATTTTGAAATAATCAAAAAAGTTGTTGAATTTACTGAATTTAGTTGATTCGAACAGAGTAACTAGTGGAATTGCCTAAATTGAGTAGACTCAACAGCTTTTTCAATTATTAAAAGAAAAATTGCTAAGGACCAATGGCATCAATATTTGATTACTTTTGCTACTTTTTTTTGTCGAGTAAAAGGAGTCTTCCCAGATGGCTTTCGTATACAATCTTTCGTTTATAGAAAAACTCTTCCAGACTGGGGCAAAAAAGACCTGTGAGACAGAATGAACCGGATTTTTTTTAGTAAAAATCTTCACAAAAAAATCTGGAAAAATTGGAAAAATACTCCAGTATGTTCCATTAATGGAGAATTTTCTCAGAATTTCTTCCTGAAGCCTTCACTCCAAAGAAAATCTAGTTCATTTTGCCTCGATCACCCCTATAATATAGGGCCTAATTGCATGTATGAAGAAATATAGGCATTATCAAACTAACGTACTTCCAGATATTCTCAAAGTGATCTGTGCATATTTTTTCCATAATTATAAAAGAAAACACGTGAATTTTTTCGTAAATATGTCACAAACAACGGAATTTTGATAAAATTATTAAGAGACCTTTCCTATACAGATTTTCTCGTGAACCATAAAACAAAGTTTTGATGAATTCTCCTAAGCCCAATAGTTTTCGAGATATTTGCACAACAATGAGCATAAATTTTTTTTTTACTTACCCAATTTCATCGAAAGACAAAAGTTTGTATCATCTCGAAAACGATTAGATTTACGGAATTTCTCAGGAAACCTCTTTTGTACTCCCCCAAATTCTCGACAGAAGACGTTTCTGACGATTACTAACAAATACAAGAGTAGGAGAGATTCTCAAGTATTGACACTCAAGGGAAAGAGGAAAAAGATCACAAAAGCGCAATGTGCCCTATGAAAAAAGATCTCAAAAACTTTTTACTCTCCCATAAGCCTTAAGATATTTCCAAAAAAGTGAAATTCATATTTTTTGTCTCTCAACTATGAATGATTGTTTCTCCTTGCACCACAGTAGATTAATTATTTATTCATTTTTCATTTGATGGGATGACAATTGTTAATGAGTTATTTCTCGTGTCATCCCTTCTGCGTATTTATTTGAAGAACTAAAATAAAAAAAGGGCATGAAATGAAATAAAATGAAATTATCAGAATAGAAATTGATTAAAATGAGCGGAAAGATTTCTTAAATTTTTGCATTTTACAAATTGACAAAAAGAATTTTGTGATTCACTTTTTTTTAAACATATTTTTTTTTTCCAATAGATAACACAAAAAATCACAAAAAATTGATGCTACGCACTTGAGAATGTGCAAACCTTTTATGTACGCACGATACGCATTATTGTGTAATTTAATGGGTAACCGCGTTCACCAAATACGTACATACTCATTACACTACACTTGACGATGTTCGGATAGCGAGTAGTACAGCGCAAACTACTTGAACGCAACTTGGCACTGTTGAGAGACTCCTGTAGTCTGGCCACGTAAGTCGAAGAATCATTTGTAACACCGGCAATGACTTATTTCTTTCAAACACAACAGTCGAAGTCTGGTGTTGTCGTTACTTCACGCGCTCTTACTTACCTTTACCACCTTGTGCCACTTTGCTTTTCGATTTCGAAGCATGTATGCAAGTTCCTTCGGTTTTTTATTTCTAATAGTTCGATGGAAAGTATTTTCTTCAAGTTTTTCGTCATCGAGTGGGGAATTTAAGTGATAAATAGTTTGAGGCCACAGAGAAATTATCAATGATTGTGGGGAAAAAGGCAGATTAATTCAGTGATTGGGAAAATCACAGGTCCATGGAGAAATTGATTGTTTCCAATTTTCATGTAAGAATTTATTTACTTAATTTTTATTTCAAATTATTTGGAAATTTATTTTCCAAATCATGTATCGAAATTTTTTTTTGAAAAGTTATGAGAAATGTTGGGGAAAAATTGAAATTACTCTATATCGTATCTCATCTTACCGCGAGCTCCGTTTCCCCTACTCTCCTCTATTCCATAAATTTGGCATTTTTTGATGAGCTATCGGGTTTTTGAAAGGAATGGATATTTTTTATCATTTTGAAACTGTTTTTATTTTTATCGAATTTTCTTTTTTCGTGAAAAATTGGATTTTCTCATTCTTTGAAAGAATAGTGAATTGAAAGAAACGTTTTTTTTATTTTTATACTTCCAAATGAACACGGAACTATGTTTTTCAAAATTTTAGATTGATAAAAAAAATGATGTTTTTTGAGAACAACAATAAAAAAAAAACAATAATCTATTTCTTAAATTCTTTCAAATATCTCGAAAATCTGAATTTTCACAAAAAAAAATTGCCATTTTTTTAATCCAATGTAATCAAGGATTCCATTTATCTCAGTATTCCGTTCTGCCCCTGTCGTTCTATCTTTTACCTAAGACTTCCTTTTTTCTGATTGAAAATTCCAGGATTTCAGAAAAAAAATAAGAAAAACATTTTTTTCAGAATAACTGAAAAGTATTTCATGAATTTCTGTATTTACTATAATGTCATGAAAGTAATTGTATCATTCGTCATGATCTGACGTGATCCATTATTTCGAAATACTCAATAGTGCAACGTAAGATTTATGCATCTAGCTATCTAAAATATTTTCCAACAATTCCAACCGGATTATCAATTTTCAATAAAATAAAAAAAGAGACAGTTATTACTCTTAGAAGGTCGAAAGAAATTCCGGGACTACACGAGGATTAAAGAATCGGAAATGGCTGAAAATAAAACTGAAGCAAAAGTGCACTGGCTTGCAGAAATCGATTGAATTTCAACCATAATTATCAATATTCCAAGACATTTAAGAAAAATGTATTATTCGTACATATAATGGGTGAGAATTACTGGAGTGGAAACAATTTTCATGGGTTTATTAACTTCAATCGGGAAAAAATCAGAGCCATGAAGAAAAATTGTGTTTTTTTTCTAAACATTTCTGAATCTACGAGGAATAGATAAATTTTTCACATCGCTTTTTTACAGAGTAATAAAAAAACATGACACTGAAAATAACCGACATCTGACAATTTTTACTTTTTTTTTCTCAACAAATAAATTATTCAAAAAACAGGAAAATATGCGCATGTAGAAAATTGAAAAAACTTCAAGCGCAAATTTTTCAAATATTCATTAAATAATAATTTATTTGTTGAAAAAAAACAAAAAAATTGTCAAATGTGTGCTAATTTCATTATCATGAAAGAACTGAAAATATCGTTAAAAAAAAATTTCATTCGTTTCTCATACACTTTAGAATATTTCAATTCAAAGAAAATTGAGTTTAGAAATCTCAGAATCTGTGCGAGATGAATTCGCAATTCTTTTTTTTCCTTTTGAATCCAAAGAAGTTGTGATTAAATTGTAATTTTTTTCTTATTATAATTTTATAATTATGATTATAATTATTATAATTTATTATTTCATGCGTTTTTTTTAATATCTAGAAAAGATTGAAAACTAAATCGCTAATGAATTAAAACTAAAAAATTCGTGAAATTTACTTTGTCATCATTTTTCATGATGACCAAAAGAAAATTGACTTACTCAATACTCCGATTTCCGAAAATACATCAAGAAAAATTCTCTCTTGACCTTTTTTGAAGCTCTTTTCTGCCTCTATCGGATCTCAGTAATGACCTTTTTTGTGGCTGCTTCTTTCCTCCATAAAGGGGTCATTTCAAAAACTTGTTCATCTCCTAAAAATTCTCACATATTAAAGAAAAAATAATAGAGAAACCATTTTTATATGCCATAAACTTATCTCATTCTATCGTTGCCTCGAATATTTCCATTGAAAAAATGGGTCATTCAAAGAATAATATTAGAATTGAATGATCCACACATCTCTCTAACAAACACTTGCGGTTCAATTGATCTCAACTCTTTGTCTCTCGAAGAATTACCTGCAAAAAAAAACAATGACGATGAATCAAACTTTTGTTATTCAAGAAGTAATTTTTCATGGAACAAAAACGAACGATAATAATAAACGACAGGTCGGCGGTTTAATGACGCCAATACTCTTTCACATTGGACGTGACGATAATGACGAAGGTTGAAATGATAATGATAATTTTTCTGTTTTTTTTTCTTCTCTTCGTTTTTTCGTAGGTAAATCAAAGTATTCATGTTGTTGTTTTTCTTCGAAGAGTCGTTAAGGTGAGAGATAGAGCTCTTAAAGAGGAAGTTCGAGTTTCTATTACTTGTTTGACACGCAAAGTTAAACTGGATGAACGATAGCTTTAATTACTTATTAAGAGAGACCTTGTCATTTAGTTTAATTGATTTTTTAAATCGATTTTTCTATCGATAATTGATCTGTTTTAATGTGTGTGACAGTGGTCGAAGCAAAGGAAATTTGATGCGGATTTTTTTTTTAATATCTCTGAAGCCGGTGAGAACATTTCATGGACTGCAAAAGTCTTTTTGACAAATTTTGGTGAATCTAATCATTAAGGAGTTATTTGGAAAATAAAGAGAATTTGATTGTCATCACAGTGCAAGACTTTTTTTTGTTGAGATATCTTGTAAACAATTGGGATGAGGAGAGTTTATTGAGAAACGTTTCTTGAGGCCTGAGAATTCTCTGTAAACTATATCGTCACCTTAGAGTTAATTGGGGCGTAACTGCCAAAAACACGAAATTCTGGTGTAAAAGAGGCGTATGTCCACTTATCACTCAAAAATATTTTTTAAGGCCTCTGGAACATTATTCGGATAATTGAAAATCAAAAGAACAAAGTGGCGTAACTACCAATTTTAAAATTAAAGGGACATATCTCCACACTTACGCCACTTTGTTATTTTCTTGTCAAACGCTATATAATTTTTAAAGTTGAAGTGAAAAGGACGTATCTCCGCACTTACGCTGCTTTGTTTTTATAATTTCTTTATCTCATGAGAATATTTGGAGTTACGCCCTTTTGTTTTTAGGATTTTTCATCAAAATTTTGACACTTACGCCTCTTTGTTATTAGTTTTTTGCGATGATTACGGAAAATTCAATGAAAACACTAAAAACAAAGGGGCGTATCTCCGGCACTTACGCCCCTTTGTTATTAGTCAGTGGTACTTACGCCTATATGCTATTATTTTTTATTTTTTTACTAATATTGCGTAAAAGGCCTTGGAAAGCCTATTGGAGCAATAATAGTCGAGATACGCTTTTTTGTTATTTTGAAGAAAAAAAATCGGAAAAAATGGCACTTACGCCCCTTTAACTCTAAGGTGATGATATCAATAATTTCTTCAAAACCTAACGAATTATGACATTTTTTTCATCAAGCTATTGTAGCTTCAATTAAAGTTAATTCAGTACAATCCAAAAGGTCGGATTTTTAGAAATTTTGAGATATTTTCCAAATAATACACGTTGCCAGTTTTTAACAGACAATAAAAATTGAAAAAAATTATAATCCCAATTTTTTTATTTGCAATTTATGATTTATGATGTTTGTAAAATTGATTTTTCTTCAGAAAAAGTGCTAACTATGGTGCAGCTCAAAAATTTGAATTTTCCAAAAATTCCTCGCAAGAATTGTTCAAGTTTGATGTTCAATGTCTCCTAATGAGTAAAGAGAGTGTTAAAAAATGAAATACCAGATATGATAATAGGAAACCCAGTATGACCATGACACACAGTGGGATTTCGAGGTCTTGCGGTTTAGTCTGGTGGTGGCATGGCATAGCACATGACGAGCTGTTCTTTATTGTATGACTAAATGCCGCTGAAGATAATGCCGGCTGTCCTCTGTTTTCTACGAAAAAGACTGTGTACTTGACATTAAGGTGGTTATCGTGCTACAATGTTGTTCAAGAGTTTCGAAATTTATGCATCATGAAAGTACGAAAACTGGCAGCTGAAAGAAACTGAAATTTTGTAGCAAGATTGTAGCGCCACAATCATAATACATTTTTACAGTCACTGCTCTCTTTATTTTATTCATTTTCTGATAAATAAAATAAAGAGAGCAGTGACTGTAATAATAACTAAATCTATGAATTTTTGAATAATTTCATGTCTTCTGATATGAAATTATTTCATGTCTATTGATATGAAATTATTTCATGTCTATTGATATGTAAAAACTATCTATTTAATTTGAGCTATTTTTTTCTATTCTTCATCAAAAAATCCGACGATTTTTCGTTATGAAAAAAAAATGTTTGTACACTGAGAAAAAAACTACCAAATATTGATACTTAATATTGATCTTTAACAAATATTTTTTTGAAATAATCAAAAAAGTTGTTGAATTCACTGAATTTAGTCAATACAACTAGTTAATCTGTTTGAATTAATTAAATTCAGTAAATTTAACAATTCAACAACTTTTCTAGTTATTTCAAAAAAACATTTGTTAAGGACCAATGGTATCAATATTTGATAGTTTTTACCAGTTTTTTTTCTCTCAGCCTATAATCATCGCGTTAAGTGTATACGCCGTATACCATACGGTTCATTGCTTGTTTATTTATATCGAGTTCTAAACCGCAAATCATTGTTGAACTTTCAGCATTATTAGATATTGACATCTATTATGATTGTACAAAAATTTATTACATTCTATTGATATTGCCCACAGCACAATTACTTCAACTTGCAAACATATCCATCACGTGGTTTCCACTGCATGTGCGTGACATTAATGTTATTTTCGAAACGAGACTGATCGCACGTTCTACTGTACGGAAAATGATCTCATAATTTTTTTGTTCAAAATTATTTTTGCAATTCTTTTCGATGACTATTGCACGAGTTAAATTGGAATGTATTATCAATGATTGATAATTACTTTGAAAAATGTTTTATCCTTCATTTCTATTTTATTTTTTGGATCGAACGCGTAATTTACTCAATTGAGGAGAAATGAGGAAGAAATGTGAGTTCTAGCATGCATTTCGAAGTGTATTAATTTTTTGAAATAGGATTCAATTACTGAAGGATTCCAAAAAAATTAGGGACTCCTCATTTTTTTGAATGGTTTGTAATCAAATACCGAATATTTCATGAAGGAATGGATTTGAGGGAGATTGAGGAAGAATCCTTTTCGTAGAGAATGCTGTGTCCATGAAAACGATTTTTAGACAATTCCCTCTGAACTCGGGTATTTTATGAAGCATTCCCCATAGTTTAGCCGAAAATTCATTCGACAGTTCTTGCGAACACGGATTTTTCTCATTATTCTGAGAAAAACTTATAAACTATGAGGCTTACAAGAATTTATTAATGATCTTCTTTAGGGAAGAAACTGCCCATAAGAATAGTCTTTCGACATTTCCTGCTAAATCGAATGGGTTTCAAGATATATAGAAAAAAAAAATTACATGAAGAAAAATTGTCTGCAAACGAAGAAAATGATTAATACTGACAAACAAATTTTGTCACATTGCCACTCGACCAAACGTCTATCATAACATCATTCATGTTGGAAAAAGTACAGAATATAGTCGAAGACTTTGTAACAGTAGAATATACATTTAAGAATTTTATTGTTCCAACATAAGTGGCACTTTGAGGTCAGAGCGATGACACTCGTCAGACCAGACCTGTAATTATTAATGCAGAAATGTATTTCTCGAAAGAATTGTGACTTGTTATGATGCAGTAAGAAATGTTTTTTCTTTCAGAGTGTAATTGTCTGGTGAAAATGGCGAATAATAAAGGACTGGAGGATAATCATCAGGTGTATAGAAGAGGAAGTTTGGCACTGACAATCGGTGCTAATTTAGCAGCCCTCGGTTCATCAGTTGATACACTTCAAGTTGTTGGATCAGCTAAAAGAAGATTGAGTAACGTTAGCGATGCTGTTTCAAGGAGAATTTCACACACTATAGGCTGGAGATCAGTTTCAGCATCGCTGGAACTCATTGTTGCACAGGTTAACAGGAATTTTAATAGTAAATTACTTCATTTTCATCGAAAGAGTAAAGTTCAGAAATCAATTATTTTCAATTTTTCTATTTTTTTTCTCATTTAGCATTCAAATCAATACAGTTTATTCTGATGATAGGAGAAAATGAGAAAAATTTTAAAAAAATACATAATAATAAATATTGTTGTCTTTGAAACAAAGAGGCGTAAGTACTGTGCTATGTACAATATTACGCTCCTTTGTATCTAAGGCAACCATATAATAGTCATCAAGTATAAAATGATACAATATGTCACAATCAAATACAGAAATTGCACTTTTTCAAAAATTTCAATGATTTTCAAGAGTTAATTTTAGAATCCTTTTTTTACGATTTCTAGTATTATAATCTCCTAGGATTCTCGAAAATCCCACCTTATCTGACATGTCAATAATGCGCGCATCTAGATAAATGAACTGACCGTTTTAAATTTATCATTACAATTTCATAAATGAGACTGAAAAAAACAGATTACATAAGTAAAAAAGATTTTTATCATAATTTCTCTATTTCTAGTATTTACCGAGATATTCCATAAAAATCAATCCGAAAGTGGAGTTTATTACTCAAATGGACTGAGAAGAGGTGGGGTGGTAAGGTCCATTCGATGCAAACAAACATATTTTCATGAATTTTGGTGAATGATACAGATAATGCTGGTTTATTTAATTAATTCCCATATAATAATACAACATCTGAACTACATTCTCCTAAATTTTTATTGCAAAATATTGATAAATAAGCCGTTGGCAGTAAATTTCAGCAGGTGCCTCGAAAAAAAGTTTTTTTTTGTGGTGTATGCTATAACTCATCACTGGATCATTGGAACCAAAAAACTCAAAATGCGTCCATAAGGAAAGATGTTTCTGGAGGTAACGCTATCGCGTTTTTTTTAAATCGATTTTTCTCATTTTAGTAGCACTTGGAAGTCACAAACGCGATTTTCGCTATAAAAAAATCAGCAAATTTGCCATTGTAAAATAGCGAATAATTATTGAACAAGTATACTGGACAGCGTTATTCTAAGAAACATCTCACTCAATCAACTCATTTTTATTTTAGTTGTTTCAGATGATCCAGTGATGTGTTATAGCGTACACCTTTTTTTCGAAGTGGCTGCGAAGATTTGCTACCGATGGCTTATTTAGAAATATTTTGCAATGAAAATCTACGAGAATATAGTTCATATGCTGTATCATTATATGAAAGTTGATTAAATAAATCAGCATTACCTGTATCGTCTAAAAAAATTCTTGAAGAAATGCTTTTTTTTACCGACTAAACCTTACCCTCCCCCCTTAATTAGCCAATGAGTTAATGAGTCATATTCGATTTTCGAAAAAAAAATAACAGGGATCGTCATTATGCGGACAATACATACGAAATCGGCTAAAACGTTCTGGAATCTTTCAACGTAAACTTGGATTGAAAAAAATGAGAAGTGCACTACTATCAACAAGTACAACAGTAATAAGTGAAGTTTATCCAGAGTTGATAGCACTTGGTGCTGAGCTTGAAAAAATGCATCCACATTTATTCATGCGAATTGGTAGACAAGTTGGTTGTGGTGCATTTACAAGCGAGCAAACAGCAGCTGAAGCATTGCACGATGTTGCGAGAGAAATATTACGATTTGGCGAGATGACATGGTGTAAAATTGTTGCACTTTATGCTGTTGCTGGAGCTATTGCTGTCGATTGTGTGAGACAAGAAAAACCAGCATTTATACCAGCTATACAACGTGCTATGACGGAAATACTTGAGGAGGACTTGGCTAATTGGATTCAAGCAAATGGTGGCTGGGTGAGTTTTGTATTTGGTTGAAAATATCTGTGAAATTAGTGCATTTAGGAAAAATTCGCAAAAATCTCGTAGTTAGTTATTGTAGAGGAATTTGTAGAATATGAAACATAATTTTTTTATAAATTCTCGTAAGCGTCAGAGTTTAGAAGATATTCCCAACATTATCGAAATGATTTTTCCCAAAATTATACTTCATTTTATGTGTAAATCACAGGTAGTTTACTCTACGAATATCTGTAAAGTCATTGAATTTGGGAGGAATCATCTATGTAACATACATAATAGGTAGTCAACTTCATGCCGTACTGAAAATGTCTATCAAAAAATTTTCTTAGGCCCATAGCATCAAAATTATTCTCAAAATTCCTAAAAATATCTAAATTTTTCTAAGCCCACTAATTTTAAAAATTTTCATGTCACCATCTGAATAATTTTTTTGAAAGTTCTTTTATTATCGATTGTTCCGTCAATACGAAATACAAAATGATTGATGTCCCTTTGCTATTGATTTATCATTCAATAATTTATCCAAAAATCATTTTGCCATTTGAAAGTAAAAACCTGATCTTCTTTCAGAGCGCGTTAGCAGCGAAATATCATCCTCCAAAAGAAGAACCGACATGGCAAGAGAAAAATTTTATAATTTTATTGGTAATTTGTACATTAATTGTTGGCCTAATTTCGATATTCTTGAGATCATTAATAAGTTAATGAATGCCAACGTTTAGATTAACTAATTGATAAGTAATGCTAATAATCCATAAATAAATTTTATTGAAAATTTACAGTTATTAATTTTCATTGCAGTTCTTAGTGGATTTTAAAAAACAGTCGTTTCATCGATTAATTCATCCATTTCCATATCCTTTTTTTCTGTTTTAGTTTCTTGCAGCTATAAGAAAAACAATAATTACTGGTGATTAGTAGTCATCTGGGTAACAGAACATTGGATTTTATTGAGAACACATTTTCATTATTTCACGAATATCCCTGGAACGAGTAGATTCAGAGAGATGTGTCAAAGGATCTTTCTCATAGAAAATTTCATGACTTCTAACAAAGATCCTTTGATAACTTCCTCACAACCTCGTAGTTCGTGAGGTATTCGCAAAATAATTATAGATTTCTAAACCTTTCACGAACCTGAGGTTTTTTCTGATTACCCATTAATGCCAAGAAACTAGAATTCGTTTCTTCCTTGTCCAACTCCTTCAGGTACGCGCTTCGAGATTCAAGGACTTCTTTCACCAACTTTTTGTGTCTCGTTGCCACTTCTAATGCTCTGTGAGGAAGGCGGAATCAATTATCATTAATTTTTAGAGATATTTGTTGTATTACAGTAGCGCTCCTGTAATTTCGACTTTTCGGGAGACTCGATTCTGGGAAGTCGAAATTTGCTGGCAGGCCTGCGATTGGTCAGGTTGCATGGTGGGGGAACCTGCAAAGATAGCAACATAGACGAAGACCCAAGAGTGGAGGAGACGATTGCTCCTCCTGTCGAAATTACAGGAGTCCTACTGCATTGAGCTTATATAATCGGAAAAGTCATTGATATCGTCACCTTGGAACCCAAGTGGCGTAAATACTATACATAAGTATAGCACTTACGCCAGTTCGACTCTAAGGTGAAGATATAGTTTTGAGAATTTCGGGTTTTTCAGTCGATCCTATAATTGACTACTAAAAGATGTTTTGATATTTTCCCCCAAACGCCGACATTTGCAAGTTATCGGCGATGTGAAAGAAATCGGATACGAATGTCCAGTGATGGGCGATCTTCGAAAACAAGCCGATTCTCAAAGAACCGATCTTCAGAAAATACAATTTTTCAAGAATCGATTATTTAAATAAAAAATCGAAACATGAAAATCGACGAATCGATTTTTTTCCAATGAAAAAGAACCATATCACATCTACTTCCGATTGATCATTTTCCATATCGATTGATCGATGCGATATCTCATATTAGATTCGAGATATCGCATAATGTATGTAGTATAATCAATGAATCTTCTATTTCCATCATTTTACGAATTCCTCAAAAACTAACAACCCTATAAATATTCATCAAAAGATCTTTTTAGGTAGTTGACGAAAATTCCCGGGAAGAAGCTCCGTTGAAAGATCTCTGTAAATTCATCCCTTTCTAAGATATCTATAAAACGAACTAATTCCGCCAGCAATTTGCGGAAAATTACGATATTACCTGTTCCAGGAGTACATCTCGATGTTCATCCGAATGGCTTCATTAATGAGTCCATTCTGCAGCAGAATTCCTTCAGCCCCAAGTAAGTCCCCAGCAAGCAGCGACATTTCTGCCAATTTCTCCGTTTTGTTTGGTAATTTCTGTCAAATTTCAATCCAAAGAAAAAAAATCATGAAAATATCATTTCATTAGGAAGTAAAGAGTAGTTCATTTGAAAATTATCTAAAAAATAATGAAGTCCAGGCGAATTTACCAACAAGAATTTTTGTTCTGTAAACCGGTCATTCTAGAACCGTTTAGAAAAAAATTCGAATAATTTTTTTTAGACATCACTTTGGAATCCAATTTTTTAAACGCATAGATTTACAACTCGTCACCAGATCATGTTATAGATCAAATCAGAAAGACATCAACTATAATAGAGGACTCAATAATGTGAGAGATTCAACACCAATAAGAATCCCAGCATTGTATAAAAGGGTGAATTTTTCAACATCGATCTTGACAAGGTGTGTTCAATTCAGTGAGAGAAGATTTTTCTCAAATCAAAAATTTTCTCGCGGAAAAATAATTTAAAAAGCTGTGGAATTCATGGAATTTCGCTAATTCAAATAGTTAATCTGTTCAAATTAACTAAATTCAACAATTCAACAATTTTTTTAATTATTTTAGCAAAATATGTGCTCAGGACCAATAGTATAAATATTTTATAGTTTTTGACTACTCTTTTTTTTCGCTGTACAAGCCTATAAAATTTTCTATAGAAGAAGTCTCTCGATAATTCCTTCTACATCCAACGGTTCTCGATAATGTTTCAAAATAATTAACATTGTTATTTTTAATGGATTATTTAATGAAAAAAAAGGAAATTCTTAAAACAATTAAAAAGGCATAAATCGAAAAAGATAAATAAGCTATGATGTCTTTTTCGCGAGTTACGACTCCTTTTTTGAGTTGATTGAAATAATTAAAATAAATATATTTACATTGATCCGTTGAATGTAATCGACTTTGTCGTATCTCTCAATGGCAGCATAAGCCTCTTCAGCAGCGCTCATTTGCTTGGCATCGGTCGCCATAACAGCCATGCAAGTCCATAAAATTTCATTCTGTGCAATACGACAAATTGATAATGCCTCCTGCCATTTATCACTTGTAATTAATTTATGCAAGCTTATAAAAAAGGTGTAGAATGCTGTTGCAACGAGTGCGCCATCACCGCGTCTCACTGTCACCATTCCATTGCTAACGTTAACAATGCTCGGCTGTTTTCCAAATTCACTGAAAAGAAATGATCAATTCATTTGAAGGTAAAAGGGGAAAATATAATTGATCAATTTCATTAAATTATCTCGAAAACTACGAAAGTTTGAGAAGTTTTCGTCAGTCCGGACAGAATAATGTAAAAATATACTCTTATCTGTTTCGAGTGAGAGTTGTGAGAATTATCATAAATTCACACATTTCTTATTACAAAATTTTTCTTTGTCGTCTCTTTTACAAATTCTTTTCATTGATATTATGATTGATTACACGGAAATTAGACGAGTGGAGAAATGTTTGCCTTAACTTTTTTTTAGAGGAGAATGAAAGATACGAAAAATATATTGACAAATATTTTCTCATTTTACGTAGTTTCTATGGCAGTTCATAAAAACATGATGATGAAGATGGATCAAATTCTGTAGTTTTTATTTGAGATACTGAATTATTTTGTTTACCTGTTCTCTCTGTCGATTCGGGTTTTTCTGATGACTTTTCTGTCACTGTAATGAACACAATTCGGACACAGCCAGACTGACAATGTCGCATCCAGCATGGCAGCAAGGACATTAGCATCGGTTGCCCAGGCAATACTTTGTGCCATTGATGCTGAAACGTTTCATATTTGACATTATATTCATGTGGAAGTCATTTTACACAAAAAAAAATATTGAGTGAAAAATCTTCGTCTTTGCAAATCCTATAAACTTGACTAACGAGATGAAATTATTTTATATATATTGAAGAATAATTTGTTTGGAAATAGATTAACTCTGTAAATAATTCAAATGCGAAAAACATTGTAGGGATTCATCTCGTTCGGATTGAAAACATTAAACGTTGTTCCAAATTTCTTCTCAACTTTCGATTATTTATAGAGCCATTTTCAGTTAAAGTTTAACGAAAAAATGGAGTATTTCGTCTGAACTCTCAATATTCAAGAAAAGTATCTTTTTCCCCGTGGAATGGTATCATCCTTTTAAAATGCTACTAACTATACTGCCGTGCTATCATATTTATATGACAGCACAAAAAAACTCCCCAAACTGAAAATGTTGTGAACACTGATTAGAAAACAGCACTAGGGCCGAATTCTTTAACGTTTATAAAGTCAGTTCAACGTTTATAAATGTCCATTTGGCATTGATAACTATTTAAAATGAGTTTGATTTATAGGCTACTTCAGCCTAGATCAAACCTTACACCAACGTCTCGGCTCTAATCATCACTATTAATTAACCTGGGACATTTAATCCCTTAAATCACCAATATCCAATTACCAATTTTACAAACACGTCCGAATCCACTGGTTCTCACAGTCACGAGGTATAAATCTCGATTAACATCGATCACTGCTAATTGACGATCATTTATGCTGCCAATGTAATTAATCGCAATTGCAATTACTTCAGTTTGATGCAAATGATGCTGAGCTTCGACCGCAGGTTTATTCGCTGATATTTCCAGGATGTGCAGCACTTTAGTGCGGAGAAGAAACAGTTATTTAATATTTTATGTTTTTTTTATTTTTTTTTAATATACTTACTCTTTCCATTACTTTGATCCCTGACCACGAGAGTATCAGAGCACAGGGCTATGCAAGGAGGATAAAGTGGCTCTTGGCTCATTCCCTTCCATTTGGGTACACTCAGCAATCTTCCTTGATAACTGTACAGTGTTACTGAATTCCACTCAATTAGTAGGAAGTGTCTGTAATTATTTGAATAATGATTACTGATAGAATGAATGAGTTCAATAATGGAGTGTCGAAAGCATTCATAGACAAGCCCTTCTCCCCCTCGCCCCTTCCCTTGGTATTTTTTTGTGATAGGGGAGACTGGAGGAAAATGGACCTAAAGAGTAACATGACTCATAATGTTTTTTCAGAGTAAAGGACTCGGTGGAAGAATCTTTAAAAAATTTGAGAAGATGCTCCAATACGTGGGAATTGTTGTTGAGTTTTCTGGAATTTTTTTGAAAAGCCCTTCACTCTAAAAAAAATCGTCAATCATTCCGACTCGCAGTTCCATTTTGCCACGGTTTTCCCTATTAATAATTACCGAGATAATTGATTAATTTACGAGATAAAATCAATTGATTTGAATCGTTTTAGTACCTCATTTTTCGTTAATTATTCAATTATATCGGAAACATCGTCTTTTGAGAGAAAAGTTTAAGAAAGTTCTTTCTTAGCTAACAATATTCTTTATGAAAGAAGTTTCCCTGAGCCTTTCTTCATGAAATTGATAATTACTGACATAATTGAGTGATTAATGAGTGGAAATCGAGTGAGGAAAATGGTTTGACAATTTCAATATTTAATTCATTGAACATAATTAAAAGAAATGTAAAGAATTTTTTTTTTACTTGTCAGCGAGAAGAACTGCCGATATCGATGCATTTTTCAATTCAAATATTGCTGGTGTATTCCAATTTGTTGTCGAATAAACATGACACTGACTCGGTGTCACAACCACAAGATGACCAAATGCAAATTCGAAATGAACTACTCTGTCTGCAATTTCAAGGGTCTCTAGGATCTCATTCCCTACTTCTCGTACTTCTATTGTCTTCCTTCGTACGAGAGTTGCTTCGTAATTGTTCCATTCAAGTCGCCTATGTATAAAATTTGAATTGAACACATGGGGATTTGATAATGAAGTAATAAAATTGGATGATTAATTTTTTTTTCCGGATTTTCTCTGATATTTTTGAAACGAGTCGGCTTAGAGAAAATCATGGAAATTTTTTTGATCTTTTTGATAGAAAACTTCCCGCTCCTCAATTTTTTTCAATGAATTCACCTAAACCTAATAGTTTCAGTAATATCCACAAAAAGAATTGACTTTTATTCGGCAGTCAACTGAGATACTTGGAGAAAATTCAAAAAGATTCTACAAAAAAGGTTTCTTGATATCTTTTTCAACACGTCCCTTATTACCACACGTGTACTTCAATAATATCTACGAAATTATTAGTTTTGGGAGAATTTGTCAAAGGATTTTTTTTTCCTAAATCACATATTGCCGGAGATATTTATCAAATAATTCATATAAATTATATGATCTCCTTTATTTTTTATTTATTTTATGATCTCCTTTATCTGATCACCTTCTTCATCAATGACTCCTATTCTTTCCGGATATTTTCGGACCTGTACTGTTTAGAAAAATTTATCAGGAAACTTTTCTTTGCATGCAACAGAATTCGCTCCAAATAAGGCCTCTTGATGAACTCGATAATTCTTCGAATTATTTCACTTTCCTTACTCCACTACCGGAGCATTATTGTTGAAGAATAATCAACGATCATTACCTGTCAATTACATGAGCTGTCAAGACGCTGCCATTTCCACAAGCCATTGCTACTTGAGTACTGTCATTTGACCAAGCAATACTGTAGATACTTCCAGTATTAACTTTTTCCAACGAATACGACCACTATGAAAATTGAAAGAAATCAATTTTTTATTGCATAATTAATTGAGTAAATGGCTCCTGTAAATCTCATTCAGAGTTTTCCTGGCTTTTCAGTGGCTAGAGGAAACGAAGGAATCCTTCGTTTTCTCTCACAGTAGGGAGGGAAATTGATGAGAGTGGATAGTACATATAGAAATTCTACAAAAATTCTTTATGAAACATATTCCATGAGGAATGGGAATTGTTCTTATTTTTATTTTCATTCCAATGAAAAATCAAATCGATAGAAGAAAGAAAAATTATTAGGAGTCTGCGAATAATTTGAATTCACGAATTATTCGTATCGAATCGAATATTAATAAATATTATGTATGTAAAAGGAAAGTGGATTAAACAGCTGGATGAACTGTCTTTGCATTTTTTGGAGAAAATAATTGCAAATTTTTTATCAAGGACAATCTTGTAACAAATATTTTTTATGCAAAAACCCCTCCTAAAAAAGTGAGTTTTTTATTGGAAGGTTTCAGTGAAATTTCCTTTCTTGTAAAGGCTTCATGAAGGACTTTTATAAATGCCAAAACTCTCTTCTAAATTTTTTCGCAGATCTAAAAGAGATAAAAAAATTTCGATAATAACCCATTTCGTTGAGAAAAGTGCAAGCGATTGAAAGGATTCTCATAGAAATTTCTCTATCTCCTTTTGAGGCAGTTCTGACAAACTATTTTGGATCAACATTATAAGCAAACTTTTTTATAGGAATCACAAATGCTTCCAGATGGTAATATGACTGGTTATAAGGGAGACACGTTAGGTTGAGAAATTTTTGAGTAAGATAATTTGAGCAATAAAGAACCTCATTACAAGAATTTCAAACTCTCTATGTTTAATCTTGGACTAGAATTCTGAAATTCGTAAACATCACTTCGCCGTCCTTTTTCCTGCATTATTTTCGAAATAATGGGAGGTAGTTCATAGGGGCTCTTTTAGTAGAGGAAAATGTGGGCTACAAAGAAAAGGTCTCGAGAAAAATTTCTGTATTTTGTTTCGATCTCAAAATATACTATGAAACAAATATTGGAGTGAAGTGATTAAACAAAAAACAGATAAATCTTCCTTTGTCATCAGTTTTTACAGAATATCTCAGAATATATGAGGAATAGATCGATTTTTGTGAGAGGTTTTTGTGCAGGAGAACAGTGGAGCTAAAAAAAAGATCTCTACAAAAAATACTCTACCTTCCAAAGATTCTGCGATATTTTAATAAAACTCAAAAACTCCTCTTTTACCCATTCACTGTTAAAATATGATAAAAAATCCAGATAAAACGTATTTCACTCTGCATTATTAACTCACCCCAGTTTTGTCACAGAGTTTAATGGTATTGTAAGAACCAACAGCAAAATAATTTCCATTGAACGACCAATTAACAGCAGTTATTGGGTACTCAGCACCACTACTACTGTAAAGTTGATTTCCATTGTTGTCCCACAATTTGTAACGGCAGTCTTCACCACCGGATAAAATTAATCCATTGCTCTTGCACCATGAGACAACAAGAATCAAACCCTCGTGTGCGTACCACTGATAACAGTTACAGTGATCACATTAATAGTAAAAGAAATTTGAATAATTGAGCAAGATTTAATTGAAATGGAATAAAACCTTTTGCGGCTTGGAATTTGAGTTTAGGGATTGAATAGCTAATTGTGAGCCCTGTGAGAACAATATCATGGTGCAATCAGGGCTCCAGCTCGTTGCTAAAACTGGAAGTGTTGCACGGACAATTGTAGAACGTAACATTCCACTTCGTGACCAAATTTTTATAGTTCCATCTTCACCAGCTGGAAATATTTTTAGTATTTTGAAATTAATTAAATTTTTTTAAATAATAATTTTGATTGCTCATAAGTTCATTCAATGAGAAAATCAAGGAAATTTCCGATTTGATGTTTGGAAGAATCTAAGGAAAATATATATAATTCATGCAATAAGCGAATAAGAGTGGCATAACAAAATTGAATCTTTGAGTGTACGAGAGACTAGTAACGTGTGAAAAGTCCCTGTAGAGAATTTCTATTGAATATTTCTGTAGAATAGAATAGATTTTATTTCCACTGTATAGTTATAAAAGATTTCTGTAGAATATTTCTATAGAGAATCCTATAGGTTCATCATATATGATTCTATAATGGAATTTTGTTTCTGTAAGAATAATATCTATAAACTTTGTTTTTTTTTGTGTTCATCCTTTCAACTTGAGCAGTTCCTATAAAAAATCTCCTAATATCAATTCTGTTAATTTTATTAGTTTTGATACAACTTTTATCAATTACAGGGAATTGACATAGTGGGAAATCATCAATGTAAAGAGCCGAGAGGCCATACAGGGTGAATAAATAAATTAAAATATCGTAATATCCTATACGCTATCTATAGAAATTTTCTATGAGGATTTTTCATGTGGGATGTCTTCGTCCCTGAAATATTAAGAGAAAAATAAGAACTTCTTATTCTTAGGAAGAAGTAAGCTTAGGAAATATTGCCGAGAGACCTTTCTTGTAGATAATTCCATGCTCAAGAAAATCATCTTTTAATAAGTTTTCTTTAATCCGATATTATTGAAAGTAATGATAATTTTTAAGATAACAGTTTTGAAGATATAACTTTAAAATACTCGAAAGTGTATTTTTTTATTCTGTCCTAGATATGATATCGTCATCTTAGAATCAAAGGGGCATAAGTGCTGTGCATAAGCAGAGAACTTACGCCACTTTGTTGTTAAGTCAACTATATGATGATAAAACTCACCCGTTAGCAATGCTGATCCATCGAAACTCCATTTACCAGCCAATGCTGCGCCCTTGTGTGCCTCAACGCTTTTTTCAATGCGTCCAGTCTTATTAACAAAATGGAATTTACCTAAATTTTGTGGAAGAAAATTTTTCTGTCAATTGTAATTTCCAATTTTCCTAAGTATTTCATTATGAATATACAAACCATCCGCAGTAGTTATCAACAAAACATCGAGGGATTGTTTCTTAATACTTGTACCAAGTGTTTGTACTGAACGTGGATGCCACTGCATGTCAGTTGGATAAAAATCATTTGGAAATTGTGTAACAGTTGTTGCATGAGCTGTACCACCCTCTAAATGCCAACTGATTAACAGATGATCTTCCCTGATTTAAATAAGGAAAATTAATTTCGTTTTTTCATGAGTATGGACAGAAGAAAACAAAATTTAATCGTTACTTCGCTTATTTCAGACGTTTCAAAGCAACAGTCATTATGTAAAATTTCCAAAGTCCCACAAATTCTGAGATATTCTATGAAAACTGAGTTTAAAGTAAAGTCCCAGTTTCTTCTTTCATTCCAATAATTGACATGAATATTTTTTCGAAAACCAAGGGAAATAGAGAAATTTTTGTAATGATCTTCTTTGACGACTATGAAGTTTTCAGGAGAATTTCTTGGTAATCCAGCGAGTTAGAATGATTTTACCTCAATCTTCTTTGATTGCTCTTGAAATTCTCTCCAAAAAGGGATGAGAGTAAAATCGCCCATCTCGCTTAGTTTCTCCTCCTGTCTCTTTACTATTGAAATTTATTATGTATTTATGATACATACCCAGTGGAGTAAATTTCTTCTGATGAGTTCCATGCAACGCATGTCACCATTTTTTTGTGCCCAGTACTGTTGCCCCATTGGGCCACTTTAAATCGCATCTTGATGAGGATGAATTTGCAATAATAATTGTGAAAATTAAGAAATTCAACATTTATTTTTTCGAGGAAAATGAGTGCAAAGAGGATTTCCTTTACTTGACCACGTTGTTGTGTTTATGACAAATGTTGTGTTTATGAGGCAACGCCGTTGCCTAGGAAACTCGACCCCACGTGACTCGAGCGATAGCATTGGAATAAGGATAGACGAGCACGATAGCTATAGGTATGTTTCACTGCTCTAGCAAATTTTATAATTAATTATGAGATCATAATTCTTCTGAATAGTTATACAGCTTGACTGAAGCTATGTAGTCTACAATGTATTGTATTACGATTCGAAACTTCGAAGAGACTTTTGTGAAATTCCCTTGAGGAAATAATGAAATATTAGAAACTGTAATGTTGCTGTGAGATAGTCTCCATTATTGTGATAATGAGCCCCTTTGAGAATAAGCAATTGATAGAAAAGCACTCTTATAAAGACTGATGAATCTCGATTCCAAAAATTCAGCAGCAGTAGAAAGCACTCAACTTGCGCGCCAGTCTTCACGTGATATCTCTTTTATCAACAGCAATTTTCTTTGATAAGTTCACCTTTCCGACGAACCTTATGCTCGATTGATAAATTCGAATATTGTTGGACTGTACTCTTCGGTTGGACGACGAGAAATCTTCGAAATGTAATTTTTGTAGAATCCAATACACAATTGAGTATAAGAATTGAAAACAAATAAAAGTTTTCACTCCCATATTTCATAGATACCTGTGTGATTTCAACATGTACTACTCTTAGGATATTTCCCTGTGCTCCATTTCGCTTCCATTTGCATTTACGGAGGAACTTCAGCAACTCAGAAAAAACAAGGAAATGTGACAGACTGCTTAAACTCTCTGAACACATTCATTGAGTGATTAAAAGTATACACCAATTTTTTGGAATTTGTAGTAGAAAAAAGATTTATAGTTGAATTTGATAACAATTATTATTTCGTGAACAGCATATTCTTCAGTGAGTTTGAGAAGTCGGCTTCTCCAGTTGGTGATATTGATGATAAAAACATTACTTATTGTCTAATTGAATAATGAACATAAATGATAAGACGACATAGAAAATAATAAATTCAATTGATGAGCTATTATGACCTAATAATGGAAGGAATAATGCTCTCGTCTTGACGAATTTTTTTCATGTATACCTGATAATATTTGACGAACAGCTCAACAAAGTCATTACGATAAAAAAAACACAAGAACTTCGAAGGATATTCTATTGATCAATGGGTCCATGGTAACAAAAGATTAATTCAATGATGGAGAATCAAAACAAAAAAACTTGATTTTTTCTCTCGTTTTTTTTTGAGAATATCTTGGAAACTGTGCAAGATAGGGCGATTCTGAACAAATCCTTTTTTTTGTAGCTCCTGGAGTTCTCAAGAGAAAAAGATTAGTGTGAAATTACCCTATCTCCCTTAGTTTTTGAGACTCTTGAAAAAGACCTTGTACAACTCTCGAGTTATTCAGTTTTACCTCTCCACTACTAAAATCTGCATCAGTTACCTAATTAATTTGATGAATCTAATGAATTGAAACCAGGACTGTCCTCTTCTCCGTCCAGAAACTCATCATCTTATATTAGTTGCAATTTTAGCAGTGGATTACCAGAGTTGTGATTGTATTTTCTACCCCGATTATATTTCACTTTAATCCTCAGGGTCAGAGGCGTTTCACGCAGTCCATTCCTGAAGATATTGCGAACCGCCTCGAGGAAAATCTCATCCAGCTTAATAACATTGGAGAGATTTAATTTTGAGAGTTTTGATGAATTGGTAATTAGTTGAGTTAAACCCGTGTGCTCGTTCATACAAGAACAATCATCGATAGTCAATTCTTTCAGATTGGTAAGATGTTGGAGATGGTGAGATTTAACTTTTCCGAGAGAGTTTATGCGGAGACTTTCGAGTGATGACATCCCACTGAATGCTTGGAAACATGGAGGTGTAAGCACAAATGAACCTGAAGTAATTGTAGAATCAATGTAAATTAAGATGATGATTGATGAGGGAATAGAATTTCCTGAATAAATGACTTATAAACAAATTGCATTTCTTGAAAAATTAAATAACTTACCAACCAAATGTAACTCTTCAATTTTCTGACAATTCTTCATAATACCAACAATATCGTTTGCATTCATTTGACGGACATTCTCATTTAGAATGATTTTCCTCAAATTCGTACAGAATTTAATACTCTCGATGAAACTTGTAGACAATTTATTATTGTGTAATTCAAGTCTTTCAAGATTTGTTGAAGACTTGGGACGTATTTGTCCTTCACTTTTGAGGATTTCAACATTCTTGCAAAAGAATTGACGCAAATTTGGAAATCGATCTAGATTCTGCAAGAAAATTTCAATCAAATCTTTTGATAATATTTCGGAAGCTACGCTAGATAGCTTTGATTCACTCTGATTTTCCAGGGACCAGAAAAAGTCTACGAAAGAAATCGCTATCTCCCTTAGTTTTCAAGATATTGCCAAAAAATCATTCATCCCAAAAAAAAAGACTCATTCGGTTTTATCTTTTCATTTGTGAATTGTATTAGAATGTTCAATTCCATCTGCTGTACTTACAATTCTCAATGATTCCCGCTTCCTCTCATTGCAAATTGTCAAATTTTCTAGAGTTTGGGAGCCCAGCAATGTGACTTGATCAATATTGTAATTCTTGAGGCTTCCTGTTATCACTAGAGTCACTAAGTTCTTAGTTTTTTCAAAGAATTTTGTTAAATGAGACGGATAGGAACTGGATCGAGTGGTGGACCTGCAATCCAAGTGGATCTCCATCAACTGATCTGATTGACAGAATTGTATCGCCACCAGTAAAATCTTGCAATCGATCGATAATGAAAGTTTTAGTATTTTTGTCAATGGACCGCATTGTTTGAGACTAGAATAAATATTTTTGCCTGACCAATAATAACGGAGATCCAGCTCCTTCGTTCCAGTGAAAACTCTGCCACTAATATCACGCCACCGTTTACAAACTGAAAGAAAATAATTATTCAGTAAGGTAAAGGACCTAATAGCTGCACAGGAACTAGTAGCTGCTCACTCACGTATTCATATACCTATATACCTACCTGAATAATTTATAAATATAGATATACAAATATGTGGAGTGAGCAGGTCCTAGTCCCTGAACAGCTACTGGGTACTTTACCTTAACGGAAAAGTAAAACAGCATGAGTTGATTTTTTTGCCAACATTTTTTTTGAAGAATCTCTCGAAAACTAAGCAGGACAGCGCAATTTCATCTCACGCCTTCTCTTATAGGGAATTTTGAGAGCTACAAAGAAGGTTTCAAATAAACTCGCAGTATCTCGCTTACTTTCCAGGATGCTCTTGAAAAAACGCTAAAGGAAAAAATTAGCTCATCTTATTTCAAAAAATTTGCTATTGAAATATAATTTTTGCCTACCTTTTTCAATATTCAATTTATCAAGAAATGGCAAGAAGGAGAATATATGAAGCAAACAATTATCAGGTAGATTATTAATCAAAAAATCATTCTTTTTAATTTCCTTAAGTGTTCTGTGTATCGCTGCCATTGTTCTAAAGAGAATGAATACATTTATCACGTGTGCAAGATTTGATGGTTAGAGTGAATCAATTCTTACCGTAACAGTCGACTCCTCGATTCAAAATTAATAACAATCTGCTTCTCTGTCTTCAACTTTTTATCATTATTCATTGACTTTGCGAATTGTATTTCTCCATGGAACGAGAATATACGTTGTAGGTCTTCGTCAGAGAGCTGTGAAGCATAAACCCAGAGTGGAATGAGTTCTTTTGGATTGAAAATATTCATTAATTATTTTACTCACCTTCTCTGATAATATGTTGACGAAAACATCGTTCTTTGCGAGATCGTTTGGTGCTTCATTCATCGTCACTCGTCGCACTTGAAAAATGCAATTGAATTCTTCTGAGACTTTTCAACAATGGCGACGAAGAATATTCAGCTCGACTCTCGAATGTTCGATCTATCGAAAAGAGCGATATCGATATCCTATTATTGCCGCCAGTGCATTGATGATGAATGTTAAAAAGAGCTGTTAAAATGAAATTAGAGCCTTCCGCATTGACAAAAAAAATGACCAACAAATCTGAAATTTTCATTTGCAATATCCTCTTTCAGCACTTCATAATTCAACTCCAACGAATACCTAATCTTCACGTTAATTTTCAAGAAGAGAAATATTCTTTTCAGTCCCTCACCAAAAACATAATGAGCTTTTCAATTAAAAATGGTAGACATTGAAAGATGATACAGGAAAGATAAAATAGCTCAATAAATTAAGCTACAGGAATTATGTTCTCTTTTTGATGAAATCTTCCTGTATTTGTATTCAATATTATATACTGATTGATTGAACAAAATTATTATGAGGGCGAAAGATACAATAAGTAAATGGCATATGATATTGAGTCATGGCAGCAGAAGATTATCCCAATAATGAAGGGGTGAAACAAGATAATTCGATTTTTTTTTCTCGGTAATTAAAGATATCCAAGTAGTTTAGATAAAAAAGAATTCTTTTCAAATTTGGTCACTTATAACGAAGGACAGTGAGATTTTTTTAGATCTATTTTACCACATGTTACCGAGTTTTTTCATCCGAAAATTATTTTTAAAAAAGATAAAATTAACACGAGACTCTATAAGCAAAATTCAATTTTAGTTTCAATGCAACAATTCAGAGTTTCAGACTATTGAATTCTTTATATGACCGGATATATTCTTCTTCGTCAAAATGTCTATTATTTTTTCGAATCATGAAAAATATCTGTTACCAGATAAATAGTCATGATCAATCCAATTGATTATATGAAAAAATCTAGGGTGGCCATACTAGATGTGTGAAATACGAACATCGTCTAATCTAGAGTCCTGCAGACGGAGACAACTTGGGGCAAATGCAGGGCAATATCGAATATTTATCACAATATTCTACAAATATGATATAGTCAATAATATTAAACAAAAAGTCAATATTGCGGATATTATTCCAATATCGGAAAAAAGTTACGGAATCGAGACAATTACAACAATCATAGAAACTTAAAGAAAAAAAAACGGTAGATAATTTGGACTTGCTACTTGGATTTCCTCAATTGGAGATATCTCGGGAATTGAGTGACATAGCGCGGTTCTGATCGTTTTCGTAGCTCTTGAATTATTTAGAAAAGGGATTTGGCGATAATCCTGTTGTCTCCTTCAGTTCCCGATATATTTTTTTTTTCATTGATGAGAACATCGATTCATCCAGTTTTACCTTCTCAATCCCTCATTCTACTTAATTAGCTACAAATAGAAAAATCTGATGAGTCTGAATTAGGACGTTCTTCTTCTCCTTCCGGACACTTATCGCTTCCTCAGTCTCGCATCGTATTCTTCCGTTCATTTTCATATTCTCTGTAATAATCCCGGTCCCAATAATCTTCCTGAGTTAAACCTTCTATTATTTTCAGTTTTAGTAGTCGGTCAGAGTAGTGAAATGATCCTCTGTGCCACGTAGCACGTGGGGATTTTTGAATCGTCAGGGTCAGAGGTGTTTCACGCAGTTCATTCCAAAAGATATCGCGAACCTCCTCGACGAAACCTTCACCCAACGCAAAAGCATGAAAGAGACTTAATTTTGAGAGTCTTGATGAATTGGTGATTAGTTGAATCAAGCCGCAATCGTCAACCAATGCACCACAGTCTTTGATAGTCAATTCCTTCAGATTTGTGAGAAGTTCGAGATCTCCAACTGTATAATAATCGGGACAATCTATGCTAAGAATTTCGAGTGATGGCATCCTACTGAATTCTTGAAGACATTGACGTGTTACCTTGAACGGACCTGAAGACATTGTGAAATTAATGTAAATAAATATGACGATGGAGGAGAAAACTAGATCTTTTGATTACATATCTGGCATCAAGATGTAGCTATTGAAAGATTGGGATTACTTACGATGCAAATGTAACTCTTCAATTTTCTGACAATTTTTCACAATATCAACAATATCGTCTACACTCATTTGACAGTCATTCTGATCTAGAAAGATGATCCTCAAATTTGCAAAGTATTTAATCTTTCCAATGAAGCTTCTGGATATTTTATTTCTGCATAATTTAAGTTTTTCAAGTGTGATTGAAGTCTCAGGATTTATTTGTCCTTCACTACTGAGAATATTAACCCGTTTGCAACTCAACTCACGCAATTTTGGGAGTTGCTCTAGATTCTGCAAAAAAAAAAGTTGATTATACTTCCTTGCGGAGAATTGAGGCTAGAAAAAAAAGTTGCAAAACAGATCTCTACACAAATTTCATCATTTTTCTTAATTTTCGAGATATTCTCAACGAAATATTTGCCCGAAAGAATCAACTTATACAGTTTACCCTCCTACTTCCATCTGTTGTACTTACAATTTCCAACGAGTCTTGAGTTTGTGAATACGGCGTTAGTAGACGACCGAGCCCTCCCTGGTAAATTTCAAACTCATCATAGTCATCACCAATATTTCCTGTCATTACTAGAGTCACCAAGTTCTTAGTCTTTTCTAATAACTCGGTTAAATGTGAAAGATATAAATCAGGTTGATCGAGGTTTGTGTAATGCAAGTGAAATTCGCTCAACTGATCTAATTTACAAAATTGCATCGCCATCAGCAAACTCTCAGATTCGAAAAAAGATGAAAGTTTCAGTTTTTTTATGAATGGACCACATCGCTCAAAAACAGAATCAAAAGTATTCTTTGGCAGATAATGACTGAGATCCAGCTCTCTCGTTCCAGTGAAAACTCTGCCACTGATATCATGCCAACGCTTACAAACTGAGAACAAAAAATTATTCAGTAGCGAAGAGGTAAAACAGAATAAGTCAATTCTTCTGCCAATAATTGTTCTCCAATATCTCAGAAACTGAGTAAGAGAGGGTGATTTTACCCAAAATCTTTTCGTAGAGAATTTCAAGAGCTCTAAAAGAAGAATCCGGGTAGAATCACGCTATCTCGCTTAGTTTCCAAAATATTTGGAAAAAATGATTGAAAATAAAAATCGACTAATCTTATTCTACGTCTTTGCCATTCAAATATGTAATTATTGAGATACCTTGACCAATCCTGAATTTATCACGAAGCGGTAGAAATGAGAATATATGGAGCAGACAATCATCGGGTAGGCTATTAATGGAAAAATCATTCTTCCAAATTTCCTCGAGTTTCGTGCCTATCGCTGCCATCGTTCTGAAGAGAATTTAATATGATTGTTATGTTTTCAAGATTTGATGGTCAAACTAATCAATTCTTACCGTAACAAATGACTCCTCGACTCAAAATTAATAACAATTTGCTGCTTTGTCTTCAACTCTTCAGAATTATTCGTTGATTCTGGAAATTGTATTTCTCCTTGGAACGAGAATATACGTCGTAGGTCTTCGTCAGAGAGCTGTGAAGCATAAGTCTCGAGTGAAATAAGTTTTTTTGAATTGAAAATATTTATTAGTTATTTGACTCACCTTTTCTGATAATATATTAACGAAAACATCGTTCATTACAAGATCATTGAGTGTTTTATTCATCGTTGATCATTACAATTGAGAAATGCAATGAAATATTTCTGATATTTTTTAACACAATATCTACGATTGATGTCAGGGGGAATGCGCAGGAGTGAAGGGACCGAACGCTTCGAGCGCCTGCGGTGGATGTGGCAACTGAATTGAGTAACGCAGAGGTGAAGCAGAATATGTCGATTTTTTTCTGATATATTCTAAAGAATATCTCGAAAACTAAGCGAGACAACAAAAAATTTGTAGGTACTTTTTCTTAGCTCTCATAATTCTCTGCACAGAAGTATTCATTGGAAAATTTCGCTATCTCGCTCAGTCTCGAGATAATCTTTGAAAAATAATGGTGAGAAAATTGAAAGATATTTTTTCTACCTCTTCACTACTGAGATTTTCTATATTCTGGAGAAAATCATCCAAAATATAAATAAAAAAAATGAAGTCATTTGATGATTAATAAGTCATTAACACTTAAGGCCCAGTGCCAGGTTCTAGTTATCGCTTATCGGACCTTAAGTGCAAGATTATATATAAATCATAAAACATTCTAGATCTCTGGAGACTTGAATATGATTTTTAACAGTACAATAACTTTTGACATGAATTGAGAACTTTTAATTCTCGACAAGTTGTTGAGAAAAAATATGAAAATTTATTTGATACACATATAAACGCCTAAATGATTAATAAATTCGTGACATTCATACTTTCATAAATAGTAATGTATTACATCAGTTTTAAGATGAACTTTTGTGAAATATCTCAAATTGTTGAGATAGACCATTTTTGAACAGATCCGTTTTGTTGGGAAAAAAATGAAAGCCAAAGAACAAATGAATAGCGCTCCTGAACTGATCCATCAACTTTAAAACACTACTCTTATAATTAAAAAATGCCGCAAATAATTAATCACTTTCAGAATCATCTTCATAATTATCCTCAAACTCATCTTCATAATCAATCAATCTCACTACGTATGTATATATTTCCTTGTCTACCCTCAAATCTAGTAGTGGGTTTTTTGTTACCTCCCCTGAACCATTAAGATGTCCATTCGTCCAAGGTAGGGCATTTTTGACGATTGTGATTACAAAGCGAATTGTGATTACGAGGCGAAGCCGAGTGATGTAAACCTCACAATTGTCAAAATAGCCCTCCTACGACTTGTAACGTAATATAATACTTCCACATTTTTGAGTGAATAGTCTACTGAAAGAACGATGAAGATTATTTCATAATTCGTAAGTTATCCACAATTTAATTATTACTTAAGTGAAAAATTACGGAAATGACAATGAATTCCAGACCATAGGGAAAGGGAATATGATTCTCCACAGTACGATAAATTTTATCATGAATTAAACACTTTTAATTTTTGATAAGTTGTTGAGAAGGAATATGAAAATTTATTTATCTTTTCCATTATCGGACAAACTCTTATGTGACTAAAAAATTCGTAATATTCATATTTTTACAAACAAGAATGAATTAAATTAATCTTAAGATGAACTTTTATGAAATATCTCAATTCGTAGAGGTCGAATGTTTTCTGGGGGGATCCGTTTCGTTGGAGGAAAAAATGAGAACCAATAAACAAATTCCTAGAACTCCTATACGGCTCAAAGATCGATGGATTAGCATTGGTCTCTAAAACGTATTATTATAAGGAAAAAGCCATGAATACTCAATCATCTTCATCTAATCCTTCTTGCGAGTCCGAAAGCTAAATACTCTCAAATCTAGAAGTGGGTGATCAGTTACCTCTCGCGGAAAACCAAGATGTTCATTACCTGGAGCTACTTCTATCGTAAAAAGAAGAAATTTTTGTCGCTTGCCACAGTGAAAAATTTGCCGGACATTATTTAGGAAAGTGATGTTCAAACCATCAATATAATAGAGTTCCAATTCTTCGAGATTCGAAGAATTCGCGATTAGATTCATCAGGCCATCACCCCTGATAATTTCCTTATGACAGGAAAAAATTAATTTTTTCACATTCGTGAGGTACGCAATATTGCGATTGTTCATATTTTCAAAATCTCGTAATTCGAGAACTTCAAGCGATGACATTTTACCCAAATATTGGAAGCAATCACTTGTCACGCTAGACCAGTCTGAAACTATAATACGATATATTTGATTTAATATCCATAAATTGAAAAAAAAAAACGTGTACAACTTACAATCCAAATTCATTTTTTTAATTTTGTAACAGTGTCTGGCTATATGGCGAATATGTTCATTGTTGATATCGCAAGTATTCATCTGAAGAGTGAGCTCTCGCAGATTTGTGATGGTTCCAATTCTCTGAATAAAATTCTCGGGAATATCACACCAGTTTATTTGCATTTTTTCGAGTCCCATCAAACTCTCTTTCTCTTTCTCCATCTCGTCTCCTATGATATCAATGCATTCCAATTTCAGTTCTGTCAAATTTGGAAATCGATCTGGATTCTGCGATGATTTATAAATTTTGTAAGAGAATGATTTTGGAATCTTTTTACAAAGGATATTTCTAATAATTTTTTTGTAGCTCTAATTATTATAAGCAGTAAATATTACAAAAATTATTTTCCAAATTTTTCATTTTGTGATCAAGGGACCGTTCCAGTGCTCATTTCGCGATTTTTTTTTCTTACAGTTAGAATGCTCTGATCAGGCTGATTTTTTCACCACAAATGAATAGACTCATGAAGAATCGAAGAAAAAAATTTCACGTTATTCTTGTTGATTTGTCATTAGATTTCTCAAACGTTTAAAAATAAAAAATAAAAGAAGAGTCTCGATGCTGTGCACGCTAGGAGTCGTGAATATTGTCGGAAACAAATTTTCCAAAAAGATTATTAATCGTCATGGATAGAGCTATCGCCTGATGGCTTTTTTCTCAAAATTGAAAAAATTGCGGCAGTTTGGAAAAAAATCGAATGAGACCCTATTTTTTTATAGTTTTTCGTTAAAAAAAATAGGAAGTTTTTGTAAAAAAAAAGAAAAGCCTCCATCAGGCGATAGCTCCATCCATGACAATTAATAATCTTTTTGGAAAATTTGTTTCCGACAATATTTACGACTCCTAGCGTGCACACCATCGAGACACTTTTTTTTTTCTTTAATTTTCAACGCTTAAGAAATCTGTAAAAAATTAAGAAAAATAACGTAGAAAAAATTTGTTTCTATTCTTCATGAATTTATTCCTTCGTGCTGAAAAAATCAGCCTGATCAGAGCATTCTAACTATAAGAAAAAAATGAGCAGTTTTTTTGGCCGTCACACTCTAACGACCCCTTAACGATTGAATTACTCACGATTGATATTTTATCATCACTTGAATCATCAAGATTCAATTTCTGAAGATTTTTTGGATTAACAAAATTCAAATGATTGATCGTGAATAGTGTGAAAAGGTCCCCCCGAATTGTCACAGCTACTAACTTCCTAGTTTTTTCCAATATTTCTAATAAATGACAGATATCAAGGGCGATTTCCTCTTCTTCGTAATCGTGATCAAAAAAAATCTCAATCTCTTCCAATTGATCCAATTTACAGAACTGTATTACGTTTGATAAACAGTTCGAGTGTTCTGGCGAGTCGGAAATTGTCAATTTCTTCAGGAAACGACCGCATCGTTTCAGAATTAAATGAATTATATTATCTGAGTATTCATAATCGATCTTTAATTCTTTCATGTCATCCCATCCCCTTTCACAGATGAAGCGCCAACGTTTGCAAACTGAAGACAAAAAATGCGTGGATATTTAAACTCTTACTTAAATAACTATTGGGGCATATATGAGTAAACTAATTGTATACTCGTGATTCAACGAATAAGATTCGATAATAGCTCAAACATTGGAAGTGCTCTTAGCCTCGCCTTGAATTCAATAAACTCTACTAAAACTGAGATATTCACAAAAGGATTTGGTTCCATACGTAAGATGAATCAATGAGAAAAGACAATGTATTATAGGAAAGTGGGGCAAAATGGAGATTCCAACGAAACAGCTTGAGATAGATTTCTTCGCAATTCTCGCTCGCGAAAACTGAGGAAATTTCCGGAGAAAAATGTGTGGCAATCCTTCTTGGGGGATTAAACCCCTTCTATTAATGAAAATTCCCACTTTGTCGATGTTTCCGATGTTTTTTGTTCTAGCGACCTAGAACCGATCTTGAAATGAAGGTGGGATAATTTCCCATCGATTTATCTGGTTCTACAATCGTTTTATCGACTTTTGAATGATTATAATTCATTCTATGAAAATCAGTTTCTTCATCATATTATCTCCCAAAATCAATCAGTTTTTATTTAGCCTCTAAATTGATGGCAAATGATTTCACCTTTCATCCGAAATTGGTTCCAGGTCGCTAAGACCAAAAGAACCAAGATATCCACAAAAAAAGTGAAAATTTTCAATTTCGTAAATGGTCAAAGCGCTGATTTTACTCTAAAAAAGTAGAATTTTCGGAAAATTCTCAAACATAAATCTGGACACATTTTCAAATGGAAATTTCTTGAACTTTTCAGTGGAATCATGAAAAAACCAGTTTTAAATATTTTTACTAATTTCGAGTAAATTTTAGAATATAGAATCTCAAAAATGAAATGTTCCCGTTTCATCTCTTTTTTTCTTTTTCCCCCACCAACTTCTATAATGTTACTTCTAGTATACCTCTTTCAGCTGTGAGTCTCTCCACAATTGGTAAAAATGAGAATATATGTGCCAAACAATCGTCAGGAAGACTATTGATCAAGAAATCGTGTTTTCTAATATCCTCGATTTTCGTGGACATAGCTGCCATTGTTCTAGAAAGAATAAATTCAATTTTCGCATGTTCAAGATTTGATGGTTAGAATAATCAATCTTACCGTAATAAATGATTCCTCGATTTGAAATTAATAACAATCTGCTCATCTGCCTTTAACTTTTTGGCATTATTCATTGACTTTGGCAATTTTATTTCTCCATGAAACGCGAATATACAGTGGAGGTCTTCGTCAGATAGCTGTAAAGCATAAATTCAGAGGGAAATGAGTTCTTCCTTGGATTGAAAATATTGATTAATTATTTGAGTCAAACTCACCTTCTCTGATAATATGTTGACAAAAACCTCGTTAACCACGAGATCATTCCGAGCTTCACTCATCGTCACTGATCACACTTAAAAAATCGTGACGAATTTTTTTTTGTGGGTATGACAAAGAACTTCCACCGCGACTTTCGAATGTTCTACATCAAAGAAAAATACCGCCATTTGTTAAAGTATTCGAATCCTGTCGAACTAACCAAAGAGAGAATTCTCAAAGTCGACCTGAAGCTGAAATTCACATGTTGTAGTATAAGAACTGAATATTTCTGAGAATCCCTCTTTGGTCAGGACAACTGTACATATCAAGAAAAACTGTTTGAATAAAATACTTTGTCATTTCGAAGAACATTAGCCAACGAATGTACAATTTTCTCTTGAAATATCTTCTTTTCGCATTTCATTATTCTTTTTTGAAGCTCTTCAAATTCTCTACAAACAGTATTAATTGAAAATTTCGTTATCTCGTTTACTTCCCGTACATTCTCCAGCAAAGAATACCGAAGAAATCAGATTACTCTTCTTCATCTCTTCACTACTGAATCCTTCAGGTGTAGGGACTATGATTCTTAACAGTACAATTAACTTTCCCCATGAATTACAAACTTTCAATTCCTGACAAGTTTTTGCGGTGAAATATGAAAATTCATTCACTTTTTGCATCATCAGATGAACGAGTGCTTATTCGGAGGCGGAAGAAAAAATTGAATGTGGAGATACCAAGTTAAACAATAAGTAAAATCAGATGAATAATTTTTAAGAAAAATTTTTAATTACTTCAGATTAAGATCATATCATAAAAGTATTATCTAAAACAATTTTTGATCTCATCAATAACGGAGAAACAGACTTTACGTTTTTATTTTTTGAGCTAACAAAAAAAAAATGAAATTTCTTAATCATCTATTTTATAATTAACACAAAAAAGGTGAATATCTAAACTCCGGCAGGATGTAAAACATGGAGATATTAAGAGAAACGTCCTGATATTTGTCTCTGCACTGATCAATTCTCCTAATTACTTCTGCTGAATCAACGTGTTCTTTTAATGATCACGTTTCGGCACATCATTTCAGAATTACATGCTGAGAGCAAATGAAATTGGGAAAGTAAACAGAAATGATAACAGACGACATCATCTCCAACTACATAATTGTGTATAAATATTATCTCCGTTAGTCATCTTCCTCATCGCTTTCCTCCACGTCACTTTCCTCCTCGGGACTCGAAGATTCTGACGACGCTGCATATTGTACTCTTTTGGTCAGCCAATAATCTTCAGCATCCTCAATATTTCGAAGCACACAAGCCCATGTATCAACAGAATCTGCTCCTTCTCTTTCCTTGAACTCAAGGGCATTGCACCAATAACCCAAGAAATCTGAGCTGTCCCAGTTCTCCTCTTCAAGAGTATCAACGATAAAATTATGATTATTGTAAATGTGTTTTGCTGCATGAACCCCAGGACTTAGAAACAATTTGAGGTTGCAATCGAGAGTCAATAAGCCATACTGATCATCATCCCAAGTTAATCCTGAATATTCAACTGTATCGTAAATCGCCAAAGCATTCTTTGGTGGACGAGTGTCCAGAAGGTGCCCCGCACTCTTATCCTTTCTCTCAAGAACCCATTGCTTTTCATTGACCACTTTCCAGTGTCGTTTCGTTGTTAACAACGTATTTCTCAGTATCTCATAAATGCAAGCAGCCATTGCTTGATATTCTTTATGTTTAGCGACGAATTCAAGAGTGATTGTGAGCAGAGCTGATCTATACATTCTATTCATGTCCACTCTTTTGCTGCGTGGAATTTTAAGTTTAATGTCCAGAGAACAATCGTATAGAGTTGTGAGTATGGCCTGCCTCTGCTCTAAACTCAGAACCTTCTTCTTCGTCACGGTTGTTTGCATTTTGAATTCAGTTGTTAAGTTTTTGACACTTTCTGTTGTAAACACACAAGTAGTGTCTCAATTGTCGGTTTTACGATGTCAACAAGACAAATCAACATGGCCGATTTCCGTCCTGGGCCCCCACTTTACGGTGGCGAGTGCGGAACTAGAGATGCAAAATTACTGTTATTTTTAAAATAACTTATTTTTTAAATCGTGTGATATGATCAAAAATGACGGTCATGTGATGCATAACTTTTCGAACTAGAAATTATCCAGCATTGAATTTCAATAATAATGATCAGTTTTCTGCCAGTTTCTGACCACATGAAATCTGTAACAAGAAGCAAAATCAGTCTCGAGACAAATATAGAAAAACAATTACAACAAATAATGCAAAAAAATATTAAAAAAATAGAAAAAACTACTCTACTACAAAGCTCACTGAGTATGCATGTGGCTTATAAAATTTTTCGGTTGAGAATGAATTTCATTTGAGTGAATATTTATGTTAATTAATAAATCAATCAAGTGTTAGTGACAATTTGATAGTGAGTTATTCATTTCAAACTTCCCACACTTTTGCGCAGAGCGCTTCAGCGCCTCCACGGGCTACAGAACCCAAATAATAAAATTACTGAAGATATCCCACAACAACACACTCTGCAAAGTGTAAACAGACCTTACAAAGTTTAACTAAATTTTTGTAATCGTGTAATCCAATTTCAATTCTCAACAATAATAATAACGAAAATAGTGTTCAACTCAACAGTCGATTCACCAAACGGTCAAATATAAACAAGTCGTCGAAGAAATTTCTCCTTATAACTCAAAAAATTAACAACGAACAAATGGATTCGAGCACGAGTATCACAGTTTCGAAGCGAATTAATTACTGGCATAAATGGGAGATTCCAAACTTCAATACTTGCATTCTAGAAACATTGAAATCACCTCAATTTATCGTGAAGGAGTATGGAGAAAGTAAATGGTACCTTGAGCTTCTTGCACAAGAAGATCCCGAAAAATTTATTGGTTATTCACTCTTTTTACATGTGTCCGAAACTCAAACATTTAAGCTCAATCTTCAGCTGGGTATCATCGATTCAAAGAATAACTTTCTCCATTTGTATCAAAATGAGTTAACGTTAGAAGAAACCAATGGTACTGAGACATTCATAAGCCAATATCAATTATACGAGCAAAGGCAAAAATATGCTCCTGAAGGCACTCTGACAATTGGATGTCAAATAGCTCTGATTGCACCTGCAACTTCATCGATAATTGGCATTGACATCCCTCCTTGCCAGCTCTCCAATGATTTTCGTCAATTACTCAATGATGAAGCAGCTGCAGATGTGATATTAACTGTCGGCGATAGGAAGTTCAATGCACACAAGTTGATTTTGATGGCACGCAGTTCTGCTTTTCCTGTGATACTACAAAATTCAATGCAAGAAAGTGGCGTGAAGGTAATTGAAATTGTAGATTTAATGCCAGAAACTGTTGGAAAAGTCTTGCAATTTATTTACACCGGTAAAATTGATGATTTGGAGGAAAATACTGCTGATCTTCTCCATGCTGCTGACAAGTATGACTTGAAGAGACTGAAGGCCATGTGTGAAAGTTCTCTTTACAACCAGATCAACATTGAGAATGCTGCAGAGATTCTGATATTAGCTGATCGTTGTCAAGCTCATCAACTGAAGACACTTGTTCGTTATTTCATTAAGGGTCATAGAAGGGAAGTTCGCGTTACTGAGAGCTTCCAGGAGACGAAGAGAACTCGTCCCGATTTAATTCTTGAGATGAGTGAATTATACGATTCTTGAATACTCAATCAGTAGTTTAGCGGTGAATTATGATAAGTTTATTTTTTTCGAATATTTTTTTCACGAATATTTTCAAAGCAAATCATATTTCATTTTTGTAGGGAATTATGAAAGATACTAAAACGGTCTTCTAGATTTTTCTAAACCTCATTTCAGAAATATTTTCAAAATAAACTACTTTCATTCATTATTTCTCGTTTCAATTGTGACCTTGATCTTTGCATTCAAACAAATAGGATTATAGACATATGTCATGTTTTTTTTTGGAAGAAAAATAAAAATAATTATAAGCTCTAATGTCATTCTTTACTGTATAGAGTTTTGTGAAGATATTAGCGATGTATGAAATAGAAAATTTTTCTTAAAAAATCAATGAATTAACACATCAATAATTATCACGAATTTTTGCATAATTTCTCTATTACTCGCTGTCACAACTGCTTGAATCACTTGCATTGTATCCAATTCTCAAATCCAGTAATGGATGTGGAGATCCTTTCTATTCGTCATTAAAGCCAGCATCGATGAGTGTCTCCATTCTCATTTTGAGAGGTTTTTTTTGTTGACCATTTTTGAAAATGTCTTCAAGCTCTTCCACGAAAGTTCTACTCACCATAACAACATTCGCGATATGCACGTTCTCGAGGGTCGATGAATTTACAATCAGCCGAAGCAATCCATCGAATTGGTTGACTACACGACCATTGCTGAGTATCAATACCTTCAGATTCGTGAGGTATTGGATATCTGCATTATCGCTGACATCTCCCAACATAGGGATGTCGAGGAATGAGATTTTTTTCCACAAGTTGGAAAGGGACACTCGTTATTTGGTGCGAATCTACAAAATTCCATGAGAATCCATTTGATTTTTCCAGTAGCGAAGAGGTTCAATAGGAGAAGTTCATCTTTTCTTACAATTATTTTTTAAGAATATGTTGGAAACTAATGGAAATACGCCCTCTTTGTTCTAACATTTTTTTGTAACTCCGCATTCTATCTGATAATGGATGAAGCCAAGAGGGCGTAGCCTTTTTAGTTTCCAAGATATATGAGAAAAACTGGGGGAAAAAATACATTCATTTGGTTTTACCGGATCTCATTCATCATGTGGTAACTGACTTTTTTCTGTAACATCGTTCATCCTTAACTATAACTCTTGAAATAAAATTTCATCAAGCCTCTCATTTCCCCTAACGACGTAAATAAGCAAAAGATCTTTCTTCCGATTCGTATACATCCATTAAATATTATGTTCACTATTATATTCATTGTCATGGTAGAACAGTTATACGACCATACAATCATTGACAAGTATTAAAAGAGAGATTGATACAATAGATAAATTAAGCTCTAGATATTCATTGCACTTCGTGATTAGTTAGAAGATTTATTATTGTGAGTATGCCGTAAAAGGGAGATGGATTATACAGTAATTGTCTTTGTAACAGATTTTTCATTCTTATTCATCGCGGAAGAAATAGCATTTGATCAAGTTCTTCAGAATATACAACATGAACAGTACATCCGTCTGTTAATGTACAGAATGTCCAGCATATTACTGTTACTTCGAGTAATGGATGTTCAGGTCCATCATAAGTAGGAACCGGATAAGGACCACGTAGGTCCATTGTGAATGTTAGCTGTAGAGGGATTGTTCGTAGTCCATGTTCAAAGATATTCGTTATTCTTGCTCGAAGACTTTGATCAATAGTATGAACATGAAGAATCAAATTTTTGAGTTTTACCGAATGAGTTATCAAATGCAATAAACCGTCATAGCTTTCCGCTGCCTCGAAAAATGCGTATATCGACAAATTTTCTACGTTTATGAGATGCTCAATATTGATTGCATCAAACGTTAAATCAAATCGGCTAAAGCCCAGTGTTTTTAGCGATGGCATTTTAACCAAATCTTTGAAACAGCTATCTATCCATTCGCCGTCTGTAAACATGTAAAAAATTCAATGCAATCAATATAAATAATGAAAGTATCAATATGAGGAATAAAAGTACACATTCTACTATAACTCTACATAATTGGCTGCAGATTGGAATCAATTCGTTTCATTCTATCATTTTGAAATTATTTTTTACAAACTTACCGTGTAGATACAATATTTCTATTTTTTGACAATTCTTGGCTATGCCTAAAATATCTTCTTCCGATATTCCACTATTATGATGTAAAGCAAGTTTCTTCAAATTTGTGAATAATTTCAGATTCATGGAAAATTCCACAGGAATTGTACATTTTTTAATTGTTAATGTTTCCAAGCCTTTCAAACTCTCAAAAGTTTTTCCATCTGCCACATTGATGACGACATCATCAAGGAACAATTCATTCAAATTTGGAAAATCTTCTGGATTCTAAGATGAATTATAAATTAAAAAATGATCAACCATTGATCTTAACTGAAACATCTACAATAATGTATTTACTTACAATTCGGAAATTGAATGATTCATTGCCGGTGTATGAAATCGCTAATGTTTTGAGATTTTGAGAAGCCAGCATATTTGAATATTCGATATCATAGCAATCGACTCTTCCTTCTATTTTACCACTCTTCAATTCGCTTGACTTTTTAAATAATTCCACCAAATTTTCGGAGTGTTGTTTGCTCTCGATGTCAGAAATTCGACGCAATGTTACATGAATATCCTCTAAACGATCCAGTTGACAGAATTTCAGTATCAATGGCAAACAATCAATGCAGTTCGGTCCAATTTTAATATTCAATTTTCTTAAAAAACGACCACATCGTTGAATGATCACATAGAGCTGATTTTTTGAAAACTGTTCAGGAAGACTTATTTCAGCTGTATAATCCCATCCTTTTTCACTGAGTTCACGCCATCGTTTACAGACTAAAGATAAAATCCCGATTATTATTCAGAATTATGAATCAAATGATTAATACGATTTCTGCCTCAAAAATACCTCTTTCAATATTTAATTTATCGGAGATTGGTAGAAACGAGAATATATGAGCCAAACAATCGTCGTTCAGATCATTAATCAGTACAATATCCTTTTTCATTTCATCGAGTTTTGTGTGAATCAGTACCATTGTTCTAAAGAAAAAAATATCAGCACGTCTGCGAATTTTGATAATTAATTCAATCTATTTTTACCGTATTAATTCGCTCTTCGAATTGAATTTGATAACAAGCTTTCCCTCAGGCTCAATATTATTCAGTGAATTTGGAAATTCAGCTTCTCCGTGAAGAGTGAATAGTTGTTGCACATCAGTATTAGAAAGCTGTGTAATCCACAACGAATTTATGGAATTGAATGGTTCATATTGTGAATTATGTGTGAGTCTAATTACCTTCTCTGAGAGTACCTCCACAAAATAGTCATTTGTTGGGGGATAATTCATGATATTTTAGTTTCCGAATCGATGCAACTATTCAATGTTTCACTTTTATCACAGCGATGCTCGCACCAATGGGAACTTTAACCTCAACTCTCGAATATTCGACCCATCGAAAATTGCTTCGACCATTGTCGTACAAACAAAAGAGTCGACATCTAAAGTGTGCTGAAGCCGAAATTTACATGGTGGGGTATGAGAACCGAAGAAAGCCGATGTCAACTCTTTTGCTAGTACATCGTTCATATAAGATTATTAGTGCCTTTATTCATTGTCACTTATAACACTTAGAAAATTCAACGAAACTTTTCTGAAATTTCTAACAATGGCCATGAAAACTTATGGTTTATAATAAGTTATCACCTCAACTCTCGAATGTTCGATCTATCGATGAGAACTCTATCGATATTGTATTGTTACCGCCAATGTAGTTGGAGCGCCCTTCGTTCAATTAATTAAATACATATCAAAAAGACATGTTCAAATAAAATGATAGACTTTCTTATTTCAAAAAAATTTATCCACAAAATCTGCAATTTTTTTCTATATCTCTTCTTTCAGCTTTCCATAATTCCACTCCAACAAATAGTCAATCATCAGGTTCATTTTTGAGAAGAGGAAGATTTTCTCCACTCCTGCAGCGAACATTTAATTACCTTGTTCAAGGTATTTTTGTTTCATTTTCTACAAAAAGTATCGATTAAAAATTGTATGATTGAGTTATAGTACATGAATTGTTTAGAATTAGTATGCCTACAGGGATGACAAGAACGATGTTTATGGTTTAATTGAATAATGAACATTGCAAGATGGGATGGAAAGGAAAAATAGTTCCAAGAATTATGCTAAACGAATTATGTTCTCTTTTTGATGAAGTCTTCCTCTATTTATATCCAAAATTATTTGATAATTGACAGGGGACCTATTCTCGACGCATGGGAACAGGATTCGTCAACGAATGTAGCATTTTCGCTCACCATTATTTCAGAGGATCATCGACTATGTCTCACAAGGAAGTGAAATCCGTAAACAAATCGAAAAGTCGTTTCGTCACCGAAACTCTTTCGTGTGGAAATATCTTCCGTGAATGAAATAATGGTGAGCGAAAATGCTACATTCGTTGACGAATCCTGTTCCCATGCGTCGAGAATAGGCCCCCAGAATGAAATCCTTGCAACGCAAGAGATACAATGAACAGATAGCTATAATATCAAAAATTGAGTGATGATAGCAGGAGATTATCGTAATAGTGAGCAGGTAAAACAAGATGAGCTTATTTTTTTCTCGGTAATTTATTCGAAATGTTTCGGAAATTGGGCAAGATCGGATGATTTTGCCCCAGACCTTTTTTCCAGTTCTTTGAATTCTCAGGAAAAAGGCTTCGGCGATAATCTCGCTATTTTCCTTAATATCCAAGATATTCTTTAAACAAATGAAAAAAACTTCGAGTTATTCAATTCTGCTTTTTCGCTACTGAATGCTGTATAAGTAGCTAGAACTCGAAGAATCTAATGAGTCTGAATCAGGACTGCCCTCATCCCTTTCCGAATATTCTGCGCTTTCTTGGTCGGCCAACATATGCTCCAATTCTAAATAATCAGTCTCATCAAATAAATCTGGTATTGGTTTCAATTGCAGCAATGAATTACTAGAGCACAGATTGGAATCTCTGTCCCAACTATCACCCCCTAGTAAATAGTCATTTGAGTTGAAATAATATTATTTTAAAAGAAAACAGTTATTTGGTTCACATGGAGCTGCTCTTCACGAAGAGAAAAAAAATTAAAAATTTCTAGAGAAAAGGAATTTGGAAATGCCCAGACCGGATTAGAACTCACGCCTTCGAATTACCGGTCCGTTACTCTACCAACTAAGCTACTGGGATTACATTCTATTTGGATTGTCAGTTTCACTGGTGTTTCTTCGATCTGTAAAAGGAAAACTCGATTTATCCTATTTAACATCTTTGCTGCTGAAATATCATTTTTCGGAATATCCTTCTTGACATTCAATTTATCATGCGGCGGTAGGAATAAGAATATATGAACTAAACAATCAGGTAGACTATTAATGAAGGAATTATTATTCCTAATTTCTTCCTAATTCTGCCATTGCTCTAAAGAGAATGAATACTATTTTCACATGTCCTAGATTTAGCAGTTGGATTGATCGACTTTACCGTAACAGATGACTCCTCGATTCAAAATTACTGACAATCTGCTCCTTCGTCTTCGACTTTTTGATATGATTCGTTAGCTTTGAAATGATTTATTAATTACTTGACTCACCTTCTCTGATAACATGTTGACGAGAACCTCGTTCATTACGAGATCACGGTGTTTCATTCATCGTCATTCATCAAACTTTAAAAATGCAATGAGCTGTTTCTGATATTTTTGAACAAAAGCCATGAAGACTTCTGGTAACAAGCTTTCACCTCGAATCTCGATGGTTTGATCTATCGCTATTGTATTGTCGCCGCGCCAGAGTCCAGTTAACCCACAATTTGCCCAATCAATTGATTAATGAAAATGAACATATGGGACAGGAAGGGAGAAGAGTCCGGTAAACTATGCTAATTGAATGTTCCTCTGATGAAATTTTCTCATATTTATACCTGAGAATATTTGATAATTGACTGAACACAAAATGAAGTTGGCTGTATAGCATGATTGCTGAAGGCCAGCTGTGACCACAGGCACAGCACAATTGAAAAGAAGAAGACTGATCACAAACATTCTAACACAAAAAATACAATGAGTGAGTAAAATGATATTAATCATTAGGTCATAGTAACAGAAGATTATTCCCATAGTAAAGGTATAAAACAAGATAATTGGATTTTTTCCAGTCTTTATTGGGAATATCTCAGAAACTGAGTGGGATAGGGTGACTCGGTTCCAATTCTATTCGTAGCTTTTGAGACATTAAAAAAAAGGATTCGGCGATAATCTCGTTATTCCCCTCAGTTTCAAAGATATATTTCAAAAAAATGATAAAAACAGCAAATTTTAGGATTCTCCCTCTTCACTATTACATTCTGTATAATTAGTCAGAACGTGTTGGCACGATCCCTGTAATTGTGGAATTTATGTAAATGAATAACTGAATCTTTTGATTGAGTATCTGTCACAAAGATGTGTTCATTGAAACATTAGAATAACTCACCATTTAAATGTAACTCCTCAATTTTCCGACAATATCAAGAATATTGTCTGCACCGATCTGATCATCATCCTTATGGAAGATGACTTTTCTCAAATTCATACAGAATTTAATATTTTCAATGAAGCTTCTGGATATTTGATTTCTGTTTAATTCAAGTTTTTCAAGATACATTAGAGTTTTGGGATTCATTCGTCCTTTATTGCTGGGAATAATAGTATTTCTGCAACTGAACTCACGCAAATTTGGAAATTGATCTAGATTCTGCAAAAAAGTTACCAGATCATCGAGTACTTCATGCATTGTTACTCATAACACTTGAGAAGGGCAGTAAAATATTTGTGATATTTTTTAACACCGGACAAATATAGCACGAAATCTTTACTTCGATACTCTTGGGGATGTTCACAACTTGCCAGCCAATTTAATTCTGCTCTATTTTGCTCTTCTACCACGTAGGCTGGGAGGGATGCAGGTGTGGGAAGGATGTGAGTTCCGAAAGGTGATATCAGATATACAGACTTGTGATTAGTCGGTTGAGTTATGGATAGTTTCATGGGGATTTGGTAGGGGAAAGGTACTGAGAAAATTCTGGGGATAATAAGTATTGATTGATTGTACCCGAAATTTGGGACCAAGGGGTGCAATAGAGTAACTGCAAGAAATTTCTCTTTTCGGGAAGATAGTAATAAAAAGATATAGGGACTGCACGAGTGGTGTGCATGTGAATCACTTAGGGGAAAACCAAGGGAAAACGCGAATTAAGGGGGGGGGGGGAAGGTATCCAACAGTTGATTCACGTGTGCATGAACAATTAATTCTTCTTCGTCTCATTCTAAACTAGTTTTGTTCCCTTTAGTGATGGACTATTTTCAATCAATATTAGAAAATCGATTCTTTTCTAGAAACAGTTGTCTTTGGACTATTTTAAGGAACTCGATTAATCGATTTATTGCTCTTTAAACTCAAACTGATGAAGCGGAACTATTAAATAATATGCGATGTCTCGAATTCACGGCGAGATATCGCTCCGATTAATCGAATATTCGCATCGAAGTTGCTGTTCTTTCGTTCAGATTGAGATTCGGTTTTCTTTTTCTTTTCGACAAAATTGACTGAGTGAAAATTTTCTGATTCAGACAATATAGTGCGGTAAGATTTAGAAAATTTTTGAGAAGTTGGGGATATTGATGATAAAAACATTATTTATTTTCTAATTGAATAATCAAAACTTATGAGCTAACATAGAGAAGAAAAAATTTGCTTGATGCATTGTAATATCAATTCCTACAATAATGGAATGAATTATGTTCTCTTTTTGACGAAGTTTCCTGACAGATAACTAAGAGCATTCGACAATCGTCTGAACAAAATCATTGCGTCACATAATACGAAAATTGAAGAGAATATTATATCAATCAATAGGTCATGGTAACAGACGATTAACTTAATAATGGTGACTCAGAGCCAAAACCCTCGAGGTTTTTTCAGTATATCTCCTCTAATATCTCAGACACTGAGTGAGATAGTGCGATTTCACCCCAATTCCTTTTTGTTGCCCTTGCGATTCTTTACAAGCAAGGATTGGGACAAAATTGCTCTATCTCCCTTAGTTTCCGAAATATTCTCAAATCAAGATTAGCAAAAAATCGACCTACATTGTCTCACTCTTCAACTACTAAATTTTGTATAATTAACTAGAACTCGAAAAATCTAGTGAGTCCGGATGAGATTCGTCTTCTTCTCCTTCCGAACATTCCGAAGAATCGGTCACAGATGAATCTCGTATTAGTTCCAATTTGAACAATGGATTACCAAAGTCGTGATTGCATTCTCTGTCCCAGTGATAACGTTCTACTTGAATCTTCAAAGTCAAAGGCGTTACTCGCAGTCCACTGCTGAAGATACTGGCAATCTCTTCGGGGAAACTCTCATCTAATGTATCAACATTGAAGAGATTTAATTCTGAAAGTTTTGATGAATTAGTAATTAGTTGAATTAGGCCCTTGTATTCTGACATATCAGTACAGTCGTTGATAGTCAATTCCTTTAGGTTAGTGAGATGTTGGAGATGGACAGTTCCAGCATTTCCGAGAGAGTCTATTCGAAGACTTTCGAGTGATGGCAGCTCACTGAATTGTTGAAAACATTGAGGTGTTAGTACCATTGAATCTGTAATTGTGCAATTAATGTAAATGAATATCATGATTGATGAGAAAGCGGATTTTTTTGAATAAATTACTCATGGAAACGGTAAATTCTTGGAAACTGTTGAAAAATTGGGATCACTTACCATTCAATTGTAACTCCTCAATTTTTTGACAATTTTTTACAATATCAAGAATATCGTCTGCATTCATTTGACATTTATTCTTATTCAAACATATTTTCCTCAAATTCGTACAGAATTTAATATTGTTGATGAAGCTTCTGGATATTCTACAACCGTATAATTCAAGGCTTTCAAAGTTGATTGCAGTTTCAGGATTTATCCGTCCCTGAATTTTGGAAATGTGAACATTCGCAAAACAAACCTTACGTAAGTTGGGGATTTGATATAGATTCTGTAACAAGATGTGAATTAAATTTTCTTGATATATTGGAAACTAAGCGGGATAGCGTGTTTTCACCTCAATCTTTTTTTCTTTTGTGGAAAATTTCAAGAACTCCAAAAGAGGTCTCTATGGAAATTCCGCTATCTCTATTAGTTTTGGACATAATTTTAAAAGATCATTAACATAAGAGCATAGACTAATGCTGTTTTCCACCTTCGAATTGTATTATAATTTCCAGCTCCATTGGTTGCACTTACGATTCTCAATGATACTTGCTGCTCGAAATTATGAATTTTCAACTTTTTCAAGCTTTGTGAACACGACAAAATAATTTGATCAATATCGTAGTAATCGACAGACCCGGTCATCACTAGAGTTGATAAGTTTCGATTCTTCCCCAACAACTTCGTCAAATGTGAAAGACATAAATTGGGTCGATTGTCCATACTGCAATCCAAGTGAATCTTCCTCAACTGATCTAATTGACAAGATTCTATTGCCATCATTAAATTCTTACATCCGTTGAGTAAGACAAGTTTCAGTATTTCTGCAGTTGGACCGCATCGTTTGATGATAGAATAAGCAATATTTGTCGACGAACAATAGCTTAAATCTAACTTCTTTGTTCCAACGAAGACTCTGGGACTGATATTACGCCAACGTTTACAAACTGAAAGAATGTAATTATGAATTAGCAAGAGAACAAGATGAGTCGAGTTTTCAACAAATAGTTCTTTCAGAGTATCTTGAAAAATCAAGCGAGATAGCACAATTTTACCCTTACTTTTTTTTTGTATGTTCATTTTATTTTATTTTTTATAGAATTTGCAATTCAACAAACAATATTTACAATTTGCAAAAAAAGAACGACTAAGTTGCGCTATCTCACTTAAATTCCGAGATATACTCCAAAAATTATTGGAAGAAAAAATTGACTTATCCTATTTTACGTCTTTGCTACTGAAATATAATTTTTGAAATACCTTTCTCGATATTTAATTTATCCTCGAGCCATAGAAATGAGAAGATATGGAGCAAACACTCATCAGGTAGATCATTAATCAAAAAATAAGTCTTTCTAATTTCCTCGAATTTTGTGCATATAGCTGCCATTGTTCTGAAGAGAATGAATACCATTGTTACGTGTTCATGATTTGAGGGTTAGAATAATGTGCCTCACCGTAACAGGTGACTCCTCGATTTGAAGTTAACAGCAATCTGTTCCTCTGTATTCAATTTCTTGGCATTATTCGTTGATTTTGGAAATTGTATTTCCCCATGAAGCGTGAATATACGTCGTATGTCTTCGTCGGAGAGCTGTGAATCATAAATCCAAAATGGAATGAATTCTATTGGATTTTGAAATAATCTATTAATTATTTAATTCACCTTCTGTGATAATATGTTGAGGAAAACATCGTTTATTATGACATCATTCAGTGCTTCATCCATCGTCACTAATCACAGTTAAATAATGCAATGAAATATTCTCTGATCTATTCTCAAACAATGGCGATGAAGACAACCAGGGTGATCAGATGGACTGAGCTTTAGCCCGCCACTGGGAGGCGCTGACATAGCCCACACTAGCCAACCAAGGGCATGTTCCGGAATTCACTGCCAGTACTGGAAATGTATAGTTTCTGTCACTGAAACTGTACATTTTCAGTACTGGCAGTGAATTTCGGAACAGGCCCCAAATAACTAACGCGTCGTGCACATGCGTTCTGATCACTGCTCAAAATGATCAGTGCAAAGAACACGACTGATAGCCCAATCTAGTCACCCTGAAGACAACGAACTTTCACCTCGATCCTAAAATATTGGATCTATCGAAGGAAGCTCTATCGATATCATGTTGCCGCCAATGCAGTTGAACCGCCATATATTCAATTGATTGAATGCATATCATATCAACAAGTCTTATTCGAGTGGAATGATAAATATTGTCACTTAAAAAAAAATTGGCAAAAATGGACTATTTTTGTTGTTCTAATATCCTCTTTTTGCACGTTCTAATTCAATTCCAACAAATACTTATGCATCACAGATTTTCCAAAGAAGGGAATGTTTTTTACTCCTGCATTTGAAACGTCATTAACCAGTTCAAATTTTTTCTTTGTTCCTCTTTTTACAAAATGCACCCATCAAAAATTGTTTGATTTAGACTTAGTTTATGAATTGTTCTGGATTAGAATATATAGATGACAGTGTTTTTTATTGTCTAATTGGATAATACACATTAAAAGATGCAATTGAAATGATAAATGACGAATGAACGAATTATGGTCTCCTTTTGATGAAATCTTGTATTTATACCTGAGAATATTTGATGATTGACTGAACCACATCATTGTAACACAAAAAATGCAATAACACTATGATAGCATATAATATTAATCATCGTGTCATGATTGACAGGGGATTATCTCAATAGCGAAGAGATGAAACGAGATAAATTGTTTTTTTTTCTCGGTATTTTTCTGAAAATATTCCGGAAACTGAGTAAGATAGTGCGATTCCCGACCAATTCTTGTTTAGAGCACTTAAAATTCTGTGATAAACAAGCCTTCGGCAATGAAATCGCTATCTCCCTCCCTTTCCAAGATATTATCCAGAGAATTAGTAAGAACATCGCGTTATCCAGCTTCACCTCTTCATTACCAAATTCTGTATAATTAGCTGTCACTCGAAGGATCTGATGAATCTGTATCAAAGATGTCCTCTTCTTCTTCCACAGGCCATTCATAACTTCCGGGATCTCCCATACCCTCCCATTCCGAATCATCGTCCTCAGACGAATTTCCCCTTATTTCCAATTTTAGCAATGGATTATCAAAATCGACATTGCATTCTCTGCCCCAGTTATAACGTTCTACTTCAATCTTCAAGGTCAGAGGCTTTTCTCGCAGTCCATTACTGAATATACTGCTAACCTCCTCGAGGAAACTCTCATCCAATTCATTAGCACTGAAGAGACTCAATTCTGATAGCTTTGATGAATTGGTAATCAATTGAGTTAAACCCCTGTGCTCTGATATACGAGTACAGTCGTAGATAATCAATTCTTTCAGATTGGTGAGATGTTGGAGATGGAGAGTTTTAGCATTCCCGAGAGATTTTATTCGGAGATTTTCGAGTGATGGCAATTGACTGAATTCTTGGAAACATTCAGGTGTTAGCTCGAAGAAATCTGAAGTCATTGTGAAATGAATGCAAATGAATCGAATGATTGATGGAAGACCTAAATTTTCTGAGTGAATTATTCATTAACAAAATGCAGTTTTTGAATGATTGGAATAACTCACCGTTCAAATGTAACTCTTCAATTTTCTTACAATTTTTCACAATATCAAGAATATCGTCTGCACTTATTTGGGAGTAATTTCTGTCTAAAATGATTTTTTTCAAACTCGTACAGAATTTGATATTTTCTATGAAGTTTCTGGATATTTTATTGGAGTATAATTCGAAGCTTTGAAAATTCGTCGAGGTCTCCGGATTAAATTGTCTTTCATCACTGAGAATGTTCATATCTCGACAACTTAATTCACGCAAATTTGGGAATTGATCCAGATTCTGTAAGATATTATATAATTTTACGTAGATTATTTTTGGAGAGAGTTTCAAAAGCTACAAAACGATGTCTTCGAAAAATTTGCTACCTCACTTACTTTCAATATTTTATAAAAACATAATTCGACCAAAAAAATCTACTAATCCTGTTTTATCTCTTCACTCTCTAATTGTACTATAGGATTCTTAATTTCATCTGTTGTACTTACAATTCTCATTGATCCCTGCTGCCACACACAAGATGAAATGTTCAACTTCTCCAATGTATGTGAGCAGAGCAAGATAGCCTCATCAATATCGTAATTCTTGCGAATCGCTGTTATTATTAGAGTCTCTAAGTTCTTAGTTTCTCTTAGCAATTTCATAAAATGTGAACGATGTAAACCGATTTTATCGTCCGAATTGCACTGCAATTGAATCTCCCTCAACTGATCCAATTGACAGAATTGTATCGCCAACAGTAGAGTCTCACATTCGTAAGCTGAGGGAAACTTCAGTATTTTTGTGAATCGACCGCATTGTTTAAAAATAGAATAAATAGTATTCTTCGACCAATAATCAACAAGGTTTAGCTCTCTTATTCCAGTGAAAACTCTGCTACTGATATCATGCCAACGTTTACAAACTGGAAGAACATAATGACACATTAGCATAGAAGTAAGAATAGAATAAGTCGATTTTTTCGGTCAATAATTTTTTGAAAATATCTCCGAAATCAAGCGAGATAGTCCAATTTCATCCAAAGCCTTTTTTTTTCTACAGAATATCAAGAACCTCAAGAAAGCCTCGCAGTAAAATCGTGCTATCTCGCTTAGTTCCCGAGATATTCTCGGAAAATCAACTTCTCCTATTTTACGTCTATATTATTGAAATATGATTCTTGAAATACCTCTCTCAATATTCAATTTATCAACCAGTGGTAAAAATGAGAATATATAAAGCAGACAATCATCAGGTAGAATATTAATTGAAAAATCATTCTTCCTAATTTCCTCGAGTTTTGTGGATATCACTGCCATCGTTCTAAAGAGAATGAATACGATTGTTAGGGGTTCAAGATTTGATGGTTAGATTAATCAATTCTCACCGTAACAGATGACTTCTCGATTTGAAATTAATAACAATCTGCTCGTCTGTCTTCAAATTCTTGGCATTATTTGTTGACGTTGGAAATTGGATTTCTCCGTGAAATGAGAATATACGTCGAAGGTCTTCGTCAGAGAGCTATGAAGCATAAGTCGAAAGTGACATGAGTTATTTTGGGTTAAAAATATTCATTAATTAGTTGACTCACCTTTTCGTATAATATGTTGACGAAGACATCGTTCATTACGAGATCATTGAGTGCTTTATTCATTGTCGCTGATCAGACTTGGAAAATGAAAATGAAATATTTCTATTTTGAAACAATGGCCACGAAGAATCAACACATCACAAATAACTTCCACCTCGATTCTCGAATGTTCGACCTATCGAGGAGTTCCCTCGATATCGAATTGTTGCCGCCAGTGCATTTGAACCGTCATTCGTTCGATTGATCCAAGACATATCAAAAAAACCTGTAAAAGTAGAAATATAGTTTCTAAAAAAAAATCAAGCTAATCTGTAATTTTTCGTTGAAATATCCTCTTTTAGCACTTTATATTTCAATTCCAACAAATACCTGATGATCACGGTGATTTTCAAGTCAGTCTTGTATAAATTTTTTTTTCATATTCACACAGAATTTAATATTTTTGATGAAACCTCTGGATATTTCATTTTTAAATAGTTCAAGGTCTTTAAATTCGTTGCTATCGCAGGATTCATTCGTTTCTCATTGCTCCAAATATTAGCACTGTTGCAACTGAACTCACGTAAATTTGGGAATTAATCTAGATTCTGCAGGAAAAGGTTAATTTAGTTTTTGGATAATATTTTGGAATCTCAGTGAGATAATGTAATTTAATGCCGATCCTTCTTTTGCAAAGTACTTCAGGAGCTACGGAAAGGATTTCTACAAAAATTTCGCTCTCTCACTTTATTTCCGAGATATTCTCAAAAAATCATCAACCCAATAAAATAATTAATTCTGTTCTATCCTTTCATTCCCGAATTGTACTATGATTACTGATTCTATCTGTTTTACTCACGATTCTCAATGATACTCGCTGCCTCAAATTCCAAATTTCCAACTGTTCTAGATGTTGTGAACACAGCAAAATAATCCGATTGATACTGTTATTAGTAGTCTTTCTCAAAAATTTCGTCACACGTGAACGATATAGATTATGTCGATTATTGAAACTCCAATAAAAATGAATCTCCCTCAACTCATCTAATTAACAGAATGGTATCGCCTTCAGTAAAATATCCCATTTGATACTTGGAAGAAGTTTCAGTATTTTTCTGAATGAAGAGCATCGTTAAGTAGTAGAATAAATAATATTCTATGACGAATAATTAGTAAGGTCCAGCTCCTTTATTCCAGCAAACACTCGGCCAACAATATCACGCCAACGTTTACAAGCTGAAAGAAAATAATGACTCATTAACGAAGAGGTAATAGGGAGATAGTATGATTTCATCCAGATCTTTCTTTGTGGAGAATTGCAAGGGCTACAAAAAAGGATCCAAACGAAATCGCGCTGGCTCGGCTCGTTTCTGAGATATTCTAGAAAAATCGTGGAAAGACAGAAACGATATATATCTTATTTTTCATCATCGCTACTGAAAAAGAATTTTCGGAATATCTTTTTCAATATCTAATTGCTCAACAAGCGATAGGAATGAGAATATATGAAGCAAACAATCTTCAGGTAGACTATTAAGGAGGTTTACTTGTACTCAATGGTAATCATAAATTCTAAATATCATACCCTTATTCTTTGGATGATTAATGCACTGACCTTCTAGTTATCAAGAAACATCCCAGTTTCCCAGTTTCCCAGGCAGAACCACCCCATCCCATGTAGGGTTTTACGACATCCACGGGGTGGCGGATGTTTGGGCAAAATTATTTTATGAAGCATTCCACGCTATTTCTCTCGATTTCCGGGTCGTATTTTTTGATTTTATTTATTTTTGAATATCTTGTTGACAGGGTTATCAGAAGTCACTTCTCGAGAAAAAAAAACAAATTTCGACGAAATTATGACCATTTTTGATTTTGGAAAAATGGCACATGTACTCATTTCTGTGTAACTTTAAATGCTCATATCTTCTTCAATATTAGTTCTACGGAAAAAAAGATAGAATACTTTTCTCTCGAAAAATAGTGATACTTTGCAATAAAATTTAGTCCGGAAAGTTGAAAATTAATATTTCTATTTTTTCACAACAAACTTAATAAACAAATGGCCGGAACACAACTTTGACAACTCTTAAAAAATCTCGAAAAAATATATGTTACAGATTGAATTATTTTTGATTTTTCGGTAAATTTTCATTTTATGTCTCGGAATGGTTGACGAGATATCCTTTTTTAAATACCTTTGCGTGGTCCGCGGCCAACGCTTGAGAGTCTTGCGCATGCGCACAGCGTGCTAGCAGCAGGTCACGTGGTAATTTACGCGCCAGTTCCCACGTGACCTGCTGCTAGCGCGCTGTACGCATGCGCAAGACTCTCAAGCGTTGGCCACGGATCACGCGAAGGTATTAAAAAAACGATATTTCGTCAACGATTCCGAGACATAAAATGAAAATTTACCGAAAAATCAAAAATAATTCAATCCGTAACATATATTTTTTCGAGATTCTTTAAGAGTTGTCAGAGTTGTGTTTTGGCCATTTGTTTATTAAGTTTGTTGTTAAAACATAGAAATATTAACTTTCAGCTTCCGAAATAAATTTTATTGCAAAGTATCACTATTTTTTGAGAGAAAAGTATTCTATCTTTTTTTCCATAAAACTAATATTGAAGAAGATATGAGCATTTGAAGTTACACAGAAATGAGCACATGTGCCATTTTTCCAAAATCGAAAATGGTCATAATTTAGGCAAAAATTTTTTTTTTTTTTCTCGGGAAATGACTCCTGATAACCATGTCAACAACATATCCAAAAATAAACAAAATCAAAAAATACGATCCGGAAAGCGAGAGAAATAGCGTGGAATGCTTCTTATACGATTTTGAGCAAGTCGATCAAAGGCCAAAGTACGAAACAATATCAGGGCGTTAATGTTGGTTCCGTGAATAAGCCCGATATTCTTTCCGACGTCCATCCTGTATATTGGGATGTTGAGTTAATATCGTAACTCGATTCTATATCAAGTAGCTGAATATCGCAAATCCTATATCTATTCGAAATTCGGACCGAAGTCATCACACCCTTATCCGCACAAGAAATTCGAAATGATTATCGAACTTAATTCGCGTAACCGAAGTTCAGCTGCTCTACTTTTGACAAAAATATTTCTAACATCTGAGAGATTGCCCCGAATTGCGGACCTATTTCGGTTTCCTACATGGGATTGGCAATGTTTTGTATGTATTTTTAATTTCAAAAAACGTCGACAAGTACGCGCCCCGATTTTATTGGAAAAAAAAAATATGAAATGAGAATAGTACAAGTCCGGCGATCTACCTGTGCATTACTTTTTCAAATTAATTCATCATCTTATTATTCGAATATTAGGTGTACCTGGTGTACTAGGTGTACACAATACTTGGTGTACCTGTAATCTGTGTTTTCACTTGGTACACCCAGTACGTTTCTTTTGTTTAATTTCTTCACTATTCAATTTTTCAAATTCATTGTACAATGCCAATTTCATCTAGTATTCGAATAATAAGATGATGAATTAATTTGAAAAAGTAATGCACAGGTAGATCGCCGGACTTGTACTATTCTCATTTAATATTTTTTTTTCCAATAATATCGGGGCGCGTACTTGTCAACGTTTCTTTAAAACGCACTGGCGTTTTTTTTCTGCCATTTCACTTCTTTTTCTATTCATAAATGAACAATGTAATAGAGATGGATTAAATCGAATCTACATGGAGAGAAAAGTTCGAGAAAAATTAGGGTGCTTAGCACTGTAACCGAGGTGCAAACATCTCACACCGGTGCTTCTTACGGAGAAGAATCGGAAAAATTCACATTCGTATGGGAAAATTTAACAAGCGTTGATTAATTTTTGTTTAAAAAAACGAGACATTTTCTGAGATGGCACCGTAAAATTCTCGATTTTTCAAATTTTGGAGAGGCGTTCGAAGAAAAATGATAAATAAATCTTACTTAATGCGGGTTAGTGAAAAAATTTTACAGTGCTGTCAAAAAATTTTCCTTCTCTTTTTAATTTTTCTTTCAAATGTTTCCAATGATTTTTCGGAACTGATGGGAATTGAACACATTCACTCGTTTGTGAAGTTGTGCACAATCACATTGACAGGCGAATTAGAAGAGGAAAAAAATTTTATCAAAATTGTGTGAGTATTGATTTTTTTTAAATATTTGTGAAGATACGTGCATCATGTAGAGTATCAATTTACTTCTATAAATTGATACGTTTAGTTAATAAAGAAGTAACGTTAGTGATTGGTCTGATTTAACCCCTTTCCCTTTGCACTCGAATTGTTAGAGATTGGCACAAATGTGAGATTCTCAAGATTATTAACTATTTTCTTTTTTTCAAGGAGAAATGGTGAGTGATGGATGCATGGATTATAGTTTTTTCCTAATAGTTTATGGATCAAGAAAATCATAAATTTTTGCTGGATTATCAAATATAAGGATTTGTGTTTTCTTCGTTCAACATTTTCTTGATGCAATCATAATTTCCACACAGGAGGAACGCCGAAGACATTTTCAAAGGCCTGACATTATTGCCAATGTAAGGGTCAATAATTCATTCACCTTTAATTTACTTTCATTTAATTTCAATAATGTTCAATATCTTCATGGAGCCCATCCATATGATATTGAGAAGAACGACAGACGGGCGAAGTATTTTGAAATTCCACGGTGCAGTGAGCCGTGTTGGCCCAATCGTAGATTCTGAAGAACTATTCAGTTGTGTAACACAGTTAGTTCCAGCCTCTGTCCGGCTTAGTAGCGTTGTGGCTAAGTTGTGACTAAGGTCATAGTTCACACGCCGTAGGCCCGGGTTCGATTCCCGACTCCGGACAAGTTTTTCGGGAGTGCTTATAAAAGGTTGAGCACTGACCACAAAAAGACCAAAAATCCTACAAAAATTATCTACACCTACACAAAAATGAAAAGTCCCTCACCAAGGGATAACGGCCGGATGACAGTATAGTCAGGTGCCATTAACACAAAGCAAGCAAAGCAAGTTCCAGCCTCTAATGGTGGCACATTTATTGTTAAGAACAGGTTATAATGTGACTTTTTTGATTTTGTATTAAAACTAATATTTGGAATGCTGAATGATTATAAACTCTCATCACAAAATCCACACGGAGAGAAATAGAATAGTAATCATTGCTATGTTGAACATAGTAATCATTGCTATGTTGGACATAGTAATGATTACTATGTGAATATAGTAATCATTACTATTTTAAATTAATCCAAATTACTATGTTCATAGTATATGCACACAGGTTAATACCGGATCAGGAGGGAGTTTCTCCAGTTTTTTGTCAATATCTCGGTAAATAAGCGAAATGGGCGTGAATATGGGATCACCAGGGAATTTTCCTGGTTTTTGCCGATTATGGCGGAAAATAAGCGAGATAGAGCAAAATAGACATTGGTATGGGATCAAGATGGAATTTTTTCAGTTTTTTGCTATTATCTCAGTAAATAAGCGAGATAAAGCGAAATGGACATTAATATGGGATCACCAGGGAGTTTTCCTATTTTCTCGTGATTATACCGCTAAATAAGCGAGATAGAGCGAAATGGAAGTTAATTTGGGATCAGGAGGAAGTTTATCCAGTTTTTCGTGATTATATCCATGGATAAGCGAGATAGAGCGAAATAGACGTTGCTATGAGATCAGGAGGGGGTTTTTACACGAATTAATATCCTCCTGATCCCACATTATCGTCCGCTTCACGCTATCTCGCTTATTCATCGACACAGTCGCGAGACACTGAGAAAACTTCCTCCTGATCCCAAATTAACGTCCGTTTCGCTCTATCTCGCTTATTCACCAGTAGAGTCGCGAAAAAATGGAAAAACACCCGCCTGAACCCAAATTAACGTCCATTCTGCTCTATGTCGCTTATTTACCGATATAATCACGAGAAAATGGGAAAACTCCCTGGTGATCCCATATTAATGTCCATTTCGCTTTATCTCGCTTATTTACTGAGATAATAGCAGAAAACTGAAAAAATTCCGTCTTGATCCCATACCAATGTCTATTTTGCTCTATCTCGCTTATTTCCCGCCATAATCGGCAAAAACCAGGAAAATTCCCTGGTGATCTCATATTAACGCCCATTTCGCTCTATCTCGCTTATTTACCGAGATATTGACAAAAAACTGGAGAAACTCCCTCCTGATCCGGTATTAACCTGCGTGTATGTACTATGAACATAGTACATACACGCTATAATTTGGATTAATTTAACATAGCAATGATTACTATGTTCAACATAGTAATGGTTACTATGCTATTTCTCTCCGTGCATTTGTTTAATCAATTTGAAATCCTCCCTTTATCTATTGAAATAAAAAAAAAAATTTTAAAAATCATCAATGAGCAATGTAAAAATTAATTCATAACCAAACAATTTTCTGGGACTTCTAGAAAAATTGTAGTGGAGCATAACAAATTTTACGGTGCCATCCGTATTTTTTTTGTGTGGTGTCATTTTGCGCCTCGCTTACCGGAGAGCACCGTAATTTTTTTGGATGTTCACTGCAAAAATTCATTGATTTTTCTCTCCGTGTAGACGCGTGCCGATCGACTTGACTTTGAATTGAAATATCTTGAAAACTATTGAAAATTTATCAAGACATGCTGCCAATGAAATTTAGAGAAAAAATTAAAGAACAGAATGAGCAAAACCCCATTATCCTACGACTCTTAGTTTCTGAAATATGATTTTTCCAATGAAAAATTCGAAAATAATGCGCGAGGCTGAGTCGCGACTGAGTATCCGTCGCGATCGGACGTGTTTTCAATTCGCTCCAGTAGTTTTACGTGGTGCCAATAAGCATGTTATATTTGTTGTTGATATATACCAACAACTAGTTACTTGTGTAAAAGTGCATAAAAAAGGAAAAAACCAAAGGTGGAGGAAAAACCAGGGGAGGGATAAAAAAAAAACCCTCATTTACAGCAGTGGGTGGAGGGCCCTAACTGTGAACCATGCACTGTTAAAAAAAATTGAAAATATAAGAAACAAAAGTCTTTGATTTTTCCTAAATTTCTGAAAATTTCCGAGATTTACTGGAATTTCAGCTAACAATTAACTTTAACATATTCACTTGACTGAAAATTTCAGGTATTGAGTAATCAACAGTAATTCTTATCAAATATATGATAATCATATTGAAAATGATAAGATCAGTGATTATTATTTAGATGCGTTCTGAAATTTCAGGAATTCCGCCAAAATATACGAAAATATATCATTTAAATTTTGATATCGATTCTATTTTGTGAGCATCTGCTTTTTTTTATAACGGTTTCCATCAGTTTTCAGGAAAATATATGATAATTATGATGAAAATACTGAAAAAAGCGATGATTCACGAGATGCATTCTGAAATTTCAGAAATTCTCTTAGAATATATGAAAATGTGTCAATTAAATTTCGATATCAATTCTATTTTGTGAGCATCTGCTTTTTTTTCATATCGGTTTCCATCATTATTCAGGAAAATGTATGATATTCGTGATAGAAATAATGAAAAAAACAGTTTTTGCGAGATAGATTCTGAAATTTCAGGTATTCTCTTAGAATATGCAAAAATATATCATTGAAATTTTGATACCGATTCTATTTTGTGAGCATCTGCTTTCTTTTATATCGGGTTCCATCATTTTTCAGGAAAATATACGATAATTGTGATGAAAATACTGAAAAAAGCGATGATTCATGAGATGCATTCTGAAATTTCCGAAGTTCTCTTAAAATATATGAAAATATGTCATTTAAATTTTGATATCGATTCTATTTTGTGAGCATCTGCTTTTTTCTATAACGGTTTCCATCAGTTTTCAGGAAAATATATGATAATTATGATGAAAATACTGAAAAAAGCGATGATTCACGAGATGCATTCTGAAATTTCAGAAATTCTCTTAGAATATATGAAAATGTGTCATTTAAATTTCGATATCAATTCTATTTTGTGAGCATCTGCTTTTTTTCATATCGGTTTCCATCATTATTCAGGAAAATGTATAATATTCGTGATAGAAATGATGAAAAAAACAGTTTTTGCGAGATAGATTCTGAAATTTCAGGAATTCTCTTAGAATATACAAAAATATATCATTGAAATTTTAATACCGATTCTATTTCGTGAGCATCTGCTTTCTTTTATATCGGGTTCCGTCATTTTTCAGGAAAATATACGATAATTGTGATGAAAATACTGGAAAAAGCGATGATTCATGAGATGCATTCTGAAATTTCCGAAGTTCTCTTAAAATATATGAAAATGTCATTTAGATTTTGATATCGATTCTATTTTGTGAGCATCTGCTTTTTTCTATATCGGTTTCCATCAGTTTTCAATCGTGATGAAAATACTGAAAAAAGCGATGATTCACGAGATGCATTCTGAAATTTCAGAAATTCTCTTAGAATATATGAAATTGTGTCATTTAAATTTTTTTATCAATTCTATTTTGTGAGCATCTGCTTCTTTTCATGACGATTTCCATCATTTTTCAGGAAAATATATGATATTCGTGATGGAAAAGATGAAAAAAGCAAATTTCACGAGATAAATTCTGAAATTTCAGGTATTCTCTTAGAATATACAAAAATATGTCACTTAAATTCTGATATCGATTCTATTTTGTAATCGTCTGCTTTCTTTTATATCGGTTTCTATCAATTTTCAGGAAAATATATAATAATTATGATGAAAAACTGAAGAAAAGCGATAATTCATGAGATGCGTTCTGAAATTTCAGGAATTCTCTTAGAATATACAAAAATATATCATTCAAATTTTGATACCGATTCTATTTTGTGAGCATCTGCTTTCCTCCATATCAGTTTCTATCAATTGTCAGGAAAAGATATAATAATTGTGATACAAATGCTGAAAAAAGCGATGATTCATTAGATGCGTTCTGAAATTGCAGAAATTCTCTTAAAATATACGAAAATATGTCATTTCAATTTTAATATCAATTCTATTTTGTGAGCATCTGCTTTTTTCTGTATTGGTTTCCATCATTTTCCTTGAAAATATATGATAATCGTAATAAAAATGATGAAAAAAGTAATTTTTGCGAGATAACTTCTGAAATTTCAGGAATTCTCATAGAATATACAAAAGTATATCATTTAAATTTTGATACCAATTCTATTTTCTGAGCATCTCCTTTCTTTGACACTGGTTTCTATCAATTTTCAGAAAAATATATAATAAATGTGATGGAAATGCTGAACAAAAGTGATGATTCATGAGATGCGTTCTGAAATTTCAGAAATTCTCTTAGAATATACGAAAACATGTCATTTAAATTTTGATATCAATTATATTTTCTGAGCATCTGCTTTTTTCTATATCGGTTTCTATCATTTTTCAGGAAAATATATCGTCGCCTTAGAGTGAAAGGGGCGTAAGTGCCAAAAACACCAAATTCTGGTGTGAAAGGGGCGTATGTCCACTTATCACTATAAAATGTTTTTTATGGCCTCTGGAACATTATTCGGATGATTGAAAATTGAAATAACAAAGTGGTGTAACTACCAATTCTAAAGTGAAAGGGACGTATCTCCACACTTACGCCCCTTTGTTATTTTCTTTTTAAACGCTATATAATTGTTCAAGTTAAAGTGAGAACGGCGTATCTCCGCACTTACGCCTTTTTGTTTTTATAATTTTTTTATCACATGAAAATTTTTGAAATTACGCCCTTCTGTTTTTAGGATTTTTTTTTAATTTTGGAGTTACGCCCTTTTGTTTTTAGGATTTTTTTTTTAACTTTTGGCACTTACGCCTTTTTGTTTTGAGGATTTTTTATTTGAATTATGGCACTTACGCCTCTTGTTTTTAAAAATAACAAAAAGACGCATGGACTGGAGATACGCTTCTTCGTTATTATTTTTTCCCGATGATTAGGTAAATATTCAATGAAAACACTAAAAACAAAGGGGCGTATCTCCGGCACTTACGCCCCTTTGTTATTAGTTTTTTTCCGATAGTCGGGGAAAAATTAATGAAAATACTAAAAACAAAGGGGCGTATCTCCGGCACTTACGCACCTTTGTTATTAGTCAGTGGTACTTACGCCTTTATGTTATTAATTGTTTTTTTTTCACCAATATTGCGTCAAAGGCCTTGGAAAACCTATTGGATCAATAATGGTGGAGATACGCCGTTTTGTTATTTCGAAAAAAAATCGGGAAAAATGGCACTTACGCCCCTTTCACTTTAAGGCGACGATATCATTTAAATTTTGATACCGATTCTATTTTGTGAGCATCTGCTTTCTTTCATAGAAGTTTTCTATCAATTTTCAGAAAAATATATGATAATTGTGATGAAAATACTGAAAAAAAATGATGATTCATGAGATGCGTTCTGAAATTTCAGAAATTCTCTTAGAATATATGAAAATATGTCATTTAAATTTTGATACCGATTCAATTTTGTGAGCATCTGCTTTTTTTCATATCGGTTTCCATCATTTTTCAGGAAAATATATGATATTCGTGATAAAAATGATGGAAAAAGCAATTTTCGCGAGATAAATCCTGAAATTCCAGAAATTCTCCTAGAATATACAAAAATATACTATTCAAATTTTTATGTCAATACAAATTGTTATAAAAATAATGAAAACAGCAATTATTCATGAGATCCGTGCAGAAATTCCAGAAAATCTCCTAGAATATACAAAAATATATCATTTCCATTTTTATGTGAATTCCATTTTGTAAGCATGTTTTTTTTTGTCATCCTCGATTTTTTTTCAGTAAAATATATGATAATTGTTGATGAAAATAATGAGAAAAGCAATGATTCATGAGATGCGTTCCAAAATTTCAGGAATTTTCTTAGAATACACGAAAATAAATTATTTGAATTTTGATATCGATTCTATTTTGCAAGCACCTGCTTTTTTCCCATCGGTTTCGATCATTTTTTAGGAAAATATGTGATAATCATGAGAAAAATAATGCAAAAAGCAAATTTAGTGAGATAAATTCTGAAATTTCAGAGATTCCTTCAGAATATGTGAAAATATATCATTTAAATTTAGGGGTGGATTCTATTTTGTAAGCATGTGCTTTTTTTTATATGTTCCGATAATTTTTCACGAAAATATATGATTATCGTGATGAAAATAATGAAAAAAGCAATTTTAGTGAGATAAATTCCCAAATTTCAGAAATTCTGTCAGAATATACGAAAATATTTTATTCAAATTTTTACGTGAATTGTATTTTGCAAGCATGTCTTCTTTTCTCATCGGTGCGGAAAAGAGGCCTACTATTTCGAAATCTTCTCATTCAAGTCCTTTGAATAACGGTATTTTTCTGATCGAGTAATAAATCTTACGGTAATTTTTGATATCCCTTTATTGAAGTGATGTCATATAATATTATTATTGGAACTCTAAGATATGAACTACGAGAAAAAAATGGAATCGATCACATGAAATTATAGTTCTTCCTACATGACGATTCAATATGATTGGATGATAAGTGGAAGGAAAACTTCTAGGAGTTAAGTTTTTCTAGCTGCTCTCTCAAAATACTTTCAGCTTCGATCAGAGCTTCGTAATCAATCAATGCGTCGATGATCAGTCCATCACATCGAACATCATAGGGATTCTGTTTGAAAGCCTGAAAAAAAATTGAAAAAGATGGTTGAAAGTATAATGTCCTAGAGGTAGAGGTAGGTAATGAGTGGGAATACGTACGTTGTATTCTTTAACCCAAAGTTGAAAGCGCTTCCAGCATCGGTAAGGTCCTCTGTACTTCTTTTTCAATTGATCTCTGGCGATCTTTCTGCAATTTGAAAGAATACAAACATCGTACTAAGTAATAGAGCAGATATAATTATGTTCAAGCCCTTAAACTAAAACAGATGAAACAGAACTATCGAATAATTTACGATTCTTCGAATTCCTGATATCGATCTATCGAAAATTATTGTTTTTGGAAAGAAGAAATATTGGTGCAAGCACGCGTGGCACGGCTTTGATTGCTACTTCTTCGAAAACCTTTTAAAAAAAAACATTTTTTGTATATTCTTATTTTGTGAAAAAAGAGGGAATAAAATGAAAATATTTGAGGGAGTAGTTGAGCATATATCCGAGTCTTTAAAATGAAAAATTCATCAAAAGTATAGAAAAATGACGACGCCAGAGCCATTCTTGTGAGGCTCCTCGAATTTGAAACACTCTGCTGCAAGTAGTGTAATTGGTGCAAATTCCATTTGAAAAAGAAATAGCTCAATCAAGATGCACATAGTTACAGTTCATGTGATTGGTGAGCATTTGAATGAAAACTTTAATTTTCAACAAAAAAAAAATCGCAATAGTCTATTGATAAAAAATGGGCAACTTAAGTTTTTCACAATCCCTTACGTATCACATGCATAAGATACAGAGAAAATTCCTCAATAACTATACGGAAAATGGAATATGTTTCTCTTCTGTTATTCAGTTAAAATGTTGTTCTCTTCGTCAATAGTTCTTAAACAATGGCTCAACTGTGTAGTTCTTTAGTAATTTTTTCATTTTTATACGATCCAGGGCATTTTATCCCTATAGTTCTCACGCTGGCAACACTTTTGTCCCGAAAATGAGCTCCCCAAGAAAACTTGATTGATTCTGACTAATTCGAGGGTGTAGAATCCGAATTTGTTGGTTATCTTGTTTTCCGATTTGCCTTTCTAATTGTTATTAACAATTCAATTGTTCAAACCGTCATAGCGCATAAGCTAGAGGGCTTACAAAGAAATACTTCAAACAAAAGTTGTTCGTCTTTTCAAAATAAAGAGATTGGTTTCTCTTTCGTCACGATAACTTCATTTTTGACCGAGTAACGGCTGAATAACGGTTCCAACGGCGCGTTAAGACTCTCGTCGCTATCTCGCTTGCGCGCCAAATCTCATCAACGCTCTGTTTGAACGGTTATTCAGCCGTAACTCGGTCAAAAATGAAGTTATCGTGACGAAAAAAAACCAATCTCTTTATTTTGAAAAGACGAACAACTTTTGTTTGAAGTATTTCTTTGTAAGCCCTCTAGCTTATACGCTATGACGGTTCAAACAATCAAATTGTTAATAACAATTAGAAAGGCAAATCAGAGGACAAGATAACCAACTAATTCGGATTCTACACCCTCGAATTAGTCAGAATCAATCAAGTTTTCCTGGGGAGCTCATTCTCGGGACAAAGGTGTTGCCAGCGTGAGAACTACTACCACTGCTATTCACTCAATAACTTTAACAATTCATATCTTTTGAACTACATGGCCAAAATTATGAAAAAATACAGAAAATGTAGAAAAATATCATCTTTGACACGGCCTCAATTAAATAAAGGGTCAACTGTACTCGAGTTTACTGTGATACTCCTTTAAGCTTAAACAGAATTATCGAATGTAATGTAATATCTTGCATCAATGAATCGATGTTTGAGAATGATTAATCAGAACTTGCCGTCTTTGGAAGAAAGAAATATCGATGCAAGGGCACGTAGTAAGCTTTCGAGAGCTAGTTTCTTCATAAAGAAAATGATTATCGATGGTATGAAATATTTCCAATCTATCGCTCATTTTTTTCAAGGTTTCAGTGATGGAGTTCTAGGACAGAATGAGTCAATCGAACAGTGAGATGATTTCACAAGGAATATCATAAAATCAATATTGCGTCTATTAATATACATAATGACTTCTTTCATCAATTTTTTCTTCGTCACTTTTCAATTTTGTAATAATTTATAGAAACGATCCCTAGTTCAAATTAATTCATTTTATTCCATCAGTGAATCCTTCATTTCATCAAAGCCTCTTTTTTCCATTCTATAATTTTGGTGAAATAATTGTTCTTCTCTAGCATCAGCTAAAGTGAATGATTAAAATGACTTACTTCCATGAATATTCGCTGCCGTTATCCACAGCATCCCAAGATTGCGTCCCGAATTCTCGGTGAGCTCTAATACGAGCAGCGACCAGCCTCCTATCGTCACGAATGGACCCTGAGAAGAAATAGAAAATTATTTTGAGAAAAAGATAAAAAAGAATGAAGAATGAATATTTTGTTAACAAATTAGTTTTTAATGATGGAGGATTGTGCTTACAGGGTGCCATTTTTTATTGCAATGTCCATGGAATTTCATAAACAAATAAATATCACTTACTTGAACCGATATGGTCGTTCCCAGTCTATCGTCCATAGTTCTATGGTGAACTGATGTTGATGAGATTCTCTTCTATAATTTAATAATGGAACGCCAATGCTCTAAATTCTTGACAATCTCAAGCATGAACGTCAACAATCAGCCTGGATATTTCATGCCACTAAATATATTTTTACAACGGAGATCAGCGTGTTGATCACGTTTACAATTATAAATGTTCTCATTCTCATTGGTGGGATGATTAATCGACTGTGACGATTAAAATTGTAACCAGCTTAAAATCAGTGCAAAATTCATAAGAATTTCTTCAGTAACTGTTATTTGCAGTTCTTCTTCTTGTTATTCCGTATGGCTAGACCCTCTAGAGGGGCAAGTGCCGCAACAATTATCCACAGTTTGTATTCGAAAATGAGAACTGTCTTTCAATGCCATCTGTTGACCGCCCGGAACGTCCATAACCGCTGATAGATGACATTCTCGTACACTGAGAAAAAGAATTCTTGTAGCAAGAAAGCAGCCTTTTAACAAAATTTTCCTTCACAATTTTTATATCTATATACATTGAAATTTTCTGGAGTGAAGTAAATTTTCGTCAACTGAGCAAATTTTCCTACAACAAATTTTTTTTTCTCAGTGTACATGACCGAATTTTTGACACATTGATTGAAAAGCAACAACAACATTGATAAATTATGAATCGACTCCACAATCGGATTCATCAAGTTTTCTTCACTTGCAACATTTCTGGCGACATTCGTATAGAACGAAAACTATTCATAACTATAAGCATGTCAGTGGCATTGTACAAATGATTGAGTAATCTGCGATTGTTTTTTTTTTTCAATTACGTCGTTGGAGACAGTTGAAATCTGTGGTATCTGAGCAACGCGTATTATTTACTCATCTGTTGTTCCTCTTGCCGGTGGAAATACTCACTTCGAGGGGAAAATTGACGAAGAGTATCTTTGCAATTGCATCCATCGCTAAGTTGAGACAAAATATTTGTGGAAAAATCCAAATTTTGCAACAGAGTGCACGTATTAACATTGGAAATAATCGTGTAAAACTATCACTGGGAAAAAATTGAAGTATTGCCCTATAATGTAAGTATTATACTTCATACTTACCTCTTCGTAATTTAGATTGTTGATGATGATTCTATTGACTATTCTTTACTAAATCTCATATCTCTTATCACTTGCAGATATTTCATTGATCACACTGATTTGAGGACTTCAAACAAAATCCATTCATTCTTAGAAAATCAACCAAACAATCTGGATTATCATCGAAGATACCACATATTATCGCACTTCAGTATAAGTCTTCCGATTCGAATCCGGAAGTGACGGTCAGAGGTAATTTTGAGATATTCAACGAGTCCCATTTGGCTGAAACATATGAACCCTAATAAGTTGACAACGTTGCCTTCGGAGCAATTAATTTATTAATTTTTTCCCCTCATCCGTGAACCTGTTCATTGGGATGAAATAATTGTGAATCAAAATTATCCCTGGAATGATTTGGATGTTCTGTGCTCTCATATTCAATCCAAAATGTTCGTGTGCCCAGTTTGTTCTTATGCTACAGAGCGATTTAATTTATATTTAGCACATCGACCGTTTCATCGGAATGTCAATGAAAACTTCCATTGTGGATATAAACAATGCAAAGAAATTTTTTCAACTGAATCGGGTTTACGTACACATATTGCTCGAAAGCATAAACTAAAACTGCGATTGAATCTTGCAGGCGTACAATGTTCATCCACTAATACTTCAAACGATTCTGTTCACAATAACTTAGTTTGCAAAGTATCTTTATGTCATCAATCATTTCCCAATCATTCCCTTCTGATCCGGCATATGAAGGATCATATTCTAGAAGGGTCTGAAATTATTTGTCCATTTGATAATTGTAGCTTCATTTATACAAAAGTATCATCTTTCGCATCACATGTCTCTAGATATCACAGACCGCTAAAGCCTGAAGAAAACTATAGTAGCCATACAAATGTTCATCATGAAGAAACAACACAGGTCGTTCATGATACAGAGGCAACAACAGAGCAGATTATTTCATCTCATTTTCCTGAATATGAGCATGTAGCTGATGACCTCTCTGACATGACCACAGCAGTCTCTCCGATCAGGAATTGTAATAATCAAAGAGCACCAACCATTGAAAATGTTTTCTCTCGGCGATTGGCTCTTTTTTTTCTAAAATGCGAAAGTCAATATACGATACCTGTCAGTACTCTTGAATATATATCTCGAGAGCTGCGAGAAATCAATCAATTCAACCAGAGTATCATGAACGAAAAATTGAAGATTCATTTATCACAATCAGAAGTACCTATGGACAAAATTGATGAAATTCTGGACAAGACAAACGAATTCAATCTTTTCACTTCTTCGATGAAGGAATTAGAAAACAACTATAAACGTAAAAAATTTTATAAAGCTAATGAAAACTACGTGCACCCAAAAAAAATACCATTTAGTTCTAGTAATGGAGATGAGGTTTTTTTTCATTATATCCCAATAGGGGAAACTCTGAGAAATATGTTGAAAGATGAATCGTTGAGAAACCATATAATGGCAACTCCTGACGCGAATGATACAGGATATGTGCGTGATTTTTGGGATGGTACTGTGTATAAGAATAATGAATTTTTCAAGAAAAATCCAGGAGCTTTGAAAATCATTCTGTACCAGGACAGCTTCAATGTTGCGTATATCTTGGGTAACGCTGCAAAAAAGTACAAGATTTTAGCTTTTTATTTCAGTCTAGGGAATCTACCAGCTCATATTCGTAATCGCAGTAACAATATCCAATTAGTAGGTTTGTGTAAGGAAGATTGGTTTCATCATGACGAAGTATTCGGTACAATTGCTAGAGATATTAAAAAATTGGAAGAAGAAGGCATCAAGTTAGATTCAGGAGACGTGAAAAAAGTTGGTGTAGCTTATTTTGCTGGTGATAATTTGGGTAATCATGCAGCTGGTGGTTTCATTTGTAACTTCAGTCGCGCTGAGTACATCTGTAGATACTGTCCCGTGAAACGTACAGAATTTATTAGATGTGAAAATGATTGTAGAGGCTGTTTAAATCCCTCGTCAAAAGTCCACACTTATCAACAATTTGATAGCACAATTCGTCATCCGTTACGAACGAGCAATTCTTATGATGAATGTGTGAGTGAAGCTCAATCAAAGAAAGGGAGCTGTAGTGGTATTGTGTTTAATTCCTGTTTCAATAAACTAGACAGTTTCCATGCCTGTTCACCAGGTTTCGCTCCATGTTTTGCACACGATGTATTTTTAGGCTTCGCAGCCTATGATGTTTTCTTATTTCTCAATGATTTTGTAGATAAAAAGTGGTTCACATGGGATGAAATTAATAAAAGAATAACCAATTTCCAATATAGTGTTGACGATAAAGCAGACATGCCACTCAAAATCAATAAAAACAAGGAAAAACTATGTGGAAGTGCGTGGCAAATTCACACATTAATTCAATTATTACCACTCATTCTAATGGGAAAAATCAGAAATTTTAACGATTCTGTATGGCAAACATTTCTCCTGCTCTCTGAAATAATTGAATTAATATCTTCACCGAATTTTAAAACATCATACGCTTGTTATCTACAACTAATCATCGAAGAATACCTTTCTCTAAGAACTCGACTATTTCCTACCTGTAGTTTACGTCCTAAACATCACTATCTAACTCATTATCCCGAATTACTCATCGCTTTTGGCCCTCTGATTCTCGCTTGGACTTTAAGATTTGAAACAAAACACCAATTTTTCAAAAAAGTTATGCGCTCAATTCAAAATTTTATTAATGTCACACATACGATGAGTGAGAAGCACGAGCTCTATCAAAGTTTATTACGTCAAGTACCTCAGAATGCCAATGACAGTTCGACCACTGGAGAATCAATTTTTTTACCAAATTTGTATTCCAATAATTTGTTGGATGCTATAAAATTGACAGTTACTGATATCAATATTGAACAATGTACGTCTGCAAATATTAAAGGTACTGAATATGAGAGGAATAAAGCAGTAATTTTAGGAATCGATGAAGATTCACCGAATCTCAAAATTGGTAAAATTTGTATGATCCTCAAGGATTCGGTTGAGAATATATTCTTGGTAATTCAGTCATTATCAAGCACTTTCTTACCACATTTACGAGTCTATCGAATCCAAGAATCTTACAATTATCAATGTATTAACATCAAGAGCCTTTATGACTATCAATGTCTCCATATTTACACAATTGACACCATGAAATACGTACGACTCAAACATGCTGTTATGTGATTCACTCTTTATTGTATTATTCAATGTTTCATTATCTATCAAATAAAATTATTTGTAAAAAACAATTCTTTTGCCAAACTCACATGGGGGGGGGGGGGGGGGGGGGGGGGAGGAATGGATGAGAGAAATATAAGAGACAGAACGAACACATCGTCGTTTTCATGTTAAATATTTTCCATTTATTTTCAGTGATTTCCATGATAATCACTGACAATTAATGAAGACATTACTGATAATTTCTTAATAATTTTTCGATTGAGAACCTCGGCAAATTTTCAATAGAAATCATGCACCAGTTATGGATTTTTTGGAGTTTTCGAGAAAGTTGAATTTTTGATAGAGATTCAAACGTGAAACCCTTTAGTTTCTGGAAAACCACTTTCTCGGTGATAAATCATACTTCAGGCTGGTTTTGTCTTGAATGAAAAGCGAGATTATTTTCCATCGATTAATAAATCTGTGGGAAAATCATCGCTCTTCTAAAAGAATGTAGCACAAATTAATTTCCAGAAAATGGGTCATAGCTAAATGCAGAATCGATTTAAAAAAAATTAAACTACATGAGTCGTTGAGAAATGAGCTCACCTTGCACTGAAAATCAACAGCATATCCTGAAACTGATAAAACTAGAGATATACCCGAAAAAGTGATCTTTTCGGTTTTACAAAGAGGTATTATATCTTGACTGGAAAAAATTCGAAAAATTGTAAAGAAAAAAAAGCATATTCACGCATGTATTTCACTTCAAATTTAGCAAATTTTTGAAGGACTCATCACAAAACCTCTATGTCAAACCGTTTAATTGAAATATTCTTTTCATCCCAGCTTTCCTAAATATAATTTTTTTATTGTTTTGTTTTATTTTACTGTAGATATAATATGGGAGACAACAGCAATCAGGATGAGAATTTACCCGTAGCACTACCCTGGTGTACTTTCCCCAAAGATTTGTTGAGTGCATGTAAAGCGGGAAAACGTCCAGCGGCGCATGATCGACGGCTCATGGTCGTTTCAATTGCGAAGTACATGATCAAGGATCTGAAAACTACTTCGCGTCCTATGATTCGAACTGTAGCACGCCAAATTTGCATGAAGTATCCCTCAAGTTTCGGAGATCGTTTGGGAAGTTCAATAATCGGAGATGGCATCGATACTCTGGTGAAACAAATCGCGAATCGCTGTCAGCATGAACAGCTCTTGAGTCTGCCTGTTTCAGAGATTCAGCGCAAACGAACAAAAAATCTTGAAGATGATGCTGACATCATGGATCGTTCTAAGAAGTCAAAGTCGAAGGCGCTCGTGATGACTGATGAGTATGGCTGCGTGGCTTATCAGCCAGGTTTACCTGCTGGAGAAACAGATGAAACTCAACGAGCCAAGAAAAAAATTCTCTTCGAAGTTTCATTAATTGATGCAGAAAATTCATCTACGATTAATAAAGCCATGCTGGACACTTTTCCAACTCAGCGCGCAGAGATAAACAATCGAGGCAACAAAACGGTCAAGGAGGTGATTAATCAATGGCCAGTCCTACAAAGTCACAAATATTTCTATTTACATGCTGAAATATTGCTGGGAAAGAAACATCAATCGATACTCAACGAGTTTCGTGGGAATTTGGCTGTTTACTTCGTTGTCCACGATTTCATCAAGGGCGAGTGTCTCCTGAAGATCAAGAAAACGAAGAATAATCCGAAAGCAGACCCGAATCCAAGGGCCTCTGCAATGATGAAGATAATCAAAGAATCAAATGCTGCTGCAACAAATCTTGGGGAGAACTGGCCTACCGCACTAGCCATCTTTCCATTAATATTGGAGTACTTCGAAGAAGAGAATCGTCTTTTCACAGTGGTCGACGCAACTACTACTGAAGCTGAGATTGAAAAAATGACGCAGTATAGCACACCTTTTGTGGTCATAAAGGGAGATTCATTGTATTCAAAGCATGTCCGATGTCTCATATTGATAGATGGAAAAATTTGTCTACAATCTGATAAAGCTCTTTCAGCTATATTGAAGAGCTTTTTGTGCTACTTTATTTTTGGGCTCGAATATCCACTTCAGTGTATGAAAACTTTGGAATTCATCCAGCGGTCAGTATAACGCTAACAGATTCTTTTAAAATGATTCTCAACAATTGTTGTATCAAAATGCTCTTTAGAATCTCAAAAATCGTGCATTGTAAAATTTAAGTGCATGTTAGGGAATTTCAACAAAGTTTTCATGTTTTTTTCCTTCTAAATTGAGGATTTTTCTAGCTTAATAAGTACACATTTTTTCGTTGGATTAAAAAATGCAGAAAATTAGAGGAATGTAGAACATAGGCGTTAAGTGCCAAAAAGATACAATTGCAATCGATATGTAGCTGGTTATTAACTGATAATATCTTTGAATTATATTTTTAATTCAGAGCTAGCTTAAGGATAATTGGGAGTAACCATCGGAAAAAACAGTTAATTTTTTTATAAAAACGTTAATAACAATTTATACAAGATGAAATTGTCAAATCTGATTCAGTGAATCTGTGACGGATACAATGAGAAATAAATTAAGACCTAAAAACGAAAAATCAATTGAAAATTGAAATTTTTCCATTATTTCTCATATTTTTTAAAAATTTTCAAGATCTAAAAAAATGTAAAAAATTATGAAAATTTTTCAATTTTCAATTAATTTTTTGTGTCGAGAATTTCTTTTATTCTTTATCACATTCTTCATAGATTCACTGAATCAGATTTGGGAATTTCATCTGGTAGGGGAAGGCGGGGTAAAATGGACACTCCAGTTGAACAGTTCCAAATAGATATTTTCTAATGATTCCACTGAAAAGCTGAGGAAGTTTTAGGCGAAAAACATGTATCAAATTTGTTTTTTTTTTTCAATATTTGGGAAAACTTACGTTTTGGGCCAAATTTTAGAGGAGTTTCCCTTTTGAAAATCGAGATAATTCACTCATTTAACGATATCTCCGGTTCTATTGGTCGTAACGACCTAGGGTTAATCTCAAATGAAAGGTGAGCTCATTTCTCATCGATTCATGTGCTCAATTTTTTTTTTTAAATCAATTTTTCAAATATTTATAGGTCATTTTCTAAAAATCAGTTTTCTCCTATAAGTACTTGAAAAAATTGATAGTTTTCTTTTGAAATTACATAAATCGATGAAAAATGAGTTCATCTCTCATTCAAGACAGGATCAACCCCTGGTCACTGCAATCGATAGAACCATGAATATTCTCGAAAACCTGAAATTTTTCAAGAACAAAAGGATTTTACATTCAAATCTTGAGGCAAAAATGGAATTTTTGAAAAATTCAAAAAATAACTTCTGACATACAATTTCCATGGGAAATTTTCTTAGCTTTCCAAGTGAATCATTGAAAAAAACCTATCTCCAATATTCCCATCCATTCCAAGTGAATTTCATAGTATAAAATACTTTTATCCCTTAAGTCCATTCTACCCCACCTTTCCCTATAGATTGTTATTCACGATTTTATATCAAAATTTACCTTGTTTTCCGATTGTACCGCCCAATCATCCTTAAAGAACTTTTATGAAGATTTTTTTGTAGTTCAAGTTGCTTCTACAAATTTTTTTTGTAAAAAATGGTATTCTCTTCGGATTTTAAAATATTCTGGAAAACTGTCTCAAGACATAATCCGTTCAAATCAATCAATTTCCTCGGGATTGTTCCATCGATTTCTATCAATTTAATGTCACGAATACGTTCTCCTTCGTAATATAACATTTCTACTGTAACTTGCAGAGCACTCCTCAGCATCAATCCTCAAGGTGTGAAGCGGATCACCAAAGCAGGCAAGAAACCAAAGACCGTGAACAGTGCAGTGAAAAAATTCATAAATGCTCTTCAAGATCACATCAATATGGAGAAAGCCTTGGCATGAGTCTTTGATGGATTTTATGTGGAATAAACGATGACAAGATTAAGTTGGAGGGAAACATTATTGTTATGAATAACAATTATCCCTTGGTGCAGTCGAACAATAAGCAATGCTGTTAATTCAAATTTTTTCGTTTTGAACTACTTTCATCTCGTGTTTTTGATGAATTTCAAAATATTGAAGGGATTATTGATAAATAGGCTTTCTCTGATGATTTCATTGAGAGGCTGAGAAAATTTGTGATGGAAATTATATGCCAAAATGGTTCTTTTGGAATTTTTGAAAAAAAATCAATCACTTGGCGAAGATCGGGAAGATTTTCCGTTTTTAAAAAATTTGACTGTTTCGAAATATCTCCGGTTTCATCAGTTATAGTGACCTGGGGCTGGTCCCAAATGTGAAATGAGCTCATTCCCCATTGATTCTGTAGGCAGACAACAAAAATTATTTCTCAAATAGATATTAGGCGAAAATTCATTTCTAGAAAACAGGCTAGAAGGAATTTAAAAATCCGTTGAAACAAATTACACCTACATAATCGATAGAAAAGGAGCTCACCCTTTATTTAAGATTGAATCCAGGTCACTACGATCAAGAGAACCGTGGATATACCCAAAAGAGTTTCTTTTTAAATTTTGGAAAGGAATACTCGAAATATCGGCCAAGTTGTGCAATTTTTCGAAAATTCCAAAAAATAAATTATCAGACATTTTCTACATACAATTTCCTGAACTTCTCAGGAAACTATCAGAGAACGCCTATCTTGAACGTCCAACTGGAATATCTCTTCGATCTCGCTTTTCTCTAAACATAATCTACCTGATTCTATTAATTTTTTATATTTTTTCCTAAGCTTGCTCAGCATCTTTAACCGTTTTTTGAGTTCAGTATTGTTATTATTTTTAAGTTCCATCCTAGATGAAAGAACAGACATGACTTGATGACAAATTCACAGCATCACCTAATTTAAAAAAAAAACTCATATTTCATGTAATATCTTTAGTGCTGTATCGCCGAATAATCAATAAAATCGATTTTGAAAAAAATAGAGCTTCATCGTTCGAAATTTTAGGAACTGCTGTGGCCAAAGTCTAAGATGGTAATCCACATTGTTTTTCAGTGATTTACTGTATGAAAAATCAGTCATTATCATGCAGTACAATGAACATTCTGTGTCATTGCAAATATAATGTAATTCATTCCATTAAAGTTCATACTATTACATCATCGAAAAATTAATGATCAAATTGATGAAGAATCTCCAAATTTCCGCCGAAATTTTGTACATCAATATAGAGCAAGATATTATACTGAGTAGTTACCGAAAATTTCCGTTTTAATTATTTGAAGATTCAGTGATCAATCATCTGAACAATCCCACTTCAAATGTGTTCAATATTCAACTATCTGTGACCTGAGGATTCTACTTCTCTCCTTTTTGATATTCAATCATCCTCTTGGACTAATTTAACATCAAATCAGTGACAGCAAGAATGATCAGTTGTTATCGTCTATGTAACAGTTACTTGAACTCTGAGAAAAACCTGACTGCAGAAGACGAAAAATGCTAATCAGTGATGATTAATATTCATAATGATGCTTACAGATCATTGATGCCTCTGCAAATTTTTTTTTTGAGAGCTATCTTTATCTGATTTTTCAGGATTCTACGGAATCTATCAATCTATGAGATTTGTTCTTCAAAGCAAGTGACAACCTGTTCTGAATAGAAGAATCTATGGAGTTATTTATTCACTGATTCTCTATTTCTCGTTATTTTCTTCATTCCGAAATGCTATATTTATACTCTTATATTGCCCCTGATTATGGACATCTTCATGTTGACTCCCATACATCTTACGATGATAAAAGGCTGAGTGGACCGTTTTTCGCTCATCTTTCAATCCGCGATTTGGCTCAAGTTAACAAACATTTTCAGTCTCTTATTTCAGGTGAAAAATTGACTGAAAAATCTGGGAAGTGATTACCACATTCCTAACACTTTCAATTGATTAGATTCAATGTTTATATTTCTTTCAATTTATATGGATACATTCAGCAGAGAACTCAGTATAGTTTTTAATCAAATGGCCTATCGTTACCTTTCTCAGGAACTGTCAATGAATTGAGTTGTTATTTTGACCGCAACAACTCATTGCAATCAATCTCATCATCACTGAGATTTCAGTGATCAATATCCCTGAGAATTTCAAGTTGATACGAAATTCATGCAAAAATTTGTCTGAAAATTCTCCATGAATAAGAAAAAAAAATATTTATACATGCGCACATTTTCATACATTCATTCTAATTCATTAATTCTATAATCTTATCACAACCGATGAAAATCAAATTCATGTGTGAAAATTTCCAGTGGAATCTACTGAAATTTACAATACAGTATTGACTGTTTATTTTTTCAGAATTTTTTTCTGAAATTTCTGAAGTTTTTTTTTAACAGTGTGAGTTCACAAAGTAACTCAACACCACCAGCAGCAACCAACCAAAGTCACAATAATGGATGCAGTTACGTATCTGCAGTCAAGGTATCTAAAAAAACCTTAAATGAGCAAGCTATCCTAATCGACAGAACGGCAGAAGCAACGTACGAGGATTATATTCTCGCGCTTCTAGACGTAGTTCCAGAGTCCAAGATCATTACAACAGACCTCTTTTCACACAATAGGATTATCGTTTGGCTTGACAGTAAACAAACAGTCGACGCTCTACTAGACTCGAAGAAACAGATTATTGTCTCAAATCAAATCGTTCACATTAGACCATATCAGACGAGAAACAAGAGAATAATATTTTCTCATGTATTTCCTCAAGTTGAAGACGAGTTTTTAATCTCTGAACTAGGTAAACATGGAATCAAAACGACAGCTCCAATTATAAGCCTCAGAGCAGGCTTCAAGTCGAGACGACTGTCTCACATCAAATCCATGAAGAGGCAAACCTACATCTCTCCGGAGGAAGCTGAACTACTTCCTCCCCGTATTGAGGCAATCGTAGAAGGGAAATCCACCTCTATATTCATTACTGCAGAATCCACCGCTTGCTTTTTGTGCAAAAAAGAAGGACATCTTGCCAGAAACTGTCCCGGTCAGTTGTCTCATGAGAAAACAACACTCGACTCAGTGAACCAACAAAATAATAACCCCCTTTCCCTAGACCCCCCACAATTCGATTCACAATATCCCAAACTGCCTACAGCAGTATCTACTCCCAATCCCTCCTCCGATCACCAAGCTCAGCTCTTGCCTGTCAATCCTTCTCCTTCCTCTCCCCCGCTCCCTGCAAACCAAAACAATCCTTCTTCTTCCTCTCCCCCGCTCCCTGCAAACCAAAACAATCGAACAATCCCTACCACGCCCAAACAGAATGAAGTCATGAGCGACGACGATATGGATCTATTCACTGATCAAACACAAGACCTCCCACCTACGAAAAAAAGATCTGCCCTCGCCTCTTCAACATCTTCTGTCTCAATTACTGCAACCGAAGGTAATTCTCCAGCCCAGAAAACGTCAGATGACGCAGAAAAGAGCATGCAAGAAAATATACAATCCACAAGGACCCAACATCATCACAAAAAATTGAGAACAGATGAGGAAGTGCCGCCCGCTCAGGTACTCCCAGACACTCACGAGCCTAACGATTGGCACGTTGTAGCAACACTCATAGATGGTGACAATGAAAACTTTCCTCTTAATCTAGTGCAATTGCAGGAGTTTCTTGACACCACGAAAGGGTCCGTCTCCATAATTGATAATGCTCTCAAATATACTAACAAGCTTGACGATCTCTATCACATGCTTGATTACACCTACCTGTCCATTCCCAATAAAGCTCTTCGTAAACGGGCCAAAAAAATAATGGAAGCAATCCAAGTTAAAATCTCAGATGCATCGACCAAAAAGACAGATCCCCAAGAAACAATAACAATTACCACTTCCTAGGGAAGGTAAAAATAATTTGAAACAAAAAAAAAAAAAAAAAAAAAATTGAAATAAATCCGTACAATGCCAGTTACACAGCAACAATCAACCTCAGATACAGTATACAATACCGACCTAAGGTTTATACTGTGGAATTGCCGCAGTATACGAAGAATCAAAGAAGAGCTACCGCAAATACTCAAGGATATTGATGTACTGATCTTGCTTGAAACACGACTCTCTCCTGAAAATGCTCAACCTCATGAGTACAATTACCCCGGATTCAAAACCGTTAGGAAAGACAGAATCTCCGATTCTGGAGGTGGCATCACGATATTTCTTAGAACAAATATCGCGTATAGAGAATGCATGGATATCACAACTCCGCATGAAACAGTCGAACTGTGCTCTCTCAAAATCATTAACACGCACCCAAACATTCACCTCCTTGTTTGCTATAGACCCCCAGGGGAAAATCTACCTCAAGAATTCTGGAATAGAATTATATCAAATACCTCCAATCACGAACACACGCTACTGCTTGGTGACTTCAACGCACACCATGCGAACTGGAATTGCCTTTCTACAGACACCAACGGTAGAAGACTAGAGGATGCTGTCGAAAATCATGACCTGTTTATCCACAACATTGATACTCGTTCTCATTTCAATGCCATGAATGGATCTACCTCTAACATCGACCTTGCTATCTCCACACTCGACCTTGCAGATCGTATAAGGTACAAGATGAATATTGACCGCGTGGGATAGGACCACTCCCCTCTCTATGTCATCGTCAATGTAGGGAAATCTCAGTATACCAAAAAATCTTTCAAAATTTACTCCTTGAAAACAAGATGGGAAAAGGTAACTGAGGAGCTCGATCAGCAATGCACCAGCTTCTTAACTCGAGAATTCATCAGCGCGACTCCGACAGAACAATACTGCAAATTCACGAACGTCATCACGGATGCAGTTAAAAACAATTCAGCTAAAAAAAGACAGATTAATCAACTGAAGAGTGTAACAAAATGAAGAGGCTCAGGCGAGCCGCCCAAAGAAAATGGGAACACACCAAGACCACTGAAGACAAGATTAAGTACAGAAAAATAGTCGCCGCAGCAAAAAAACTATTCACGAAAAAAAAACTGAAGACTTCAAAGGCTTTTCTGTTGGACTTGACAGTCGAATTAGTGCGAAATATGTCTGGAATACGTGCAGAATCCTCAAAAAGGAATGGGTAAAAGTCACACACAATAGTACCTCTCAACATCTCCAGTGGCAGGAGAGGATTGATGAGCCCTCGGACAAGATTAGTCCGCCTTCAGTACCAACGAACCCCCAGATAGTTCCAAGATGTCAAGACAACGAGTTTCTAACAAATCCATTTGGATATACCGAATTCAACGTTGCTCTGGATTCCCGCAAGACGAAATGCTCCCCAGGTCCTGATGGGATCGACTACACCGTCCTGAAGAAACTTCCCATCAAATACCATCTAATTCTTCTGGACTTATTCAACGATATGTTCTCCTCTGGAAGTTATCCTGCTCAATGGTCAGTTCAACACATCCACTTCATCCCAAAAGCAGACGGGAAGGAAGTCAGACCCATCACGCTATCATCATGTATCTGCAAATTGTTCGAAACCATGCTAAAAAATCGACTTGACTGGTGGATCGAGCACAACAAGCTGCTAGACCTTACTCAAACAGGATTTCGTAAAGGCCAATCGAGCATAAAGAACCTAGCAAATCTATCTATAACAGTAAATGAAGCGCTTCCGAAACAAAATCACGTATTAGCAGCTTTTCTTGACGTTCAAGGAGCATTCGACAATGTCAACAGTCAAATATTACTGGAAAAACTAGCAAACATAGGTATTCCTCTTAACGTCATCAACTTCATCAAGTTCCTCACTTATGAAAGGAAGATCCAAACAAGAGGCGAAGGACAATCAGAACGGCTCATACGCAAAGGAGTACCGCAAGGTGGTGTGCTGAGTCCGCTACTGTATTCAATATACATAACGGGCATCGCTCGGAGTATTCCAAACGAAGTAATAGTTTCCCAATTCGCAGACGACACAGCCATTTATACGCCAGGTGTTAACATCAATGACAGCATCCAATCCCTAGAAGCCGCATCAAAACTACTCATTAAGGAACTAACTGAACTCGGACTGGAGCTTGCTCCACAAAAAACCCAACTTATCCACTTCAACAACAAGAAAATACTTCCAGGCAATACGAGTATCCAAATACAAGGTCATCGCATTGAGTCAGCCTACACTGCCAAATTCCTTGGAGTTTGGTTAGATTACGAGATGAATTTCAAGCACCACATACAAACTCTTCGACAGAAAACCACCAGAGCCCTGAATGTGATCAAATTCCTTTGTGGTACCTGGTGGGGATGTAACCCACAGACCTTACTAATGCTCTACAAGAGCTACGTAAGATCCAGCCATGATTACGGTCTGTACGTATTCTTTCCACACACCAAGCTAAAGCAGTATCCACTAGAAGCGATCCAGTTCCAAGCGATTAGAATAGCTCTGGGGTATAGGAGAACGACTCCCACTAACATCCTCCTCGCTGAGTCCAAGCTGCCCCTCATCTCCGAAAGAGCAAGATTCCTTTGTCGAAATTTCATCTTCAGGACAGTAATTGATAATAATCAGCAGATAACTAGAACAATAGACCAGCTTGTTGAAAATCCCAATCGCAGTGCAGCCAAAGAGTGGAACAGAATCCTCATCAGGGAGATTTTTGATAACCAGCCACACATTGAACATCTTCAAAGACACGAGGAATTCAACATATACAGACACCACTACACTGACGTCATGGCTTCCATACCCTTCAATGTGGAAATTGGTACTGAGATTAAACACACGGGAAATTCTGGACTTATGCAAGAAGCAATCAGCCAAGAAGATGGGGAAGCCATCTGCATCTTCACGGATGGGAGAAAGGTTGAAGGTAACCCATACACTGGATCAGCGTGCATATGTACCGAACTCGGATACGAGATAAGTAAAAGTCTGTTTCCTCAATGCTGAGTCTTCACAGCAGAATGCTCAGCAATTAATGATGCAATAGATATAACTCTGCAAAATACAGACAGGAATTTTTTCATTGTTACTGACAGTTTGAGTACCTTACAGGCATTACATTTCCCAAAATTGAGCATTAAAACGGATGATTATATCCTGAAGATAAAAGAGAAGCTCAACGAATTCAATGAAAGAACAGAAGGTCACAAATTCATCAAGTTTCTATGGAATCCCTCTCATTCTGGAGTTGAAGGGAATGAACAAGCCGACCACCTGGCTAGACTGGCAACTGTACATGAAGAATTGGACATTATGCATTGCCCATTCACTGATTTCACCGAACTCTTCAAGTCAGAAATGATGAACGATCTGTGAGATCCTGAGATGTTTTGACCAGACCAGATCCAAAGGAACGGAGTACTTCACCAACTACCATGAAGAAAGATCAAAACCATGGTTCCAAGATCGTAAGAGACTCTCGAGAGAGGACATCGTCTGGGTGAACCGAGCTCGGGCCAATCACTACAGCTTAGCCAGCTCGCTGTCCAGGGTTAATCTGACTACAGAATCGACGTGTCCATGTGGTTTTGTTGATCAAAATATCGATCACGTTTTATGGGAGTGTCCTCGACACTCACACGAAAGAACGGCTCTCTTGAGAGACATTCAGCTCCCCAACCAACAACTGCGTAACATAGAGACAATCCTTCAGAACAAATGCAGCAGGAACATCGAAGCCATCACCAAATTTTTAAAAGAAAGCAAAATGCAAATTTAGAATCTTCAGAAACAAAGCGATCATGTCGGGGGAAAAAAAAAAATGTTACACTCTGTGAAAAAAAAAAAAAAAAAGAATGGAAAACAATATAAGTGATAGTATATAATAATGTATAATTATGTACTATGGATGGACGCTGAATGGACCCACACAGGGTCTCGAAGCGGTTAATAAAAAAAAGAAAAAAAAAACGCGCGAGGCTCTAATTACTGACCGAAAAATAAAAATAATCTATACACGGTCGGTAAAATCAAAGCTCTGTAATTTTTTCTTAGGTCTCGCACGTCATTGTTAAACTTTTCAGTAAAAAATTAATATCTCGGAAACTACAAGTCGTATAAGCACGGGGTTTTGCTTATTGTATTCGCTAATTTATCCCCTAAATTTTATTCGCAGCATGTCTCGATAAATTTTCAATAGTTTTCGAGATATTTCCATCCAAAGCCAAGCGCGTTTGATGTTTACTCCGTGCGTTTGTGTGACACATACTTCTACGTAGTGTCGGTGAGGCACTAACACAGTTACAATGTCCCAAAGAAATTTCGATTTGGAGAAGAATTTTGGCCAACGTTTTTAATTAATAATAAAATATCGTTTTTCCAATTTTTTTCTACATAAATTCGAAGATAATGCTTAAAGCAATATATTACCGAAAAATCATCTCACGAGATAGAATTTTAACTGTAGAAAAAATTATTGAATTTTTTCGAATCCTATTTAGCCGTATAGGAGTGCGGTAGCCTTTGCCTGACAGAGTGTTGGGCTCGTACTTGTCGAGAGATGCTACCGCAACTCCTGATAGACCTATCGGATTTTTTTTTCACTCAAAACTAATGTGATGAAATTGAATATGTATAGAATTGAATGATATTCTCCCAAACCCACCTCACCAGCCAAATAAGCTCAAGAAATACAATACAAAAAATATTTTTTGCAGTAAATACGTCAAATGCGCTTCATATCTCTGAAACTGAGAGATCGCCTCGAGCTGTTCTACATTTTCCAACGAAAAATCGATGAATTTGATTACTACGGACGAAGGTCAGGTCCTTCTATCCATTGGAAATTGCCATCTGTGATCGATTTCTTCAGAAAATATCAGGAGAAGTGAAGAAATTGTCGTTTGTGATCATTTTCTACTATAGGACCGATGAGAGCAATGGAAGGGCATAGCCCAGGTAGAAATGGATCTTGCATCTGCGAGACTCAACATTGGCCCAAGATGGATAACGCAATGTTGTGAAATGCAAGCTTCGCACAACCATGGTTTCTCCGTGCGCAGTCAGATTACCTACGAACATGTTTGGGGGTAACCTTGCTACAGGGTTGCCTTAGAGCAGCGCACCTAAGGCTTACTTTTGAATGACAGTTCTAGCTCGAAAAAAAGAGAAAAAAAAATAAATAAATAAAAAAAAAAAAAAAAAGTTCTAGCTCGGGCCAAGCTAACTCCTGTCAGAAATGATAGTCCATTAAAGAGGAGTCCTACTTTCTCACTCGCATACCAGCTCAATTTTTTTCTTTAATAACTTGATTTTGATCCTTATTTCAACTACCTCTGATAGAAAAATCCTAAAAGGGTGGCAAAGGGGTAAAAAAAATCAAAACGACCCCAAAAATGACGTTTTCGCCAATGTCTCGGAAGTGGCAAATAATACGAAAAAAAGTTTCGAACAAAAGTTGAAGACATTAAAATTATCCACAAAATTGTTGAGATACTTTCTCCGTATCTGCAAAATTAACCGAGATATTGACAGTTGAAATTTTTTTATACAGCTTAGTAACGGGAAAAATCCTCAAATCTTCAGAAAATCGTACAAATATGAAAAATTAATATTTCTTCACCTTTTTTTTCCAATATATCTACAAAATAAGAAAAATGATCATTCAAAAGTTACTAAATAATTAATTTTCTCAACTCATTAGTTTACTCTTCAAATTGTATTATTTAAAAAATTCCAATATTTACATTCCCTGCCTCGAACCCAGTCCGGACCTCAGGAACGGGGGCCTGGTTCTGGCGGTTGAACTACCGGTCGAGGCACGTCCCCAGGTGCCGGATAGGGGAAGTAGCCAACACTAGTGGGAGAGGCCAGGAGGGAACCGGTGTATTCGATTTTATTTTCACCAAAATTTACCCGTGATTCTTTTTTCGGCCTTCTTCCGTTCCTAAACACGAGAATTTGAGTTTTAGCGAGATTTACTGACAGACTTTCATGATTCACATAATCGTATAGTATGTTTGCTAATCTCTGGGCTTCTACTCTGCTATCAGCTAAAAATACCATGTCATCAGCGAAGTTTAACTGAATCAGATCACAGAGACCGTTAATAGGTATGCCTCTAGCGTTGCGTTCCACAAAGAAGTCATGAATGTCACAAATGAACAGGTTAAATAAGAGGGGACTTAGTGACTCTCCCTGAAGAACACCGGCAGTGATGTCGATGGGCTCAGAAAGATTGACACCCTGTTTAACTCTAAGACGTGCAAGCTGGTACAGGTTCTTCAAGATCCTGATCAGCTTGGCACTAATTCCGAGTCCTTAGAGAGTGAGCCAGAGCTTGTTGTGGTCAACTGAATCGAACGCTCTTCTGAGATCGACAAACAGAGCCAAAATTGATCTTTTGGGTAGTCTAAGTTGGAGATTAATTGCTGAATTGAGTACAAAGAGATTATCCAAACAGCCGCGTCCCGCGATAAACCCAGCCTGGCACTCAGGCACAATTCCGCGTCCAAATACCCATTTCTCGAGTCTACCCCTGAGAATAGTGGTGAAGAGTTTGGGTATCCAATTGACAAGTGCGATTCCCCTATAGTTAGAAGCGTTAGAAGGATCACCTTTGTCGCCCTTCTTATGGAGCATGGACATCTGCACGTCTGCTCAAGTAGACGGGATTTGTTCCACCTCCAGCACCCTGTTGAACAGAACAATGACATAATAGAGCCAATTTTCAGGCAAATGTTTAAGGAAATCATTGGAGATATCATCAGAACCAGGAGCCTTCTGGGATTTACATTTTTTCAAGTTTTCCAGTACTTCATTCAGCTTAATTGGAGAATCAAGCACCGGATCAAATATACCGTGAAAAGTATAATTGTTAGGTCCCTTGGGAGGATAGACTAGCTGGTAAAAATCGTGCCAGTCGTTCAATGAAATGAAAAATTTTCTAGGTATATAGCTTCTGCACAGTTTCACAATATCCCAAAAGGCTCTAGGGTCACGTACATTGGCAAATTTATTTGTTAATTCAATATAATAATTATCTTTTTTACTCTTCAAGAGGCTGTTATGTTTTTTCCTCGCTTCACAAAAACTGAAACGATTAGGTGCATCATAATTTGAATTTCTGATACGTAATTTCAATGAATTTAAGTGCAACTCGTTTTGGCTGGAATCCAATGCTGGTGGTATTCGGTATCCCAGAAACTCGATATATGGTGCAGCTTTTCAATTGCCCAGGTTTCGCTGATGCAGATGATGGGATTGTTACACTCAGCGATAAAGCTGGACAATTTTCTCGGACCGTTAGAATTCCAAAAGGTAATTTTGGATATAATTGGAGATTGGGTGTTGCTCTGCGCTGTTAGTTTCCCTGCTGAGGAGTTTGATTCTGCTTGCTCATGTGTTTACTTAACGGCCCGAGAAAAAAAGATTATATATAACTATATATAATTATATATAATATTATATATAATTATATATAATTATATATAATTATATATAATTATACGTATTTATATAAAATTATATATAATGATGTGGGCTTTTTCTTATATTTATATATTTTTTCCTTTCCTGGGGTCTAAGCTGGAGACCGAGTCTCATTTCGACCATTTCCTATACATAATTAAAATTTTCAAAGGAAAAAAAATCTAAAAAAAAGTGCGTCTGAGTGGGATCGAAGCCGGGACCTTTGGAATATCAATCCGTTACTCTTCCAAGTGCGCCACCGGGATTTTATATAATAATAGTGAAATTTTAATCCTGATAATCTCATTCTCGCCTCTTTTTCTTGGGCTGATTGAAATGAATCAAAGTCGTTTGATCATGAGTCCTTGGGGTCATTTAGTGTCTAGGCAGAAATGAGATCGAAATCAAAAATCTATCTAGGGTGATTCTATTTTTCTATCATTCGTTTCCACTGAATATCTTGGAAATTAATCGAGATACCGCACATTTCTTTCTATCCTTTCTTATAAAAAATTTTAAGAACTACAAAAGAGTCTGGAAATAACGATGGCGGATCTCTATTCATTTCCAAGATGTACTCAAAAATGAATGAAGAAAAAATGAGAATTCTCATAATTTATCTCTTCACACCTGAAATGCGATTTGAGAATTAATGAAGGGTTATTCCATTGCGCACTGAAAACAGAAGGTCGTATGTTCTGCACTTACTACCTTTTGCCACGGAAATGCCCATTTTGGCACATGCGACTTCCTACGTCTAAGCCCTTGATATATTTTTTACACGCAATTATAATTATAATTCAATTCACAAAATTATAATTTTTGTTATTATATATGATTATATATAAATATATATAATCATGTATAACTACATATTTCTTTTTCTCTAATATTATATATGATGATGTACAATTATAAATAATAGTATATAATTCCATATGAATATATATAATTGTATATGTATGTATATAATCATATATAATCACATATTTATTTCTTCATTGTATTATATATAATTATATACAATTATATATGAATATATATAATTGCATATGGATATATATGATTATATATAATCACATATTCAGTCTTCCATTATATTATATATAACTATGTATAATTATATATAATCATATATAATTATAAAGAATTATATATAATTATATATAATCTTTTTTCCCCGGGGGGTTATGCTTATTGATGCTCTCAGGGAGTGGGGCGAGGGATTGTTTAATCTCATCCCATCTGTGCCATTCTCCTTGTATTTTAATCTTCAGGTAACCAAGTGAGGTCTTGTTGCCTTTGTTAGTTTCATCCTTGGCAATTTTCCGCAGTCGTCTCATTATTTCAGCTTCTTTGGCCGTGTAGTCGATGCCCACAAAAATTGACGTGTTGCGCAGAACCTCTTTCTTTTGTTTTAGAATTTTCTGTTTGGTTTCCCAATTGGCCAGTGTCACGATAATTAGTGCATGTTCAGTGATAATCTTTATATCATTAACACCAACGTTTAGCTCGAATTTTTCATTTATGAAGCATCTGACATTGTCTGTTGTGGACATATTTGAACAGAAAAGGCCGCGTATGACAATGTTCAATCTTTTCTGGTCACGCTCTTTGGCATCCAGTTTGTGAAAGACAGAGTTGAGATTTTGCACCCAATTATTGTTGTTGTCGTTTGAGAAACTCGAAAGAGAGCATTGAGTTGTTGATTTTACGCGTTGGTCAATCAAGGTTGCAATATCATCAGGAATACCATCATGTCTTCTGTTCTCGATAGCAGATAGTCTGGCCTCAATGCTGGAGTAGCGCTGTTCCGATTTGAGCTCACTGGAACTAATCCTAGAGCTAAGATTGTTGTATGATTCTTTAAGTTCGTTAAAATCCACTTTGGATTCCTGCCTCACTTGTTTGAGATCACTAGAAATTTCATTTAGTTTTAGGAACATCTGATCCAGAGCTTTTTGCATTTCGTCAGGCATGGCGCAATTGTCATTCAAGTCAAGTAGGCAGGTCAGAGAAGAGAAATCACGGGTGCCAGGTTTAAACGAAGAGTTCAATTGATCAGTTTGACCCTTATTTTTTGCTCTTTTTGTAATGCTCGATTGTTCCGTGGGAGAATTTAAAGGGCGTTTAGTACCTTTTTGTTGGAAAAAGTCCAAAACGCTGCTGAGTGATGCAGCCCTTTCCCTAAATAAGCGTTTCGCGTTCGGTGGACGGCCACGGATGGGTTGTGGCAAAGGGAGTATTTTTGTGGATTTAGGGGTAGATGAAAGAAAGTTGACAGAATTAATAGGAGCTTCAGCGATCAAGGTAGAGTCATTTGGATCAGAGGAATCCAGTCTACCCAATGATTTATGAACAAGTGGTTGATATTCAGTTAGAGTGGGAGGCAGATCGTCTGCATGAAGTAAACACTCTCTTTGACAGTTAATGGGATCTGAAGATAATCTGGTAGGTGAATTTATCAACAAATCCGGCTGGTCCGAGTGTATTAAAGAGCTCTTACAGATGTCGCTGGTATCAACGTACGTTTCATCCATTCTTCGGTAGTGGAACACTCTAGATAATTACGGCTCAAGCACAATGATAAAACCGTCCGGTTAGAAACCTCTTATGACGTCATATGTAGGAACGAAATGGGAATGGAATCGATGCTCGCGCTCTCTACTTTTCAGCTGTTGAAATTTGAATTAGTCAACGGTTCGTTTATTTTGGAAAATAATTGTCAAATTGACAAATTTTTGGAGGCACTTAACAGTATTCAACTTTATTTTGCACACAATTAATCACTTATTTCACGGTAAACAGTCGCCATTAACGCAGTTCAAATCCACAGTCCTTGTTCAGTCCGGTCTCATGTTCCTACCGATGACGTCATTTGTAGGTTTTAACCGAACGGTTTTATCATTGTGCTTGAGCCCTTATGCTCCATGACCAAAGTATACCTGAGTGAATAACCTCAAAAGTCCATAACAGCAAACCGATGCAGAAAAGATTCAGGGAAAAAGACACAAAACACCAAACTTAATATCTCGGTACACTCCAAAAAATTCCAGCAGAGTTATTAACCCAATTGAGTGATCAGAAAAAAAATAGTGCTCACAAAATGTAAAGACTTAAATAGGAGAGAAATAGACCGTTGTAGTTCAAACACTGGCGCATGCGCATCCCCCTTGAAAAAAAAGGTTAGAAATATTAATTTTCCATATTTACACGATTTTTGGAAGATTTCAGCATTTTTTTTGCGGTCAAGCTGTATAAAAAAAAAATTTCAACTATCAATATCTCGGTTAATTTTGCAAATACGTAAAAAGTGTATTCGAATAATTTTGTAGATAATTTTGATATCTTCAACTTTTGTTCTGGAGTTTTTTCCGTATTATTTGTAATTTCTGAGATATTGGCAAAAAAGTCATTTTTGGGGTGGTTTTGATTGTTTTCACCCCTTTGCCACCCTTTCGGAATTTTTAAATCAGAGATAGTTGAAATATAGATCAAAAGCAATTTATTCACAAAAAAAACTTGAGCTGCTATGCGAGTGAAGAACTAAAACTCCATTTGAATAATATTTCCTGTAAATTCATGAAAGATAATGAATGTAAGATTGAAAAATATAGAAAAATTCCGGAAAATGAAAAAAAAAAAGGGTATTTCCCAAAACTACAATAGCTGGAGGTAGTACAATAAATGTCCCTGTTCCTGGTTAAAGTATTCCTGAGTAATAAAACACCACATGTTGTGTCCGGCAGGGCTCGTTACTCTACTCAGAGGGATTCTCTTTCCCACAATTTTTTTTGAATGGTTTGATGAACTTTCTTTCTTTTCGTCACTTTCCAGCTCTTTGATGAGATTTGAAAGAAAATATTTTCAGTACAACGTTGACCACTAACTGACGTACTTCATTTTTAGATTCCAATTGCTATTCAGTAACGCGTGAAGCTTACAAATTATTTATTGTTCTAATATTCACATATTTGTGTAAAGACTCTATTAGTATTACATTTTAGTGATCAGTTCCGTTTGTTAGTGTTATTGCATTATTGTGGAGAGAAAAAACTCCACAATTATATTGAGAGATTCATCAGCGCGGCTATTGTATCCAGTAAAGTTACAGTAAGTAATTTACCTTCTTTCCTCCTTGAATATAATCTATTAATGAAGAATTTCATGCACGCAGATGGAGACATAAATTCTTTTTTTATGACCATTTTCACCCTTTACGAAATAAGTGTCCAGCACTATCAGTTTTCAAACTAAGATTCAAAATTTTCGTTTCTTCATCGAACAAATCTATAAAATTCACTGCTCATTTCATATGACTCATCAATTATTTTTCACAGCCTTCCGAAAATGGCCGAAGCTCAAGCTGTACCGCAAGGATTGAAGAAATTTTCTCTGGTTGCTTTTCAACTTCGTGTGAATACCAAGAGGGATGGGATACTTACAGCGTAAAGGTGACACGACAGTTCATCCTTGGACAAATAATCCTCGACATTTCATCCGTGCCATTTCATCCTGGCGACATTTCAATTACCGACAAATTATTCATCGACAATATCTCTTCACGATAATTCATCCAAGTGACATTTGATCCCGAGGATGTCCTCGAAAGTAATTATCGAATTTCGGTGATATGGGATCGTTCATCGGCCTCATTGTTCATTTTGTAATGTGGATACCATTACACGAACATAGTGATAATAACTATGCGTGACATAGTAATTTGAACTATGTTAACATAGCGATTATTGCTATGTCACATAGGACGCAGTGCCACAGTGAAAGAACGATTTGTCAACAGTTAACCCTGACGGTTTTGCCGTCACGGTTTAAATATTGGCAATTCACGGTGATTCATTGAACAATTCACGATAAAAACTATATTTGTATCCAATACTTTGTCGGTGAATAAGTCGTGAATTTGTGCAAAATATTCTCCTAGCAATCATGAGGAATATTCGTTGGAAATGCAGTTGGTGATCTCGATTTCTGTCTTAGTAAAACGGATATTTCATGAGTGAGTGTTGTTGTTTCCACCGTAAGTCGATCAGTTTCGAATGCGCGAAATACTGTGTTTTGACCGGTGAAATCGTAACATTTTCACTGACAATTCACCTGGGATTCACGAGCTTTAGACTGGCAATTCACTCTGTTTCACCACACAAGTATCGATGAATATTATCTTTTTAGAAAGTAATTCAGTCGTAATAATGGGATTATAAATGTTTTTGACATTCAAAGACGGAATCGGGATATGATTTATCGAATTATAGAAATTTGATTACAAAGAACAGATAAGTATTCATTTCACGATGTAACAAAAACAATAATAATAATTCTTTTATGAATTTTAAGAGAAAACATAGCTTCAATTAAATATTCATTTCCCGCATTTATCTCTGTTTCAACTCACTTATCACTGGTCATTCTTCTTCTTGATCGCGTTTTTGCAGGACTTCAGCCACTCCATTACCATCTCTTCATGTTTGCCATTACTTCATCTTGCTTTGTATAATCTGTTATGGTTCTGTAACTTTGAAGTACCTTCGTTATCTCTGAAGGTTTCAAATCATAGTATAAAGTTTCTAGCTATTCGAATGCAGTAGTGTGTATTCTATTTCCAGATTCCAGTAAAAGAACTGCTTTTTCTTCGCTTCTCTGCAGTCAAATTAAGTATGTTGTGTGATCCATATCATAGATCTGGTTAACTCTCATCTCAATTAGTCTGCAAAATTTCCACTAAAAAAAAGCATTTTTCTTGGAAAATCAAAAACGATAAAAGAAAAAGTGGTGAAAGAGACATAGAAGAAAGTGGGGCAAAATGGACCTCCGTGGCAATATGATCGAAGAATTTCTTGTAGAATGGAGGACTTCATGAAAAAAACTGAAAAAAATTGAGAAAATGCTCCAATATGTGAACATTGTTGGTGAATTTTTTCAAATTTTGTTATAGGATCCTTCACTCTAAAAAAAATCCCAAATTGTTTGAATCGGCAAGTCTATTTTGCCCCGGTTTCCCTATTTTAATTTCTATGTTTTATTTTATGAAAATCCCTAAAAATCAGTAAAAATATTTGAAATAGGATTTTTCTTACCATTTTACGAAAAAAAAAATGGAAAAATTTCCGATTGAAAAAATATTTTTTAATTAATTTTTGTGAATTTCTGGAAAAATCTACCTTTTCATGGTAAATTAAAAATTTTTTTCAGAGTGAAGACCATAGCCAAAAAATTTGGAAAAACTATACAACAATAAAGACATATTGGAGCATCGTCTGAATTTTTTCAAGATCGTTTCAGATTTTTTCACCAAGTCCTTCACTTGAAAAAAAAATACTAAAGCTGCAGAATCCTTAAATAGTAAAAAAATCCAAAAAAGTAGAATGAAGGTTATTGTGAAGTGCTAATTGCCATTTTCTTTGTCTTTATAATTAAAAAAAAAATGTGTTTCATTAGTTTTTACCTTTAAAGCTCTGCAACAGAGCAAACAAAATCCAAAGTATCAAATCTCGTCTCCATCGTGGCTAGGACATTAATAACAATGCAATGGAACTTTGACAGATGTATGCAAACTCATGAGTCTACGGTTTAGGTTAAGATTCCTCTTTCCGCTTGATTTAGTGACATGATCGCTTCAAAATAGTGAATTTTTCTTGTTCTTCCCTTTTTTTAAAGGATTCTCGGAAACTAAGCGAGATAGAGAAATTTTCGAGAAGATCTTTTCTGTAGAGAATTCCAACGGCTACAAAAAAAGTATCTTTAGAAATCCCCCTATCTCGCTTAGTTTCCGAGATATTGTTAAAAATGAGTGAACAAAGAAATTCAGTTTTTCTGCTCTATTTTCTCACTAGAGAATTCATTCCATCGCCTTCGGAGCAAAGAGGCGTAATTCCTATGTATAAGCAAAGCACTTACGCCTCTTTATTGATGAGACCTGCGATAAAAATTACCAATTCAGAAGTCACTTATGCCATTCAGCTGGGTAACTGTTGGGAAACAGACTGATATTCACTTTTTTTTGTAAAAAATTGATATTATTGAGTGTAATTAAAGATTTGTGCATAAATATATATATATATATATATTATAACAGGGCAAAAAGAGCCCGAGAAATTGGCCGAGAGCCAAGGAGTGGGGGGAAAACAAGCGCGCTCGGTCCGTGCGACGGGAAGATAAGGAGCCCGCAGCACGGACCGAAGTCAGTCTACTGCCGCCTGCGGTAGAAGGCTCACCACGCAACAGAGATAAGCCCGAGCGTTTCCCATACACGACGGTGATGAGCCCAAGCGTCTCCTCATACACGACGGTGATAAGCCCAAGCGTCTCCTCATACACGACGGTGATAAGCCCAAGTGTTTCTTTACGTGACGGTGACAAGCCCGAGCGGTTTTCGTATCCATAACCCTACTCCCCGCCAAGCAGACGAGAGGCTCAGCCAATCCAAGCCTAGTGGAGAAGACCGGAGGAAGGGGAAACCCAAGAGGGGGGGAGCGGAGCCACCAGCCGAGAAGCGTATAAAAGAAGCCACAGCGCAGAGAATCGCGAGTCCAGAGTCTCGTTCGTTCCAATCTCGCAGAGATATACGTGCGGAGTCTTGAATCAGAGTCGAAGAAGAGAGGTTGTCGCCAGAATACACGGGAATTGAAATAAATGGAGGGAGTTTGAATTACCGAAAATCGAGAAGGCTGTTACAATTAAAGAGAGACGAAAAGGAAAAGGAAAGAGTAGATCAAATTGGATCCAAAGAGAGAAGCTGGTTGGAACTCAAGAAATAAAGAATTTTGAAGAAGAATTTATTTGTTCGGCGATAATCAGGTGTGTTGTCTTGCTCGTTATTCGTTTCACCGCATGATAGAATAAGATAGAATTAAGAATTTCATGGGTTAAAAGGGGGAAATTAAAAAAAAAATTAAGGAAGAAAAATTGTTCCGCAAATTTATTTAAATTAGTTTTTTTTTTTTATTATTTTCAATTTCACTTTTGGAAGAAAATGAAGATAAATATATAAATGAAACGGAGTAATGAAGAGAATATTCAATCGAGCAATCCAAAGCAGAAGTTCAATGAATCGACGGTTATGGAGAGTCATAAGAACTATTTACAAATGAAAGACAATAGATATGATGTAGAAAGTAAACATCCTTTCATTGTTTACATTTTGGATAGAGATCCACTGGGAAACTCAGAGAATTATCATGAAATGTCTATCGCAGACCTGGGCATATTTCAGGTAGTCGGGAGCTCCGCGCTTTAATCCCATTACCGCTCCTTCTGCCTGAAGCCTAATCCGGTCATAAACCATAACCCCCTCCAATTCTTCGATTGAAAATATTTCGGTGCGACGAAATTTTGGAAAGGGAGCTGAGTGCGAGTACGCGCATACTTTCAAGTTTTTTTAAGATATATTTCCATTCAACACGCGTAAAAAAGTCGCGAAATTAAGACTAAAATTATGGGATTGAACGAAGAAAACATAAAGATAAAGTTGATGTATTCTCCAGCGCACAAGGGAATATTAATGAATGAAAAAGTGGATGAGAAAGCTAAGATGGCTCAAAATGAAGGTGAAATCTGGGGGAGAAAAATTTTTGGAACGAAATGATACCTAGTTTGAGGATAGAATTAATCCATGACTCAAACTATTCTCTTTCTCTTGAAGGAAAAACTAAAGAAATAGAATATTTTCAAGAAGCCAAAGAATTCATTTATAATGAACAATGGTTCAAAGAATTAAAGTGGCCAAGAAGTTCATTAACAAGAATTAATAGAATAAAATCAGGACATACTTTATTGCATGCTCATTTATTTAGGAAAAAAATAATTAGAGATCCATCGTGTCCATGTGGATTCAATAAAATGAATATTGATCACGTGTTATGGGATTGTAACTTGTATGCCTTAAATAGAGCGAAAATGATACAAGATTTAAATGATAAGAAAGTGTTACCAAATGATATTATTCAAAAACTTTTTGTAAAAGATAATTTTGAGATAATAAGAATAATTGATAGATTTTTAAAAGAAAATAATGTAAAAATCTAAGGAGAAAAAAGAAGAGAAGAATTTTAGCATAAATAGTTGATATAATAGCATCAGTTTATAAATCCATTTTCATTTGTGTTGTTGTTCATGTTTTGTGCAAGGAATAAAGAAAAAAAAAAAAGAATTTCGAAAAAATGAAGAATTTGGCTGAAGAACAGTTCAAAAAGAATTCGGCTGAAGATCCAATAGATGGAGCTACAAGGACAATGATCTTACGTACCGAGCGGTCTTTCCAGGGAATCCAGATGGCAGGTCCGTTGCCCGTGGAGTGCTAAACCACTCTGCTTCACAAATGCGGAAGTATTTGAATGGATGGATTAAAATAAATGTGAAACACAGTTTTGCAGGTGCACTATCATTGATTATATATTCTTCAATTTAAAGTCGAATTACACAAACAGTTTTATTCACTCTTAAAAATTAACTGCTTCTAGTTTAATCCGAGACGTGAGATCAAGATTTACTTGATCTACTTAGTTTAATTGTCGGGAAGAGTCTGTCTTTTCAAAACTTAAAACGAATTTACGAAGACTGAGAACAAAGTGTCGCGCGCATCTATTCCCAAGGGTAGGGGACTGACCCAGCCAATTGTAGAGCTTATCTAAGTCGAAGGGGTTGGCTTTCCACCCCCACAAGGTCCAGCATTCCTCCGGCCCCAAATCTCGGGCCCACGTGTTTCTAAACAAAGAGACCTCACATGTGCAAAGAGAGAGATAGAAGAGACACTTGAAAAACTCTTGGAGAACCTCGACGTAGGACTTTCACAACTTTTATGACTCTACGAAAGGTTTTGAATTACTCTCGAAAATGCATCAGAAAATTGGGAGAAAAATACAAATACAAAGGGAGCTCTATTCTCGGGTGGTCCTATTACATTAGTATGTTGGGGTTTGAATTTTATTGCTTTTTCTATTTACTCTAAAATCCAAGACTTTCTCTCCTAGTGTTGTGCACGTGTCTCTTCCTCTTATTTATTTCTTGGAATTTACAGATTTATTATTTGGTTTTTATTTAATTTTCATTTTCAATTCTCGCGGTATATTTCTAGTGAAAATGGAGGCGTCTAGTGACACTAGATGATAACTAGCGGGCTCCGCGACAATGAGAAGACAAAAGGTAGTCCTCCAATAGGAGGCATAGCCAACAAAAAAAAAAAAATACTAGAAATAATCAAGAGAAGTTGTGGCACTTGTGTTATGTCCTAACAAGTTACTAGGACGATCTCGGCGCTGCTGCTGTTGTTGAGCGCGAGAATGGCAATGGGAACGTTAGCCGCCAAAGTTCTGAAGAACACTCCACCGAATCTCTTTCCACTTTCCTATTATTTATTTAGGATTTACCACTAGTAATTCACCTTTTTTATTTGTTAACGTAGGAATGAATTATTGGAATAGGTAATTGAATAACTTGAGGAAAACACAAGTGCTAAGGGAGCACACACAACTTATTTATTTACTTCAACACTTAACTTTAATTTACAAAAGTAGAGAGAAGCTCAAGATTAAAACAATTTAGATGTCGTCTGTTTTGGAGGACGAAGGTGACTAACTAAACTTAGCTTGGCTTGGTGTACAGGAAGTCTTCGTTGATGTATCGTGAGGGGTAGTTTGTGGGGGGTTGAGAAATGGAGAGGGAGAAAGGCCCAGCGGCCTATTGGCTATTTCGAAGAGGAGGAGGGCGCTTGGAGGGCTGGCCCAAAGAGCTGTAACCTCCGGGGAAAGTCCTGTGTATTTCTCCCAATATTCGGGAAAATCCCCGGAGGGGTTTTATTGCAGGGTGCTTTGAGTCTTTAAAGTAATAAAGTGAGAGTGAGTAAGAAAATTCTAACGCGAGGATTTTGGTTCTTGAGGGATTATAGCAATAAAAGTAGTAACAACGCGGAAAGAAAGGGCGCCAAGAGTTCGGACATTTGGTGGCCACGTGTTTGGCAATAAAATAAGAGAAAGGTTCAGAAAAGTATGAAGAAAATACTACGACTGTACGGAAAATATAGAGAACAATACTCTGAGGATAGCAGCTGTCGGTTTTTTCCCCGTTGTCTATTGTCCCGGTTCATTTTAAATTGAATGTATTATTTTATTCTATCCTCAGTGAATTTAGAAGGAATGGTTGAGATTGAAAATTGAATTTCGCGGATAAAACTATGACGCGACCTCTGTAGCCAAGCCTCGCGACATAACACTTGCCCCTCTAGGAGATGTAGCCAGATGGAATAAGAAGAAGAAGAATCGCGAGTCCACTACCAGCATTGGATCACTCAACACGCGACGGTGACAAGCCCGAGCGTTTCCCTATACACGACGGTGACAAGCCCTAGTGTTCCTATACGCAACGGTGACAAGCCCAAGCGTTTAATTTGATAAAATAAAATAATTCTCTGTAAAATAAATATAATAAAATAATCCTTTGTAAAATATCCTGTAAAATTAAGAGGGATTCTGAGAGCGCTTCCAAACGTAGGTGGACGCTCCAGGTCTCAGGACGGCGGCTTCCCACACGTGGAAGAGGACAAGGACACCAGGACCTAGGGGACATCGCCATAGGCTCCAATTTATTAATGGAATTACTACAAAATGCGTAAAGTAAAAGGGTTAATCATTCATACAAATAAAAATTAAGATAAAATTCGAAGAAGAAAGATATTTCATGTATTCGAGGATAAATGCTCCTCTCAAACTTTCTTGTAAATAGTTAAATAAATATGATTCTTTAGAGCATAAAATCTATCCGTCTCGACTCCATCATTTAATATTCTAGAATAAGTCTCTCTGGTTCGTGGACAAAGACCCATCCACTCTTCTCGTTCAAACGGCCAACAAGTGGTACGTTACAATATATATTTGCTACACTGAGGGAAAAAAATATTTTCTAGGCATAAAAATAATTTTGAGCCAAAACTCCTTCTTTATTATATTCGAATTTAATTGAGAGAAATAAATATTTATTTCTCTCAATCTCAATTTTTTTCATTTCGAAATTACATCAGATCATTGCTCATTTTTCGCTGCTAAATTTCACAAATTGATGATGATAAATAAACAATTATTTGTCCAAATCTCCTCCTGGATTGATTCAATCTTGATTATAATTGCCATTAATATTTTCTTGTGATGTTTTTGTCAAATAATAATGTATTTGAACGAAACATGAATTTTTAGTCCAAATATAGTCCAGTTTGACTCAAAACCGCAATATATTGGTCGGAAATTATTCCCTAAAAAACTTATCGTATTTTTAATGTGAATGTATTGGAATTCATCCCAAATAAATACAAGATTCGTCTAAGACATAAATTGTTTAAACAGAAAAAAACCACTGGCAATCAAATTCTCGATTGACATGAACTATATAACGTTCCTAGTAAATATTTTTTTCCCTCAGTGTACATACACAAAGTCAAGATTGATTGTTCTATGTAACCTCAATAATTATCCTTTTCCAATATGAATTATTCACAACTCTTCATTCAAAATAAATTGCTCAAAATCCCAACCGACAACCTGCCAACAATTTACTGACAAGTTACTTCCGGCTCACGAACTATTCACTCGCAATTCACCGGTCTTTCACATACAAATTACTTCTAACTTACCGACGATTCACTTGAGATTAACCGGCACTTCATTAGCGATTTACCATTTTATACTTGTCCAGCGACGTTCAATTTATAAAATAGAAGATGAGAATTACGCTCATCTTACTTTGTTTTTCTTATCAATCTACTATCGAATCACTGTGCACCAACCGCGAATGTATGGTGCAAAATTTGCACAAACACACTCGTTATGCACGGTGAAATCACTATAGTTTAGAGGTCAGAGTACCTTATTTCACGAGTCAAGTGAAATCACGGTGAATTCACCGTCATTTTCCCTCAGTTTGACGTGCTTTCCAGCGTGACGGAAAAACCGTCAGGGTAACTCACGGATTGAGTTGAACTAGAAAACTTCATCCGTTTGTACCAAAATCGTATTTTATTATGGTCAGCGAATATTATGTGTCCTCAAATACATTAGCCGGTTGACCCAACAGCGCATTAGTTAACTACCCTAGCGGACCTGATTCACCGTGATTCACGGTGAGTGCTCACTGAACTTTCACGGTGATGTCACGGTCACGCACGGTGATGTCACGGTGATTTACCGTAAATCACCGTGAAGCACGGTGACATCACCGTGAATCACAGTGACATCACCATGCGTCACCGAAATTATCAAGCCGTAAAATTCGGTGAATCACCGTGATTTACGGTGAATCACGGGAAATAACTAGCTTTAAAGTTCGGTGATTCACCGTGAACCACCAAACTGCAAAGCTAGATAATTCCAGTGATTCACCGTAAGTTACGGCGATTCACCGTAAATCACGGTAATTCACCGTGACTTACGGTGACTTATGGCGAATCACTGGAATTATCGAGCTTTAAAGATTGGTGATTCACGGTGCATCACGGTAATTCACCGTGACTTACGGTGTTTCACCGTGATTTACGGTGATTTACCGTGACTTACGGTGATTCACCGTGAATCACCAAACTTTGAAGCTAGATAATTCCGGTGATTCACAAAAAATATATAATTCAGCGCGAATCAACAACACAACTAGAATAATTTATAATGAAGCCTTGAAGAAAGAGTATGTCAAATATTTTCATTTTACAACGAGAGAAATCATCATTTTTAATGAAGATAAGATAGCCGTGAGCTTCAGCATATCTAACTCAATGTGAATCACCGTGATTCACGGTGAATCACCGTGATTTACGGTGAATCACGGTGACTCACCATGATTTAGGTACGCTGAAGCTTACGGTGATTCACGGTGAAGGCACGGTGATTCACGGTGAATGCACCGTGAATCACGGTAAGTCCCCGTGATTCACGGTGCATTCAGCGTGAATCCGCATTTTACCGTGATTCACGGTGATTCACCCTAAATCACCGTGAATCAGGTCGGCTAGGGTATTAACTAATACGCAGTTGAGACGTCATGCGGCACCCAACCGATTTTTTTTTGAGATTTGATCTTGACAAATTTTGTTAAATAATATTGATTTTGAATGATAATTTAATTAATATAAATATATTAACACATAAATATATTAATATGAATGATAAAATTTTCACTATTATTAATTTCTCTCAATCGATAGCTCTGTCAATTATGAATAAATCTAAATTTGAGTCAACTGACCCTTCTTTTGAGACAATACATCATTCGTTAACTATTAACTAATGGTCCATTTGTCTCAACAGAAGGCCCCCTGAACGAGCCATTCGTTAAATATAAACGAATATTAATTTGGTTAACACCCCAACTAATATTAGTTAATAATTAACGAGGCTCGTTGCAGCCAAGCAAAGCGTTTTCTCAGTGTACGATTCTACCAAGCTGCCTAGGGAGCTCGTAACCGATCTCCTCTGACCAATCAAGCTACCTCAAGTTAAAAAGAAAAATCAAAATCAATTTTAAAAAAATTATTTCATTTGGCTGAGTGAAACTACCTATCAACTGAAAAATCCATACTGACAGATCAGTCTCAAGACATGCGAAATAATCATTGTATGGAATATTTCTATACTTAACAAACCACTCCTGAGATCCACTCGTTATGCTCGGGATGTTTGAGGATCGTGTAGAATAATCCACAATGAATGACAATCAATTTAGTTTAAAATGATCCATATAATGTTCTACAGTGTGAATAAGATACAAGTATTAGATGAATCGATACTCATAGCTCATCTTTTTCACGATGTGCTCTACCTGAAGTCTTCCCGCGGTCTGAGGAAAACTCATCTAATCCCTCCTTTCAACATCTCTAAAAACGCTGCATAAGCATTTCCATGTTTTGACCAGTCTTTTTGACGAAAAATATGCACACAGCAAATTCTCGTCGTCAAGCAGTTCTGTGGAATTAGCTGGACTTATTTTGTCGGCCGAAAATGCTTACTTCGTGTTTTTTGCGAGTTCTTCTTCAATAGAACTTCTTATTAAAATTCTTCTCCTAAAAATAACTAAAAGATAAGGAAAATGGGCGACGTATGATTTCTCGACATATATTAATTGAATGGTTTCATGACATTTTTATTTTAACCAATATCCATTCATCATGTTATGCATTTTTGGACAATATTTCCTCGTTAAAGTGGCATAGGGCGATTGGCTTTCGAATTTGAAAGGTGTAAAGCCACGGCACGCATTGCATAAGTGGACTCCAAAAGATCCATTGAGTTTATTCATCGTCGATAAATAATTGGCTTCCTGATGTATTGTTTGCCAATCGACATAATGAATTGGGTAGAATGAAGACGTGGGATGAAGATCAAATCCTTGGCAGGGTTCATTGCTCCTCATGTCACTAATCTGTTATCAGAAAAATAGTTGATTTAAATTCAGAATAGAGGGAAAAGTCATTTGCTTGAAAATATCAAAAAATACTAACAGATGTAGTTCCACATATTTTTTGTATAACTCGGGTAATGAGAAGTGGCCCCTGATTTGACCATTCCCCACCTTTGAAATTTTCTTTTAAATCTTGTAGAAAAGCATCGAGGAGCTTTTTACCCACACCAGTTGTAGAAAATCCCATAGCAGCATTATTTATGAAGGTTTCGTCCTCCAGGGCCGCAAAATTTGTCATATTTGCTAATGATCTGTAATGAAATGGTCAGTTTATGAAACAAAAATAATCATGTAAAACTCCTCTTCTTGTAAGGCAAAAGAGTGGATTTTTTTTGAATGTGGGAGCCTCTACAAAAAATATGGAAAAGAGTCCTCAACAATGCAGACATCTTTTCGATTTTTTCAAGTTTTTGAGCGAATCACTTCACTGAGGAAAAAAATCCTGGATCTTTCTACCCTGTCTCTTCTATTAGCATTTATTGATAGCCAAAATACTCACTTCATGATAATCATATCAAGATCAAAATAAATGCCCCCAAATTTCCATAAAGTTACCAATCTAAGAATATCGGAAGTGTGAACTGTCAGGTATTCACTAGTGTTCATAATTCCTGTATTCCACCATTCTTCCATTGGAGTATTTTTCAAATAATTTTCTATAGTAATTCGTCTAATTGCAATATTCTTGTAAGACGATAATATATTCAAATAATTCATAGTTGTTGGACAAAAGGTAGCATTACTGAGAATCAATAAGTATATTTGCATTTCTGGATTCGTTTTGGCGGCTGATTCCACTGAACAAGCTTGACTCACGGACAGATTGAAGTTTTTGAATTTAGTGGATGTTTCGAGAAAAAATATATTTTTTCCATCGATTGGTTCAGTGGTTTCATCTGAAATTAATATTCACGGAATCAGAACGTAGATATTACGAATCAACGAGGTTCACTCATCATACAATAGTTCAATAAAGCAACATCATCAGAAATCCGACGAAAATTAATTATTTTAATTATAAAACATATTTTGTTTCGCTTTTTTTTTTTTATTAATTGACTTTTACAATAATAGAATCATTAAAAATATTCCAGTAGTAAAATGCGGGCTATCTGAGAACTTCAAATACTTCAGTTTCAATTTATGATTATTGCATTTTATTCCTCAGAAGTATAAATAAATTTGTTTACCGATATTAAAAATCTGTTAGCAACAAATTGCATTGCCTTCAACACATCATTGCAAGAGGGAGAATTCCCGATATGTTCACGTTGCCTGAATTATTCTTCATTCATGGAGATTGAATCGGGATTGAGTATCCTCGACTTCCGTTTTATTATGGGAATGAACTGGTTAACCACAAATTGATGCAAATAAATTAAATTCATACTTGAGGAAGTTCAAACATAAATGTTATTTTGTGTGATGGTAAATGACTATATTCGACAATTTTTACTAATAACAGATACTTTATTATTTAGACAAACGTTAGCAATACTGATTGCGCCATATACATTTTTTCCACCAACGCCCTCCCATCGTTCTCTTTGGATATTAATAATTCCCGCCCATAGTTTAAATCTTATGTGAAACTATAACAATAAAAATAAACGAAACTCACGATTTCTTTCCACGTGGGTCATGAATATGGAATAAAACTTCACCTTGCGATGTTAGAAACAAAATTGTGATAACATGTAAAGAATAGTCGCATCGTTTATCATTATCTTTGTATGAAAAAAATGATTTCAACTGTTCGATATGCGGGAATATTTCAGGCCATTTCGGTAGATAATCATTTCCAATATGAACCGAAGAATTCGAAATTTTAAATTTTTGAGAAGCTACTTTTATTCGAATAATAATTCTTCGGAACTGATGATTATTTTCGAGCTTAATGAGCCTAAAGCCCTGAAGTTGATTCTGATGAGCCATTTTTTGAAGCTCAATTTTCAGAATAGTTTTCAAAGTTTTAGAAATTTCGAAACGAAAAATCAGAAACAGTTTAATATTCGGTGTCCCTTCAAAATATCCGCGTCACAAGAAATAGAAAAACGAGAACCAAGTATGACCATACACGCGTTCAGAGTACGCGTCTCATTTCTAATATATTGATTACGTCGTAAATTGAAAATTCATCCAACATATGAAACTACGAAAATTAATAAGGAATGTTGAGTCAATCTCAAATTGATGCGTGGAAAGAAAATAATTCAAAAATTTTATTTCAAAAGAGTCAATTCTCAGATGAGATGAAGGCTCAAATTTCAGATATTTTCGAAATAATGCACTGAGAGAAATCCTGTATACTGATAGTACAATATTCATATAGTCAAGGTCAGAATGAACTAAATGTGTATAGTAATCACAGCAATGCTATTTGGCAATGCAGGCCATGGTCCGAATTGCCCTCAGAGCGCACATGCCGTTTAGTCTCTTACAGTGTAAGTGCTGAGAAACTGTCCAGCGTGTAGCCGCGACGTCTTCTTTCTGCTCTTCATAAGAGTTATCGCATCTTCGGCGATTCGTATCAGCTTGTCAACTGGCTGAATGAAGTTAGTGCAGTATACACAGTTAACTTGATTTTATTTTTCTTCGTATTTATGAATTGTTCCATTGTTGGGCAATAATGTCATTTGATTGGAAATAATCATACAATATTAATCTAACCAAGAATTCCTTGCCCGAGAAGAATTAAAACACCCGAAAATTTCTGCGTACGTTGCAGTTATGTATTTCTCATTGAAATGAAATTTGAACACAATGATATCAATAAATGTATGTCCATGTTGTTACTAATCGATGATATTTTTCGATAAAATTTTTTGTATTTCATTCAAATATTTCTTTATCAATTACTCATCATTTTCCATTTTAGAAAAATTGATTAGAAAAAAATCTTAACAATACATTAACAGAATGTTCACATTCTGGATATATTCACTAGAACAATATATTGCCTACTGAAATCAGCTATATCTGAAATAGTTACCATTCCCTGATTTATTGTCAAAGTCTTTACGTATTCAATTTTTATAGCTTCAACGATCAGATTTCTCTCTCAGTGTGTTATTGGAAAACTAATCATTTAAGGAGTTCGTTTAGGATTTCGAGTTAAGTGCCAATGTTTTGAAATTCATACAGGACCTTCCTCATATTATCCTCATTAAGTACTATTTTTTCCAGAATTTTCATCTGATCGGTTTTAAAGTAATTAATAATCGAAATTGCGTCTTATACATGGGCTCTTATGAATCAAGTGTGTCATAGCACGAGATCTTTCTTATCAACTCAGGCGGTAACAAAGTTTTTGTGCTAAGGCAGGTTTGATGCATAAGAGCCCATGTATAAGCTGCAATTTAAATTATTAATTACTTTAAAACCGATTAGATGGAAATTCGGGGAAAATAGTACTTAAGGAGGATAATATGAGGAACGTCCTGTATGAATTTCAAAACATTGGCACTTAACTCGAAACCCTAGACGAACTCCTTAAAACTTCAGAAATTATGTTATTATAACTGTCCTCAGGTTTCCTAATTTTTTCGACTTCAAATTTTTGCTAGTATCAGAAATATCCATAAAACACGTTTTATAAAGATTTCCCCATAGAGACTTTATAGGGGATCTTCATACGTGAAGAGATAAAAGAAAATAAATTCTCGAGCTTACTGTACCTAACTCTCGATAAGATGATCCGAAGAAGGGTTTCACCATCTGCATCAGATCAGTGTTACTATCCCATGTTAATATGAAAATCACTGAAATCATGGATAATAAGAAGATAATCTCCATAATACTTCTTGAAAAACTCATTTTCCTTTTTCTAAACTTGATGCCCCTTTTTGGAAACTTTTAATAAATATTTCAAACCAACGAGTATTGTCTCTTTTTTTTGTCTAAATCACTTCAGCGTTTCCACGTTCAAACTCTAAAATTCAACTCAACGTGAAAAACAATTACATTTCTCTGTGAGTCACTCAAAATTTTACTGCTTGCAATGTGTCTCATATATTCTGAGATATGATGATGTTATGTCAGAATTGTTATTGCTAATAAATTCCATATCATGGTAGGTGAAAAAAACAGAACATGAAGCTTCTGTAAGTAACAGGGCCAAGTAGGGGAAGAGGGGTGGGAGAATCGAAATTTCAATTCTGCGGTTGGAGATAGAGATTTTCGAAAGATTTCATTGAAAAGCTGTTTTTGCTTCCGGATGGAAGCTTAACAAACGTCCGAATTTCAGATTTGAATTTTTCTGTTAAAAATCGCTTAAAGTGATGTGGAGAGTCTGAAAATATTATTTAGGAAAAATGTCTGTGTGTGTGTATGTATGTATGTGTGTCTCTGCGGATTTTTTTTAACAAGTGGGAAATTGCTTTGCACATTATATGATATAGCTTTGTCAGCTAATATATTAGAAATTTGCTTTCGAATGGACAATTTAATGAGTTTGGAGGGTAAACGCGAAATAACAGGAAAAGTGTCATTTTTTTAACAGGGATGAAAAAAATAATTTGGAATCACCTCAATTTTTTTCAAATTTTTCATCCGATCGGTTTTAAAGGAATTAATTATCAAAGCTGCGTCTTATACATGGGCTCCTATGCACCAAACCTGTCTTAGCACGAGACTTTGTTATCACCTGAGTCGGTAATATAATTAGTCACGGTTTAGTCACTGATTTAATTCGATAGTTAGATGACGTTCGTTAATATTCGATAATCGCATTTCCCTGCCGGGTTGTAAGGACGGTCTTACATCGAAATGCTGGATAGTTTCTTAGATGATGCACTGAGCGCGTGGTGTCTAGCAATTCATGAAGTTAATAGTAATTAACTGAAGTTCATTTCTCGATCATTGTCTTTATTAATTAATGATTAATAACACTGAGTTTGTTGATGATGCACGTACGAAGTTAATGAGAATTAGCGTCATGTAGCAAGTTATCAATTTTAAGTAACGCGGCCGTTGATATCGCGCACTGATGCGTTCATTTTATTAAATTCATGATGATTCACGGATTATGCGAAAACACGTCTTTACTGTTTGGCCTAACGTCATGGGAACCATTCGAAACATGAACCCGAATTTTCAGATTTCGGACTTGTGGAAAATGAGTCGATTTTCTTCATAATTTTGTTTGGAAAAATTCCACTCGGGAGTCTTCTGCCGATCATATTGGCAGACTATTGAATATCGGAAAAATAGTGGTGCTCTACTTGTTGATACATGGTCTTCATTAACTATGTCTAACGTTAAGAGGGAAGCAGAAATCTCGAAAATTGTAAGGTCACGAAAATCAAATCTGAAGAATTGAAAAAATCGGATATATTTTGCAATGATTCCAGGCTGTTATCATTTCAGCCTCAGAATGTTGGTCAAGACAAAGCCTCTGCAAAAAAATGGCAAGCATACATTCTTGGCCACCACATTTGATTTTTTTCTTATGAATAACCCCGATTTTTTCGGAATGAAAGATCCATTTTCCGAAGATATTTCTTTGTTTACGATTTCATCATGTTTTTTTTAACAAAAAATATTTCGTTTAGAATGTATTGAAGAGGGTTTGTTGGTTTATAACTGTCCTATGTTAGACTATTTGCCATGTTACCCCTCTGCAATATTCCACTAATGTTAATATATAAATTTACATTAAGGTATAACCATAATTGTTGAATTCTAGGTTATAAGAGTGATGGTATAACGTCACAATGCATGTACGGGCCCCCTCCATGTAGAAATCTTGAACTTTGTGTGACATAATTTATGGCCAGCCCCAATCTGGTTGAAAGTATTAATTATATTTGTCTCTATCAAATGAGATTGAGACCAAAAACTTATTATATCGAATTATATCGAACTTCAATAAAAAAAAAATATCGAACTTCCTTCGCAATGGGGTAATTAAGGCATAAAATATAGAAATGGAACATTTCGTTCAACTACCGTGATGAATATATGTTCGCTACATATGAGTATTCTATCACAATTGTCAAGATTATCCCCACTTCTTTCCGCATAGATAATTGCCTATATTCCGGAGTTGGGAGAGATCTGGAGTGTCTCGCGTGTTGCGTAGTCACACTATATACAATACCAATGATATGGCACTTCTGAAGAGAGATAATGAATTGCGTTTCAAAGAATAATACTATCTACATAAATAAGTAGAAAACTACAACAGCTCTCAGTACAATGTCAGACATGTTGGGATCAGTGTTAATGATTGTTTTAATTCTTTGCGGAGCTTTCTATATTTGGGCAAAATGGAAGTTAACGTATTGGCAACGCCGTGGTGTACCGAGTCTTCCAACGAACATATTGTTTGGAAATTTTACTGACTCTCTACTACTCCGTATATCACCTGGTTATCTTCTTGGACGTTTGTACAATGAAGTGAAGCCAGATTGTAAATACCTCGGCATTTACATCCTCCACAAACCATTTTTACTCCTCCGTGATCCGCAACTTATCAAACGAATGTTTATTAAAGATTTTGATATTTTCTCAAATCGTTACTTTTCGGTTAAAAAAGGAAAGGATTTGATTTCAACACAGAATTTATTCTCACTGAATAATCCCGAGTGGCGATATCTTCGAACAAAAATGTCACCAGCTTTCTCAGCTTCGAAAGTTAAGTCACTATTTATTCTCATGATTGAGTCTTCGCAAACACTGACCGATCATTTAGCTAATATATTCAAGGAGAAGACTACAGAGACCATTGAGGTAAAGGACGCAAGTACAAGATACACCACTGATATCATTTCGTCATTGGCATTTGGAATACGAACGAATTCATTTGATGAGTCTTCGGAATTTTATGTGAATAGTAAGTGAATTAGTCAAAAAAAACACTTCCATGGAATGCGCGTGAAATATTGTCCGTTATAAATCCAAATGAGTTGAAAATTTTGAGTGGGTATCGGTCAGCCAAAATAATCTCTTGCGTATGATTAAGCCATTTACTGCAAAATATGTATAGAAAAATATCTGTTTTCATATAATCATTTGTAGGATAATAAATGAGTGAATATATAGAATTATATGGCTTTCCGTATATTAAAACATATGTATAATTCTGCTACTATATATTACCACATATTCTCATATATTTTCTAGTATATTTCTTCATTATATGGCTTCTTCATACTTATTCTCACCCATTACTGATTACGGACATTGTTCAAAGTTGTTTTAAAAATATATAAAATCACTCTCAGAAACAAGGATGAATTGGTTAGGTTTGATATATAACTTCTCGTGCAGCAGCCGATAGTTTATCTTAACGAAGATTTTTCGATATTGAATCACTCCTGTCATTTCCTCAATTTTATACATCAGCACGAGTTTATTGATTGAAAAACTTCAATCAAAAAATACGCTGGCCACCGACATTTGTATTGATTTTAACATAGATAAAGGAGAAGATTTCTTAATTGAAGATAGTGCAATGGCTCAATTGACGAACGTGCAGGGCACTTAAATCAAGAAAGAGAAAGTCACTTGATTTGAAGGGGGCCGTGATCTAGCGCTCAAGAATTTGAGGTATTTTTTTTTTCCAAAGGTTTACATAATGTACAACATTTTTCAAACTTTTCAGGTATATTATAAAACTCATGTTGCATACAAAACCATTTTTTGGAATTGAAAACATGTTTAATTATGTAAAAAATGGCGCTGAACAAGACCCCTTCAAAAAAAATGGAGCTGGGTGGCAGGGTGGATTTCAACTCTTCTATTCATCTGAAAACAAAATCGAAAAAATTCCTAATCAGTGCAAGTGCCGTTAGGGCTGGAACTAGAAAAAATTGAAAATTAACAAAATGACGCGCTTTCGAATATGAGCATCTCGAAATTTTTGTAGGACTTAAGATTCAAGAGCACGTCATTTTGTCAATTTTCAATTTTTTTCCTAGTTCCGGCCATAACTACACTTATGCCGATTGAAAATTTTCATGGTTTTTAATTTTCAGATGAATAGAATAGTCAAAATCCACCCCACCACCAGAGTCCGTTTCTTTTAGGAGTTCTCGTTTAGCGCTATTTTACACGTATTTAACCCTTCAGCGCTCGCGTGATTTCACCCGACTTCGTTGCTCGCACGGTGAGCGCGCCGCCGCCGTGTTAAATCGTATAAGAGCGGGCGAACGACTTTGCAACAGCGCAACTTGAACGGGGATATTACGCGTAGTCGCACCGGGCGGCGGAGAACCGCCTTGCAGTCCGTGATCCACAAAATAACATTTACACTCAATTCACACGCGTTTTTAAACTTATCAATAGTATATATGCATTTGAGAAGGTTCAATGAGAGCATTAAAAATTTTTGGAATTTTTTCATTGGTAAAAATGGAGGTAAAACGAAAAAATGTAAAAAAGGCGGCGCTGCGCTCATGGCGCGAGCAACGAAGGGTTAAATTTCTTTTCCAATTTCAAAAAGAATGTTTTTGTACACAGCATGAGTGTGATGATATACCATAAAGGTCAAAAATCGTTGTACATTATTTTAGACCTTCAAAAAAAATAACTGGGATCTTCGAGCGCTAGAACTCCCCCCCCCCCCCCCCCCTTAAGTTAGAAACGTCACTTAATTTAAGACACGAAAATAAGTCAATTCAAGTAACTTTCACATTTTCAATGAAATTTTGAGGTTAGTACTCGAACTATCATAATTCAAGTGAATTTGAAATGAAAAATCAAGTTTCATCATTTTTTATAGAATCGATGGGTTGTAGAACTCGCGCTCTGTATGTCAACATCAATCATCAAAAGGTTCAATTACGAGAAATATTCATTACTCTTCATTTGGTGATAAAATTTGTCATATTTCGAGGAAGAATAGTTCAATATCAATAAGTTTAAAATAAATATTGTTCAAACAATTGAAGATCGTGTCTGGCGCGATTCATCAAAATATAGTGGACTTACGCTCTGGAGGAGTGACGACAAGTTACATATTTTTTTTCACTTGGCCCATGTTGTACATGTGTCGGATACTTGGAGTGAAGTTCTTCGTAGGTAATACAAGAATATTGGTTCGTCCTCTTTACTTCATATGCTTGAACATCATCATTAAATATTCGAGTTCTCAATTTTCCAACAATGAAATAAATCGGTTTTATATTCATGCACTCCAAAATGATACGTTCAATTTGACGAAATGGTCAAACTGGTTGATCATTCTGGACGAATAGAGCTACTGGCGTTTGCACGGAGTATCGTGAGCTTACTACTTCAATGGACCTGACAGAATCCATTTCAGTGGATTTGAAAGGCAATGCTGATCGAAATCCATGGTAATCATCGAACTGTCTAATGTTCATATTCCGACGCGTCCCCATAATTCGGAGCCTTTCAAATCCGCGCTAATTAACGAGTTTGAGATCAAAATGTAGTTGCTCTCTGATGAGAACAGTCAGAGGGAGATTGGAAGAGTGACTCGTCTCCGCGGCAAACTCCTTATAATAATTATTATTTCTTTCATATATGTGAAAGTGACTTGACTTGACCCTCTGAACGTCAAAGTCTTCAAGAATCTACGTGTGAGCGATAGTGGGGTCACGTCCAAACAAATGTGAGATCATAGTTGTATTAGTGTACTGACGTAGTGTTGGTTAGAACGTGTGTCCCCTTCTCTATTCCAACCAGTGCCGTAAATATGTCAACGAGACTGACAATGTGCGCTTTGAATATTAACAGGTTAAAATTGAGAGATATCGACATTTCATTGATGAGTAGTAAATTCCGAAAATATGATGTGACATTTAAAAGAAAAATAAATTTGACTTTATGTTTGACGATAAAAAATTTGAGAAGGTAGATTCGCGTACGCTCCTGCTCCGCCACGCTTCAGAACGCCTACATTCGGTTGATAGCAGAATGGAGAATTATTTTGACGTTCAGAGGGTGAAGTCACTTTTCAGTCTTAAATAGAGTGAGTTTTGTTTTCAAATTTAAGAAAACAAAAAGTACTTAATTTAAGTGACTTTTCTAACTTAAATCGAGTGACTTTTTCTTTCTTAACTTAAGAGAGTAAAAGTCACTTAAATTCAGTGACCTGCACATTCTTGGATTAAGCCACGACACTATCTTGAATCAAAAAATCCTTTTCCTCTGTGTATATTAATTCTCGTTCATTCTTGTAATTATAGTATCAAACATGGTTTCCGATACTTTTAGTCATATGAAATCCAGGCCCTGATAATAATTAATTTTTTTTTATTTATTTAAGATAATAATTAATAATGCAATCATTCATTCAGGTCGCATCCCATTCCGCACAAATCTCGTCCAATCCTTCATAATGTTCTGCGTATTCTTCTTCCCGCGCGTTGCTGAGTGTTTTGGCAATACAATGTTCGGTCAGCAAACACAGTACTTCAGAAAATTATTCTGGGCTTCAATGAATGCAAGAGAAGAATCTCAAACTGAACGGGGTGATGTTATAGACAATCTACTCAAACTGAAGAATGGAAATGAGAAAAGCAGTTTTGGTAAGTAATATAAACTGAGGATAAATTAATGAAAAATTTAGTGATTGAAATTATTTTCAGAATTCAAGGGAGACCGACTTTTAGCTCAATCTGCTATATTTTTCGTTGCTGGACTGGAGACAAGTTCTGCAACAATATCATTTGGATTATGGGAGCTAGCGAAAAAGCCGGATCTTCAAGAGCAGCTCAGAGAGGAGATATTTGAAAAGCTCAAAAATGGTGGTTTGACCTACGAAAATGTAACAGGAATGGAATATTTGATGCAAGTTATCAATGAGACTCTTAGACTTTATCCACCTGCTCCAATAATTGATCGAGTCGCTGAATACGATTACCAGGTATACAAATTCTAGAGGATTGAAGAAAAAAATAATTTTCGCTTCAAGCCTTTTAAGAGCTTCTGGATATGGGCTATTCCGAACTATTTCAAGCAGTGCAGAATAGCCCATAATTGAGATATATGGGAAATATATTTCTTTTATATCAGTTTCGGCCACTTCCCGTATACTTGGCCTACATACAAAATGCTCGAACTATATATTTCGTATATATACAAAATCTAACCCTAATTATTTTGAGGGTGCCACATGTTTACCGTAAAAAGGTAGTAACAATGTGGTATTTTCAGAGTTAATTTGACCAGTTCATTAACCATAGTAATGGAGTGAAATTACTGTAGTAATGTTGTAGCCGATGATTCGAATGAAGTGGACTGTATTTACCAATTAATGGATTCGATGAATTACCCCCAAATTAGCACCATCGCTGGCCTGAAAGTCGGGACACGTATCTTTCCTTAAATGATTAACACGCCGTTTATATAAAAATATAGATTTAATTAACACTTGTCTTTGGATAATATACACATTTGGTTAATGATGATGAAAAGCTGCGCCGTTAATTAATGGATTAAAAAGACCGATTGATAATGGGCCGAAGCCCCGAAACACCGTTTTTCCCCGATTCAGGTGCCCATGCACACCGTTTGATGAAAAAACCAAGTAGGAAGTGATGAGAAGTTAGCTCTCGCAGTACAGCCGAATAGCACCGCTGGCCCACGCGAAGATTGACGAGTTGACCCGACGTCACTCGATCCATTTGATAGCAAAACCTCAGACTTTTATGCAAAAGTCTGAATATTGGTAATACCGTAAAGCTACAATAAAAATGCGCAAACAGATGCATAATCCCTCATTTGCTCTAACAGATTTGACCGAAGAATATCTATAGTCGATCTGCAATGATTGAATCATTTGCTTGTGTTCAGCATCAATGCGGATGCCGAATATTTACATCAAGTGATTAGAAAAAACTTTATCAGATAGAACTTGATATTCATTTTCATAAATGAAAAATCAATTCTGGATACAACTCGGATATTCCCAACATTCTTTCCTCTACAAATTCCAATTTACTGTTACTAGCCTAAGGAAGGAAGACTTAGATGAAATTATGAACATTAAAATTTGCTATTATTATATGAGACCTCCTAGTAACTCACTTAGTAGAGAGGCGGATCAGTAATCTGAAGGTCATGGGTTTGATCCCGCTCGGGACAAGACGTTTTTTTCGAATCTCATTATTCTAAAATTTTTTTTTTCATCCATCCATTGAATAAAGAATTGTGATTTTTATTCTTCCATAAATTCTGGGGACTTTTTTTGGACTGTTTTACAGGATTATCACTGCATTCATGTGGCCATAATGCAGTAAATGTGCATATTTACAGTAAAAATATGGTAATTATACGATATAACTACAAAATTTTTGCAGCATTCTCGAAACTGCTAGAGATACTAAACATATTTGAGAGGGGTGAAGAAGAGTTGCCGTACTGAGCATGGAGCCTCTCTCTCCTCCCCTTCCCCCTCCCCTCCTTGCCCATTTTTGGAGCACTACGTCAATTGAAATCCACATGTGTAAAGAACGTTCTTCATAGCAGCTGCCACCCCAGGGATGTTACACAAATTCTGCTTCAGTGTATAATTGAAACACATAACTAGATTGTTCATTATTCGGGCATTCAATTCATTCTCTGGATTATCTGAGTTCACCGAGCTGTGCAGCATATTCCTCACTCCTTTGGCTCCGTGAATATCATCTGAAAACTTCACAGCTCCATGATCTATAGCTTTTCTGATAGCACCAATACTGGAAGAGGCATTATCTCCGACGAATAATTCAAGTTCTAAGTTGAGGTCATTGCACTGTTATTCCAGGAAACGTCATCCAGCTGGCCAGGTTCCAGAGTACAATAAGCAAATCATTGGCAGAGGAATCTACCCAGTCGCTGAACGTCCAGAAGTTTCCTTGCGTTTGATCAATGTACAGTGCACCTTCCGAATAAGGCGGAATGTTGATATTCCCGATGATTGAATTCCCCCATCATCGGGCCTCTCCTCCACCACTGTTCTTTAGGTCCCGATGTTTTAAATAGGTTAGCGGGAAAAAGAAAAAATAAATTATTTTTGAATAATTTATTTATTATTAAACTTTTTTTTAACTTTGGTTTCTTTTTTAATTCTTACCAAAAATCAAAAAAATGATAGTTTAATATTTTTTTTTTACATTTCATACAAAATATTCAAAGATTCTGTTAGAAAATTAACTATTATTTATAAATTTCTATTATGTATAATAATTCAAGAAGTACTCACTCTCTCCAATGTGCATTCATCACTAACTTGATAGAAGAAAAAAATTTCAATTGTAATTTTAATTGTACAAAATTTCTAGTTGTTTATTTCTTATACCGAATGCCTTATTGCGGACACAGCAATCTATAACACTGCGCGTTGATTTGGCGACAGTAGTGGGGGAACAACGATTCCACGAATCACCTTCCCCTACAAGACTCTTAACCGCCTCATTCGAGACGTGCACTGTACTTGGGAATTCTGAAGGAATATGCATACTCAATCCGTTGACGTACTTAGTTTAAACTTCTTAAATTCCACTATCAGCTGTTAGTTGAGTATTGACCCCCACTTCACTATCACAATTCATTTATCAGAGCATATGTATGCTGAGCGTTTGGATGCAAAGTGATCAGAGTGACTGATGATTTTTCACATTCAACTATGCTCAAGGATGGTCAGCAGGAGCGATCGTTTCTAACGCCATTTCCTCTGCAACTACCCAATCTTCAGGAAAAAGCGATGAGGTGCTCCGTTCGGGGCCATCGCACCAGTATGACCCAGTTCGTGACCCCGAGGAGAGCCAAGCGTCGCATTTCCTGGTTTCGTGTCTAGTTTCATATCTATTGGTCAGAGATTGTTGTTAGGAAGTTGTCTACTTGCTGTGGTTCAGAAGTAAAGCTACGATCCAGAAAATGGTCATAGTTCGGCAGAGTGAAAGTACATCTATATTTTCGGTGAATTCAACTGTACTCTTGTGTATATTCTGTGTTCCTTTCATCCATTTAGTTTTTTAAATTTCATAAAAATACAAGTTTTAAGTTCCTTCTTCGTGTTATTTCAATGAATCAATTGCACTCGAACTATCTTCCCTCACTAATAGATCACAATCAACTATACTATAAGTTGCGCAAGATGATATTGAAAATGAGCAACTAAACATTACGAGTGTTTTTAATTGACAGTTATCTTCTAGTTAATTCATTAATTGAATTCTTTGTCCTGTTAGATACCAGATAGCGATGTAGTTATTCAAAAAGGGACACCAGTCTATGTTGCACTTCCCGGATTACATATGGATCCTCAGTATTTCCCAGATCCGGAAAATTTCGATCCTAACCGATTCGACAAAAATGAGGAGATTAAATCTTGCACCTTCATGCCTTTCGGAGAGGGACCTCGCATATGCATTGGTATGGTATTCAATGAACAGACTTATTGACATGATTCGAAAATCATTCAATCTCAATAATTTATCACCTATTATTTTTTTAGGAATGAGAATTGGCATTCTTCAGACTGCGGTTGGACTTATCACAATATTGAAACACTATCGAGTTTCCATAAATCCATTGTATGAAGCCAGAGTCAGTAGACAGAGCATTTTCGTTACACCAGAAAACGGAATCCATCTTCAGTTTCAGAAATTAATACTCGAGTGACTCTAAGTTCAGGGATATCTAAACGATGCGGATATAGAAGCAGTTCAGATGAATATAGTAATTCCCAATGAAGTTGTGCCCACTGAAGTTGAATACTCTCTAAATTTGCTGGCATTCAATTCATTGTGAGATTCTTGTAATTGTGATTTTATCAAAGATATAAAAGTAGAATATAATAAAAGTAGAATATCTTGAAAACCAAAAGCGGTGTACCTTCTTTTCCCTGATGTTCTTTCGTAGAAAATTGTTTGTGCGTTGATTATGATGAAGCACGTTTTTAAAGAACAAGCAGGCGTTAACTCCTTGTGCGTCATTGAATGCTTAGATTTGATATCCTACTCATATCATTGGGAGTAAGCTCTCGAATGAAATTTTCAATCTCGAACTCGATGATGACCATCTGAATTTTCATGAATTACGTTGACTTACGTTAGCATATTCATGAGCTATTTTTCTCATCGTCATATCCGGATGTAAATGATCTGATTTCATGCGGAAAAGTATATACTTTATTATGATGAAATAAAAACTTGTAACCGTACAGACGAACATTAACCGATTATTCAATGTTCTGTTCTGCTGTTGATTCAATTTGTTGAATTAATTTTAATTCAATGAATTCAGTCAACCGGGTTACCTGCAGATCCGGTCACCATATGTTTTTGATAATGATGAAAAATACCTAAACTATAATTACAGTGAAACCTGGTTAAGAGAGAGTTCTAGGGACCGTCATTTTTCTTTCGCTTATAGAAGTTTTTCACTAATCCGAGTTTCTAGCTTATAGAAGTACAAGAGAAGTCTCTCTCACTTACAGAGGTTATTCGATAATATGCAAAATATTTTGTTATAAACATGATAAGCACAATTCATTCAGAGTAATTAGTTTACAATGAAATCAAATAATCTAACAATTTCATTTAAAGAAATCCGTTAATTTTTTTTGTGTTCCTGATTTTATATTTAGTGTACATTTTTACAATTCATATATTTTATCAAACATAGTCTTATCAACAACTGCTGAGTATTCAAAAAACTTGTGGAGTGTTTCCAAAGCTTTAAAGATTCTTGCTTCTTTGGAATTTTGTCGACTTCTATATCCAAAATCTGCGACTGGTCAGCTTCATCTTCAGTTTCATTCCCATCTGTCACACAATTTTGAATGATATCATCCTCAGTAAATTCTCCAGCCGTAGCCACGTCGTCGTCCATCCGTGTAAAATCTTCAAAGGTTGGCATAAATTCATAATCAGTCGTTTCATGAGGCACAAGCTTGGCCCATTCGTCATCGCTCGGTCCAACTTCAACGTCAACCTCACTGTCTTCGGGCAGAACATCTTGATTATTCATATAAAACCCAGCTTTCTCAAAGCAATTTTTAATAGTATCGCTACTTACGATATACCACGCTCTTGCGAATTTCATTGCTGAAAGCATGTCAATCTCAGGGCTCATATATTCGTCCACACACTTAAGTGTATGATCAACAACTTGCCTACGATAAAATTGTTTGAATGTGTGTATAATACCTTGATCTAAAGGTTGGAGTTTGCTAGTGGTATTTGCAGGCAAGTATAGAACTTTAACGTTTTCCAATTTTGGTGAATCTGCGTGAGCAGTACAATCGTCAATAAAAAGCACGATTTTTTTCTGTTTAATTATCATTTGCTTGTTAACTTTTTTCAACCAATCTTTGAATAATTCTTTGGTCATCCATGCTTTTGTATTATTCGCATAATCAACGGGTAGAGTCTTGACATCTTTGAAACATCTGGGTCGCTTAGATTTTCCGATAATCAACAGAGGAAGTTTGTCTGTCCCAGCCATATTTACACATTGTAAAACAGTAAGGCGTTCTTTGCTTTGTTTACCTCCGTGGCACTTTTCGCCTTTGAATGTAAAGGTTCTGTCTGGAAGACACTTATAAAACAAAGCTAGTTCATCAGCATTATAGATATCTTCTACATCATATCCTTCTAGAAGACTTGGCAAATCTTCTGTCCACTGGCTACACACTCCTAGATCCACAGATTTACTCTCTCCGGCTACTTTTCTAAACGACATGTCATTACGTTTTTTGAAACCTTCTAACCAGCCATTACTGGCTGAAAAGTTTTGGACTCCCAATTTCGTTGCAAAATATTGTGATTTTCGTTTTAACCGTGGTCCATCTATCGGAATATTCTTATCGAGCGTTTGTTTTATCTATTCTAGCAGGCATTTTTCAACGTGAGGAAACTCAGAAAGCCGGCTTCTCTTGATATTTCCGTGTCCCTCGGAGCACTGAGACTTTATCGAATCTTTGAATTTTATAATTTTATAAAAGGTAGATTCTGCTAAACCAAATTCACTTCGTATTTCATCACGTGCCTTGCCCGATTGAAAAGCATTAACAATTTTGAGCTTATCACTTAACGACAACACCTGTATTTTTCGTTTTGACATTTTCTGTACCGAACCTTCCTCTGCAAGTAATATTTATCAACTGTAGTTAGCATTACAAATTAGTAAAGATCATTGATTATATTCTTCGAACAATAAAGAAAACAAAAACACACACAGTTCCTGCAAAATATAGAAAGAGTCATACGTTGGCAGTAATAAATTGTCGCTTATAGAGGTTCAGGCAAGAGAGGCTTTCAGTTATAGAGGTCAAGGCGAGAAAAATGACTGTCGCTTGTACAGGTTTTTGCTTCTCACTTATAGAGGTTTTTGGGGGGTCAAAGTTCGGGACCTGAGAATTATTCTCACTGATAGAGTTTTCTCACTTACCCAGTTCTCTCTTACTCAGGTTTGATTGTATAACCAAAATTAAACGGTTCTTATGCAATAAACACATCTACGAGATTACATATGAACTTCTTTTAATTTTTATTAAAATGCACTTAATCAATTTGTTCTTATCGCTATTTCCTTAATTCACTATTTCAATGCTCACTAATTAATTTTCAAGCACTTAACACAACTTACGTTTAACTATAATTTTAAACTTAAAATAACACTAGCGTAACCTATGTTTTCGACTGACGGTGAATTAACTGTAGAAGAGTTTCGTCGTGTTTAGAGATTAGTATGAGACTGCCTCTCCACCGCCCACACGCTCCTTTTATAGCTCGCGAGGCTATTGTTCAACAAAATTCTTAATTATGCTTTATTCCTTAGATATCTATGTCCGGCTTAGTAGCGTTGTGGCTGAGTGGTTGAAGTTCACACGCCGTAGGCCCGGGTTCGATTCCCGGCTCCGGACAAGTTTTGCGGGAGTGCTCATAGAAGTTGAGCACTGACCACAAAAAGACCGAGAAAAAAAAATCCGACAAAAATTATCTACAACTACACAAAAAATGAAAAGTCCCTCACCGAAGGATAACGGCCGGATGACAGTATAAGTCAGACGCCATTAACACAAACATAAAGATAAGATCTTAGATATCTATAGATTTTCTGAGTGCCCATTTTTTGGAGATTACGTGTATCTTATGAAAGAAATCGGAACTTATCTCAGCTAGTTCCGAAGTTCACCAATATATCTATTATCTATCCTAATTGATTTACTCTTAATTACTTGGGGATTAATTTAATTCATCGCATTTCTGGTTATTTTATTAATCAATGGGAAACGCGTAATTTTAACCTTATAACCTTAAATTCTACTTTAATTTACTCATTCCGATTACTTCTATGTAATCCATTCGTGTCTTATCTCTTTTTTAATTAATTAATTAATTAATTAATTGTCCGATTAACCCATTGCCGGATCAAGCTCATGAAAAGTATCGGTGAGCGTGGAAAGGGGGACTAACCAGCGAGAGCGCGGAACATCACTGTGGGTGGCTGGGGGCCTATTCTCGACGTATGGGAACACGATTCGTCAACGAATAGAATATTTTCGTTCACGACCAATCGGTTCGCGGGGGACCTTCCCACACGAAGGACTTTCGTTGACGAAACGTCTTCTCGTTCACGAAACGTCTCCCCGTTCACATGTGTTATTTGTTTGCGAACATCTGTGAAAGTGCAATAAGCAATAATATAAAATATGAGTGGAAAAAAAGGAAAATCGACAATGACAAAGATAGCCGATCCTGGGAAAAAAGCCGCAAATCCATCTGAGGCTCAAAAAACGTTTTTGATTGAATATGTCACAAAAAATCCAGAATTATTAAGTGGTAAATTCACTAGTGTTGTTACACGTGAAACAATGGACCAAAAGTGGGACCTGGCTGCAGTATATTTGAATATGATGCCCATGGGGGCAGTCAAGGAAAAAAAGCAATGGAAAAGGGTAAGATTCCTTCAAAATAAATTTTTAGGTTATGTAAGGGAAATGGCATTCGAAAGACATTCCAATAATATATTTTTTTTTTTTTTATTAAGCTTTAGAAGCTCATTTTCAGGGCTTATTAGCTGCATTCCAATAATATGGCTTGAATTTTCAGACTTTTCAAGATCAGAAAAAGAAGGTGATGAACAAAGCTGCGCATAATAGGAGAAGCTTGTCGAAAACCGGTGGTGGTCCATCAGAGTTGATCCCTTTAACTCCTGAAGAAGAGCGACTCCTTGCTCTCATACCCAAAATTAAAACTGATGGAGATGAGGTTGTCACAGAGTCTGATGTTCTGTTTGTAAGTATTTGTGTACCAAAGATTATTTATTTCCATAGTTGAGTCTTCTTGGCAGTGAATTGTCATACATTTTCATGACTTTTATAGGAATGCGATGGTAATTTTAACCTTGACCTGCAAGGAGTCGAAGTTGAGGATTTTGCTGACGATTCTCCAATCATTGGAGCAACCATTAATGTTGGTAAATTGGATTTTTCCTCTCTCCAAAGGGAGAATATCAAACTCTTGAACTTGAATATTATTGAGAAAGTCACTGATGATGAAGACATCAAGGAGACACTTCCAGAGGAGAATGAAAATAAAGAAAATATTGCAGAAGCAGAAAGGAAATTAAAAAATGAGACACTTCCAGAGAAGAATGAAAATGAAGAAAATCTTTCAGAGTCAAGAGCAAAAGTCAAAACTGAGACACTTGGTAAATTATTCTGCCTATAATGAATTTATTAGTACTAGGGGAAAGTGAGATAGTATGAACATTTCAATATAATGGGGTAAAATAGTATTTTTGTAATTATTCCATTGAAAAGCTCAGACAATTTTCGGTGTAGAAAATGTTTTACATTTTTATTTACATATATTGCTCGAAAATTCAAGTATTTGAAAAGAGAATTGCAGTTGGACTTTCTAATTTTTGTTAATTCCTATTCGCCAGGAATATCCCTGGTTCAATTGGTCGTAGACTTGGTCTTCAATGAAAAATGAAATCATTCCCCAGCTTTTTCTACTATTATTATTTTTTTAAATAGATTTTGGAGAGACTGATTTCTCATTTAAAAAAATTAATTTTTTAAGGATATGGTCTCCGAAAATCGGTAAGAAAATGAAAACTATAAAAAATCAACGGTACATGATCTCATCTTTCATAGGAGACCAAGTCGTGCCCAATAGGACCCGAAATATTGCAGAAGCATGACTATTTTCGCAAGAAGAAAAGTTTAGATATTTAACTTTTTACTGAAAACGTATAATTTGCATTAAATTTACGACAATGAATACAGACTTCTATTTTCCGAAGGCAATTGATTCCTCTCAGCTTTTCAATGGAATCACCATAAAAATTCAATCTCGGATACTTTCACTGATTTTTATTCATTTTAATCATTAAGAACATTTCAATCCAACATTTAACCCTTTCACTACACCCTTCTCTATGTACAAAAGGGAGAATTATGCTCATGGACATGTAAATCGTATTTTTAATAATTGTTGACAGCTTTTCCTCCAAAAAAAAAAAATTTGGCAATACGCAGACAAGATGCTACGATTCGGAATAGTGAGAATCTCCTCACGATTTCTGAAAACGAGTTAGACGTACGTAAACGATATTATGATGGCAGACTGCAATTGGAGGAGCACAGGATTCGCACACAGTGGCAAACTCAACGAAGGGATCGAAAGGAGATGGGCAACAAGTTGACCTATCCCTGGTGATTGTTGCTTTTTTCAAGGGATAATTATTTTTCTTCATTTTCTTTTTTTTTCATTTTGAAGTTTGAAATTTTTTTTTTTTAGTTTAATGATTATGTTTTTTCTCTTAAAGAAATTATATGTGGTGAAACATGTGATACACTTGATATGTGTGATATTTAGATATGCAGGGGAGACGAGGAAAGGGTGAGATGGAAACTCCGATGAAATAGGTTAAAATGCAATTTTTACCATGATTGGATTCAAAAGAGAGAATATCAGTTGAAAAACATGTCATTTTTTTTTTGATTTTAAGCAATGTAAAAAATTTTCAACATGAATGGAGGCCTTTCCAGGTACACTTTTTTGACTTTTTTAAGGATATTCTCTTAGCTTCTGGATGCAACTACCAGCAGAAAAATATCACGAATATTTTCACTGCTTTTCAGGGACTTTCATCATATGACACCCAAAAACTAAAATGTGTCCACTCTACTCCGTATTTTTCTTGTACTCAACGTTTCCCTATAGGTTTAAAAATTACTTAAAATTGCAACTAGTTCATAAATAATTATAAAAGAGACTTATAAAAGATATATACTTCGAATATAAATCCAAAGAGAGAACGGAAAGTTTCTCGCATGCTCAATAAGTCATTATAATTTAGGTTGTTCTTTAATTTTGTCAAAAAACTATAAATTCGTAAGAATAAAAGGTATTCTGTAACGAAGATATTTGTGTTTACAGTTTATTAAGTGACCCATGAATTTTTCTGATCGCTTTCTCGATACGAATTCTAATTGTTTATTTCGACCGACGAAATTTTTGACATTAGAGCTCTTCAAGAACTTCCCCAAATAACTGAAAGCTAAAGGTGCTTCAATTCTCGGAATAAATGAACAAAATCACGTTTTTGAGAAAAGAATGAAAAATCATATGGGCTTGTTTTGAAAGAATGGAGCTGTTTTTTACGAGGAATTATGATTTAGATGGATTTCATTCTCATCCATCAATTCATCTCTCTCAGTTTTATGGAATCATTAAAAATCACAAGAAAAAATAAAGTAGAGCGATTTTTTGCTGTCTGTAACATCGTCGTATTATTTCTCTGACTCACTTCCGGTCAAGTTCACTGGTCATCCCCATTCAGTCTTCGTGACTAAGTCAGGTGCTTCTCTTGGAGTAATGTAGGCCTGACTGTATCGAATTAATTGCCTGGAGAGGGTGGGGGGGGGGGGGGGGTAGCTTATAAGTGGCATGATATCGTTTTTTGAAACCGGACTGTTAGGGCATTAAAGGATGATGAGGACTAGATTATCAACGATGTGCTTTTTTTGGAGACAAGGAGAGGAGGAAAATCATTTTAGAAAAGGGGAAGAGGTGAAACAGAAGTTGATTTTTTTTACAACTCTTTTTTTTTATTATCTCGGAAACTGAGTGAGATAGAGCGATTTTTCCCTAAGATGGTCTTCTGCATAATTTCGAGCGCTACGAAAAAGGAGTCTAGCAGAATTATCTCATCTCGCTTAATATCTGAGATATTTGTAAAAACAAAAGAAATTCAAAAAAATTTTTTTTTATTTCAAATTCTGTTTTCTAAAAATATCTAGGGGACTAAGCGAGATAGCAGAATTTCTGTACATACCTTTTTTTTAGCTCTTGGAATTCTCTAAAAAACAACCCTTGTGTAAAAAGGGCGTATCTCCATTAATTACCGAGATATTAAAAAAAAAAAAAAAATTTAAACACGTCGCTTTTTTTCTTTGAATTATGAAGAATTCATTATTATTATTATTATTATTTGCAAGGAATGATGAATATAAAAGAAAAAAGTATTAGTGACTCGTAGTTCTCGCCATATCCTGAGGCAGTACAACTATTTTAACTACAATGAGGATAATAATTACAATGTCGGAGCTGTTTATGCCAAGAAAGAGCGGAAAACTCGTGTTTTTCTGTTTGTTTCATCACCCAGGAAACCACTGATTGACGATTTGTTGACGTAGATGACGGCCTGCTGCTAGATCTGGGTTCGCAGCACCAAGATGAATGTTTTCTTCTCCAAGATCTTCATCAAGAAGGCCAAAATCAGGATTATCTGCCCAAATCGCATCAATTTCTGCTGCTAGCTGGTAATTATCTTCAATCGCCATATTATGGAATATCGCACAGGTGTTAGTGATCATGCCAGCAGTGGTGGGATCATAATGGAGCATTCGTTGTTTTAACAAACATCGAAACCTCATTTTCAAGATTCCATTGACACGTTCAATGATTGAACGTGCTCTGCAAAAACTGGTATTGTAGGCTGCTTCGGGAGATTCAGCTGGAGGCCTTTGGAAAGGTGTCAAAAGCCACTCCCTCAACGGATACCCTGAATCACCTAAAAACCCAAAGACGTGGCACATTACTTTGCTATTTCTCTCCATGTCGGATAGCAAAACTGTGATAGCAAAACTCTCGTAGGAATTATCATTAATAACTCACCTAGGAGGTAGAAACGTTCATTTCCATAGTGGCACAGCCGCCTCATCAAGGGTTTTACACGACTCCGGTTCCAAATTGCACAGTCATTCTCACTTCCTGGATATCGTGCATTGATGTTCAGAATGCGAAAATCAGCATCACAAATCTACCGAAAAAGAATCCACACATTGAGCTTGACAAGTGTAAGGAGGAAAATAAGGAAATTCCCTGTGAAAGATATGAATCTGTTAGAATACTCACGAGCTGTACATTCAAAGAATGATACCCTTTGCGATTCACGTACACATATTCGGGATGTCTTGGGTGATCGATTGGAGGAGGAACAATTGCAACGTGAGTGCAGTCGATGCAGCCAATTGCATTTGGGAAATTGAATTTCTCATAAAATCTATCAAGTGAAATAGACGTTTGAAATACACCGCTAAATGGCTATCAATTCTGAAAAAAATAATACCTGTTACGAGCAGCTCGAACTTCTTCAATATTCCTATGGAATCTGATGTATTCTGAAAAAATTTCAGGCCGATTGAAAACATCAATTACATCATGTATGCATCTGCTTACTGAAGGTTGGCTCAATGCAGAATATCTACCGAGACCGACATCCAATTGGTAACTTCCAGCCGCAAAAAATCTCAATGCTGTGAGAACCTATGAGCAGAAATTCATTGCTCTTTTTTCAAGAATATCCCGGAAAATAAGCGAGATGCAGCGATTTTGCTTTGATCCTTTTTTGTGGGGAATATCAAGAGCTAAAAAAGAGGAATAAGGTGAAATCACTCGATCTTGTTCAGTTCCTAAGATATTTCTGGAAAATCCAATGAGAAAAAATAGATTTATTGGATTTTCACATTCTGGCGTATTTTTATTAGCATTCGCAATAGAATATCTCGTGAATAAAGCAAAATAGAGCGATTTTTCCGATCTCATTTTCGTAAAAAAATGACCATCCGCACTGGAAAATTCTTCCAGTAAATTATAAATATACATAATTACCTTTCTCTGTACGTCTACCGCAGACCTGCGCATTGGCAGGGGTTGATGTTGCTGGACAATGTCTATTATTTGCCTCACTCTTTCTTTTCTTAACCGGTAAATTTTAATAAATTCATTCCTAGTCAATTCATCAAATGGATTCTGGTAATCGTGAAATTGGCGTGGTCGATGATCTTCTTCACCGAACTGCTCCAAAATTTCCATAAGTTCAAGATTTACTAAACGTCGAATGTTATTCATTTTTCACTCTCAAATATTTCAATGACACTGAGGCGCATTTAATATTATCACTCACGGCCGGATAATCAAATAATCATAGCCATAAAAAAGAACAAGAAAAAAAATACTATCACTTTTGAAGATTGAAAATAGGTTATGTGAGTTCCTCCTTATGAGAATTTACATTCCATTTGGGGAAGGGATCTCTATTCGTCAACGAAATCTTTTCGTGAGGGAATCGTCAATTCGTCAACGAATTTCATGTACGAATTATCTCATTCGTTCACGAATGTTAGTTCGTCAACGAAAACCAGGTTCCCATGCGTCGAGAATAGGCCCCCAGGTGCCGGATAGGGGAAGTAGCCAACACTAGTGGGAGAGGCCAGGAGGGAACCGGTGTATTCGATTTTATTTTCACCAAAATTTACCCGTGATTCTTTTTTCGGCCTTCTTCCGTTCCTAAACACGAGAATTTGAGTTTTAGCGAGATTTACTGACAGACTTTCATGATTCACATAATCGTATAGTATGTTTGCTAATCTCTGGGCTTCTACTCTGCTATCAGCTAAAAATACCATGTCATCAGCGAAGTTTAACTGAATCAGATCACAGAGACCGTTAATAGGTATGCCTCTAGCGTTGCGTTCCACAAAGAAGTCATGAATGTCACAAATGAACAGGTTAAATAAGAGGGGACTTAGTGACTCTCCCTGAAGAACACCGGCAGTGATGTCGATGGGCTCAGAAAGATTGACACCCTGTTTAACTCTAAGACGTGCAAGCTGGTACAGGTTCTTCAAGATCCTGATCAGCTTGGCACTAATTCCGAGTCCTTAGAGAGTGAGCCAGAGCTTGTTGTGGTCAACTGAATCGAACGCTCTTCTGAGATCGACAAACAGAGCCAAAATTGATCTTTTGGGTAGTCTAAGTTGGAGATTAATTGCTGAATTGAGTACAAAGAGATTATCCAAACAGCCGCGTCCCGCGATAAACCCAGCCTGGCACTCAGGCACAATTCCGCGTCCAAATACCCATTTCTCGAGTCTACCCCTGAGAATAGTGGTGAAGAGTTTGGGTATCCAATTGACAAGTGCGATTCCCCTATAGTTAGAAGCGTTAGAAGGATCACCTTTGTCGCCCTTCTTATGGAGCATGGACATCTGCACGTCTGCTCAAGTAGACGGGATTTGTTCCACCTCCAGCACCCTGTTGAACAGAACAATGACATAATAGAGCCAATTTTCAGGCAAATGTTTAAGGAAATCATTGGAGATATCATCAGAACCAGGAGCCTTCTGGGATTTACATTTTTTCAAGTTTTCCAGTACTTCATTCAGCTTAATTGGAGAATCAAGCACCGGATCAAATATACCGTGAAAAGTATAATTGTTAGGTCCCTTGGGAGGATAGACTAGCTGGTAAAAATCGTGCCAGTCGTTCAATGAAATGAAAAATTTTCTAGGTATATAGCTTCTGCACAGTTTCACAATATCCCAAAAGGCTCTAGGGTCACGTACATTGGCAAATTTATTTGTTAATTCAATATAATAATTATCTTTTTTACTCTTCAAGAGGCTGTTATGTTTTTTCCTCGCTTCACAAAAACTGAAACGATTAGGTGCATCATAATTTGAATTTCTGATACGTAATTTCAATGAATTTAAGTGCAACTCGTTTTGGCTGGAATCCAATGCTGGTGGTATTCGGTATCCCAGAAACTCGATATATGGTGCAGCTTTTCAATTGCCCAGGTTTCGCTGATGCAGATGATGGGATTGTTACACTCAGCGATAAAGCTGGACAATTTTCTCGGACCGTTAGAATTCCAAAAGGTAATTTTGGATATAATTGGAGATTGGGTGTTGCTCTGCGCTGTTAGTTTCCCTGCTGAGGAGTTTGATTCTGCTTGCTCATGTGTTTACTTAACGGCCCGAGAAAAAAAGATTATATATAACTATATATAATTATATATAATATTATATATAATTATATATAATTATATATAATTATATATAATTATACGTATTTATATAAAATTATATATAATGATGTGGGCTTTTTCTTATATTTATATATTTTTTCCTTTCCTGGGGTCTAAGCTGGAGACCGAGTCTCATTTCGACCATTTCCTATACATAATTAAAATTTTCAAAGGAAAAAAAATCTAAAAAAAAGTGCGTCTGAGTGGGATCGAAGCCGGGACCTTTGGAATATCAATCCGTTACTCTTCCAAGTGCGCCACCGGGATTTTATATAATAATAGTGAAATTTTAATCCTGATAATCTCATTCTCGCCTCTTTTTCTTGGGCTGATTGAAATGAATCAAAGTCGTTTGATCATGAGTCCTTGGGGTCATTTAGTGTCTAGGCAGAAATGAGATCGAAATCAAAAATCTATCTAGGGTGATTCTATTTTTCTATCATTCGTTTCCACTGAATATCTTGGAAATTAATCGAGATACCGCACATTTCTTTCTATCCTTTCTTATAAAAAATTTTAAGAACTACAAAAGAGTCTGGAAATAACGATGGCGGATCTCTATTCATTTCCAAGATGTACTCAAAAATGAATGAAGAAAAAATGAGAATTCTCATAATTTATCTCTTCACACCTGAAATGCGATTTGAGAATTAATGAAGGGTTATTCCATTGCGCACTGAAAACAGAAGGTCGTATGTTCTGCACTTACTACCTTTTGCCACGGAAATGCCCATTTTGGCACATGCGACTTCCTACGTCTAAGCCCTTGATATATTTTTTACACGCAATTATAATTATAATTCAATTCACAAAATTATAATTTTTGTTATTATATATGATTATATATAAATATATATAATCATGTATAACTACATATTTCTTTTTCTCTAATATTATATATGATGATGTACAATTATAAATAATAGTATATAATTCCATATGAATATATATAATTGTATATGTATGTATATAATCATATATAATCACATATTTATTTCTTCATTGTATTATATATAATTATATACAATTATATATGAATATATATAATTGCATATGGATATATATGATTATATATAATCACATATTCAGTCTTCCATTATATTATATATAACTATGTATAATTATATATAATCATATATAATTATAAAGAATTATATATAATTATATATAATCTTTTTTCCCCGGGGGGTTATGCTTATTGATGCTCTCAGGGAGTGGGGCGAGGGATTGTTTAATCTCATCCCATCTGTGCCATTCTCCTTGTATTTTAATCTTCAGGTAACCAAGTGAGGTCTTGTTGCCTTTGTTAGTTTCATCCTTGGCAATTTTCCGCAGTCGTCTCATTATTTCAGCTTCTTTGGCCGTGTAGTCGATGCCCACAAAAATTGACGTGTTGCGCAGAACCTCTTTCTTTTGTTTTAGAATTTTCTGTTTGGTTTCCCAATTGGCCAGTGTCACGATAATTAGTGCATGTTCAGTGATAATCTTTATATCATTAACACCAACGTTTAGCTCGAATTTTTCATTTATGAAGCATCTGACATTGTCTGTTGTGGACATATTTGAACAGAAAAGGCCGCGTATGACAATGTTCAATCTTTTCTGGTCACGCTCTTTGGCATCCAGTTTGTGAAAGACAGAGTTGAGATTTTGCACCCAATTATTGTTGTTGTCGTTTGAGAAACTCGAAAGAGAGCATTGAGTTGTTGATTTTACGCGTTGGTCAATCAAGGTTGCAATATCATCAGGAATACCATCATGTCTTCTGTTCTCGATAGCAGATAGTCTGGCCTCAATGCTGGAGTAGCGCTGTTCCGATTTGAGCTCACTGGAACTAATCCTAGAGCTAAGATTGTTGTATGATTCTTTAAGTTCGTTAAAATCCACTTTGGATTCCTGCCTCACTTGTTTGAGATCACTAGAAATTTCATTTAGTTTTAGGAACATCTGATCCAGAGCTTTTTGCATTTCGTCAGGCATGGCGCAATTGTCATTCAAGTCAAGTAGGCAGGTCAGAGAAGAGAAATCACGGGTGCCAGGTTTAAACGAAGAGTTCAATTGATCAGTTTGACCCTTATTTTTTGCTCTTTTTGTAATGCTCGATTGTTCCGTGGGAGAATTTAAAGGGCGTTTAGTACCTTTTTGTTGGAAAAAGTCCAAAACGCTGCTGAGTGATGCAGCCCTTTCCCTAAATAAGCGTTTCGCGTTCGGTGGACGGCCACGGATGGGTTGTGGCAAAGGGAGTATTTTTGTGGATTTAGGGGTAGATGAAAGAAAGTTGACAGAATTAATAGGAGCTTCAGCGATCAAGGTAGAGTCATTTGGATCAGAGGAATCCAGTCTACCCAATGATTTATGAACAAGTGGTTGATATTCAGTTAGAGTGGGAGGCAGATCGTCTGCATGAAGTAAACACTCTCTTTGACAGTTAATGGGATCTGAAGATAATCTGGTAGGTGAATTTATCAACAAATCCGGCTGGTCCGAGTGTATTAAAGAGCTCTTACAGATGTCGCTGGTATCAACGTACGTTTCATCCATTCTTCGGTAGTGGAACACTCTAGATAATTACGGCTCAAGCACAATGATAAAACCGTCCGGTTAGAAACCTCTTATGACGTCATATGTAGGAACGAAATGGGAATGGAATCGATGCTCGCGCTCTCTACTTTTCAGCTGTTGAAATTTGAATTAGTCAACGGTTCGTTTATTTTGGAAAATAATTGTCAAATTGACAAATTTTTGGAGGCACTTAACAGTATTCAACTTTATTTTGCACACAATTAATCACTTATTTCACGGTAAACAGTCGCCATTAACGCAGTTCAAATCCACAGTCCTTGTTCAGTCCGGTCTCATGTTCCTACCGATGACGTCATTTGTAGGTTTTAACCGAACGGTTTTATCATTGTGCTTGAGCCCTTATGCTCCATGACCAAAGTATACCTGAGTGAATAACCTCAAAAGTCCATAACAGCAAACCGATGCAGAAAAGATTCAGGGAAAAAGACACAAAACACCAAACTTAATATCTCGGTACACTCCAAAAAATTCCAGCAGAGTTATTAACCCAATTGAGTGATCAGAAAAAAAATAGTGCTCACAAAATGTAAAGACTTAAATAGGAGAGAAATAGACCGTTGTAGTTCAAACACTGGCGCATGCGCATCCCCCTTGAAAAAAAAGGTTAGAAATATTAATTTTCCATATTTACACGATTTTTGGAAGATTTCAGCATTTTTTTTGCGGTCAAGCTGTATAAAAAAAAAATTTCAACTATCAATATCTCGGTTAATTTTGCAAATACGTAAAAAGTGTATTCGAATAATTTTGTAGATAATTTTGATATCTTCAACTTTTGTTCTGGAGTTTTTTCCGTATTATTTGTAATTTCTGAGATATTGGCAAAAAAGTCATTTTTGGGGTGGTTTTGATTGTTTTCACCCCTTTGCCACCCTTTCGGAATTTTTAAATCAGAGATAGTTGAAATATAGATCAAAAGCAATTTATTCACAAAAAAAACTTGAGCTGCTATGCGAGTGAAGAACTAAAACTCCATTTGAATAATATTTCCTGTAAATTCATGAAAGATAATGAATGTAAGATTGAAAAATATAGAAAAATTCCGGAAAATGAAAAAAAAAAAGGGTATTTCCCAAAACTACAATAGCTGGAGGTAGTACAATAAATGTCCCTGTTCCTGGTTAAAGTATTCCTGAGTAATAAAACACCACATGTTGTGTCCGGCAGGGCTCGTTACTCTACTCAGAGGGATTCTCTTTCCCACAATTTTTTTTGAATGGTTTGATGAACTTTCTTTCTTTTCGTCACTTTCCAGCTCTTTGATGAGATTTGAAAGAAAATATTTTCAGTACAACGTTGACCACTAACTGACGTACTTCATTTTTAGATTCCAATTGCTATTCAGTAACGCGTGAAGCTTACAAATTATTTATTGTTCTAATATTCACATATTTGTGTAAAGACTCTATTAGTATTACATTTTAGTGATCAGTTCCGTTTGTTAGTGTTATTGCATTATTGTGGAGAGAAAAAACTCCACAATTATATTGAGAGATTCATCAGCGCGGCTATTGTATCCAGTAAAGTTACAGTAAGTAATTTACCTTCTTTCCTCCTTGAATATAATCTATTAATGAAGAATTTCATGCACGCAGATGGAGACATAAATTCTTTTTTTATGACCATTTTCACCCTTTACGAAATAAGTGTCCAGCACTATCAGTTTTCAAACTAAGATTCAAAATTTTCGTTTCTTCATCGAACAAATCTATAAAATTCACTGCTCATTTCATATGACTCATCAATTATTTTTCACAGCCTTCCGAAAATGGCCGAAGCTCAAGCTGTACCGCAAGGATTGAAGAAATTTTCTCTGGTTGCTTTTCAACTTCGTGTGAATACCAAGAGGGATGGGATACTTACAGCGTAAAGGTGACACGACAGTTCATCCTTGGACAAATAATCCTCGACATTTCATCCGTGCCATTTCATCCTGGCGACATTTCAATTACCGACAAATTATTCATCGACAATATCTCTTCACGATAATTCATCCAAGTGACATTTGATCCCGAGGATGTCCTCGAAAGTAATTATCGAATTTCGGTGATATGGGATCGTTCATCGGCCTCATTGTTCATTTTGTAATGTGGATACCATTACACGAACATAGTGATAATAACTATGCGTGACATAGTAATTTGAACTATGTTAACATAGCGATTATTGCTATGTCACATAGGACGCAGTGCCACAGTGAAAGAACGATTTGTCAACAGTTAACCCTGACGGTTTTGCCGTCACGGTTTAAATATTGGCAATTCACGGTGATTCATTGAACAATTCACGATAAAAACTATATTTGTATCCAATACTTTGTCGGTGAATAAGTCGTGAATTTGTGCAAAATATTCTCCTAGCAATCATGAGGAATATTCGTTGGAAATGCAGTTGGTGATCTCGATTTCTGTCTTAGTAAAACGGATATTTCATGAGTGAGTGTTGTTGTTTCCACCGTAAGTCGATCAGTTTCGAATGCGCGAAATACTGTGTTTTGACCGGTGAAATCGTAACATTTTCACTGACAATTCACCTGGGATTCACGAGCTTTAGACTGGCAATTCACTCTGTTTCACCACACAAGTATCGATGAATATTATCTTTTTAGAAAGTAATTCAGTCGTAATAATGGGATTATAAATGTTTTTGACATTCAAAGACGGAATCGGGATATGATTTATCGAATTATAGAAATTTGATTACAAAGAACAGATAAGTATTCATTTCACGATGTAACAAAAACAATAATAATAATTCTTTTATGAATTTTAAGAGAAAACATAGCTTCAATTAAATATTCATTTCCCGCATTTATCTCTGTTTCAACTCACTTATCACTGGTCATTCTTCTTCTTGATCGCGTTTTTGCAGGACTTCAGCCACTCCATTACCATCTCTTCATGTTTGCCATTACTTCATCTTGCTTTGTATAATCTGTTATGGTTCTGTAACTTTGAAGTACCTTCGTTATCTCTGAAGGTTTCAAATCATAGTATAAAGTTTCTAGCTATTCGAATGCAGTAGTGTGTATTCTATTTCCAGATTCCAGTAAAAGAACTGCTTTTTCTTCGCTTCTCTGCAGTCAAATTAAGTATGTTGTGTGATCCATATCATAGATCTGGTTAACTCTCATCTCAATTAGTCTGCAAAATTTCCACTAAAAAAAAGCATTTTTCTTGGAAAATCAAAAACGATAAAAGAAAAAGTGGTGAAAGAGACATAGAAGAAAGTGGGGCAAAATGGACCTCCGTGGCAATATGATCGAAGAATTTCTTGTAGAATGGAGGACTTCATGAAAAAAACTGAAAAAAATTGAGAAAATGCTCCAATATGTGAACATTGTTGGTGAATTTTTTCAAATTTTGTTATAGGATCCTTCACTCTAAAAAAAATCCCAAATTGTTTGAATCGGCAAGTCTATTTTGCCCCGGTTTCCCTATTTTAATTTCTATGTTTTATTTTATGAAAATCCCTAAAAATCAGTAAAAATATTTGAAATAGGATTTTTCTTACCATTTTACGAAAAAAAAAATGGAAAAATTTCCGATTGAAAAAATATTTTTTAATTAATTTTTGTGAATTTCTGGAAAAATCTACCTTTTCATGGTAAATTAAAAATTTTTTTCAGAGTGAAGACCATAGCCAAAAAATTTGGAAAAACTATACAACAATAAAGACATATTGGAGCATCGTCTGAATTTTTTCAAGATCGTTTCAGATTTTTTCACCAAGTCCTTCACTTGAAAAAAAAATACTAAAGCTGCAGAATCCTTAAATAGTAAAAAAATCCAAAAAAGTAGAATGAAGGTTATTGTGAAGTGCTAATTGCCATTTTCTTTGTCTTTATAATTAAAAAAAAAATGTGTTTCATTAGTTTTTACCTTTAAAGCTCTGCAACAGAGCAAACAAAATCCAAAGTATCAAATCTCGTCTCCATCGTGGCTAGGACATTAATAACAATGCAATGGAACTTTGACAGATGTATGCAAACTCATGAGTCTACGGTTTAGGTTAAGATTCCTCTTTCCGCTTGATTTAGTGACATGATCGCTTCAAAATAGTGAATTTTTCTTGTTCTTCCCTTTTTTTAAAGGATTCTCGGAAACTAAGCGAGATAGAGAAATTTTCGAGAAGATCTTTTCTGTAGAGAATTCCAACGGCTACAAAAAAAGTATCTTTAGAAATCCCCCTATCTCGCTTAGTTTCCGAGATATTGTTAAAAATGAGTGAACAAAGAAATTCAGTTTTTCTGCTCTATTTTCTCACTAGAGAATTCATTCCATCGCCTTCGGAGCAAAGAGGCGTAATTCCTATGTATAAGCAAAGCACTTACGCCTCTTTATTGATGAGACCTGCGATAAAAATTACCAATTCAGAAGTCACTTATGCCATTCAGCTGGGTAACTGTTGGGAAACAGACTGATATTCACTTTTTTTTGTAAAAAATTGATATTATTGAGTGTAATTAAAGATTTGTGCATAAATATATATATATATATATATTATAACAGGGCAAAAAGAGCCCGAGAAATTGGCCGAGAGCCAAGGAGTGGGGGGAAAACAAGCGCGCTCGGTCCGTGCGACGGGAAGATAAGGAGCCCGCAGCACGGACCGAAGTCAGTCTACTGCCGCCTGCGGTAGAAGGCTCACCACGCAACAGAGATAAGCCCGAGCGTTTCCCATACACGACGGTGATGAGCCCAAGCGTCTCCTCATACACGACGGTGATAAGCCCAAGCGTCTCCTCATACACGACGGTGATAAGCCCAAGTGTTTCTTTACGTGACGGTGACAAGCCCGAGCGGTTTTCGTATCCATAACCCTACTCCCCGCCAAGCAGACGAGAGGCTCAGCCAATCCAAGCCTAGTGGAGAAGACCGGAGGAAGGGGAAACCCAAGAGGGGGGGAGCGGAGCCACCAGCCGAGAAGCGTATAAAAGAAGCCACAGCGCAGAGAATCGCGAGTCCAGAGTCTCGTTCGTTCCAATCTCGCAGAGATATACGTGCGGAGTCTTGAATCAGAGTCGAAGAAGAGAGGTTGTCGCCAGAATACACGGGAATTGAAATAAATGGAGGGAGTTTGAATTACCGAAAATCGAGAAGGCTGTTACAATTAAAGAGAGACGAAAAGGAAAAGGAAAGAGTAGATCAAATTGGATCCAAAGAGAGAAGCTGGTTGGAACTCAAGAAATAAAGAATTTTGAAGAAGAATTTATTTGTTCGGCGATAATCAGGTGTGTTGTCTTGCTCGTTATTCGTTTCACCGCATGATAGAATAAGATAGAATTAAGAATTTCATGGGTTAAAAGGGGGAAATTAAAAAAAAAATTAAGGAAGAAAAATTGTTCCGCAAATTTATTTAAATTAGTTTTTTTTTTTTATTATTTTCAATTTCACTTTTGGAAGAAAATGAAGATAAATATATAAATGAAACGGAGTAATGAAGAGAATATTCAATCGAGCAATCCAAAGCAGAAGTTCAATGAATCGACGGTTATGGAGAGTCATAAGAACTATTTACAAATGAAAGACAATAGATATGATGTAGAAAGTAAACATCCTTTCATTGTTTACATTTTGGATAGAGATCCACTGGGAAACTCAGAGAATTATCATGAAATGTCTATCGCAGACCTGGGCATATTTCAGGTAGTCGGGAGCTCCGCGCTTTAATCCCATTACCGCTCCTTCTGCCTGAAGCCTAATCCGGTCATAAACCATAACCCCCTCCAATTCTTCGATTGAAAATATTTCGGTGCGACGAAATTTTGGAAAGGGAGCTGAGTGCGAGTACGCGCATACTTTCAAGTTTTTTTAAGATATATTTCCATTCAACACGCGTAAAAAAGTCGCGAAATTAAGACTAAAATTATGGGATTGAACGAAGAAAACATAAAGATAAAGTTGATGTATTCTCCAGCGCACAAGGGAATATTAATGAATGAAAAAGTGGATGAGAAAGCTAAGATGGCTCAAAATGAAGGTGAAATCTGGGGGAGAAAAATTTTTGGAACGAAATGATACCTAGTTTGAGGATAGAATTAATCCATGACTCAAACTATTCTCTTTCTCTTGAAGGAAAAACTAAAGAAATAGAATATTTTCAAGAAGCCAAAGAATTCATTTATAATGAACAATGGTTCAAAGAATTAAAGTGGCCAAGAAGTTCATTAACAAGAATTAATAGAATAAAATCAGGACATACTTTATTGCATGCTCATTTATTTAGGAAAAAAATAATTAGAGATCCATCGTGTCCATGTGGATTCAATAAAATGAATATTGATCACGTGTTATGGGATTGTAACTTGTATGCCTTAAATAGAGCGAAAATGATACAAGATTTAAATGATAAGAAAGTGTTACCAAATGATATTATTCAAAAACTTTTTGTAAAAGATAATTTTGAGATAATAAGAATAATTGATAGATTTTTAAAAGAAAATAATGTAAAAATCTAAGGAGAAAAAAGAAGAGAAGAATTTTAGCATAAATAGTTGATATAATAGCATCAGTTTATAAATCCATTTTCATTTGTGTTGTTGTTCATGTTTTGTGCAAGGAATAAAGAAAAAAAAAAAAGAATTTCGAAAAAATGAAGAATTTGGCTGAAGAACAGTTCAAAAAGAATTCGGCTGAAGATCCAATAGATGGAGCTACAAGGACAATGATCTTACGTACCGAGCGGTCTTTCCAGGGAATCCAGATGGCAGGTCCGTTGCCCGTGGAGTGCTAAACCACTCTGCTTCACAAATGCGGAAGTATTTGAATGGATGGATTAAAATAAATGTGAAACACAGTTTTGCAGGTGCACTATCATTGATTATATATTCTTCAATTTAAAGTCGAATTACACAAACAGTTTTATTCACTCTTAAAAATTAACTGCTTCTAGTTTAATCCGAGACGTGAGATCAAGATTTACTTGATCTACTTAGTTTAATTGTCGGGAAGAGTCTGTCTTTTCAAAACTTAAAACGAATTTACGAAGACTGAGAACAAAGTGTCGCGCGCATCTATTCCCAAGGGTAGGGGACTGACCCAGCCAATTGTAGAGCTTATCTAAGTCGAAGGGGTTGGCTTTCCACCCCCACAAGGTCCAGCATTCCTCCGGCCCCAAATCTCGGGCCCACGTGTTTCTAAACAAAGAGACCTCACATGTGCAAAGAGAGAGATAGAAGAGACACTTGAAAAACTCTTGGAGAACCTCGACGTAGGACTTTCACAACTTTTATGACTCTACGAAAGGTTTTGAATTACTCTCGAAAATGCATCAGAAAATTGGGAGAAAAATACAAATACAAAGGGAGCTCTATTCTCGGGTGGTCCTATTACATTAGTATGTTGGGGTTTGAATTTTATTGCTTTTTCTATTTACTCTAAAATCCAAGACTTTCTCTCCTAGTGTTGTGCACGTGTCTCTTCCTCTTATTTATTTCTTGGAATTTACAGATTTATTATTTGGTTTTTATTTAATTTTCATTTTCAATTCTCGCGGTATATTTCTAGTGAAAATGGAGGCGTCTAGTGACACTAGATGATAACTAGCGGGCTCCGCGACAATGAGAAGACAAAAGGTAGTCCTCCAATAGGAGGCATAGCCAACAAAAAAAAAAAAATACTAGAAATAATCAAGAGAAGTTGTGGCACTTGTGTTATGTCCTAACAAGTTACTAGGACGATCTCGGCGCTGCTGCTGTTGTTGAGCGCGAGAATGGCAATGGGAACGTTAGCCGCCAAAGTTCTGAAGAACACTCCACCGAATCTCTTTCCACTTTCCTATTATTTATTTAGGATTTACCACTAGTAATTCACCTTTTTTATTTGTTAACGTAGGAATGAATTATTGGAATAGGTAATTGAATAACTTGAGGAAAACACAAGTGCTAAGGGAGCACACACAACTTATTTATTTACTTCAACACTTAACTTTAATTTACAAAAGTAGAGAGAAGCTCAAGATTAAAACAATTTAGATGTCGTCTGTTTTGGAGGACGAAGGTGACTAACTAAACTTAGCTTGGCTTGGTGTACAGGAAGTCTTCGTTGATGTATCGTGAGGGGTAGTTTGTGGGGGGTTGAGAAATGGAGAGGGAGAAAGGCCCAGCGGCCTATTGGCTATTTCGAAGAGGAGGAGGGCGCTTGGAGGGCTGGCCCAAAGAGCTGTAACCTCCGGGGAAAGTCCTGTGTATTTCTCCCAATATTCGGGAAAATCCCCGGAGGGGTTTTATTGCAGGGTGCTTTGAGTCTTTAAAGTAATAAAGTGAGAGTGAGTAAGAAAATTCTAACGCGAGGATTTTGGTTCTTGAGGGATTATAGCAATAAAAGTAGTAACAACGCGGAAAGAAAGGGCGCCAAGAGTTCGGACATTTGGTGGCCACGTGTTTGGCAATAAAATAAGAGAAAGGTTCAGAAAAGTATGAAGAAAATACTACGACTGTACGGAAAATATAGAGAACAATACTCTGAGGATAGCAGCTGTCGGTTTTTTCCCCGTTGTCTATTGTCCCGGTTCATTTTAAATTGAATGTATTATTTTATTCTATCCTCAGTGAATTTAGAAGGAATGGTTGAGATTGAAAATTGAATTTCGCGGATAAAACTATGACGCGACCTCTGTAGCCAAGCCTCGCGACATAACACTTGCCCCTCTAGGAGATGTAGCCAGATGGAATAAGAAGAAGAAGAATCGCGAGTCCACTACCAGCATTGGATCACTCAACACGCGACGGTGACAAGCCCGAGCGTTTCCCTATACACGACGGTGACAAGCCCTAGTGTTCCTATACGCAACGGTGACAAGCCCAAGCGTTTAATTTGATAAAATAAAATAATTCTCTGTAAAATAAATATAATAAAATAATCCTTTGTAAAATATCCTGTAAAATTAAGAGGGATTCTGAGAGCGCTTCCAAACGTAGGTGGACGCTCCAGGTCTCAGGACGGCGGCTTCCCACACGTGGAAGAGGACAAGGACACCAGGACCTAGGGGACATCGCCATAGGCTCCAATTTATTAATGGAATTACTACAAAATGCGTAAAGTAAAAGGGTTAATCATTCATACAAATAAAAATTAAGATAAAATTCGAAGAAGAAAGATATTTCATGTATTCGAGGATAAATGCTCCTCTCAAACTTTCTTGTAAATAGTTAAATAAATATGATTCTTTAGAGCATAAAATCTATCCGTCTCGACTCCATCATTTAATATTCTAGAATAAGTCTCTCTGGTTCGTGGACAAAGACCCATCCACTCTTCTCGTTCAAACGGCCAACAAGTGGTACGTTACAATATATATTTGCTACACTGAGGGAAAAAAATATTTTCTAGGCATAAAAATAATTTTGAGCCAAAACTCCTTCTTTATTATATTCGAATTTAATTGAGAGAAATAAATATTTATTTCTCTCAATCTCAATTTTTTTCATTTCGAAATTACATCAGATCATTGCTCATTTTTCGCTGCTAAATTTCACAAATTGATGATGATAAATAAACAATTATTTGTCCAAATCTCCTCCTGGATTGATTCAATCTTGATTATAATTGCCATTAATATTTTCTTGTGATGTTTTTGTCAAATAATAATGTATTTGAACGAAACATGAATTTTTAGTCCAAATATAGTCCAGTTTGACTCAAAACCGCAATATATTGGTCGGAAATTATTCCCTAAAAAACTTATCGTATTTTTAATGTGAATGTATTGGAATTCATCCCAAATAAATACAAGATTCGTCTAAGACATAAATTGTTTAAACAGAAAAAAACCACTGGCAATCAAATTCTCGATTGACATGAACTATATAACGTTCCTAGTAAATATTTTTTTCCCTCAGTGTACATACACAAAGTCAAGATTGATTGTTCTATGTAACCTCAATAATTATCCTTTTCCAATATGAATTATTCACAACTCTTCATTCAAAATAAATTGCTCAAAATCCCAACCGACAACCTGCCAACAATTTACTGACAAGTTACTTCCGGCTCACGAACTATTCACTCGCAATTCACCGGTCTTTCACATACAAATTACTTCTAACTTACCGACGATTCACTTGAGATTAACCGGCACTTCATTAGCGATTTACCATTTTATACTTGTCCAGCGACGTTCAATTTATAAAATAGAAGATGAGAATTACGCTCATCTTACTTTGTTTTTCTTATCAATCTACTATCGAATCACTGTGCACCAACCGCGAATGTATGGTGCAAAATTTGCACAAACACACTCGTTATGCACGGTGAAATCACTATAGTTTAGAGGTCAGAGTACCTTATTTCACGAGTCAAGTGAAATCACGGTGAATTCACCGTCATTTTCCCTCAGTTTGACGTGCTTTCCAGCGTGACGGAAAAACCGTCAGGGTAACTCACGGATTGAGTTGAACTAGAAAACTTCATCCGTTTGTACCAAAATCGTATTTTATTATGGTCAGCGAATATTATGTGTCCTCAAATACATTAGCCGGTTGACCCAACAGCGCATTAGTTAACTACCCTAGCGGACCTGATTCACCGTGATTCACGGTGAGTGCTCACTGAACTTTCACGGTGATGTCACGGTCACGCACGGTGATGTCACGGTGATTTACCGTAAATCACCGTGAAGCACGGTGACATCACCGTGAATCACAGTGACATCACCATGCGTCACCGAAATTATCAAGCCGTAAAATTCGGTGAATCACCGTGATTTACGGTGAATCACGGGAAATAACTAGCTTTAAAGTTCGGTGATTCACCGTGAACCACCAAACTGCAAAGCTAGATAATTCCAGTGATTCACCGTAAGTTACGGCGATTCACCGTAAATCACGGTAATTCACCGTGACTTACGGTGACTTATGGCGAATCACTGGAATTATCGAGCTTTAAAGATTGGTGATTCACGGTGCATCACGGTAATTCACCGTGACTTACGGTGTTTCACCGTGATTTACGGTGATTTACCGTGACTTACGGTGATTCACCGTGAATCACCAAACTTTGAAGCTAGATAATTCCGGTGATTCACAAAAAATATATAATTCAGCGCGAATCAACAACACAACTAGAATAATTTATAATGAAGCCTTGAAGAAAGAGTATGTCAAATATTTTCATTTTACAACGAGAGAAATCATCATTTTTAATGAAGATAAGATAGCCGTGAGCTTCAGCATATCTAACTCAATGTGAATCACCGTGATTCACGGTGAATCACCGTGATTTACGGTGAATCACGGTGACTCACCATGATTTAGGTACGCTGAAGCTTACGGTGATTCACGGTGAAGGCACGGTGATTCACGGTGAATGCACCGTGAATCACGGTAAGTCCCCGTGATTCACGGTGCATTCAGCGTGAATCCGCATTTTACCGTGATTCACGGTGATTCACCCTAAATCACCGTGAATCAGGTCGGCTAGGGTATTAACTAATACGCAGTTGAGACGTCATGCGGCACCCAACCGATTTTTTTTTGAGATTTGATCTTGACAAATTTTGTTAAATAATATTGATTTTGAATGATAATTTAATTAATATAAATATATTAACACATAAATATATTAATATGAATGATAAAATTTTCACTATTATTAATTTCTCTCAATCGATAGCTCTGTCAATTATGAATAAATCTAAATTTGAGTCAACTGACCCTTCTTTTGAGACAATACATCATTCGTTAACTATTAACTAATGGTCCATTTGTCTCAACAGAAGGCCCCCTGAACGAGCCATTCGTTAAATATAAACGAATATTAATTTGGTTAACACCCCAACTAATATTAGTTAATAATTAACGAGGCTCGTTGCAGCCAAGCAAAGCGTTTTCTCAGTGTACGATTCTACCAAGCTGCCTAGGGAGCTCGTAACCGATCTCCTCTGACCAATCAAGCTACCTCAAGTTAAAAAGAAAAATCAAAATCAATTTTAAAAAAATTATTTCATTTGGCTGAGTGAAACTACCTATCAACTGAAAAATCCATACTGACAGATCAGTCTCAAGACATGCGAAATAATCATTGTATGGAATATTTCTATACTTAACAAACCACTCCTGAGATCCACTCGTTATGCTCGGGATGTTTGAGGATCGTGTAGAATAATCCACAATGAATGACAATCAATTTAGTTTAAAATGATCCATATAATGTTCTACAGTGTGAATAAGATACAAGTATTAGATGAATCGATACTCATAGCTCATCTTTTTCACGATGTGCTCTACCTGAAGTCTTCCCGCGGTCTGAGGAAAACTCATCTAATCCCTCCTTTCAACATCTCTAAAAACGCTGCATAAGCATTTCCATGTTTTGACCAGTCTTTTTGACGAAAAATATGCACACAGCAAATTCTCGTCGTCAAGCAGTTCTGTGGAATTAGCTGGACTTATTTTGTCGGCCGAAAATGCTTACTTCGTGTTTTTTGCGAGTTCTTCTTCAATAGAACTTCTTATTAAAATTCTTCTCCTAAAAATAACTAAAAGATAAGGAAAATGGGCGACGTATGATTTCTCGACATATATTAATTGAATGGTTTCATGACATTTTTATTTTAACCAATATCCATTCATCATGTTATGCATTTTTGGACAATATTTCCTCGTTAAAGTGGCATAGGGCGATTGGCTTTCGAATTTGAAAGGTGTAAAGCCACGGCACGCATTGCATAAGTGGACTCCAAAAGATCCATTGAGTTTATTCATCGTCGATAAATAATTGGCTTCCTGATGTATTGTTTGCCAATCGACATAATGAATTGGGTAGAATGAAGACG